>JARJEI010000002.1:3295000-4495000 GCA_029955415.1 Lottia scabra | reverse complement strand
CCTCAATATGCTATTACTCTCTTAGTTTTCAACCGATTTTGATGAAACTCAAAATGGATGTTTTTGAACCGAAATCGAAAGGTTTGAGAAAGTTTAGTTTACTCCTGATTGAAATTAAAGCTTTTTCAAGATTTAGGCCTCTTTCAACAGTTTTGAGGGGTTATTGCCCTTTAACCTCTATACAGTAAGTGCTTCTATCAACATCAAATGCTTGTAAACGCTCTAAAAGCTAGAATTTTGATGGAATCAAATGAAATTCGGAATGTTTATACATATTCAGAGAACAAAGATCAAGTTCGAATTTGAGCTATTACTATCTTAGTTTTCAACCAATTTTGATGAAACTTAAAATGGATGTTATTGGACCTAAATTGAAAGGTTTGAGAAAGTTTAATTTACTCCTGATTATTGAAGAAGGAGATTGAAATTAACTAAAATATTTTATTTAAAATATTTTTATTGGCACTAAAAATGTCACGGCAGGATGATCAACAAATGAACAAATTAACAACAATGTGCAACAATGTAATACAAAAAGGCTGCCGGCAAAAGCATTTATGGCAGCCCCAAAAAACAAACTGCGGTCTGGGGCCTGGAAACAGTGCCCATCAAAAAATAATGTGCCGCATATTGGCCACATTGAAAATAATATCAAGTCTAACTCTTGAAAAGTTTTAACTGTTCGAAATTAGATAAACTGTCAAATTTATTACACTATATACACAGTTGAAATCCTGTCGTGACGAATTGTTTTATCTTCCACCATATTTAGCATATTAATGATGAAAAGATGAGTAGTTTTGGTACATTATCATTATGGTATCTACATCTTAGTAACAAAACAAGCTTTTCCTGAAATATATGATACACAAAAAAGGAGCATGGGAACTCAAATTTCAATAGTTGGGCGGGAGGGTGGCTTTAAAAAGTAAATCTTCATAAAATATGAAATTTTCTAACATACCAAAAATTTGTAGTCTGTCTTCAAGCCTAGCTGAATTGAAAGAGGAAGTATTTAGAGACCTCTAGTGTATGTACTAAGAGACCCAGGCTAGGCAGGGCAGGGCGACACAACCTTGAACTAGGCCTGGAGAAATTTTCCACTGGTAAAAACCTTGCGAGCATGACAGTAAATTGTAAACATCCTGTAAGTCCTCTTCAATAAAAACATTTATTCTTAATAGGAATAAATGTGATTATTGAAGAAGGAGATTGAAATTAACTAAAATATTTTATTTAAAATATTTTTATTGGCACTAAAAATGTCACGGCAGGATGATCAACAAATGAACAAATTAACAACAATGTGCAACAATGTAATACAAAAAGGCTGCCGGCAAAAGCATTTATGGCAGCCCCAAAAAACAAACTGCGGTCTGGGGCCTGGAAACAGTGCCCATCAAAAAATAATGTGCCGCATATTGGCCAAAAGGTGAAGTATCAACTACTGAACCTCCGCCACAAACAAAAAATTGTGGAGGCATTGCGGTACATTGCCTGCCGTGACCAAGAATGCCAATAACATAGCAATCAACAAGCAATTATAACTAGGAAACATATATGTTTTGTTTATTTTGATTAAAGAAATCAAGGGATTTTGAAATTGTGTTCAAGAATATGGCGTTCCCTTCATGAGACAAATGCACATCGTCTAAAAAATGTGAAGTACGATGGCCCAAATTTCCATGTTTGATGCAATAACCGCCCATTTCAAGGACTCTTTTAGTGACAAAGCTATTTAATCGTAATCTACTTTTATTCAAGCTTCTGTTATTTCTAGCATATTTCCAATTAATGCGTGGCAAAACTTGTGACCAAATTAACTTTGAATATGGGAACATTTGCTTGATTTCTGACAATAGAAGTGCTACTCTTTTATAGAGATCACCCAAAGGCTTAAGGCCTAAGTCATTTCCACCACAGTGAATCAATAAGTATTGTGGAGGTGTTTCCAACTCTAATAAGTGACGAAGCTGGTATTTTAATTTACAAAATTTCAACCCACCGTATCCTTGCCACCATAAAGAAAAGTTTACCAGTCCTAAGTTAGGCCCATCTGGTTGATTTCTTGCGAACAAAAAGGCTCTCTTTACAAGGGAGGATCCCACACACCAAACTCGGACAATTTCTGAAAATTATTCATAATATGATTAATCAAGATTTGGAATCTGGGCTAGAGGAGTTCTGATATAAGTTTTAAAAGCTGAAGATTTCCATCTTCCAGCCTGCATTATCACATTATCTGGTATGCCTATTAAAGCTGCTGTAGTAGCAGCTCCTATACGGAAAGAGTGAGCTTTATAACGGGATGCCTCACAATTTAAGCATTTCATGATTTTGTTTAAGAAAGCAGTGAACTGGTAACGTGTTACAGGTTGGCCATTAAAATGGCAAAATAATGGACCAGATTGCTTGGGGCGAATTCTCAGAAATTCCTGCAGGTTTAGAAACGGGCATATGAACTTATTGTTTGTTTTGGGAATAGATAAAGTGACTCCTTGGCCAAACTGGTCAGTTTTAGAATGAGTAAGAGTAACGTTTATCAAAAAATTTTGCCAGTCAATTTCCACATGCTCAAAGCCAACTACAGAAGCTAAATTGTTGCCCTTACACACAGCTATCTCACCAACCCGAAAGAAACCAAAATAAGTTAGCGAGAATACAGATTTAAATAGTGTTGATTCATATATGTTGAACGCAATGCTCGGAATAACTTGAAACATGCGTATTAATAGTTCTGGTGTGATTGGCAAGCGTATATCTTGATTACTTCTAGATCTTCTGTAACCAGTCAATATTTTAGACACTAGAAAATTTTGTGTATTATCAATTAAATTATTAATTTTACATTGATAGCCAATAGAAGAAATATAAACTTTAGCAGTCGAATAAGATAAGCCTTTTAAGGATAAATAGGCAATATATTGAATTATATGGTTAATTGGTGGAGGCCAAATATTGTTAAGATTGTATTCAGCTCTATAATTTGTAAATGCTTGCAGACCCGTAGAATAGGTAGTAGCTGTATTCTTTGATAAAGCTGAGTTCAGCAATCGTTGAGATTCAAGTTGCAGATCATTTGGTGAAATTCCAGTGGTACTGGCTGTGGGACTGAATCTGCCTCTGGTACCAAGCTGAAGAGTCTTGACCACTGCTTACGAGAAATTGAATCGGCTATTTCATTATCATGTGTATTTATATGAAGAGGTTTAAAAATAATATTTAATTTCATAGTCTCCAAAACAAAAGGTCTCACCAATGACATAACTCTTTTGGAAGTTGAGGTCAAGGACGTTAATATATATACCAAAGATAGATTATCAATGTAAAATTTAATTCGTTTGTTGGACAAATTTTCTCCCCAAACCATAAGTGCTAATACGATAGGTATCATTTCCAAAAAAGTCATGTCTCTGAGAACACCAGTATTTTGCCAACTTTGCGGCCATTGATAAAAAACCCATTGATTTCCAAAAATGGCCCCACATCCTAAATCAGAATTGCCTGAACTGTCAGTGTAAAGTTTGAGAGTATCGTTTCTATGCCAATAAGATTCTGGAAAATAAATGTGACCTGGAAATTCATCCAGAAATTTAATCCAAACTTTGATATCGCTTTTTAACTCTTGACGGATTTTAACTTTATGATGTGGCTTATTAATACCTTTCATCGCATTATAGAAACGACGATTAAAAGTGCGTCCGGCTCTAATTGCTTTAGTGAAAAAATTTAACAATCCAACCACTGACTGAAATTCTCTTAATTGCATTTTTTTCCTAGCTAACAGCTCTACAAGTCGACTACGCAATGCCTGACACTTAGCACCAGGAATACGTATACACATCAATTCTGTATCGATCTCAAGGCCAAGAAAGGTCAACGTATTTGTTGGACCCACAGACTTGTCAGCTGCAAGGGGGATGCCAATCTCTCCACATAAATTTTCAAAACAAGATTTAAGCTCAATACAATCACTAGTAGTAGCATGACCTGCGAAAATGAAATCATCCAAATAGTGATCGACTGTGGATTTCTTAGATAAAAATGACACTAACCAATGCAAAAATGTGGAAAATTTTTCAAATAAATTGCAAGACGACGAACAGCCCATAGGGAGACATTTGTCAACATAAAATTTATTATTAAATTCAATACCTAAAAGTTCAAAATCGTGAGGGTTTATTGGTAGTAATCTAAAGGCACTTTTGATATCGACTTTTGCAAGTTCTGCTCCTTTGCCCAATTCAGCTATCATATCAATCACAGTGTCAAATGACGTATAATTTACTTTGCAATATTTGGGATCTATAAAGTCATTAACGCTCTTATCAGCAGGGTAGGATAAATGTGTAATTAATCTAAAACCACCAGAAGACTTGGGAACAATTCCTATTGGGGAAATTTTAAGATTCTTAATAGGGGGTTGATCAAAGGGGCCAATCATTCTACCTAATTGAATTTCCGTTTCAAGTTTTTCCAATGTGGCAACTGGATTTTCATATGCGCTTTTCAAATTTTTAGACTGATGAAATTCTCGAGGGCCTTCATAGTGCAGATGGAAGCCATTTCTAAAACCATTTTCTATTTCCTTAGCAATTTCTATATCAGGGTAGAGTTTTAGATATCTAGTTAGTGGATCTATTTGAATTGGAGTTTTGCCTAATGTCCACAGATTTACTATTGTTGGATCCCTGCTGTTGGAATTTTGACTTGATTGTATTGGATCCGCCATCATTTTTTTGTGAATCTCCACCTATCAAATTGCAAACCTTAACCGGATGTTCCTTACTGCATTTAATACATGAATGTTGATACTTGCAATTTACTCTGTTACAAAAACTTTTATAATTAAAGTTAAAACATTTGTTCGTAGTGTACTTGTTTGCCTTGGAACCAAAATTAGCTGTAGGATCGAATTTATTTTTATTATTATAAGAGGAATCAGCCAAATTCGCAGAAGCTGTCATACATATAAGCCACAAATCATTATCAATGGTGTCCCAAGAGCTGGACGGATTGCAGCTTCTTTTTAGTCTAAACTTTTCATCATAGACACGCCAACCTATACCTCCAAACTGATGTGCTGCAAGACGTATAGTTTGCATATATTTCAGCAATTCTTGTAATTTATCAGGTTTTGCTGCACAATATATACTTATATAGACAAGAAAAGCATCAGACCAACGTTCAATATTTTGTATCTTGTGGTATGATTTCTCACGTAAAACAAGCTCTCCCTTGTCAGTTAGAGAAAATGTCTTATTGCTAGCTTCTTCGTTAAAAATTGTGTTGTCCAGTAAAGAAGATAAATTTATGAAGTTCCCCTGGATCACTTTTGCCTTAATTAAGTGAGAGACATTATTGCCTAACAGTGGAAACTCATAAGTATGTGAAAAAGAATTTATATTACCATGATTACTACTTATACTTGATTGATTTAAAGAGGTGATCTGTTGCTGAACAGTTTCAGGGATTATGGCACCACTACCAGTTGGTTGCAATAAAATTTCCTCAGTAACAGTTGATGGTTGTTGTATGGTTACGGGCTCTGTTATAGTTGGTATTTCATCCCGTGTTGTTGTGGTGTGAGTCTGAGGCCTGCTACCACTGCTAGAACTTGTTTGTTTCCTGGAGTAAGGACTTTTGCTTTGTCTTTTGCTTCTCCTCATTATGATCCAGAATTAATGAAAAAATAAAAAATTGTGATAGATTTGGAAAACTAAAAATCCAATTAGTGAAATTCAAACACTTCAATATGACACAATATGACAATATGACAATATGAATAAAGCCTACGGCTATAGGCATAAGCTTATCAAACATCACACCTCCATGGCTGCATGGCATTTGAATATTTTAAGATGCAAGTCTAATCTTAATCTAGTTTAATCTTACAAATAAAAAACTCTTTCAAGGCATAAAATCAGCTAGGAATATAGTCTATGTAACAGACTACCTTCTGACAAAGGCTAGATCAATTTTTAAAAAGTAAATCTTCATAAAATATGAAATTTTCTAACATACCAAAAATTTGTAGTCTGTCTTCAAGCCTAGCTGAATTGAAAGAGGAAGTATTTAGAGACCTCTAGTGTATGTACTAAGAGACCCAGGCTAGGCAGGGCAGGGCGACACAACCTTGAACTAGGCCTGGAGAAATTTTCCACTGGTAAAAACCTTGCGAGCATGACAGTAAATTGTAAACATCCTGTAAGTCCTCTTCAATAAAAACATTTATTCTTAATAGGAATAAATGTGATTAAATTTAAGGCTTTTTCGTTGGGCGTATATGGCTGTGGTCCACTATCTTAATCCTTTCTTTTATAAATTGAACGTAACTTAAATCAGAAAGTAGGCTATTGTTAAATTTCCAATTACCATTACCCTTTAAAAACTTTTTAAACTTTAATTGTAAAACAATTCCCACATGGTCAGACCGATAGCTGTTTTCAAATTTATGTTTTTTGCATGTTTTTGAGGGTTTCTTTTACGCCAGGTATATCTTATAAGGGTGGGATATAATTCTCTGAAAACATCTTTTATATCATACACTTCCATCCATTTTTATACGCCCTCATCTCTCTATGAGGACGTATATTGTCGGCAACCCTGTCCGTCGGTCGGTTGGTCCGTTTGTCCGTCCATCAACATTTGCTCGTAAATGCTCTAAAAACTTTTTTTTGACGGACTCAAATGAAATTTGATATGTGTATACATATTCATAAAACGAATATCAAGTTCAAATTTGAGCTATTTTCGAGTTATTGCCCTTTCCCCAAATCTTGAATATGCTATTACTCTCTTAGTTTTCAACCGATATAGATGAAACTCAAAATGGATGTTATTGGACCTAAATCGAAAGGTTTAGTTTATTCCTGATTAAAATTATTTAAAGCTTTTTCAAGATTTAGGCCACTTTCATCAGTTTTGAGGAGTTATCGCCCTTTAATCTCTATACAGTCGCAGTGCTTCTATCAATATCAATTGCTTGTAAACACTCTTAAAACTAGAATTTTTGATTGAATCAAATGAAATTCAATATGTTTATACATTCAGAAAACAAAAAATCAAGTTTTAATTTGAGCTATTTTCGACCGCTAGAAGCAGAGTTATTGCCCTTGCCCTAAAGTCTTGAATATGCTATTAGTATAATTGAAAGAAGTGCCGTATCACTCTGTGTAGTTGTATGATAAAAGAAGTAAGATGACAATTCACAATTCACCTGATGAAGTCGTCTCAACGACGACGAAAGCTCGTAAAATAAATTACTTTAGTCACTCTTAAAAGGTGTCATCTAACTTCTTTTATCATGCTATTAGTATCTTAGTTTTCAACCAATTTTGATGAAACTTAAAATGGATGTTATTGGACCTAAATCGAAAGGTTTGAGAAAGATTAGTTTACTCCTGATTAAATTTAAGGCTTTTTCGTTGGGCATAAATGGCTGTGGTCCACTATCTTAACAAATTTTGGAGTGCTTTCGGGTTGTTTATGTGTTTATAATTTTTACAATCTAAATCTGGATTTAAAACAAGGTTAAAATCACGACAGATAATAAAATTTTGATTTCCAATAAGTTCTTTATTTTCAAATAACGTGTCATAAAATTTTGGATTATCATCGTTTGGTCCGTATAAGTTAATGAGAGTTAGTCTATTATCCCCAATAGAGAGATCTAAAAAGAGAGTATGTTCAACGTGAATGGTCTTATGTAAAATGTAATTGAAATTATTGTTAAAAAATATAGCTAACCCCCTAGCATTTGTTCGAGAAGAGTGGAACGAACAGCTGTAACCCCATTGGGTTTGAATCAAATTTTCTTGATGGTTACCGAAATGTGTGTCTTGGAGACAATAAATATTATAATTCTTAGACTTTAATAGATTTAGAACATCTCTTCTTTTTCCAGAATCTCCTAAGCCTTGACAATTTACTGACATGATACTGATATCACCCATAATTAGTGTTTAAAGAGATAACTACTGTAAACACTGTTGACAGGATGGACAAAAAGACAGGCATGATGGACGGACGTACAGACTGACAGAAAGGCATTGAAGTACCTCTACATCTTCGAACCCAAAATAACTGTAATATGGTTGACTTTTGAGATAATTATTAGGCCATGGACTGTGACCCTCAAATGTGCTTAAAAAAGACTTTCTGTAACACATTATGGAAACTAAATTTTTTAATCTGGAATCAATTAATATATGTTTTAGCTAGCAAAAAAACAGTGTTCCCACTTTTAGAAAGTGCCACAACTCAAAATTTTAGCTTTTAAAGATGCGCATATTTTCAATACCTATCTCGATTTTTAATGGACTGTCAAAAACAATCTTCAAACCAGGGAAGCATGAAATTTTTCGGATTTGTTGAATACATGGTGTACTATACCATGATAGTATAGAAAAATCAAAAATAATTTTAAAAAACACAACTTCATTCAATTCAGATTTAATAACAAAAATTTCTATATTTTTAAAGGAAGATAATTCATAATTCAATACCACCATTCACTACCAGGTTGCAATATGATATAAAGCAACAAACATACACAATTTATTTATCTAGAAAGATTTCAAAGGTTTTTCCTGCATCTGTGCATTAAACTTAATATTTCAATATCTAGCATCTGTTTGTTCACAACCTCTTGTTGATACAGCAGGATCCACAATTTACCCTTCACAATACTCTGCTCCGAGGATGGCATCCTGAAAATTAGCCCCTTAACAATGTAGCGACAAAATATATCGGACCGACACCCTTTTGTGCCCCCTTCTGAGTTCAAGGGTGCCCTTGCCAACTACAGGTTTAAAAGTATTAAAACAAGTTGAAAGTCATGGATCTTAAAGGTACACATACCTTTACACATCAAAAAAGACATTTACAATAGAGATCAATTGTCAGCTGATAAATTTTCGAGAAAAGGGGGACGTAAACACCACAGCAAATTTTGGTATTGACAAGTTTGTTGAAAAATAATGACATGCTTACCTTTGATTTGAAATTTTTACTTCTCCCAACTAAGTTGTCAGTCTAGAAATTCTAACTATCTTTCCACGAGGTGTTGTACCCATAATCATACAAAACATACCAAATGTTTTCGAACATAACCTGAAAAGAATGGAAATGACAAAGTACTTCATGAACATGTATATAGAATATTGAATGAGAAACATTTTAAACATAGATAGGTGTCAGTCAGATCATTCAATTTCAAGGGTACACATTCTTTATTTTATATTTGCATAGAAGGCTTTTGCTCTTTACCTTGTAATTGCATAGAAATTTCAACTTCTGTGCAACAGATTTTGAAGAATTTTTACAATGTAGACAATGATTTTTTTTAAAACTGTGAATGGTGTCATTGACATTATTTGAACACTAACTGTTCTTTTTTTTTAAATGGAATTGAATCAGAAATAGAAGTCTTACCTAGACCTCACATCTGTATAGCAGTAAAGTAAAATTGGCATAGGCCTAGGCCATAGGCTAATACTGACACCATGAGTGTTATGTTGGTTTTGGTTGGTAACAACACTTTGACAGAGACTGTTTTTCTGCATTGCATTTCTTGCAATTTAAATCTAGCTGGTCTAAATGGAATTATCTGTTGGAAAATGTCACCGTTTAATGTATTTCATTTTTTCCAAATTTACCGAAATACCCAACGGGAGTTACCACCAAAATAATGTAAACAAACTGTTAGTAGAATAGATGAGGCCTGTCTGTATATCCACTTTCATTTTCTTACCTGTACATTACGCTTGCTTTACACGTTTCACATAAGCTTCTGTCCTCACCCTCCATGATGATCCGTTGGGCGGTTCTTGTACAAATGGTTTCCGAAAATCAAAAACCTTTTTAATACCTTTAGGCTTTTGAAACCATGTGAATTAAATAAACAGTAAGCGTTGATCGCCATATTGTCAAAAGCTGAACTAGGAAAAGGTCAACCGGCGTAGTAATATATTAAAATAACGCCGTTTGATTGGTCGATATCTAGTAAACAGGTCAATCTCGTCATGAAGCTCGAATATTGAAGTTCCATATTTTTGGCAAGTTCTACAAAAAAACTGGCAAGATTCCAGCTTGGGAATAAATCATTTCGTATTCAGCAATTATAATGAAACTCAGCTGAAAATTTGTTAGTCCCGGTAAAATTTAAGTTTTCTAAACGAAAAATGGTCAGAGTCCACCATCTATATGTTTTAGAATTGATTTTACAAGAAGTTGGCATTTCCATCTAAGAGAAGGATTTGAGCGCCAAATTTGAAAGACTGGATGAGGTGTCACATCTGGTTGAATCTGGTTGAACATTACCAATTCCGGGTCATCGTTGAGACTCTGGATACAACGTTCTGTTTCAATGACTTTTATTTGATGCCGCACTATTTTCTTCCATACAGATTTTGAGGAAAATACATAATTCTTGAAGTATGTCAGTAGATGGTCCTTAAGTCTGTATTTTTCAAGTATTCTGATGACATCTGGAACGAAACCAGTAGTTGTATAACTCGTTCCGTGGCGATATTCCAACAGTCGCTTGATTAATACTTTATATGGCGCACACACGGGATTAAGATGGATAAGTTGACCTAGGAATAACAATTTTTGAGTGTCGACAAATGTCTCAATGGAAAACCAGCCAATCAAACCTAAACATATCACAGTGGGGGTTCTGTAATGTGATCCCAGAACTCTCTTGCAAATAAACCTATGTGCTTGTTCTAAGGAAAGTAGTTCTGCAGCGGGAAGGTCATACCATAATTGGCAGCCATATAGAGCCTTTGGAAGGACACATCTGTAAAGTATTGTGGTTAGATTCAGTGGATTTAACTCTTGGGCATGAGTTAGTAAATACGAGTTGGAGCGTATTGCTCTGCAAGCTGTTGATGTCAGGCCCGTAGCCAAGGGAGGGCTTAGGGGGGCTTTGCCCCCCCTAATTTAAATCTTGCCCCCCTAAAAAAATATCAAGTGTAATTTTTAAAAGATACATTAATTCATTTTACTGAGTCAAAAGGCGTCTTTATAGCAGGAAATGTTAAGAATTTGCGTTTTCAGGTATCTGATTCTCAAAATTTGTCCAGTGTTCGTCCCGCAGTCCCTTAAACCTTAAATTCATCAGGAAATCGCTTTTCCGCAGGTCAAATTCTCTCAATTTTCTAGAAGAGATCCCCGACTTCAGGAAATCGTGTTTCGAGGCTTTCAATTGGCGTTCTCGACAGCTCAGCCCTGTACAAATAACCTTAAACCCTATCTGTTCGCGTCTAAATCTCTTCTTTTTTTTATGCAGGATCTCTTTGACCCTAAAGAAATAATCTTGAACCTTAAATTCGCTGGGAAATATCAGGAATTTTTATATCTTTTTCTGGATTTTGCTGTTTTAGTCACACAGTTCCTCTACAAGTAAAGCTTAAATTCATCAGGAAATGTCTGGAAATCGCGTTTCAGAGAGTCAAATTCTCAAAATTTTCTAGACTTTTTTCCAGACTTCCGATTGGCGTTTTAGGCAGCAAATAAGATGTGTAATTCTCAAAATTTCCATAGTGACACACCTCAGACCCTATTCAAATAAAACCCAAAATTCACCAGGAAATGTCTTTAGTTAGCGTCTAAATCTCAAAATGTTTTCAGACAAGAATCCTTTAAACCTATAGAAATAATCTTGAACCTTAAATAAACTGGAAAATATCAGGAAATGTCAGGATATCGCGTTTCAGCGAGTCAAATTATCTAAATTTTCTAGGGGTCCCCTAACTTCAGAAAATCTCATTTCCAGGCTTCCGACTGCACCAATAAATGTAGAAATAACTCTACAGATGGCACTGTAATGGCGTAACGATGTATTGCAATAACTCAAAGTTTTCCATAAAAGGTGGGTGGGGGTGTTTTGGGTGGATACCAAAAATGCCCCCCTTGATTGGACGTTTGCCCCCCTAAAAGTACTTGGCAGGCTACGGGCCTGGTTGATGTTCGTTCACTTGAGTCGAATTTTGTATTGAGTAATATTCCAACGTCTTTAATGGAACTTTCTACTGGTAAGGGTGACCCAAACAACATAATTTCAGGATCAGGAGGCTTCTTTCTTTTATAGTTGCTAAAATGTAAGATTACACTCTTCGAAGTTGAAAACTTAAATCTCCATCTGGAACTGTACTTTTGACAGATTATTATCAGTCTCTGTAGCCCAGTTTGTGTTGACTAACAACCACAACATCATCTGCTTGAGTAGGACATACACATTTGATGTCAAGTACAGCAGCTCCATCTACAGACGCACAGAGTTCTTGTAGTAACTGGTCTATGAAAAGAAGATATAATTTATATGAAAAGAAGATATAATTTAGCTGACAAAATGCCCCCTTGATGAATGCCTCTCTTTAAAATAAAGCTGCTACTCTTACACTGCTGGTCATTGATGTGTACATCGAGTCAATAATATTCCACAAAGTTGCATGTGTCCCAGTTCTGTAAAGTAGAAGTCCATCATGGCAAACAGAATCAAAAGCCTTGGACTCCCCTAATGTAAATTCATTTGGAAGTCCAAAATCTGACTTTTTCTATGGCTGGAAGAGAGGTCAGTGAGTGTTACAACACTAAATACCCATCTGATCCTTGAATTTGCACCATTATAGTCCATTTTCAGAAAATAAGACTTGTTGAGGCATTTGCTGTTAATTTTTGGCGACAAATGTTTTTAAGGTAATTTGAACCCGCTGAATCCAAAAATTGCTGTTGCCAAGCTGAAATATGATGTTTTGACCTTCAAATCAGGAAAAAATAAAAAATATAACAATTTCCTTGTCAGTTTACACAGATAGTCTTGCAATGTGTATATGTATTTTATTGAAATTTGTAATTTTTTACTTTAAAAATCATCACCTGTCATGTGACCTTACTTATACGTCAACAAATTTTTTAAAATCATATTATGTTTAATTTGCTCTTTCAAAAAAAAAGAAACAATATACACTTTAATTAAAAAAAGCATGATTAAAATGTTGAAAATTTTGTGCAAATTACCATTGTTACTGTGTGTTTTTTTTCAAATTTTATTTCAATCGATATGAACATTTACAAATAAAATGACATTTTGATTGCAAACCAAATCTGTTTTCGCATTTCGATATCACTTGCAGTTTTGATATTATTTAAGGATTGAATTTTTTTGCGTTCATTCGGTGAAGAACGCTGAATTTTCACATGTTAAACCTGAACGCAAAAAAATCTGCATTCAATCCTTATATTTACATTCTGTAGAGTTCAGGTATCTTTTACCATATTTTAGTGGTAAAATTATAGCTTTAATGGCTATAATGTAGTTAAAATTGTAAGAAAATTGGGAACAAAATCGGCAACAGAACTCCTATCAATTAACATGATGTCAAAACTTGGATGACGTCAAAAAGGGAGATTGTCAAGGCAGATCACTCAAATAGTCGACATTTACGATTTTTATATTCATTGTTTGTCCTAAATTAGACTTTATTTCATATCAAATAAGTTCAAAATATCTTATTTTTATACGCCCACACATTCATGTGGGCGTATATTGTAGTCGCCCCTGTCTGTCTGTCTGTCTGTCTGCCTGTCCACAATTGTTGTGGACACGATAGAGAGCTGGTTTCTCGATGGATTTTGATGAAACTTGCTATGAGTGTTTGTTATCACCCAAGGATGAACCCTATTGAAAATCAGACGAATCATGGGTTATTGCCCTTGCTTTTGAAAATATGTTGTGGACACCATAGAGAACTGGTTTCTTGATGGATTTTGATGAAACTTGGTATGAGTGTTTGTACTGACATTAGAATAAACCCTATTGAATATCAGAAACATCGAAAACATATTTTATGAGTTATTGCCCTTGTTCTTTAAAACAAGTTAATTTTTCAGCCGTTACACTCTCAAAGTTGTGGACACCATAGAGAGCTGGTTTCTTGGTGGATTTTTATGAAACTTGCCGTGAGTGTTTGTAATCACCCAAAGATGAACCGTATTGAAAATCAGACCAATCGAAAAATATTTCAGGGGTTATTGCCCTTGCTTTTGAAAATATGTTGTGGACACCATAGAGAGCTGGTTTCTTGATGGATTTTGATAAAACTTGGTATGAGTGTTTGTATTGACATTGGGATAAACCCTATTGAATATCAGAAACATCTAAAAAAAATATTTTATGAGTTATTGCCCCGGTTCTTTAAAACGAGTGAATTTTTCAGCCGTTACACTCTCAAAATTGTGGACACGATAGAGAGCTGGTTTCTTGGTGGATTTTTATGAAACTTTTTGTGAGTGTTTGTAATCACCCAAGGATGAACCCTATTGAGAATCCGACGAATCGAAAAATATTTCCTAGGTTATTGCCCTTGCTTTTGAAAATATGTTGTGGACACCATAGAGAGCTGGTTTCTTGATGGATTTTGATAAAACTTGGTATGAGTGTTTGTATTGACATTGGGATAAACCCTATTGAATATCAGAAACATCTAACAAATATTTTATGAGTTATTGCCCCTTGTTCTTTAAAACGCGTTAATTTTTCAGCCGTTACACTCTCTGTTGTGGACACGATAGAGATCTGATTTCTTGGTGGATTTTTATGAAAATGGCTGTTGGTGTTTGTATTGACCTTTGGATACACCTTATTAAAAATCAGAAACATCATCAACTATATGACTGCTCTTAATCATTTTAGGATGGAACCTAAACGTTGGTTGCCCTTGTTTTATGCATATTTCAGTGACATATTTGTTATAAGATTTGAACGACATATAGAAGCGAGGAGCACATATAACACAGGGGGTTCAAAAGTTTTTGAGGTAGGGGGCTGTTTCAGAAAAGTAGGAGGCTGGTTATTTATAACGCGCTTTATTCCTCCCCGAGGAAAATTTTGAATATGAAACTTCAGACATGCATTATCCTGGCATATGGCATATATCCTGTTATACTAATACAATACAGCAGGCCTAAAAATTCGTCCAAATCAAGGAGAATCCTGAAGGATTCTCGCAAAAACAATCTGCGAGAGTCCTCCGAATACTGTAGGGTTTCCTAACATTTTTAAATACAATGCCTTGTTCTGTTAATTAATCACATGGAAATCCTCTTTATTCAATCTTCTATTCTTCACCATTAGTATTGTCATAAGAAATTTAAAATTTAAGGAAATTTTCCAACGTCAAAGGACAAGTTTGTTTTATTATCTAATGCTTAATATATCTAAAATATTTCAATTCATCTAAAAATGATGGCAAAGCGACGGTTACTGTAATTTCGGTCAATTGCGTAAATTGAAAATATTTTTCACAACGCATCGGTACCGGTAACCTACTAATTTTCACTAGGTCATTTTCTTGTAATCTTAATGTCAGTTGTGTAGTTAACACCGCTGGTCAAGTAATCATTGTTATCTATTGTGATCTGTCAACCGAAAATGGTCGGGTGATCGGAATTGTCAGACATTTTTTTGTTTGTTTAGAATTTTTTTTATTAGATGTAGTGTAAGCAGCGCGTTTCCGGGTTTGTTCGATGTCTTGTTCCATACACCTCTGATATGATTTCTATAATAGAACACGACACGGGTGAACTGAAAGCAACGTGAATCGAACACATCCCGCAATGATTTGCGACTTTCGAAAATGAAAGTTGAAATCATTTTGACAAGTCGGCAAAAAAAACCCCGCTTCTAATAGAAAATAAACAATGAACCGGCGGCTAAGTAGAACTAAATACATTGAAAGACCTTGTGGGGGCTGTTTGTTTGTGTTCGTGTCACCCCCATTCGTCATATTTAATAAGACTATCCACAGATCGCTTCGGACTTGAAGATCGAAATACGGTCTATGAATTCAAGTCTTCAAGTCCCATCAAAGTCTGGATATTAGAGACTAAACAAGACTCTCAAGATGGCGGCGCCAGTGTGATGAATGTAAATAACTTGAACGAGTAAATAATGTAAAGAAAACAGCGATTTATTGTGAATAAAATTACAGTTTATTAATTATAGAGATAGTGGAATGCGAAAGGGATTACTAGAACATTTCTTAAAAAAATATTTTTAAATTTGGCATTATTAAGGAAAAGTAGCCGGCGAAAACTGGACAAAATGAGGCTTTTACACAGCGGTTTTCGCCGGCTGCCGGCTACTTTTGAACCCACTGATAACAAAACACAAGACAATATTATGGAATATAACACACTTTTTTTTAATACAGTTAGGCACATAACATATTTGTTTTTTCCAGGAAACTTTAACCCATGGTTTTACACTTGTAAAAAGAGAAAATGTCATTCTCAGAATCTTTCATTTACTGATCACTCTTGTCAACCCCCCGGACGAATTGGCTGCCATTATAAAAGTGGGCGTATTACGATGGCCATCACTATTTTTCGATTTCTTAGAGTACCCAGGCTGATTTTTGATCCATCATTTGTCTATTCTTAAAATAATGATGGTGTGTATTCATATGCCGCAATCTACGTTGTCAGGGAAGATTTTGTTTAGCGACGTTTAGTATGTAAACACATTGACAGCTAGAAAAATTGCTCTATTACGCCAATTTAAATAACTGTAAATTATTTTAATAATTCTATTATATTGTCATTTAAACAAAACTAGATCCATATGCCATGCATGGTTCTGAAGCAGTGTGTGTTAACATGTATGAATATTCAGTATGTAAATGAATATTCATAGCACGTGCATGTCATGTCTTTGCGCATGAGCACATCTGTTTGTATTGTTAATTCATGTGTTACCCCCATGGAGTGAAGACGTTCGTCTCAATAGATATATGAATCATAGAATGTGTTTTGATGTATACGAGTTAACATGGTAGCAGAGCGTGGGATGGGCTTCTTAGATGAACGATGCTTGGCTACGTGAGATCGAAATATGGCGCTGTTTGACGGATTTAAACAAGAAGAAACAAGGTCCAGCTATCTATTTGTCGCTTGATCAAAAGACTAGAAATGCCTGTTTATTAATGTGAATGAACTGAATGGCGTTTTTGGCTAATGAAAATTTTGAAAAATTTAGTTGACCGAAGTCAATGAGTGTTGGTGATTATATCAATGAATTTGAGCGTCTTTATTTTAAAATAAAGTCATGCAAAATGGAATTTGCCTGATGGAGTCTTGGCTTACAGATTGTTGAAGAGTTTCAATATATCTAAAAAAAAAGAACAATTGGCACGTGCTACAATAGCAGAACTTTCTTACAATAAAATGAAAAAGCAGTTAAAATCTATATTGGACTATTGCTCTGATAGTAGTGGGGTTAAGGACTTCAAGGTTGAGATAAAGGTGGAAGATGAAGTTTTCTACACCAGAAACAGTGGTGGTGGTGGTTCCCGTTGGCGAAATAGACAGAGAGGCTTCAGATTCCAAATCGAAGAGGAGCTCCTAGATACGTATCCCCTGATAGCCAAAAGACAAATCCAGTCGACAACTATGGAAACCCATCAACATGTGCCATATGTAGCTCAATATTTCATTGGGCAAGGGATTGTCCAGACAGTCATGAGATGCATAGATCATTGGAGAAAAAAACATTATTTACTCAGGAGATATTAGATTGTTACATTTCAAGATTCCTTGCAGAGACTCTAAATTATGGAATACTGGAATACACTCAGAATGTATGTGGTAGAGTATGGCTAGAATGTTATTTGTCTACTTAAAAATCTCAAGATGCAATACAGGTGCAAGAAAGAAAAAGTGATGTTCATTTCCGTTTTGGAACTGGCCCAGCACTAAAATCAAATAAAAACTTAACGTTTCCAGTTTATGTTGCTGAAAAACTGTTAAATGTATATTGTAAAGTGGTTGATTGTGACCTGCCACTACTCTTGAGTAAAGATTGGATGAAATCAACTGGCACCAAAATAGATTTTGTGAAGGATGGCGGAAGATTTGAACATTAAAGTACTTACTACAGAAGCAGAGGCACCATGGTCAAATGGAATTATAGAACATCATAATGCTATTATTGCCAACATGATGATTAAAATCACCCAAGACTTAAGACACTTAATGTTCAGCAACGGTAGCATGGGCATTCAGTGCAAAAAACTCACTTCAAAATGTATATGGTTACAGCCCAAACCAGTTAGTATTCGGTAGAAACCCAAACACACCATGTGTATTGACTGATAACCTTCCAGCCCTTGAGGGTAAAACCACTAGCGAATTGATTGCTGAACACCTTAATGCCTTACATGCATCAAGAAAATCTTTTGTACAGTCTGAGGCTAGTGAAAAATTACGGAGAGCCCTTATGCACCAGTTTCGTCCGTCAACAAGTTTAGTATTTGAAGAAGCGAAATAATGGAGCGAAATAGAAAGGTCCTGGAACAGTCATCATTGGAAAGGAAAACAAACAGGTATTTGTTCGCCATAGTTAGACATATGTACGTGTCACTTACGGCACAAGAATCAGACAGAAGTACATGAACCTGTGAACGATTCATGCAGACAATCTACAACTCCACTGCTTGGACCAGTATTGGAACCAAAATGTAACAACACAACCTCAGAATTGTTTGATTCAGAACCAGATGAACTCAATGAACAAATAAGTGAGACGCTGTAGTTATTGGTAGAGCAACAGGAAAGAATAAACAATGGGTGAACATCAAAGACACCGACGGTACACTAAAGAGCTTAAATTTGGAAGTTTTAGATTAGAAGACAGTTGAAGATGAGTTGAAGATGTTCTGATAAGTCATGTTAATGCAAAACCTCAAAATGAGCTGATATCTGTGACTGAAGCTAAACTGAAAGAGATCGATAATTGGAAAGATCATGCGATCTATACACGCTTCCAGTAAAGATGGCGGCTCACCGCTGTGACGTCATAGGGGGAAAGATTCTGACAGCTCTCTCGCGTGTCATTGAAAACACACTGTATGCCTGTAAGGCTGTATTGACTAGTACACTGAAAAAACAATGGATCTAAACCAAGGCTCTCAAGAGGTACGTGCACACTGTAATAGATATCAAATATAATTGCTCACAATATTGACATTGTTGGTTTTAATTCGCGAAAATATTGTTTGTAAAATGTAAGCCCAGCGAAACTATCGTCGACTGACATGTTTGTTATTGTAATTAATTAGTCGATTTCAATGCTAAAATATAGAGGCAAATTTAACAAAAATTGGATTTATTTTGATTGTGAACGTTTAAAATATTTATCCATTGAGATGAATGTACAAAGAAAATAGCTGTAATTATAAACTTAAATGCGTAACAGACGCGTGAAGAACTACAAGAGAGGGACTTGTTTTACCGCTACGCTGTATTTCGGCACCGATTTTATGACGTCATAGTCGGGGGGTCCCCTTCTTATTGGCTATTTCCACAAGAATATAAAAATAACAGACCAATGAAATTAATATATTGGGATTCCCCGATCTCTGACCTTTCCATTGGTGCTTGACGGAAGATTTCATTATCATATGGGGGTGTATGGTGTGATTTTTAAAAAAAAAAAAGTGACGTTTTTCACTGAAATTTAAGCTCAAAATAACTTGAATCACGTAATTTTATAATCAGTAGCCATTTCTACTTCAGAAAAGGTATTTATTAGAATTATCTAAAGAATAGTAACCGTCGGAATTAACTTTGAGTAGAGCTAACACCCCGTAAATAATGAGGTTATGAACTCTTCCGTGTTCTCTTCTCTTCGATCAAATGTCAGCTTGAGTTAGTTGATCAAATTTATAGATTGTTTATCAAACATATTTTAATTTCGAACATGAATTGAATCAAAATAATAAGACCTGTGAGTGTATGAAAACCATGTTTTATAAAACAAGCGTAAACATTTCAAAGGCTACAATGCGAAGTAACGTCAAAGATTTCACTGATCAAAATGGTGCCGTGGATTACGCTATCATCATGACGTTATTTTCGAAAAAAATGTTCCAGTTAGCTACACAAATTTGCCACAACTCACTTAAATATGAACGGATTTTAAAAATTCAAACAGTTCTGTATTTCTCACATGTTCCACATTCAATAAAAACTATTCCCATAAATAAAAAATCACCTGAACACCCTAAAGTTTGAGACCAATTCACCGAGTACAAATAGGTCAAAGATAAACAAAGAAGGGGAATGGAAAATTCGTCTCGTAATGTTACCGTTTCGAGTTTTATCATTCAGAACACTCTTCTTGGCACTAAATTTAATCATGAGAACGTACCATTATGTCTGAATACAGAATAAACAACCGTAAACTTCAAGTAGGCCTATGTAAGCTGTGAAGCTCCTTCTATCTTTTCCCCCTATGACGTCACCTTCTCGAAATTGCCGTCGAACAGCGCCACATTACTGGAAGCGTGTATACTGTAGTTGATGATCAAGGTCAAAAGTGTGTATCTGTGATAACTGAGAAGGTAAAAAATGATCAGACTGTTGTGAAGGGAAGATTAGTTGCCTGTGGGTTCGTGGAGCAAGCTTTAGATGAACTAAGAAAAGATTCTCCAACGTGTTGCAAGGAAAACTTAAGACTAGTTTTAGTGATAATTTCCACATTTGACTGGAAGCTAAACTCGTTAGATGTGAAATCGGCCTTTCTTCAGGGTAGGTACATCCTCCACGTGAGGCAGGAACTACTAAAGTGTGGAAACTGAATACAACCGTTTATAGTTTATGTGATGCACCTCGTGTATGGTATTTGCGCGTTAAAGAGGAACTGATCCAATGTGGTGCAACAGTGAGATGAAGCTGTATTTTCTTGGTAGTATGAATACAAATTACAAGGCATAATTTGTTCTCATATAGATGATTTTTGTTGGGGCGGTACAAAAATATTTCAATCAAAGGTTATTGATATTATGAGGTCAAAATTCCAAATTAGCACTGAAGATCAGGAAATTTTTCTTATGTTGGTCTTGATTTGAAACTAAGAAATGGCGAAATTCAAATTCAACAAGAATATATTGATGAGATTGATTTCCTTGATATATCCTTAAATGGTTGTTCAAAATGGTTGTTCAAAAAGCGATTCTATTATTGAATCAGAACATAAATCATTACGTGATATTGCTGGTCAGTTGAATTGGACAGCTAGCCAAACTAGTGTTTCTGAAAAAAATGGTACAATTGAAGATTTGATTAAAGTTAACAAAAGTATTCGCAAACTCAAAACCGAAAAGGTTCATTTGACATTCCCAGGCTTACGTGATATAGATAAACTTTGCTTGCTTGCATTTAGTGATGCCTTATTAGGTAATCTTATGAATGGTGGTTCACAGGGGGGTAATGTTGTATTTTTGCTCTGTGTTAATAGAAAATCAGCACTTCTGTCTTGGCAATCAAAGAAAATCAGGAGAGTCGTTAAGAGCACAATTGCAGCCGCAGAATTGGCACTATTGGCACTATTGGAGTCGGCAGAGGCATGTTGCCTTTTGCAAATTACCTTGTGTAATGTTCTAAATATAAGTGTAAAAAGGGTTCCTATTCACTGTGTAGTAGACAATAAGTCATTATGTGAGACTGTGTACTCCACCAAAACTTTAATTGATAAGAGGCTCAGTGGCGTTTCTACGGGGGGGCTATGGCCACCCCAGTATTTAGGCTGGCCCGGCCTTGGCCCCCCCACTTTGAAATTTTCGTATAATGTTAAATACAGATGGTATGTGTTGGTAGTCCCCCCTGACAATTATTTGGCCCCTCCACCTAAAAATTCCTAGAAACGCCACTGAAGAAGCTTAAGAATGATGTTTGTATTTAAAAGGACATGTTATCTAGGGGTGAAATTCAGAATGTTGACTGGATAGATACCTCCAAAATCTGGTGCACCCAGCAGTAAATTAATCTCTGCTTTAAGTAAATACTGTGTTAAATGAGACTATGACTTGTTTTTTTTTTACTGCACATAAATAACAAAAAATATGGTTTATTGAAAATATGTTATTTTACTGTTAGTATAGAAAAAGAACAAAAAATACATTGAATGTTAACATATATTGTTACTTCATGTGTTACCCCCATGGAGTGAAGACGTACGTACGACTGCTCCAATTCATTGAAACAAAAGACAGTGTTAGAGGAAAGTATTGATGTTTACACAGTTCGAATGTTGGGGAAGGGGGTATTTGGTAAAAGTCCCAAAAAGGCAAAAGGTATTATGGTCGCTGCCATGCTCGATGCTGTACACAGCTTCTGGTCATTTATTTAAAACGGAAAACAAATCATTTAATATAAGTAGCATTTTCATTTGAAATGAAAATGAGAAAAACCATCTTTTATTTGTTTTGTGAATTATTTTAATCAATTTTAAACATGCAAATGCACCTGTTAAGTTTCCTTAATAAGTAATTTTGTTTATTTCAGCATGCCTTACAGCAAATCAATACACCTGAAAAGTGGGCCAAGTAAGTCTTTTTATTCCTTTTCCAATATTTATTACATACATGTGTAATACTATGACAGTAATGCAGGAGATTCAAGGCCATGTAATAATTTTATCCATATTCAACATACATTGAATACAGTCGGAACTATTTTTTTTCACTGACTCCCGGATGACGCCATCTTTGTTTCTACCTTGCTGCGAGTATTCCATGTTGCAATACAAGTTTCATATAACAGTCAAAATTAGCTATATAGTGTAAAAGCTGTAGTGCATCTTACTATTCCATAGTATTTTCATAATGAGAATTAAAAAAAACAAATGTGGTGATTTATTCTTAAAGGGATTGTAAAGAGGTTTTCTAAACTTTGTATGTGCATTGGGGACACTGATAGCTTCAATTTGCGCCATTCCAATTTCCATTCTGACGTCTGTGGTTCTTTCAATTCCACTTAAACTAATGCGTTCTATGACGTCACCCCCACTGATTTGCATAGATATCAATAGTAGCTTCCGGTAGATCAGTGGGTTTGACGTCTTAAAACGCGTTAGTGAAATTGTAAGAACAATAGACATTGGAATGGAAATTTGAATGGCGCAAATTGATGCTATCAGTGTCCCGGATACACATACAAAGTTTAGAAAACCTCTTTACAATCCGTTCATAGGTTATATGGTAAAGAAACAAAAAACACAAATTCGTCGATATCAAAACATCATTGTGAGAAAAAATATAATTTGATATCATCCTTACACCCTATCTTAGTCTACTTATTTGTAACAACAAATTAACATTGATTCAAATGATATGCATGTACTTTTGGTTCATTCCCTTGAAGTCACCGCTTGGGTCATACATGTAATTATTTATAATTGCAGAAACGAAAAACGGTGACTTCCCGGGAATTTTTATAAAAGTTTGATTTTGAAATCAATAGGATTATTTTTATACGCCTACATGTGGTCGTATATTGTTGTCGCCCCTGTCCGTCGGTCCGTCTGTCGGTACGTCAACATTTCTTGTGAGCACAACAGACACTACAGTTTTCATCTGATTTTAATGAAACTTGCTATGATCCTTAAGATTGATAAGATCTCGGTCAAGTTCAAATTTGACGTATTTTCGATGAACGTTTTTTGAATTATTGCCCTTGACTTTGAAAAAATTCGTCAATTTTTGTTCGTGAGCACTCTAGAGACTACAGTTTTCATCTGATTTTGATGAAACTTGCTATGAACCTTTGGATTGATAAGATCTAGGTCAAGTTCGAATTTGACGTATTTTCGATGAACGTTTTTTTAATTATTGCCCTTGACTTTGAAAAAATGTGTCAAATTTTGTTCGTGAGCACTCTAGAGACAACCGTTTTCATCTGATTTTGATGAAACTTGCTATGATCCTTTGGATTGATAAGATCTAGGTCAAGTTCGAATTTGACGTATTTACGATGAACAGTTTTTGAATTATTGCCCTTGACTTTGAAAAAATTTGTCAAATTTTGTTCATGAGCACTCTAGAGGCCAATCGTATATATGTCGGCCATTTTCTATCAATAATAACCTCGTAGGCATCAGGCGGATAAATCGCACTACTTTTGTCTCTATTGATGACGTCATCTGAAAAGTCTCTGACATCCAGGCTTTTCCTATCTATAAGGATAATGTGCAAGGGAGGTAACTAACAGAACTATTTTTTATTGCGTAATCTCCTTCCGGCCATTGGCATTGGAAGGTTTTCTTCTATCTGCATACGAGGTTATTATTGATAGAAAATGGCCGACGTATATACGATTGTCTAGAGGCTACAGTTTTCATCTGATTTTGATGAAACATGCTATAATCCTTTGGATTGATAAGATCTCGGTCAAGTTCGAATTTGACGTATTTTCGATGAACAGTTTTCGAGTTATTGCCCTTGACTTTAAAAAAATTCGTCAAATTTTGTTTGTGAGCACTCTAGAAACTACAGTTTTCATCTGATTTTGATAAATTTTTGTATGATCCTTTAGATTGAAAAGATCTCGGTCAAGTTAGAATTTGACGTATTTTCGATGAAGGGTTTTTGAGTTATTGCCCTTGACTTTGTAAAAGCGCGTCAAATTTAGTTTGTGAGCACACTAGAAACTACAGTTTTCATCTGATTTTGATGAATTTTGGTATGCTCCTTTAGATTGATAAGATATTGGTCAAGTTCGAATTTGACGTATTTTGGATGAACGGTTTTTGAGTTATTGCCCTTGACTTTGTAAAAACGTGTCAAAAATTGTTTAACACAATAGAAGCTACAGTTTTCATCTGATTTTAATCAAACTTGGTGTGATCACTGCAATTGATAAGGTCTCATCTAACTTGATGCATTTTTGATGAACAGTTTTTGAGTCATTGCCCTTGACTTTGCCAAAACGCATCAAAAATAGTTTTGTGAGCACCATAGAAGTTGAACTGATTCTGATGAAACTTGGTGTGATCACTGGAATTGACAAGATCTCAATCAAGTTCTTACATTTTCGATGAACAGTTTTTGAGTTATTGCCCTTGACTTTTTATTCTTTTGATATAATGAAAATTGTATTATCGTTAATTAAAATATGATCATTTCCGACATCTGCCAGTGGGCGTATGTTACCTTGCCTGGCAAGCCCTGGTTTGTTATCTTAGCAGATTTAAGCCTACTTAATCGGGTTATAGCCAATTAAACAAAAATTTCTTCAAATAATTTATTTAACATTTAAATAACATATAACAAACTACTTTACTTTTAACAAATGCAAAACGGAATCAGCAAATTCCAAAAACATTCACATCATTATTAGTGAATTGTTCTCTGTTTTGAAGCTGACGAGCTTCGAGGGTCCTGTACTCTCGTTTCTTGGGAGGTTGTTGTTGACAACGAGAATACTGAACCATTCTTATTTCCATTACATTACATTATGTTCTTCTTTCAAAAAATTAATAATTTCAAATATATTGGGATGCAATATTCCAACAAGTTTCTTGCCACGACTATGTCAACCTTCTAAATTGTTATTTGTTTTGGGAGCTTCGGATCCATAGTGGTTCAATGCATCAAGCCATAAACTCCCTCCAACCATTGATTCTTTACGTAGTTAGTTAGTTATTGATAGTCTAATATCTATACTCTCTGGTTCTACTAATCGGGGGTAGTTTGGCATTTTACACAGGCATTGGCGAAAACGTCCTCTACCATATTAGTTACTTGGTACCATTGATAAAACAAAATATCTTCTTATATAATGGGTAACGTCTGCGTTTTCACCAACAGTGAGTGACACCATTAAATAGTAATTAATGTAAGTGAATAATTTTTATGAATGTTTGTCACCGTTAATGAGGTCTTAACACCTTTAATCTCTTGGCGGCATTTACCTCAAATCATCAAAGAAAACAAAACGGTGACTTCCCGGGAATTTGGAAATTCGTCCTGGTGACTTCCCGGGAAGACAACGTACTTTCCAACACTTAATTCTAATATCAAAGTTACATCTAAATACAACCAAAGATATTAACTATATAATGAGCAACAAATGACAGCTTATCCAGTACTAATAGGAGTCGATTTTAATAATGTACTAAATAAAGAGATTGATAGATTAGGCGGGAATTATAAGATTAAAAAGAAGGGACTAAGTGAATTATTCCATATAATAAATACCTATCAACTAATCGATATATATAGATTCAATCAGCAAACATCTAAAGGTACACATGGAAACAAAAGAAACCTAGCATACACAGTAGGATAGATTTTTGGCTTGTATCCGAGGTTATTCAAGACAGTATTACAAATTGTAAAATAATTCTTAATATTATTAGTGATCATTCTGCTATCTCAATAAATATAACTCAAAATGAACGGAAACGAAGCCCTTCTCTCTGGAAATTCAATGCCACATTAACAAATGATTGTACTTATACAAAATTAATATGCAATTTGTTAGAAAAATGAAAAGAAGAATATTTTTATATCAATAATCACAGAAGTCTATGGGATTATGTAAATTTTAAAATAAAGACAATAAAAATTTCAAGCTAATGACATCAGAGGTCCTACCCAACAAAACTTATAACAAAAATTCTAGCTATAATTAAAGTAGAAGTAAGAGCCAAAACAATTTAAAAAAATTTACTTAAAAAAGTATTTGAGATTGTCGGGATTTTTATCACCAAGCAAAATCATATATGTATTATTATTTGAGCCCCTAAGAACCATACCGGATCATCCCATTTTGGTGTCCTTTTGAAAAAACAGGACCCAAAGTTCTCAGTTTCCTATGTGACCATGAGCAATTGAAAATAAAAAATATCTAGGAACAAATAACAAAAAGTAATGCAGAATATTTTCTAAACAGGACCGGAGCAGGAAGCGCATTTTCCACCAGGGGAAAAAAGGTGTTAAATTTGACCCTTTTGGGTTGATCCATTATGGTCCATCCCATAGGATAACCCATTTTGGTTCTATGGATTCCATAAATGTAGCAATATTGTTAGGGATGGTCCACTTTTGCATAGGGTTTCGACAATAATGTATGAGCTATATCTTTAGTATGTATGCACTTGTGGGAGTAAAGGTTGTAACTTTGTACTAATGACAAAGTTACGAAAGCACAGGCACAGGACGTATAAGTTTAATGTTCTTTTTAACAAAATGTGTTAGCAATATATTAAGTGATTTGGTTGATTGTGGGGTGAGGAATGATTTGTGTATGATTAATTGTGGTAGTTAAAACATCAGAGACTGGTCATTCGTGACTACAAGTATTTGTAAACAAAGGAAATAAAAACGAACAGTTTTAAGATATGTATTAATAAAACGTGTATTTGGCAAATTTAGTGTCTTCCCCAAAGATTATATAGCTATAAACTATATTTATGTCACAATGTTCACTAATACAGCTTCTCTGGGGTTTTTAATATACTTTTTTCGCTTTAGTCCAGTTTCATACAAATTGCCAAGTGGCAGAGTGGGCCAACCCACAACACACAAACAACACCCAAAAATATCATAATGAATGGAACTTACCGCTTTCTGATGAAGTATCACCATGGCCGCTATTTATAGATGGAATCATGGGAAAAATGTGGGATGGCCCAATCTGGCTCTGGAAACTCAGATGATTAGAACGGTTTTATAAAATATGGAGAAACTCTAGGTGTTTCACCTTCTTTCTTTAATTTAATATTAGAACGGTGTTTGTTAAGTCTTACACTAAATGATGTTATAGTTTGTCCTACATATTGAATTCCACATTCTGAACAAGTTAAACAATAAATTACAAAATTGGATGAACTATTATCAGAGTCTTTTATGTAAAATACTTTTGAGAATTTGCTTGTCAGGGTATTGGTAATGTTGATGGTGTCACAAGCTTTACAAGGAGGTCTGCGTCTTAAACATGGTGTACATCCTCAAGTTTCTGTATTAGGTTTACTATCATTCCGTAACTTAATAGGTCGAAGGATGTCACCAATAGTTTTGTTTCTTTTTTCAGCCATGATTATCTTACTATCATTCAATACTTTCTTCATTCTTTCACTGGTGTCTAATAATGTACTATCTTTAGCCATATTTCTGATGTTAGGTTGTCAAGGATCATAGGTTGTAACCCAAGGAATAATTTGTTTTTCATCGTGTTTTTTGTTGGTCTTGTACTGGAGAAGTTCATTGCAGGTTTTAACTCAACTTTTTGAATGCCTTCTGAATTGTTTTTTACTGTAACCACAAGATTTTAAGTACGATGAAAATTTTTTAAGATTGGCTACAGTCTACTCTGGTTTGCTACAAATCCTTTTAATACGAAGAGCACCACTATATGGTATAGAGCTGAAAATGTGTTTAGGGTGACAACTAGTAGGTGGCAGGTAGTGATGGGTGTCTGTAGACTTAGAAAATAGATCAGTTTCTAAATGGCCCTCTTCTTTAATTACATTAACATCAAGAAAGGAAACACAGTTTTCACTAATATTCATGGTGAACTTGATTGTTGGATGTTGATTATTAAGAATAGACAGGAAGTCTGTACAATCTTTACATTATTATCAAGTGTGAATTTGGCGACTTGTAAAATAGCTGAAACTTCATCATCATCTAATAGATCAGTGAATGACATTGCTTCTTTTAGAGCTTCAATTCCTTCTGGTATTGGAATTTTAGGATACAAACTTATGACATAAAATGTTAATAATTGTTGAAAAGGAATGTGATCTAAATTAAATGTTTCAATCTTCTGTAGAAATTCAGTTGTATCTTTCACCATTTCATTGCAATAAGCTTCTAATACTGATTTAAGCTTCCAATCAAGACAAATGGAGGCTTGTTTAGTAGGTGCAGAAAATTTACCATGAGAACAAAATTAAACTAGAACTGTACAGTTAACAGTACTGGTGCAGGGCGGGTTACGACATACAGGTACGACAATATTCGATTGCGCATGCACTTTACTGATAATTCAATGCGCGAGAATTAAATTCAATAGGGTGATGTAATTGAGACTATGATAATAGACATACATACCAAGTTAAAAAATATTCCAACAAGAAATAAGAAAGTTGGCAATGCGCATGTGCACTGCACAAATTCTCTATTTCCATGAAATCTAGAATCAGTCTATATGTATGCATACCAGTTTCATGCATTTCGGTTGAGAAATAAGAAAGTTGTTACTGCGCATGCTCACTACACAAATTCATTATGTCCATGATATTTTAAATCTGATTATTATACACATATATGCTAATTTATAAGAAATAAGTAAGTGGATGCGCACTACATATATTTAATATTAAATTATCATACACATGCATGCCAATTTTGAATGAATTCGGTTTAGAAATAAGAAAGTTAGTGATGCGCAAAACACAAATTCAATATCTCCATGATATTTCGAATCTGAATATACATATGCATACTAAGTTTCATGAAATTCAAATAAGAAATAAGAAAGTTGGCGTTGCGCATTGCGCACTACACAAATTCAATAGGTCTATGATATTTCAAATCTGATTATACACATACATATCAATTTTGAAAAAAATTGGATGAAAAAAAGAAAGTTGATAATGCGCAGTACTCAAATTTAACATTTCCCCCAGATTCTGAATCTAATTATATATATACATACCAAATTTTGTACAAATCAGATAACAAACAAAAAAGTAAGCATCGCGCATGCACACAACACAATTTTTGAATTTTCCTTCAAATCACTATTCCAACATGTAGGTGTATGCAAAGTTTTAAGAAAATCGGTTAATAAATAAGAAAGTGGGTCAATTAAGCAGTGGGCTTGGTTACCTGGTGCTTCAGTAAGCTGTATCTACATATGACCAGGCGCCTTATTCTCGAAAACTTAACATACAATGATTTTAGTGTTTCAGTCATTTGATTGGACAACCGCTAAAATTGATTATAAATATAGCATTATTATCCAATCAGATTACTGTAATTCTTAAAATCTGGATTTTATTTTAGTTAAGATTTCGAGAATAAGGCCCCTGGTTTAGTCTATCCCAGACCACCCTTTAATGTTTAAACTGGATATAATACATATCTAACAATAATCGAGGTAGAGCCCCTTTAACTTTAACATGTCAACTTAAGAAATTTATCAATTGTGACATTTTATAAACAGTTAATTAACCGATATACCTATTATTGTCCTATGTTAAAGTATAGGATATGGAAATATGCAAGTAATATAGAAGTGTTGCATATTTTTAGAAACCTCGGGATATCAGCATTACGCATCTGCAAAAATTATTGCTATACACCCCTAAAACAGAAAACACGTGTCGGAGGTGAAAAATAAATACACCATGTTAAAGTCCTCATAAGTAGTTATAAGATCTGTAAATATGAACTTGATTTAAGGTCAAGTTTTTGAGATAGACACCTTTAAAGTTTAAAATAGCAACATTTTGTTAAATTGAATTTTGACATCGCCAAATCTGATATCATTTAAAACCCTTTAAAGAGTACATTAATGTTATTCCAGTAAGGTTTTGCGCTACAGCACTGGCAATGTGCTAAAAAAGCCATATTTGGAACCCTATAAATTTTTAAAACTTTGTCGCTGACTTTTTGAAGCACTTTTTTTACCAATTTTTCAACTTTCGCAATTTTTTTCTGATCAATCTGAAAACTTACATGTGCATAGATATTTTGATCGCGAACAAAATTCTTTTTTCAAAAACTTTATATCACTTCCAGTTTTGACTTCATAGGCTGGTAAAGTTGAAATTTTAACTTCCGGGATAATGAAGATATTCAAAAAAATCTTTTTGCAATGTGCTAGAAATAACTATTGACAAATTATGAAATGATAAAATCTGACCCAGATATTTCATATCAGCCGCCATCTTGAAATGACAAATTTTTCTTTAAGTCGAAATTCAGAATCAGGGAAAAATGAGGTCTATGGAATCTTCAATCGATTGCTAACAAAAATGAATTTCGATTAAGAATTTTTTTTTATTTCCGGATTAAAATTTTCAGTAAAAGTCAAACTTTTAAGGCTCATATCTTGTGACCTTGACATTGAGTACCCTTGTGACCTAAACAAAAGTTGTTGCCCTTGACGAGATCTATCCAATGGCATAATCATTTTAGATGCCCAATGTTTACTTCTGGTTTTATGGCCGTCAGAAAATTGCATTTTTTAACTTTAAACAGCTCTGTCACGTGACCTAATTTACATACAACACAAATTATTTTTGATTCGTATTGTGCTTGATCTCCAATTTCCAATGATATATGACAATATGTATTTGTATCATAATTGCGCGTTTTAGAATTTGAAAATATTGGTAGTATTGCTGGTATTCCCGCATCCCAGTTAACCTGCCTGTATACTGGTAGCCATGCGCCCCTTTTATTTGGTCTGACTGCTGGCATTTTTTAATCCATTTTATCTGCCTTTTTATACGCCCACATGAAAATATTGACATATATTGCCGTTACCACTGTCCGTCCGTCGACAGTTTCTTGTACACGCGATAGAGACTAAAGTTTTTATCCGATTTGAATGAAGCTTGGTATGTGTATTTATCTTGATAATATCTCGGATGAGTTCGAAAATGGAGCGATTACAGTCGTCAGTTTGAGAGTTATTGCCCTCGACTTAGTTAAACAAAACGTTAAAATTAACTTGTGTACGCGATAGAAGCTAGAGTTTTCATCCGATTTGAATGAAACTTGGTATGTGTCTTCATCTGGATACTATCTCGGATAAGTTCAAAATTGGCGCTATTCCAGTCGTCAGTTTATGAGTTATTGCCCTTGACTTAGTGAAAATGTTAAAATTAACTTGTGTATGTGATGTTGAGTTTTTATCCGATTTGAATTAAGCTTGGGATGTGTATTCATCTTGATAATATCTCGAATGAGTTCGAAAAGTCAGGTTGTGAGTTATTGCCCTTGACCTTGACCTATTTTGGTTGAAATATCTAGGAGAGAAATGTATTTTATTTTCAAATTTTAATTCGATCGTTACAGGTATAGTCAAACAGATGTTTTGTTTGTCTGTCTGCTGGTATTCCCGCATCCCTTTTAGTTAATCTGCCTGTCATCCCTTTAATTATCCCTGCAAACATATCTTCCAGATGTATGGAATCTACAGTCAATTGATAACAAAACATGAGAAGCCGATTTTTAGATTTCGATTCAGATTTTTTTTTATTTCTGGTAAACAATTTTCAGTAATAGTCAAATTTTGTAAGGCTCATATCTTGTGACCTTGACCGTGAGTGACCTTGTGACCTGAATAAAAGTTGTTGTCCTTGACCAAATCTATCCAATGACATAATCATTTTAGATGCCCAATGTTTAGGCCTACTTCCGGTTTTATGGCCTTCTGAAAATTGCAATTTTTAACTTTAAACAGATCTGTCACGTGACCTAATTCACATGCGTCAAAAATTCTTTTTCAGTTTTACTATGCTCGATCTACTCTTTCAAATGATATATAACACAATGTAATTGAATCATAATTCCGCGTTTTAGAATTTGAAAATTTTAGCCAAGTTACATTGTAACTGTGCGTGTTTTTTTCAAAATTCTTTCGATCAAATTGAAATCATACAGATAGATAGACATTTTGATGACAACCAAAAATCTGTTATCAAAATTTCGGTATCACTTCCGGTTTTGACATCATTTGCTTTTAAACTTGAAATTCCAACTTCCGGAATTTTTTCTCAAGATATCTGAAAAAATATTTTTACAATTTATTTGGAATGGTCATACAAAATATCTGAATTGATAAAATCTGATCTGGATGATTTAGATCAGTCGCCATCGTGGATTTGCCAATTTTTTTTCGAGTATTGTCCGATTTGAATAAATATGATGTCTATAGAATCTTTAATCGAGTGCTTCCAAAACATGGGAAGCCGATTTTTTAATTTTGATTCAGAATGTTTTTGATTTCCAGTTAAAAAAATTCAGTAATAGTCAAAACGTTTAAGGCTCATATCTTGTGACCTTGACCCTTAATGACCTTTTGACCTGCACAAAAGTTATTGCCCTTGATGAGATCTATCTAATGATAGCTTTATATTTGATGTGCTGTTTTAACTTTTGGATAAATTAAAAAATTTGAAAGTTTAACTTTAAAGAGTTCTTTCACGTGACCTAATTTGCATACGACACAAATTCTTTCTCAGGCTTACTATGTTTGATCTATTTTTTTTAATAAAATATAATACAATACATTAAAAAGATAAAAGTAGCACGTACAGTCCCGGCTAGCAAGATCATACACCGTATAATTATGACATGCTAAAAATTTTTTTATAATACATTGCGCTTGCAAAACAGCTTGGAGATCGACAGTGAGGACCATTATATTATGATTTTCCAAAGCTAGTTTTTTTGTCATTTTCTTTTTTGGCTCTTGGCTTTTCTTTGTGAGTAATATGCTGTAAACAGATTCATTTCTCCAATGAACACGTTGGCCAGGCCGAGTAGGAAAAGATTTTCTAATATGGCGTCTGACGAGAAACATGTGGCAACACACCGCTCTTTAACCCACCTACGAAAAATGTGTAGTTGGAGAGAGTCATTTTAGCAGATTATGTTAATCTACGGAATTAGGTCATAGGTCATAGGTCAATATTATTCTCATGACATGCGCATGCCTTGTAATATTGTATGTCTGAGCATCAGTCTAGAGCTGGCGTTTGTACCATAAACATGTACCTGTGAATAAACATATTTAGTATAACAATGTCTGGAATGGGCGTTAACAAATGGTAGCAGAGCGTGCAAGTGAAACGGATATGAATAAGAGAACGAACAATTCAGGTTATGGCGTACAATAAATAAGCGTAATTGTGAGAAGTCAATGTTGAGGTGACATCTATAAATAGATATCCCGTGCATGATCGGATATTCATGTCACGTGCATGAGATTTAAAGCGTCAGTTTAGAGCTGGCGTTCAATGTATATGGTTGTATGTAATAAAGATCTGGGGCCTGTTGTCAGAAAGTTCGTAATTTTATGATATCTTATGTCTAAGATTCTCGTAACTAGGAAAAGATACGAGCGACTTAAGATAATCATAACTTTACGAGATTAGCGTTGCCTGAAACAAATCGTAAATGGCTCGTAAATATTTCAATATTTACGATAATTGTCACGTGGCCATTGCGTCATGACCTTTGGAGTCGGAATAAAAAAATGGCGCTTTTTGATTAATTTTCATCGCTTAGTACCTAATTCGCCGCTATTTTATGTAGTTTTACCTTTTCGGGGCACGAGTTTGATCAAGATAGATATTTTGAATATGTTGTGAAGTAAATCGATCGAAAAACCAGAAATATCTGGAGAGGTTTGAGGTTGAATGTTGACAGAAAAGTCGAAGCGAAGGTGCGATATGTAGCCATAGAGTTATAAATAGAACAACTATATAACTCTATGTATGTAGCCCATTAATTGGTGGTTTGGTGACTTGACAATAAATCAATGGAAAATTACTGGCGGGGACAGGGTGGTAGTATAAAATCTTTGATAGTGGTCAGTGGTTCGTCTAAAAAAAACTTTTGCATAATACCTCGTCTAACTCCCTCACAATGGATGCCATGGAGATGTTCTGCCCAGCGCTTGTAGAGAAATAATCAGTCGCTGTAGCCACAATTCGCGATACGCAGGGGCGCCGGAAGGAAATGTTAGCGGCGGGGGCTGAGCTGTGATATATAGGGCACTATGCGACCTAGCGAAGCGAGGGAACCTTCCGGTCTGGGGGTTAGCGCCGTAAGCCCCCCGAGAAAATTTTGTATTATAGAGCTTCTTAGATCACTTCTTAGGTATACCAGAACGGTACGTCATGCTTATATTTTGGGGCATAGGGACACAACAAATTTTGCTGAAACAAATTTGCTTGAATCAATACATTGTATTTTTTTTTAAAAAAGGGCAACAGCCGACTAAAATTTGGCTCTTATGACAACTGATCCGAATGCCCTTATCCGAATTTGTTCTGGTCGTATATAAATGGAGCCGACTTTTTGTACATAATCTGCTGGATGACGATTTGAACGAGGCTATCGGTGATCTTTGGGCTGTTCCACAGCATCTTCAAGATGATGTTCCTCGTAAAAGAAGACACAAGAGGCCGAACACCCTTACGACTGTTCAGACTATGCCTACGAACGTTCAGAATGCTATTACGACTGCAAAAAAGCCCTTCAGACCAACAGCCGACTAGAAGACGACTAATTTTTAATTCGGACGTGTCGGAAGCTTCTTACAACTGTTTTGAACATTTCAAGTAAGGCACATACCTGAAATATAGTTCAACATTGCTTGAAAAAAATCTTCAAGCAAAACTGTTTTAATGAAATTTCAAGGGTGTTGAAGGTATCAGATATAGTCATTGTCAAATGTAAATTTCGATTGCGCTATTGCAAGATTTCTGAATGTATTCATGTATTCCATATGTATGTTACGAGTGGTACCGGTTTCAAATTAACGTGAAATCCCTAAAAGAGTCAATTCTAATGGCAGAAGTAAACTTATACTTGGTGGATAGATTCCAAAGATCGCTGTCTCTTCGTTGGCCTAGTCAAAATTGGCTCTAAAATTTCATGAATATTCCGTTTCTGCTGAGACGGAAAACTTGGACGCACTTCACCCCGGTCAAACCATTCAAAAATCCATTGTAAATCGACGAGTGTAAGGCATCTCGGTTGTGTAAATGATTGATTCTGGATTTCTTCGGCGTCTTTGGAGCAACACAACAGCCGCAATTTTGCCAATTTTCCATGACAATTCGCAAAATGTGTTAAAGTTATCATAAATTTACGAGAATCATAGAGTTAAGACCGGTCCAGAGCGGTCTTAAATATTTATGATTTTTAAGTGAAAATATCCGAACGTTAAGATTCTCATAAAGTTACGAATCTACTGACAACGGCATTGTCGTAAACTTAACCATTTATGACGACATTTACGATATCTTAGAGATACGAACTTTCTGACAACAGGCCCCAGATTGATAGGCGTTATCTATTCCTTGGGCGTAAATGGACCTCTAACAAATGGTAGCAGAGCGTGGTTGCTAGAAGAAAAATAAGGAATCAAAAACGTGTAATAAGTACTTTTTCCAATTTAACTTTAATTCTAACTTGTTTAGAATTATCAGTGATGTAAGCGACTTATTGGTGCACAAGATTTTCCCAGAGTGCTGTTGGACGAGATGGCGAATTAAAAGCGGAAGTTGAACAATTTTGGACAATTACAACGATGATTTTGCGTAAATGATCATCTTTAAGGCTATCGGACTAATTATTTTGTGTGTTTTGGTGTTGTGTGTGGTGTACGGAGACTCGGTGAGCTGTTTCGTTAATGAAGATTCCATATTCATCGGAGAATCAGAGCTGTTTGATCGGGAGTTTGCCTGTGTCGGAAAGGTTGCTCCATCATTGATAAACAATATGTCAACGAAGGTAAATCCACCGATTTTTGCCAAATCTAAGCGGTATCAGTCTCGGACTGCATCAGCGTTGAACGAGAATTACCCAGAATACAAAAGTCAAAATGGCGTCGAAATAAAAAAAAAAACAATACAAACGGTGTTTTTTTCTGACAATTCTACTGGTTATTTTGAGCGTCTGTGTGTGGGAGAAGAAAAAAAAGGACGAAAAACATTTTGGAGCTTTGGTGTATAAATTTAAGGCGAAAATAGACCGTGATAACGACATTTTAGTGTTGAATGTGACCGAGTAAGTGCCAACAAAAATGTTGACAAAAATAAACCCACTGGTGTTTTCAAAATCGAAACCGTACGAACGTTACAAACAAGAACTGAAAGCTTGGAGAGAGATCACAGACTTAACAAAGAATAAACAAGGAGTTGTGATAGCCCTTTCCTTGCCAGAGGACGATTCAATCCGAGAAAAGGTGTTTGACCAGATTGATTTAGCAGACTTAAGACGTGACAACGGTTTCGAACTTTTAGTGAAATTTCTTGATGATCACCTTGGCAAAGATGAATTGGCAGACGGACTTCATAAATTTGAGGAATTTGAGGACTGTGTTAAGCAAGACAGCGAGACTATGAGAGAATTTATTGAACGATTCGACTCCAAATACAGGAAAATCGAAAAATTGGGCATGCAGCTTCCATCAGAAGTAATAGCATTTAAATTACTTCGAATGAACACGAACAGCTATGAAGAGGGCCAAAGTAAAGTTAGACCTGATCAATGACACAGCTGAGATTATGGTCAAAGAAGTCGTGCTGAACTCTACATCCCCTGGGCATTATTGTATCCCAATTGATAAAACAGATGAAATACCATTTGAATCTGTCTGTTGTGTGAGTGACTTACTGGATAAAGCGACAATGGTTAAGCTTCATAGACAATTCACACACCCACCAGAAAAACGCCTGATTGCCTTATTTAAAGATGCCGGAGTTTGGCGTGAAGACCTTAAAGACGAACTGACCTCCATCTATTCAAATTGTGTCCTTTGTAAAGTGTATGCAAAAACCCCGCCGCGACCAGTTGTGGCTTTGCCTATGGCTAAATCATTTAACCAGAAGGTTGCTATGGTCGATAGAAAGAGGACCTCCAATATCATTGATGCTCTCATGGTTAAATGGGTCGGTGTTTTTGGAGTAATGCAGTCCGTCATGACAGATAATGGAGGAGAATTTAACCCTTTCCATGCGTATGACGCCATATGACGTCATACAGCAGACGACGCGACACAACTTGCGGAAGACGCCATATGACGTTATTTGTTTGAAGACATTGCGGGCTATTATAAACTGTTGATAAAAGCTTGGATTTATGACTGTGAATACACTGTGAAAAATGACGTAGCGGGAATTCCGGTATTCAACCCAGTGATTGGTTAGAGATATTGACCTCATTAACATAAGTTATTTTAGTACAACTGTAGATGACGAAAGGGTTTTCCTCGGTCAGGTAAACAAACATGGCCGCCCCCATGTCGGGCGATGAATCGTCTGGTAAAAAGAAGAATTATTCTGCTGAAGAGGCTCGTAATATTATCAATACTTGGTTAGATTACTCCGATGATGAACATTTTTCTTCTGATGATGATAGTTGTTCGATTGAATCGGATAATAATTGCAAAATTGACGGTGAATCTGAAGAAACTGAAAGTGACATCGACAGCGAAAATGACGCAAATAATATTCCGAATAACGCAGATAGTAGGCCTAGTAGTGATGATGAGATGAATCAGCCCTCAACCTCTAGGCCTACTGAAACTGAGACAGTAAGAAACAATATTATTACTGAGACGGAAAAAAAGGAAGAAACTAACAAAGGCAAAGAATAGAAATGGAGGAAATAAACACAAAAGACAAAATGAAGCTAGGCCTAGGCCTATTGATGAAAGAGAGTGGTTAGATGTCACTGATGATGATCCAGGACCAAGATGTGCTACATTTCTTCCTGATAGTGAACAAGGACCTAGGAATATTGACCATCTAATAAGGAATGATGATGTTGAGACCTGTGAATTTTTTAAACTTTTATTTTCTGAAGATATTGTTCAAGATCTTGTGACCGAAATCAATAGATATGCAGCTGAGAAAATTGCTAATACACCAAATATGAAAAGGCGTTCGCGACTACGTGAATGGAGGGAAACATACATGGATGAAATTTACACATTTCTTGGAATTCTTATGAATATGGGAATTGTAGTAAACCATCTGTGCAGTCTTACTGGAAAACTGATTGGATTTCAAACACTCCATTTTTTGCAAAGGCAATGAACAGAGACCGCTTCCTTTTGTTGTACCACACAATGCTACACGTGTGCCAGACTGATCCAAATAACAGAAATCAAGGTGACAAAATTCAGCCTCCCGTTGAAAAGTTAGTTTCAAAATTTCAGCATTATTATGTACCATATCAAAACATTTCTGCTGATGAGAGTATGATTGGATTTAAAGGACGGGTTATATTTCGTCAGTACATACCGAAAAAGCCAACAAAATGGGGGATTTTAGCCAGAACCTTGGCCGATGGAGAAACCGGATACATGTCCAACATAAATATTTATTATGGCGCTACAAATGATGATGAGGTTACGGAACCAGGTCTGAACAAAACGTCCCGGTCAATTTTAAAATTGTGTGAGCCTTATCTTGGTAAAGGCTATCATGTATATGCTGATAGTTTATATAATTCAGTGGAATTAGCACGTGTGTTATTCTCAAAGAAAACTTGTTTGACAGGAACTGTAATGTTGAACAGACGTGGTATACCTAAAGAATTGCAAGGGAAGAAGTGGAAAGGGGTGAAAGGAAAGCCTTTCGCAGTGAAAATATTATGGTGTTAAATTGGATGGATAAACGTCTAATAACTATGATATCAACTGTTAGTAGAGGGGATTTGACTGAACGTATAGAGAGACGTGGTCCTCGGGAAGATGTCATTAAACCGAAAGTAATTTGTTTGTATAATAAGTATATGGGCGGGGTTGATAAATGTGATCAATTAAACCAGTATTATTCTTTTGCCAGAAAATCAGTCAAATGGTATAAAAAAATATTGTTTTGGCTTATTGAATTATGCATTACAAACAGTTTTATTTTGTACAAACTTACAAGAGGGCCCGAGGTAAATATGAATCAAATCACCCTTTTGAATTTTAGGCAGAAACTCATCACTGGATTAGTTAACGGTCAAGATGAGAACATGCCCCCAACAGTCCCACCCCCCAAAAGAGGTAGACCTTTGCAAGGCCCCCCTTTAGCCAGATTGGATGGTCTCTTACATATCCCTGGAAAAGTAGAAGATGGCAAAAATAGAAAATGTCTAGTATGCAAGGCTAAAGGCCAGAGATCTGAAACGCCATATTATTGCCAAACTTGCCATTCACACCCAGCACTGCATCCAGTCCCTTGTTTTGGTGTATATCACACACAAAATTTATTTAAATGATTCATAATATGAGTTGATGAAATTACTAACATTTTGATTTCTTTTATAAACCTTGGGTATAGGCCTATTCATCTTGATGTTCTTTATAAAAGAATTTGATAATATCAGATGCAATTTTAGCTATAGTATTATAGGTGGCTGGTGAATAAGATTTATGGTTATTTATATGAAATATTGTTGTTGATCAGAATTAGAAATATTGTTATTTATAAGAAATATTGTTGATCATTAGAATAAGTACCGGGTATTATTGTTATTTATAAGAAATATTGTTGATCATTAGAATAAATATTATAATGTTATTCATAAGAAATATTATTGTTTATTAGAATCAGAAATATTGTTGATCATTAGAATTAGAAATGTTGTTATTTATAAGAAATATTGTTATTGATAAGTATTGTTATTTACATATGTTAGAAATTTATCACAAGTTTTATTGTTATTTATATATGATCCATTGAATGGACTGATTAAAAGCAATATAGAAAACAATCTTGTTTATTATTTCGTTTTGGTAAGGGGGCATAATTTGATTCCTTAATTTTAGAACATCCTATCAGACTACAGTTAACTTCTTGAATAATAAGAGTTACGTCCCCGTATGCTTATGTTGTGTTGACATTTTTTTCAGTAAAACTATACTTATGATTGTCGTTGTAAGTGTCAGTATTTGTCAAGTTATATCAGAGCCTATAAAAACATCGCCAGCCATAACAGCTATATGAGCATATAGTCACATAATATTCATTTGTTATTCTACATTCTTTATGTAGACCTACACAAAGCAAAGCCACGCCAATAAAGCTGTCAGAAATGTCTTGTGTTTTTTAGCGTAATGAAAAATAATAATGCACCATGACGTTATGATCAGTTTAGTCCATTGTATCTGGATCCATTCAATATAAAACTGTTCATACAGGCTATCATTATGTTCTGTGGTAAATTTTCTTCAAATTTATACCAAATATGCTATAATTGGAGCTATATGGAACGAGTAATGTCTATGTAACGGACAAAATTTGGTGTTATTTTGACGTCACTAACAAAAAAATTCATGGTATGCAGTAAATAGCATCACAGGAGAATTCTGCATTCAATTATCTTCATTTATATACCACTCATAACTAACTGGGACCATTATAAGCAAAGTTATACTGATTTGACGTCATGTTATAGAAATGGTAATTATTAATTCCGCACAGAACGTCAACGTGACGTTATAAAATTACGCATGGAAAGGGTTAATTCAGATGAATTGAGAGAAATAAGCTCAATTCTTAATATAAAAGTCTGTACAACTGCAGGGTATAGTCCGTTCCAGAATGGGTTATGCGAGAGAGTGCACGCGATAACTGACTCAATGCTTTTGAAACTGGAAGCGGAAAACCAAGGCGTCGATCGTGAGACCCTGTTATCATGGGCCAACATGGCCAACTCGTCTTTGGACAAAATCCGAGATTACCAAATGTCATGAATGAGAAACTACCTGCCCTGGAAGGCGTTACCAGCTCGGAAGTTTTTGCTAAACATTTGAACAGCCTACATAGCCCTCGAACAGCATTCATTAAGAGCGAGGCAGACGAACGAATCAGGCGGGCATTACGGTCTAAAGTGCGGGCAGCCGAGCAAAATTTTCAAAATGGTGACTCTGTCTTTTACAAGCGAGATGGAAGAGATAAGTGGCTTGGTCCAGGGAGAGTGGTATTTCAGGATGGCAAGGTCATTTTCGTCTGTCACGGAGGAGTATTTGTAAGAGTATCCCCAAACAGGTTGACAAAGGTTGAAGATGGAGCCCTACTGCAACAACCTAGCAATACTGCCGATAATTTGGACACAGACTCTCTGACTTTAAACAAAGAAAGTGTCGAACCTATGGTCAAGGAGGCCGCTGCACAACATCAAGAGGAGACTACCCTACCTAGGTCTGTGATAACCGAGATTATCCCTGCAACAAAACCTGAAGAAAAGGAAATGTCAAAAAGGATCTGCCTTAAAAAGGATGACGCAATAAGATTGAAGAATGAAGATTCATGGTGTTCTGCAAAAATCATTAGCCTTGCATCAAAAACGTCAAGCAAAACTCCTCACTGGTATAATGTACGACTTGATAATGGTGATGATATCAGCGTCAATCTGGACAGTGTCGATTGGGAGAGTGTACAAGAAGTAAATGTTGTAACTATGAAACCAAATGAACAAACACATGTTAATTTTTTAGCAAAGAAGGAAGAGCTTGAAAAACTAAAATCGTTTCATACATACGATGAAGTAGAGGACACGTGTCAGTCAGTTATCTCAACACGCTGGGTGATCGTCCAGAAGGAAACTGGGGTTGTTAAGGCACGTCTGGTAGCCAGAGGGTTCGAGGAAGAATGTGATAGTAAGTCTAACAGTCCAACCGTAAGTAAGGATATTTTACGATTATTTTTAACGATTGCCTCTCACCGACAGTGGATAGTGAAAACAACAGACATCAAATCTGCCTTTTTACAGGGCCAAAAATTAGAGCGAGATGTTTTCATTTCACCTCCACCAGAAGCAAATTGTAAAGAGAGCATCATTTGGAAACTGAATCATTGCCTTTATGGGTTGAATGACGGCGCCCGTCAATTCTTCTTGAGCGTCAAGCAAGAATTAGTGTCATAACTTGGATGTGTGCAATCAACCCTTGACCCTGCCCTATTCTTGTCTAAAAACAGCCAAGTCTCCCTTAACGATTTGTTTACACGTGGACGATTTTCTCCATGCCGGAGAATTTAACTTTGATGAGACTGTCATGAACAAATTAAGAGAGTGTTTCTATGCAGGTAAAGTTGAAGAAACCATAGAACTGAGCACAAAATTACAGTCTGGTGTTGTTGGAGATTTGTGCCGTTCAATTAAAGCTATTCGAAAAATGAAAGAAACTCAGTCTGTTATCCTTTTCCCTCAACTTGGACCAGTGAGTGAATGGCGATTCGTTCTTCATTCTGATGCTAACAGTGGCATGTACCACGTTCAGTGAACTGACAGGACCTTGAACAGATTCTATAGAACTTACGAAACAGGATTCCTATTGACGTTATCCGCCGCTTAATAACGTTAATGAGGAGGCGTGTGTCTGCGTGCATGTTTGCTCAGGGTGGTCAAACTCATTATTGATGACGTTTTGCCTGACTACTGTGTCATGAAATAAACTCTTTATACACTTTTGCAAAGAACTCTGGTTTGTGTAATTTTTACTTTTGACCCCTTGACCCTTCCTTTGTGTATTGTGGAGAATTGAATATTGGCATTACAATGCATTTTCATTCAAAATTGATTTCTGTTTATAAATCAGTCATCATATATCTCACATATGCCTTTGTCTTTGATGTGTGGTCAAATGAAATCGGTGATAAGTTTCTTTTGCCCGTCAGTTTAGTAGTACTAGTGCTATTCATAGCCATAGTTGGAGGGGCTATACCCTTGTCAGTGCTCTCACCGAGTCCAGGTGTATCCTTACTGGTAATATTCAATTTGTCACATGTTTCTCATCAGACACCATATTGGAAAATCTTTTCCTACTCGTCCTGGCCAACGTGTTCACTTGTAGCCGTAGATGATTACATCAAAATAATGCTCCGTGGCTCACACTATGAAAGGCCTATGCAAATAATCAAAACTGTTTCAAATTATTTCTTATTTCTAAGCGGTACAGAATTATCTGTAGAGCGACAACCAGACAAGTAATAACTGTTGAATTTTGTGATTAATCTACTATGATTTTCTTCAGATATATCGCATTAAAAAAACTCAGATATCTATCCTGAAAGTTTTGGTGCTGTGACATTTATTGAAATAGATCAAAAAGATAAACCAAGTAAAATATATGTTAAATTCAACAATCCTTATGTTGGTTCTAGCTTCTAGTAAACAATCATTCCGTCTGCCTCCAATGTGGAACCAAGTTGTATTTCAATAGAGAGATATAAAAGTACAAGCTTAATGTGATATTGTATTAAACTATGATATAGAGTTTGTTTTACAGTTCATATTTAGCTCATTATCAAGCTGCTGATGGACGATTTTGGATGCAATGACTTTTATCATAATTTTACATCAAGAGTTTGCATCTCACAGGCACAAGTAAGGAAAAGTAAGCATAAGTAGGTGGAAAATAAGAAATATTCACAACAGTCGCTCACAAAGCTTACTGCAATTAAAAATCTTAAAGACCCTTACCGCAAAACAAAACCCCCTACATGTAGAATACAATTTAACTACATTTACATTTTTTAGATACTTTTACTAGTGTTTCTCCATGTATGCCTGCAAATTTGTGTATTTTCAAGTTACTGTAAGATCTCAAATAGTCAATGTATTTTGCCTTTATTATTCCTTTAGTCGATACACCTCTACACTTTTCCATACACTGAACGAATGCCTTGTTATCAAAAACAAGACTTTAGCAGTTGATGCTTCCATCAACTGTCTTGGGCTGTCTATCATATATGATTCTTAATGTTAGTCTCAAACAGTGATGTTGAATATGGAAAAACATTAGGCCTACCTTATGTTCTTTTGCCTAAAAGACCCCTCCAATAGAAAAATAAATTCCCAGGCCCAATTTTTTGAGACATTTTCAGACATAGTTACTTTCAAATAAAACAAAAATAATACTGAAACAACTGTGTTTTTTGTATAATAACTTGATTGTCATTTTCAGATGTTTATTAGCTCACTGTTATAGTTTATGGTTTATAAGTTTATCAGCTTTTGTTCATTCTAATATTAATAAAGAAAATGCTTTGAGAGTGGCTAAAGCTGTCCTGGATCAGATGCAAAAGGCAAATTTAAGACCTCCAGATGAAGTAAGTATTAAATTCGATTTTGTTAGTTAATGTTAGTGTTAAAAGGCCTACAGTATCCATGTAGATGAAACTTTGGATTTTAATATGCCCAATGAAATGTAGAATGTATTTTGACCCATGTCTGTCATTCCACCATTCCTTGTAAATATTCTAGAAGGCACAATTCTTTTGGATTCAATGATTATGTATCATTTTTTGTTCATTCTAAGAGGTTGTATCGCTTTAACATGCCTTGAATTAAGGATCAGTTACTGTTACCTATCAACAGGTTACGTCAAATCGAAAGGTCGTAACCTAAAAGGTTACAAAGCGTTGTTGGACTAAAAAGTTTATACAGAACCTTTGATGTTTTAAACAATGTAAATAACCATCTATAAAATTCATTAATTGGCAATACCGTTTTTTGGTGTTCAAATAACTACTTTCTTGCCTATTGGCCTCTCGTATAATTTCATGATATTTTACATATCTTTTTGTTTTCAATACCTCGTAACCAACGCTCGACCCCAAAACGACTGTTTGCGTGTTAATTCATGGCCTGTTTAATTAAAAATAAAAAGATCGTATAATGTTTTATACAAGTTATTGCCCTTGATCTTTAAAACTTTAATTATGAGTGGTTGTTTTGACATAGTTGATAAAACTTTCTGAAAATTTGTTATTATGACCAAGAGTAAAAAAATTAGAATGATTTCAATTTGTATCCCTTGTTCTTTGAACTATTTTTATACGCCCACATTGAAATGTGGTCGTATATTGCCGTCGCCCCTGTCCGTCCGTCCGTCCGTCTGTCCACAATTGGCTTGTGAACGCAATAGAGACCACAGTTTTGGTTGGATTTGAATAAAATTTTGTATGTAGGATTATATTCATAAGATCTCGGACAAGTTCAAATTTGGGTTTGATTCGACTAAAATTCACAGAGTTACACCCAAAATATGTTAAAAATGGCTTGTGAACGCGATAGAGACCACAGTTTTGGTTGGATTTGAATAAAATTTTGTATGTAGGATTATATTCATAAGATCTCGGACAAGTTCGAATTTGGGTTCGATTCGACAAAAATTCACGGAGTTTTACACCCAAAATATGTTAGAAATGGCTTGTGAACGCAATGGAGACCACAGTTTTGCTTGAATTTGAATACAATTTTATGTGTAGTATTATATTCAAAAGATCTCGGACAAGTTCGAAATTGGGTTCGATTCAACAAAAATTCATGGAGTTTTACACCCAAAATAGGTTAAAAATGGCTTGTGAATGTGATAGAGTCCACAGTTTTGGTTGGATTTGAATAAAATTTTGTATGTAGGATTATATTCAAAAGATCTCGGACAAGTTCGAATTTGGGTTTGATTTGACTAAAATTCACGGAGTTTTACACCCAAAATATGTTAAAAATAGCTTGTGAACGCGATAGAGACCACAGTTTTGGTTGGATTTGAATAAAATTTTGTATGTAGGATTATATTCATAAGATCTCGGACAAGTTCGAATTTGGGTTTGATTTGACTAAAATTCACGGAGTTTTACACCCAAAATATGTTAAAAATGGCTTGTGAACGCAATAGAGACCACAGTTTTGGATTGATTTGGATAAAATTTTGTGTGTAGGATTATATCCATAAGATCTTAGACTAGTTCGAATTCCGGATTGATTCAACAAATATTTACGGAGTTTTACACTTAAAATATGTTAAAAATGACTTGTGAACATGATAGAGACCACAGTTGTGGTAGGAATTTAATAAACTTTTGTGTGTAGGATAATATCCATAAAATCTTGGACAAGTTTGAATTCCGGATCGATTCGACAAATATTTACGGAGTTTTATTAGTTATGAAATTAGATGCTTTATATTAACAAGATATTGGATGAATTCAAATCTGAACACCATCCAACAAAAATTAAGATAGTAACATTCCTTGATATATTGACAATTTATGTAGTGTAAGTGGTATATTGCTAGGCAACCACTTGTTTTTGTATGTGAACACTCTGGAAGCCACAATTTTAGAAGAAATATTGTTGATGGTTGCCTTCTGTCAAAATTTCCAATGTTCCCAATGTTCATGTCCAATTTTAAGCAAACCTGTCAGTGTGTGTGTGTTACCTGCCTGACTAGCTATCTTTTTTTATTTGAAACAATTAGGATATTTGCTGTAAACAATGACAGTTGTATGATAACTATCTGTGTAGATAACTGGTTTGACACTTCACTTGTCTTTTGCCACCTTGTGTTCAATAAAGATTCTTATTACAGATGTGCTTTAGAATATTTATGCAGATGTGTGGACAATACAATAAACCTAGCTTGGCTATTAAAGTATTTGGTGACATGAAAAAATATGGTGTTGAAGTCAATGCAATTACTTATGGTTTTTATAATAAAGTAAGTGTTATGTTTTGCTCTAAATCCCTATTAAGTGCTGCAATGGTTCACTAACCCTTAAGGCCTACGCTTTAATTCAGACACAGATCTATAATAATACCCTTCGTATTTTTCAACCGGTTTCCCCCTTCAGTGATGCAGGTCTAGACCTTTCTAGAGACTGTATTTGTCGTATGCTGAGATGAGTCTGTGCTGTGTTACAGTCAAATAGTGGGCACAACAGATACATTCTGAGCACTAAAATTTTAAATCTATAATGAACTTGAGTGCCAATATTCAATGTAATATGATGTTAAATTTAATTTCAGGTTATGTTGGAAGCTCAGTGGGCTTCCCCTAAAGGCAAGAGTAAAATGTGGGCAAAGGTTCGGAACTTAATATTTGGTGTAGCTCAATTCAGGAAAAATGTAAGAAGACGAAGCATTTCTATGTGTTCAACTTCTGAGGGTGAATATGACAAAATCAGTCGCACCAGTACAGACAGTTGTATAGATGACAGTTCTCAGAAATGTTTCCCACCTGTCAATAAAGTTTTAGTTGAGGGATTAAGTACAGGTTAGTAACATTATTTACATACAATAAAACCTTTCAGTTTATTAAACATTCATATTTTCTCTCTCGAATGTTGTGTTTGAGGTTACCTCATCTATTGCATGTATGTTTTATCCCTTTTGCTGTAGTCTTTTGCTGTTCAGATCTGATTGTTTTCAGAAATGTTTCCCTTACAGCATTTTTGCGATGTTCTTTCCATATTCCTATGTATGAAGATGAAATCTAGCTTATATTTATTGCAATCATTGCTTGATTTAATACACATTAGCTATCTGACCTGTGGGTTATAACTTCCTATATATCTACATCTTCCTGATCTATACTGTACTCTGTTAATTCACACATCCGAACATTAAGACAATCTGACATTTATGTTTACATGGACCTCAAATATAATGTAATATGAAGCGTTTAAAGTTTAATTTTGTGGTAAAAGTAAGGCTACTATAACACAATTAGTAAATTATATAGGTGAATAAAACAAAAGATTTCTGGTACAATTTAACCATGTTTATATTCTTTGGAATATGATCCTTGAAGGTGGAATATCAGGCTACAACTCAATGACACAGGAAGATATACATCATAATAATATGTCACAACTAGTCAGTTAGGAAAAGCTTTGAGAATCAGAAAAAATATGCAGGCAGATGTGTGAGCTTCAGTCAGAAAACTGGTCTTATGTTGAGAGAGGTAAATTCATGGAAAACCATAAAGGCGGGTGAAGACTTTTAAGATAATCAGTCAACTGATAATACTGGTTGCCGTCAATTTAGGAGTCGTTAATATTGGGAACTGTCAGATGCCCGTGGGAGCAAGTTACAAGTTATGCAGAGCAAAATCGAAATGCCCATGCAACGCTTGCCAGTGTTCTGTATAAGACAAACTGACTTCTACCTCAGAATTCAGTTGCTGTAAGACGGCGATCATGGCACGTCTAACCTCTTAACAACGTGAACAAGCCATCGGACAATTAGATGCCAGACAACGTACCCATGACATAACAAATGCATTTCACTGTAGTGTGGGAGCCATTGAAAAACTTGTTACAACACCACCAACAGCACTGATGATCATACACGCAGTGGTCGTCCCCAAGTCACGACACCAAGACAAGATCGCATGACAGATTCACCAAAGCAGCACACACAGCCCGACAAACCATTGGCAACCATCAGCAACCCATCAGTGTTGACACTGTTCGGAATTGGCTCGCCTCCCACAACATTTCTTGTCGCCGTCCATACAGGGGTCCAATACTTTCCCCATCATTGTCAACAACGTCTTGCGTGGGTCACCCAATGACAACATTGACGGCATCAACAGTGGAGGACCCACTTATTCTCAGACGAGTGCGACTGGCAGAGTGCGACTGTGGCAAAGTGTATGGTTGAAAGAGACCCTTGGAGAGGACCAAGCATTATGGTATGTGGTATATTGTACCGCATTTTGTAAGACTCTGAAACCACACCTTCGGGCATTGTCATAACCACCAGAACCTTCCTCCAACGGCATAACATCAGAGTAATACCATGGCCCTCCCTCAGCCCAGACGTAAACCAAATTGAACACTTGTGGGACGAGATCCAAAGGTGACTTAATGAGATCCAACCGCCTCCAAGCAATGAATCAGAACTCAGTGCAGATTCCAATGTCGACTTTAATACGTCTGTGCTAGTCCACGTACAGAAGATGCCGGGCCGTTATCAATGCACAAGGTGGACACACCAGATACTGACTTTGAGCCTCCATCCGTGAAGATCACGTGAACAATACCCCGATATATCCTGGCAGTAACTTAAAAGACATTCAAACAATCCTTTGTGCCAAACAGGATTATTTTCTGGTAATTTGAAAGTTGAAATAACTATTTATAGAGTGAAAGAAACCGAAAAGAAATTAAGTATCTCGTTTATTGGAAAATTACGATCTTGGTCTTGATAGAAAGCTTATCCAATAAGGAAGAAACGTACAGAGAGTTTTTTTCGAAAATTCCAATTAATTTGGCTCCTGGAAAATGTTTGCCGTTCTTATTTGTAAATTTTCGTATTTCCATGGTGACCACCAAAATAATTATTTTTTTTGGAAAAATCGGTCTGTACGTTTCTTAGCAATGTAATTGTCTACATTTATTCCAAATTTGATGTAGATTGATACATTCACATTTTTTTAAACTTGTATCAAAGGTTTGAAATGTAAAATTTTCATGACATGTTGGAAGGGCTGTCAACACATTAAACAAAATCTGATTAACATGAAATCAACTTTAATCTATCGGAAAGAACCCCAAATCATCAACAAATGCACAACAAGTCTCAAGAAATCATTAATTCATATACTTATTCCATTTTTTCTTAACGTGAAATAGCCCCAGCTGTGCCCTTCATCTGCTATTTCCAATGATGACAATATGAATTCGATTAAAAATGCACTTTTTAGAAATTTGAAATTATTGTGCTAACACATTAACCTGTGAGTTTTGATATTCTGTTATTGATACTTCTGGTTTTGATGTTATTTGATAATAAACCTGAAATTTCAACTTCCAAAATTGTACAGATATTTAAAAAACTATTTTTGAAATAAGTAAGACAATTTTATGGATAGATACTTCTAGAAAATTTATTACTTCAACGTTTCAATGTGGTTCTCACACCGTCATCAGGAATATAATAATGAGTACAAACAAAAAGTAACTAGTATATATATAGGTAACAATAACAATGGGGACAACAACAAAGGCAAAAGGAAGACATGTAAGTGAGCAGTTAATTAGAGATATAAAGGTAATTACACGGATTAAGAAATAAGATGAGTGAAGCCACTACTAGATAGAAGATGAAAGTAACATTAGGAGAGTTCAAAGGGGGGTTAATTATAGCAAAAGGGTATCCCATATTCTTGGTAATTGGTATCCCTGGTCTCTGTTCAGTTCAGGTTGTAATTTCTTAATCATGATGCTTTCATGGTATTTACGGGTGGCGTCATCAGGGAGGTTGGTGAGAAGGGCTTCTGATTGATTCCACTGGATTATATGGTCAGGATTCTCAATGAGATGCTGGCTTAAGGCTGATTTTCCATTAACCATGTTACAAGAGGTCTTATGTTGTCTTACTCTCATTTTCAGTGGTTGTTTACTTTCACCGACATAAGCTGAACCACAATTGCACTTATCTGGTAGACAATATCCTTCTGCATATCTTTGTTGGTTATTGTAGATTCAGTTCTTCCATTGGCTTTTAGCAGGGATTTGAGACTGGGTGTTGTTGAAAATTTAATTGGAATATTGGTGGTTCTTTTGATCGTTCTGCTAATTTGGTAACTTGTAGGTCCTATAAAGGGAATGGTCATGTTGATGGGGGGCTGGTCTGGTTTGGTGATGGTTCGAGCGGGTTGATTCATATGGTTGATGGTGTCTGAAACTAAATTTTGAGGGTATTGATTGTATCTGCAGAATACATTAGTTAGGTGGTTGATTTCTTCCTTATAACTGTCTTGATTGCTACATATGGACTTGGCTCTGGTGACTAATGCCTTAATGGTATTCTTCTTAGTTCGGTTGGGGTGATTAGACTTATAGTTGATATACTGGTCGGTGTGGGTGGGTTTTCTATACACAGAGGTTGATACTGTTCCATCTGTTTTCTTTATGCGTATGTCAAGGAAGGGGAGCTGGTGGTTCATTTCAGTTTCGACGGTGAATTGGATTCTTGGGTGGACAGAATTTAAGTGATGTAATAGTGTGGTGGGATCGGCATTGGTAGGTAGAATGGTGAAGATATCGTCAACTTTACGTAGCCAACACACTGGCGTGATGGGGGAGTTAGAGAGGCACTGATCTTCAAAGTGGGTCATGTACAGTTCTGAGATGAGTGGGGACAAGGGAGATCCCATGGGTAAACCATGTATCTGTTGATAGGTGCCATTGTCCCAAGTAAAATAGGTGGATGAGATACAAGATTCTAGCAGGGTGATGATGTTATCAGTGCTGATGGTGGTATTTAAAAGGTTGCGGTTGTTATCTACCTTTTGGCGGATGATGGAGAGGGCTTCATTAGTGGGTACATTGGTGAAGAGATCAACAACATCATAGCTTACCATTGGGCCACTGGTTTGGGTGATAGTAGTTATTTCTTTACAGAAGGTGGCAGAATCTTTAATGTAGGAGCTGGCTAATTTACTTAGAGGGGATAGAAGTTGAGAAAGGAACTGGGCAGTGGTGTAGAAGACACTTCCTCTAGAACATACCAGGATTCGGATCTTGACAGGGTCTTTGTGGATTTTAATGGTGGCACGGGCATAGGGGGCTGTACAGTTGATGGGGTTGAGTCTATTGAATAGTTCTTTGGTGATTTCATCTTTGTCAGCCATGGACTTCAGGAGGGTCTTGTGGTTCTTCTCCATGGTGGAAGTGGGGTCACGTGATAGTTTCTTATAGGTTTTGGTATCAGAGAGGGCTTGGTTCACCATTTCTTCGTATCTGGCCTTGTCCATGACAACCGTGGCTTTACCTTTGTCAGCCTCTACTATTTGGATGGTGTTGTCTTCCTGTAGTTCTTTCATGGCTTTACGTTCCACTTTGGATAGGTTGTCTTTGGTGGTGGTTTGTGTCTTCTTGAGTATGTCAACTATTTGGTGTCGAAGGTAGTCGATGTTACCATTGGGTGCCAGTTGGTAAAGGCCCTTCTCGATGTTGGCGATAAAATTTGGTATGTTCGGATTTCCACCCCTAGATACCCTTTTGCTATAATTAACCCCCCTTTGAACTCTCCTAATGTTACTTTCATCTTCTATCTAGTAGTGGCTTCACTCATCTTATTTCTTAATCCGTGTAATTACCTTTATATCTCTAATTAACTGCTCACTTACATGTCTTCCTTTTGCCTTTGTTGTTGTCCCCATTGTTATTGTTACCTATATATATACTAGTTACTTTTTGTTTGTACTCATTATTATATTCCTGATGACGGTGTGAGAACCACATTGAAACGTTGAAGTAATAAATTTTCTAGAAGTATCTATCCATAAAATTGTCTTACTTATTTATAACTTGTGCTTCTAATATGCCATTGACAGATTATTTTTGAAATATTATAAAACTCGTCATCTAAAAAACCTTAAGAAAGTGGTCTACAGCCATATATACGTTCACCACGGCATGTGGATGGTAAAACGAAAAAGCCTTAAATTTAATCAGAGGTAAACTAAACTTTCTCACACCTTTCGATTTAGGTCCAATAAGATCCATTTTAAGTTTCATCAAAATCGGTTGTAAACTGAGAGAGTAATATCATATTCAAGATTCTGGGGCAAGGGCAATAACTCTGCTTATAAAGGTCGAAAACAGCTCAAATTCGAACTTGATCATATGAATATGTATACACACACATACTGATTATCATTTGATTCCATCAAAAAATCTAGTTTTTAGAGCTGTTACAAGCAATTGATGTTGATAGAAGCAGTTACTGTATAGAGGTTAACGGGCGATAACTCCTCAAAACTCATGAAAGAGGCCTAAATCTTGAAAAAAGCCTTAAAATTAAATCAAAAGCAGGGTTCATACAACCTTGAAAAACCCTTGAATTCCGTCCGTTGCCTTGAAAAACCTTGATTTCAAAAAAAGTCTTTGAAAACACCATAAAAAACCCATTTTCTCTTGAAAAGTCCTTGAATTTTGAGTTGAGTGAATTTGTCTACCGTATGTTTTTTATCAGACATTTTTGTTTGAGTAAGATTTATCAACAGAACAGCCGTAACTGAAAATCATAAACGTTGACTTGGAAGTATTCAATATAGATTACATAGTAGGGGTATAAAGCATATTGATTTCACAGTTCAGGAGTTAGGTACATGTGTATTATGTCAGACTAATATCCTTGAAAAGTCCTTGAATTTCAAAGCCCAGAGTCCTTGAAAAGTCTTTGAATTTTTGAGACAAAATGCTGTATGAACCCTGAAAAGTAAACTTTCTCAAACCTTACGATTTAGGTCCAATAAAATCCGTTTTAAGTTGTATCATAAAAACCTTGAAAACTAAGAGTAATAGCATATTCAAGATTTTGAGGCAAGGGCAATAACTCTGCTTCTAACGGTCGAAAATAGATCAAATTCAAACTTGATCTTGGTTAAAGTTTTATGAATATGTATACATATACTGAATTTCATTTGATTCCATCAAGAGCGTTTACAAGCAAATGTTGACGAACAGATTTTCTAATTTCCATTTTGCCTTTTTTCTGTTTCCAGTTTCATTTTTATACGCTCACATGAAATACACAATCACAATCCCTTGTAACACATTACATTGAGTGAGGTCAGAACTCGAGGTCAGAACTCGGGGTTAGGTTATAGTATTAGAGTTAGTGTTAGAGTTAGGGCTAATCATCCAGTCTCCATAACACTTACAAAACACCTCGAATTACTCTTGTGATATACACTAGTGTGACTCGAGTCGCTCGTGTTAATCTAGTGTAACTCTAGTGTTAGATCTAAACCCACGTGACTGTGTCATCTGCTAAGTGCATCTGTCAAATACAAAAACTATTTCTCTGTTCTTCGCTCGAAGCAGCCTGTCTTAAAAAATTATCCTATCTAGCAGCCACTGCCTGGTAAACGGGCACGAAAAACATATTAGAAAACAATAACACTACACTAATGTAATCTTGAGTTCTGACCACTGTTTCCTGTAAACCCCTAGGGGTTAGTGTTAAAGGTATATGAAAACGCATGCTAAGCCAGTGTTCTGAAACCATTAGTTCGGATTAGTGGAACACTAGAGTAACACTAGATTCACACTAGTGTTAAATTGTTCCAAAAAGGCCTAAAAGTGTAGTGTTATCTCAGTGTTACCCAACACTTTTCATCGAGGTCAGAACTCGGGGTTAGTGTTAGATTAGTACGTAAGTGTAAACACTAGTGTAACACTAACCCCAAGTTCTGACCTCGATGAAAAGTGTTGGGTGACACTGAGATAACACTACACATTTAGGCCTTTTTGGAACAATTTAACACTAGTGTTAATCTAGTGTTACTCTAGTGTTCCACTAATCCGAATTAATGGTTTCAGAACACTGGCTTAGCATGCGTTTTCTAAACCTTTAACACTAACCCCTAGGGTTTTACAGGAAACAGAGGTCAGAGCTCAAGATTACATTAGTGTAGTGTTATTGTTTTCTAATATGTTTTTCTTGCACGTTTACCAGGCAGTGGCTGATAGATAGGATAATTTTTTTAAGCTGCTTCAAGAAAAGAACCAAGAAAGAATTTTTGTATTTGATAGATGCACTTAGCATATGACACAGTCACGTGTGTTTAGATCTGACACTAGAATTACACTAGAGTTACACGAGCGACTTGAGTCACACTAGTGTATATCACAAGAGCTATTCTGGTGTTAAGCTGGTGTTTTGTAAGTGTTACACTGATGCCAGTGTTATGGTGACTTCAGATTAGCCCTAACTCTAACACTAACTCTAATACTAACACTAACCCCGAGTTCTGACCTCACTCAATGTACAATTCTTCGGAGATTTTTAAAAAAATTGGTGTGAGTATTCGTAATAACCAATGATAAAACCCTTTTTGAAAATTGAAAAATACACTTTCAATTTGTAGCTCGGAAACACTCTTCAAGGCACAATTCTTGATGGATTTTACAAAGCTTGGTGTGAGCATAGAACTGTAAGGTAGGGAATAATAACACAAGATTTTTGCTTGGCACGCATGCATTGAATTTTGGGGACTCACTTAACTTCCGGTTTCAGCAAGAAGTCATATAATTTGAAAGGCATGTTAAAAGGATCTAATTAGACTAAAATATCCAGTCTCTCTGCCACAGTATTACTTAAGAGTCAAATGAGAAATTAGGTCAACCCTAAACTATTATATTTCTGAATCGCCCATGAATAAACCCAGCTAAATCAAAAATATTTTCTTTGCATTATTGCCCTTGTTCTTGTAAACACTGTACAAGGCACAATTTGTGACTAATTTTGGCGAAACACAATGTGAGTGTTCATAATCATCCTAAGATGAAACCTATGAAAATCAGCAAAATCGAAAAATATTTTATATAAGTTACTGCCCATTTTCACAATTCATGATGGATTTTGAAAAAACTTTTTTTCAGTATACCTGTAATGCCAAAAGTTCAAAAGAGGTGTATGACTGAAGATTGACTTATTTTATCTGTGACTATATCAAATATTTTTGTTCAAAATCAAAACTGCCAGTGGGAGTACATAACCAATACTTCACCTGGCATGTTATCTATTCCGCTATTGCCAACATTTTCAATTATTATATCCTGGTACCTTGATCTTTGGCGACAACTTGCTGGAGCTATATAGCCCATTGGGTGCTGATGCTCCTTAATACATTTCATTTCATTTGGCGACCACTTGACCAGAACACAAGATATTGCCCTCTGGAAGAGATCCATCCAATTATATATTCATGTTTGTTGTGCAACTGTTTACTTACAGTTATATAGCCATTCAGATTTCCAACTTTAATAATAATAATTTGCAATCTAGTTTTTATACGCCCACATTGAAATGTGGTTGTATATTGACGTCGCCCCTGTCCGTCCGGATCTCAGACAAGTTCGAATTTGATGATTTTTCATTAAACGGATTTTGAGTTATTGCCCTTGACTTAGTCAACACACGTCGATATTTTTTTGTGAATTCGATAGAGACTACAGTTTTCACCTGATTTGAATGAAATTTGATGTGAACATTTGTATTCATGAGATCTTGGACAAGTTTGAATTTGATGATTATTCGTTGATAGGTTTTTGAGTTATTGCCCTTGACTTGTGAACGCGATAGAGACTACAGTTTTCACCTGATTTGAATGAAATTTGGTTTGAACATTTGTCTTCATAAGATCTCGGATAAGTTCGAATTTGACTATTTTTCAATGAACGTTTTTTGAGTTTTTCTTTGTCAAAACACGTCTAAATTGGCTTCTGAATGCAACAGAGACTACAGTTTCATCTAAATTTAATTGAAATTTTACGTAATCATTTATATTCCTGAGAACTTGGAGAGGTTTTAATTTGACGTTTTTACGTTGATTGGATTTTGACTTAGTTATAATTCTTCAAGATTGAAAGTTTAATTCAGAATTTTATTTAATTAGATATTAACTATATTTTTGACAGGTTATATTTTTGATATGATTTGACTCCAATTGGGGAATGCTCTTGATATACTAAAAATTTATAAGGAAGGTGGGAGTATATTGCTAGGAAACCACTTGTTAAATTTGTTGTATCAACCCAGCAAAAACCAGAGGAAGAAAGAAATCTTTTATTGATCACTGGGTAGTGAATAAAAACTGACTGGTACGATTGCATAAGTGACTAATTACGATTCATTGCCTTGATTTTGAAATTTCAATATTAAGTTTGAAAAAAATTTATCTTCAGACTCTGTGTTGATCGCTTAAATGCATTGGCTCGAATGTACTTTGGTAGAGGGATATTATCTCTAATATACCTGTCCACAGGGGATATTCTCTCGAATGTCCCTGGGTTGAGGGATATTCAAGAGGGATATTAGCAAAAAGAAAGACCTGCCATAACAATGGGATGACGTCACAAGAGGTTTATATGTCTATATAACGTATAGTGTTACTAAACAACAAACGGTGATAATTATGGGTACACATGTGTTTGAAGGCTTATATTTCGTAGGAGAGCTGTGAACAATATTACGTATTAGATTAGCTAAAGAATTTCAGATTCTGAGACTAAAATTGTTTTGGTAGAACAGTTAGTGAACACATCCCTTTAACTTTAGATTGGAAAAATATTTATGCAGTCTGAATTTTTAAAACCTGGTTTCAGTTTGGAACAAGGTATGAGTTTTAGGGAGCCTTAAATCAATATAAGCATTTTAGCGGCATTTTTCTTGTTAAAGGGATTGTTAAGAGCTTTTTTTAACTTTTTTATGTTTATTGGGACAAGATAAAGATATTTGTCAGAAAATCATCAAAATAGTTGTTCATGGAATGTCTGGGAGTGTGAAGTGTAGTAAATTGATTATTTCCCTTTGCTTTACAACAATCAATATTGAGATGTGTCTTGGCTAAAAACGGGGTCACGTTTATTGTGGTTATGACATTAAAATTTTTAAAATAAATTGAGAGGATATTTATTAAAATAAAAATACAGTTTGCAGTAACCTGTTTGCTTGACAATTGAAAACTATGATGGTATGGGGCAATAAAAAGTATCTTTCTCAGTCTCTGTGGGTGGACTAAACTGGAACGATCCTTCTCGACTTATTTCGTGGTCTGGTAAAATTGGCTTACAGTACTTTGCAAAATCTGCCCTTTATAAAATGAAACGAAATATTAGCACTTTGCTTAATTTTTTTTTCACAAAGTGCAGAAATCAGATGAGAGTATGTATGTGTTTACCTTCAAGTAGGATTTCAGTAGCCTTTCATCATCATCTTTGTAGTGAAATACTGATATATCGGTGTCGAATAACCGTTCCACACTCTATCTAGCAAGTATTCCGTTTTGATATTTTTGGTTTCCACAGGTTAATTTGACTCAGTGATTTCAATCTGATGTATTTGCCCCCGTTTTGCAGGTATAATGCGATTTTCGTACATTTTTGGGGCCTTATTCTTAAAAACTTAATAGTGTTCTACGTCTTCTGATTGTTATTATTAATCACTAAAATCGATTTTATATTAAAGGGAAAGGGACAGTCTGAATTTTTTTTAGGTCAAAATTGTTTTTTGCTCAAATTTGTGAAAACTTTACACCAAAATCTGTAACTATGTGCCCTTTAAAGTATCTGAAAGTTTTAGCTAAAAAAATCCAGCCGTTAATTTTTAAACGCTAAAAATATGCTAAAATTTTTAAAAACTGTACGTAAGGTTTTTAAGTGTGTTATGTTTTTTGGATGCTGATAGGAAACTACTGAACGGATTTGAGTAAAATAAACGTTTAATTGTAGAAAAATGTCCCTCTTGTGTATTTAAAAGGTTTCAGCTAGAAATATTGAGCCATTTAAAGGGCAAACACCAAAACTAGGTCAAATTGCTTAATTAACAATAAGTACCCCGTTTGAAATTAACCCTTTAAAACCAAATTCAGTTTGATCAAGAAGATATAGAGATACAAGAAGCATACTTTAAAAATACTCTCAGGTAGCATTTGCGATTTTTTTTATATTGGAAACTTTTTTCAAAAAAGCAGAATGGCCCTTTAAGTTCTATTATCCAATCAGATTGCCGTATTTCTTAAAATTCTGATTTTATCTGGGTTAAGTTTTAGAGAATAAGACTCCTGGAGACTAATTAGGCCTACATTCAAGACACAAATCAACCCCAAAAATTCTGACTGTCTCCCTTTAAACATCAAAGTGATCATGTCAAACAATTTTTGTCCTTTTGTGTGGGATCTGAACTGGCCGACAGAAAGAAATAGTCAAATCTATGATATCTGGAAGTTTGTACTTGGAAAAAGCGGAAGATGGCTTGCCAGGCAAGGTAACTTATGTCCACTGGCATCTAAATTAGCCTGCTGGTTCTAGTGATCACAAACCACAGTTGAAATTTTAGCCTTTAAATCCGTATTTATCCATTATTATCCTCATTTAAAAGTTATAATACTGACTCGGTATAAGCGAGACTAGCAATATATAGAAAATATATTTATAGAAATAGAACGAGAAATTTATATTTCAAGGTATAGACCCATTTGATTATGCTATTTATATACATTTCTAGTACTTCTGAAGATTATTTGCATAAGCAAATTACTGCAAATAGAAAACATTTCATAAACATACAGTCCTGTTGTTATAACTTTTTTACAATGTTATTTCGCCTCAAATATAATCATATTTCACTAAAGATAGGTGCAACAGTAAAGACAAATAGCGACTAAGAAGCAAAATATAGAGTATTTTGATGTTTTACAAGAATCTAGGGGCCTCGGTTTATTGTCCCATCTGAATGACTAGTCAGCCTCTATGACCTGCATCACTGACGGAGGAAACTGGGTTGAAAAATCTGAAGGTATCATCTCGACCAATGCTGGGATTGAACCCTATGCCCTCAGGTTAGCGAGCAAGCGTCAAACTCACTGAGCCATTGCAGCCCCCTGAGTTGAATAGAAAAGGTTATTTATTAACAATAACAAATGACGTGAATAACAAGTACAAAACTAGAAGCTGTGAACAGTATCGAGCGTGGCAGTGACCATAATGCCTTGGCTTCTGCCTTTTTGGGACTTTTACCAAATACCCCCTTCCCCAACATTCGAACTGTGTAAATGTCAATACTTTCCTCTAACACTGAGTTGAAACACTGTCTTTTAAATTGTTTCAATGGATTGGAGCAGTCAGTAGCCAGTTGAATTGATGTATGTTAGTCAATTAAAGGGATATGTTCACTAACTGTTCGACTAAAAACATTGAAGTCTCAGAATCTGGAATTTTTTACCTAATCTAATCTGTACTATTGTTCACAACTTTCCTACGAAATTTAAGCCTTCAAACACACGTGTACCCATAAATTTTGCCGTTTGAAAGTCAAAATTACAACTCGCCGTTTAGTAAGACTATGTCTTACCGTATATTTCCAAATAAAATGCGCACACAAGTATAATGCGCACCCCTTCTTTACCCCATCAAAATCGGGAAAATTCATTTACCCATGTATAGTGCGCACCCCTTGTTGACGAAAAAATTGAAGTTGGCATAACACAGACACCAAAATAGTGACTGATAAAAAATCAAATTTCACGCATCTACCTTCTTTGACTAACATGGATTTTTTTTTAAATACAGGCTTCATTTGTACTTTTTATAATTTTATAAATTATTTTGAAATTAACGATAATTTTTAATTTTTTTCCCGTGACATTGAGTCTAAGTTGACAAGGTCACGCGCATATAAATCTCGTTAAAGTCAATAGAAAATTGTAAATGTTTGGGGATGTGGTATATTTAGTTAAATAATTAATGTAGTTATAGAAAACAACAAGTGTTGTATTTATATCTTCAAATGATAAAGCGTTGAAGCTTAAAAATTCGGAATGTCTTCTATAAATATGACAAGAACACAGGCACTTGTTTCTATCAATGACAGGTCTATTAACCCTATATATTGTAATGGAAAATTCCATGGATATAAAACAAGTGCCTTTGACTCCAGTAGAGTACAAGCCTGGCCTAATTCTACTTCCACTGATCAAGTGGACATTTTGAAATTTTGAAAAATGAATCATGCTTGCAATCAAAATGTCTATCTCTACTTGAAATGGATGGAAATAAAATTGTTGAAGTTTGAAAAAATAAAATATAACAATTAAAAATTCAGCAACAAAAGTAACAAATTTAGCATTTTTCAATTTCTATTGTTAAAGCTATCATGCTCTAACTTAGCTAAAAATAATTATTTTTTTTAAAAATAAATCCATTGGTCCGCCATATTTGCAACTAGCAGCCGCCATATTTGCTGAAGAAATATGGCCGCCACTAACCCACTATAAAACCCAGGTAAGCCACGCCCATCGTCCAGTTGATATGCGAACTTCAAACTATCAACATCGATGAACGACACTCACAGTGAAACCAACTTAGCTTGAAACTAGTCAACCTCGCCTTTCAAAACAATAAAAATGGAGACTCAGGTAAGAAAATACAAAACACGTTTCTCAATTTGCATAATACTTACTAATGTATCATATTTTATGCACAATGCAGCTGCAGACGTGTACTTCTGATAAGAAAACAGACTTACCTGTGTTTTGTACCACGATTATTTCTTTATGTATATACAAATGATAATCTTTGAGGCTTATGAAAAGAGTCATTTCAATGTTTTCATTTGTCATGTGTAGTACAGATTCTGATTGATATTGATGCATAGGATAAATATTTCCAATATTTTATAATTATGATAATAACATACAATAATTATAATGTAAACTAGTTATTTGCATTGATATATCTCTGTTTAGTCTGCTTGGTGAATAAGGAAATGGAAGTAACTCTTATTTGTCACAAAGTTATTATTAGGGAAATTTTAAAATAACTTACTCTCTATATATTTGTGATATAAATTGTAACTAAATGTTTCGTTTTTTTTTATAGGAACAAGAAGTTGATAAGCTTATGGACAGTATTTTTTCCGAGCAATACGATGTCAAATCACACCCATACGATCGACCAGAACATTCAGAAAATATTGATGATGTTCTGTGTGGACAATGATTACTCTAGTGTTATAATGATGAATAAGAGATAGAAAACCAGAATTTCTTTCAAAATTTGTAAGAAAAGATTGTTTTATTCTGCATAGTTATTGTTATTATTATAAACAAACTATGACATAAAATATTATACATTTATCATATTTTTTTTGCATTTGTACAATTTTTTTAGTCTGTTATATCAAAAGATTATTGCAAAAATTTCAGAGATCAAGACAAATTTCACCAAGAGAGAGATATACTAAAACAGAGACGGTTTATAGTATCGGAGGGAAAACTTTGCGAACTAATAAAGAACTCATTTTGTAAAGAATGTGGAGTAAAAGTTGATTCAAATACACATTCCTTTGTTTACACATGGGCAGCATTTTATCTGCAACAATGAAATAATCTGTAAGAAAAGTTTGATCTGAAAAATCTGAATGTTACTCAATAGAATAATTATTTATTTATCATATTCCAAATAAACACGAGTACATAATGTGTGATTATATATTTTGTTTTGTAAATAAAAATCTAGTATAGTCACAATTTGTTATGAACAGCAATAGACAATATTTCACGAGCACGGATATGGTTTACAAATATACATGCATGATCATGTATAATAATGTATTTGAAAATAATCCCGATTTCATTACGATCGTGAAATTTGATCTAACCTCAATATTCATTATTGTTTGTTTACGTCAAAGTCAAGGTTGGTTGGTTTCACTGTGAGATTTGATCTTGACCTGCCGAGATCTGACAACCAACTGATTGATGGGCGTGTCGTACCTGGGTTTTATACTGGGTGGTGGCGGCCATATTTCTTTAACAAATATGGCGACTGATTATAGTAAATATGGCGGACGGACAGTCTTAATTATTTTTTTTAGATAATTATTTTTAGCTAAGTTAGAGCATGATAGCTTTAAGACAACAGTAAAACAAAGCTGTAAAATGGAAAAACCGAAAAAGTATTTTTTCATACGTTACTTTCTGAAATGACGTCAATTTACATTCACCTGAAAATTATGCAGCAGTCACAACAGAAAGTAGCAACATATAATATAATGGTAGAACTGCTCATATATGTCTATAGGTTTTGAATATTGCATGAGGGGCTTGACGTAGTGATATTCCCCATGCCAATCTCTGAGTGCAATATTCAAAACCATAGACACATGTGCAGTTCTACTTTTAATACATACTTTACTGTTGATTATTTTAATTGGAGGTGTAGGTTATCATATAAACTAAAACGTACAGCACACGTTTTCAATGTTTGGTTTTGAATATTAGCCTTACGTGATTGAGACAACGACAACGAAGAAGCAAAGTATTTCCCACACTCTTATTAGATGTTATTTACCAACAAGGGATGACTTCATAGGGAATTCCATTCACTGTTCAATCAGTAACTAAGGCAATTTTTGCTGTCAAAAACGATGATTACCCCCTCTGCTATCTAGTAAACCATAGTGAGACAGATGCATTCCATACTTTACATGACTATATTTTTTCTTGAAAATATCTTTGTTCCATGTCAGTTATTATTTAATTTAAAGAATTATTTGTATTTTTAGAATATGAAATAAGAAGATCTGGTAGTATAATGAAGAAAAGTCCACAAGTTAAACAATATGATAAGCCATTGCCTGGTTATGAAACAGTGAAAGGGTGCCATTGTAAGTTTAATTTTTCAAATGATGAAAAAGGAAGTTTATTTGCTTTGTCCATAATTTGTAGTTATTGACCTCTATTTTGCTTAAATGTGTAAACAAACGCCTAAATTCATTTGATAAAACCAGATATGATTGTTTGAAAGTTGGTATTTTATAGCTTTCTTGCTATTAAAGGGGAATGTTCAGCACTTTCAAAAATCAATTGAATTCTAATTTCAGATTTTGTTGTGTATTTTTGTTGTCAAACATTTTTGATATTGTTTTATTTCAGTTACTGCTGCTGGTCTTTTGATGGTTAGTCAAAGTGTACTTGACAAGTGTGTTTTTCAACAAGGAAATTACAACACAGTTGAAAAAGAGGATAAAAAGCGTAGAAGACATAAAAGTGCTGGAGATTATTGGGGAAAGGCTCAATCAAACATTTTATTTAGATCATGGTTAAATAGTAGGCCTACACAGGAATCCAGTTCCAGATATTCAGGCTTTGTTGAAAAGGATGCAAATAATGAAATTTTTATAGATAGTTTCAGTAAGGAGAAAAAAGTAGATTTTAGCAGATTAGCTCAAAATATAAAAGATAGTGGTGTTGGTTTAGATGAAAATGTCCAATTTGATTCTGGATCCCATGACAATTCTGGATCTGGCTCTATTGTAACCTCAAAAATTTTGGAAAAACATGGCTATCGACTATCTAATATATCAGAAAAAAGTTCTGATGAGACTAAAAGTCCAAATGAATCCTCTACCACCTTATTTCTAAAAACACCAGTCACTGAAAGTGATCCATTGGGATATTTCAACAAATTGGTACAAAAAAAAACTCTTGAAAACTCAATTGTTTCTAGTTCAAAGCCTAATGTCTCTAAACAAACTGTTAATAAAAATATTTCACTATTTTCCATTGCGCCATTCGCATCTGTTGACAAAGAAAGTGAAAAAACTAATAATGACTGTGATGATGCTCTTTCCTATACTGGATCTTTAGATTCAAATAGTGCTTCGAGTAAGACTATCAGTTTGGGAAAGATTTCAAGCTCAGAAAACTGTTTAGAGACAAATGTGGAATCAGGAAAGTTAAAGAGTGGTTTAATAAATCAAATTCAATCTACATTGTCCTTAGATGAACCACAAACAGAACGACCAACTGGATTTTTACGTAGAACTCAGAGTCTCAGAAGAAATACAACAGAAGCTGTGAGTGGACTATTTAGCTATGCTGCTAAAACAACAACTAAAGCATACAAAAAACTCAATGAAATAAAACAATCAATGACAACCCCAGTAATATCTGGATCAAATACTTCATTATCTAAGTCAATAAATGAACAGGAGAGTGAAACAACAGATGAAGATAGTCAGAGTGATGTCAAGAAAAAGAAAAGTTTGGCCAGTAAAAATCAAGAAACTTTTGAAACCTCAGCAGTTAAAGAAAAACATTCAGACCAATTTACTCTAAACTCAGGTGGATATATTTAACAATTTATGAAAAATTCACGAGGACTTGGCAAATAAAATTCTTTTTGCAATATTAAATAGATAACTTAATTCAATAAAATCTTAAATGAGGTATTACTTTAGCCACTATTTGCAATTAATATTTTCTGTTCTCTGTGCTAAGCCTTCATGATATTAATAACTCCATAAATCTTACAAAAACATGTTAGTTTTATAGTGTCATGGGAAGAAAAAAATGATAGGGTCCTTTTTGTGTCTTATGTTACTGTACTGTACTTTTTTTTTTATTGATACTAGAATATTGTCCTTTAATAATTGGGCAACACTATAACATCTTCAAATATCTGGATCAGCTATGACAAAATGATTTGCTCCCAGCTGTGCGAATATCTTTATGGTCGTATGGGAACGCGAAATAGACAAAATTTCACCTTTTTAACCCTTTTTTATGGAAGATTTCTTGACAACATTTTTATTATTTGGACTGAATCTTTAGAAAACTTCAAGCAATATTTTGAAATTTTAAACAATCATCATCCTTCAGTAAAATTAACTGCAAACATTAGCGATAACAGTATGGATTTCTTCATCCGAAGCATACATTTTCTGTGATTATCAAATCACAAGTTCTAAGATTCCATAGGATTAGTACTCAACAGACTGATTCTGATTCCGATTGCAACTTAGTTTTCAGTAAATTACGAGAGGGGCTATTCAAAACGATTTTTATGCAAAATTAAAAACGACACGTTATTACAACAAAAACCTCAGTAATATCCTTGTCGATGGTAGACCAAGGCCAGTGCCTTTATGAGACTGTGTTCTCATCATCACCTAACACTATAACAGCCAATATGAAGATGCTCAAAGATCAATATATAAACTAGGCCTAAGCTTTTCATACGCCCACATAAAATCAAAAAATATTCAATATGAGTTATTTCCTTTGCTCTTCAAAACGTGTTCAATTTTTAGCTCATAAATGCTTTAAAAAGCAAAATTTTTAATAGATATTGATTGAACTTGGTGATATTGTTAATTGTTACCCAAGTACAAACCCTTTGAAAATCAGTAAAAATCTTAAAGTATACGATATGAGCTATTGCCCATGTTCTTTCGAAAACATTCAATTTTTAGCGTGTAAACATTCTTTAGGACACACTTGATGGATTTTGAATAAACTTCATGAAATTTTTCTTAAAGGGACAGTCTGAATTTTTTCTAGGTCAAAAATATCTTTTGCTCAAATTTGTGAAAACTATACACCATAAGCTAAACACGTGTGCCCTTTAAAGTATCTGAAAGTTTAAACTAAAAACATCCAGCCGTTAATTTTTAAACGCTAAAAATATTTAAAAAACCTTACGTAAGGTTTGTGTTAAAAAACTACTGAATGGATTTGAGTACAATAAACGTCTAATTGTAGAGAAATGTATACCAAAAGTTTCAGCTAAAAATATTGCTTAATTAATAATTAGTACACTCTGTTTTTAATCAACCCTTCAAAAACAAATTCAGCTTGGTCAAGAAGATATAGAGATACAATAAGCATACCGGTACTTTATAATTACTTTAAGGTAATATTTGCAATGTTTTTGTTAATAAACGCTTTTTTCAAAAAAGCAGAATGGCCCTTTAAATAAACAACACTAATTCCTATTAAAAGTAAATTTCTGTTACTACCCTTATCCTTAACAGTTTCGAATGCACAGTTCATAATCTGATATAGAAAAAAGTATTAATTATCGACTACGTTCTGAAAGAAGTGTATATTATTTAAAGTTGAATGGTAATTGTATCTGTTCTGCCAAATGTTTTAAATTTTTTCATCAAAGGTGCCAGTGAGCGTAAGCGTATGGTACTTGCCTGGCAAGCTATCTTTACTTCTATAGCTTATGTACTTCTGCAAGTTTAGATATATTGGCAATCATATTAGCACCATGCTTGAATTGACTGATTAATGGTTGTTCTTAGCATGATAGTGTGTGCATGTTCATTTAAACCTTGTGATTCAATTTTATCTGGTTTGTAGAAGTGTGCCTTACTTCATAATCAGATTATTTTTTGCTCACACAATATTAAAATATATGTTGTTATGGTCCTGTACATTAATGTATTGATATAGATAGAATGGAATTTTTTTTATGGTCAAAATATAATTAGGACTTGCATAGTCATCTTTTCTCATAATTCTAGTCAACCCATCTGTAAATGGGTATGGATAATCCGTCGTAGATTAATGGAAAGAGGTTTTACCAAGGTTACCTGGTAGGAAGGATCCTGTAATCCTTGTATATTATAGAGATCTTCTTTTTTTCTTATTTTTGCTCCTGTCCATAGGTCTTTCCATCCACATTTTTGTACACCCACATGAAATGTAGAGCATATATTGTTGTCACCCATGTCGGTTGGTTTGAACTTTGTATTAATTGAATGAACCTTTTTATAGGCTTACATTGAAATGTGGAGGTATATTGTCATTGCACCTGTAGTCTGTCCATCTTGACATGACAGAGAGTGCAGTTTTTAACTGATTTTGATAAATTTTGTTCTCTTACAGTGTTAGGTCTTTGAAATCTTAAGGCCCGAGGTTCCCCACGTTTTTCGGGTAACGACCCCATTCCAGAAACCGACATCATATCGCGACTCCTCAAGGAAAAAACCAAGGCCTCATGTTTAATTCAATTTTATTGTAATACATGTATTGTTATCATTTTCAGAACATTATCAATGTAATGGCTGTGTCTCTTTCTCAACAACAAGTTTTTATACGCCCACATTGAAATGTGTAAATTCCAAATAAAAGTGACAGTTGAACAAATCCAATCATGAAGGTGGTTAATGGTGATCTCAGTTGTAAAAAACTATGATGCTTTGACAGGATGAAGATATGAGGCTTTAAAAAATTAAATTTCTGTCAACATAAAACCATTTATTTCTCCAACGTTTCATGTGTATATAAACACACTTCCTCAGGGAACCAATACAATTAAAAAAACAAAATGACTGTTACAAAAATGACGTCATAAGAAATATGACGTCTTGGTTACTCAAACAACTATCTACAAAATGAAGTCATAAGTGTATGATGTAAAAAGTTAAAGCATGACGTCATTAAGCAAGAAAAGTGTGATGTCATTAAGGACTTAAAATGTGGAATCATTAAATTAAAAATCTCAGTATATCAGTATAATCAAAGGTTCATGATTTAGAAAAGTATTTCATAGTATCAGGATTGTATTCATTTAATCCTTTAGGCCAAAGTGTATCAAGTTTATGAATCCACATGGATTCAGCAAGGTCTAATTTTCTTTTATCATTATTGAAAATTTTCTGTAGAACAGTGGTTTTAAAATAATGTCCGGGTATGTTGAAATGAGGTGCTACTCTAGGAGCTTTACCTGCTTTGTTAAGTTTTATGTTTGACCTGTGCTTGTTAACCCTTTGAACCCGAAGAGCCGGTATACCGGCTCAATCGTTACGTGATATATACCCGACAAGCCGGTAAACCGGCCGTTGTCAAGTGACGTCATACAACGTTAACGTAATACACTTTAAGAAATATTGCTGGGAGCTCAGGGTTTATGACGTTTTAGCGAAAATTATGTTAGGGTTCAAAGGGTTAAGTCTAATACTGAAAGGGGTGGTAGTTTGTCCAACATATTGCATATTACAGCAAGAACAGGTCAAACAATAAACAACAAATGAAGAATCACACGAAACATTTTCTTTGATGAAAAATTTCTTAGAGTCTTTGTTTTTTTATGAAATTAGTTGTTTCTTTAGTGTCACATGCTTTACAAGGTGGTCTTTTTCTGTTACAAGGTTTACATCCCCAGGTTTGTTGGTCTCTGTCTTGGATAGTTCTTATCTTGTTCATTTTCAAAATGTTGCCAATGGTTCTATTTCTTTTTTAATGATTCCACATTTTAAGTCCTTAATGACACCACACTTTTCTTGCTTAATGACGTCATGCTTTAACTTTTTACATCATACACTTATGACTTCATTTTGTAGATAGTTGTTTGAGTAACCAAGACGTCATATTTCTTATGACGTCATTTTTGTAACAGTCATTTTGTTTTTTTAATTGTATTGGTTCCCTGAGGAAGTGTGTTTATCCGTTTATTGTGTTGGTCCGTCTGTCCACAATTGGCTTGAACGCAATAGAGACCACAGTTTTGCTTGAATTTGAATACAATTTTATGTGTAGAATTATATTCAAAAGCTCTTGGACAAGTTCGAATTTGGGTTCTATTCGACAAAAATTCATGGAGTTTTACACCCAAAATACGTTTGAATAAATCTTTGTATGTAGGATTATATTCATTCGATCTCGGACAAGTTCGAATTTGGGTTTGATTCGACTAAAATTCACGGAGTTTTACACCCAAAATATGTTAAAAATGGCTTGTGAACGCGATAGAGACCACAGTTTTGGTTGGATTTGATTAAAATTTTGTATGTAGGATTATATTCATAAGATCTCGGACAAGTACGAATTTGGGTTCGATTCGATAAAAATTCACCGAGTTTTACACCCAAAATGTGTTAAAAATGGCTTGTGAACGCAATAGAGACCACAGTTTTGGTTTGATTTGAATAAAATTTTGTGTGTAGGATTATATCCATAAGATCTTGGACAAGTTCGAATTCCCGATAGATTTGACAAATATTTACAAAGTTTTACACCTAAAATATGTTATAAATGACTTGTGAACGCGAAAGAGACCACAGTTTTTGTAACATACCTTGATATATTGACAATTTATGTAGTAAGTGGGCGCATATTGCTAGGCAACCACTTGTTTTAATTCGTAGTTCAACACCACTCAACGCAACTATCATGTCACTCTCTATTTCCAGCCGATTTCTAACAACCATTGTTGAAAAGGACAGCGTTGCGATTTGAGAACATTGATGCGTTCAAAAATGTCACTCAGATAACACAATTTAGCAAGCCGGTCAATTGGCTCGAGCATTACCACCCAATCGCCCTTGCTTTGTGTACGCAAAAATTCTCTCAACTCGTTACGTAACTCGTTAAAGTAAGATAGCCATCGTACTTGAGTGTAGAACAGTATGTTCATGTGGTTAGTGTCCATTTCATGACAAAACAATCTGAAAAAATACAGTACCATATTTAAAAATGTTTTCAGAACAGTCCGCGACCCCAAGAAAAATGCTTTGCGACCCAAATTTAGGTCGCGACCCAGGGGTTGGGAACCCATGCTTTAGGCCCCCACTTTTTGGCTCTAAAATATTTATTTTTTTTTGCATACAAATATTTTTGTCAATTTTTTAATTATTTTTTTTATAATTTCAGGAATCTGAAAATTAAGTGGCCGAAATCCGAGGAGTTTTGGTGGTGGTGGTGGGGGTGAGAGTTGGATTTTGAAAATTTTCATTCAAGGGCCCCCCCCCCCACTTCCAAAAACACTCCGCGGCCCCTGACTAAGGTCATACTGTCAAGAATCAAATTGCTTTTCACTATTTTGTGATTTGACTCTTCTATTATTCTATTATTTCTAAGATTTTGATGTCATAAATCTTATGAGGTCATATTGTCATTTAAATTTAACTTCCTTCCACCATTTGTAATTTGTTTCTCACTCTGATGAAGTCAAAACTTTCTAAATTGTTTATTACCACTAAAAGATGAACTCTGTTGAAAATTAGATTAATGCTCTTGCACCACGATAGCTCGTAACCTTTCTACAAGGCACAGTTCTTCACAAATTTTCATGAAACTTACACTCCCAAAATGTTCAATCAAAATAGGTGTATGACTGAAGGTTTAATTTTTTTTTTTTTGTAACTGTCCAATATTTTGTTTAAAATCAAAGCTGCCAGTGGACGTATATATCTTTGCTTGAGAAATATTTTGTTTTTAATGCCAGTGATATCATTACTTATAGTTGTAAGTGGTCATATGTTGTCATGCCTGCAAAGCTTTCTTTGGTTCTTCTTAGGGAGCCGCAGTGGCTCAAAGAAAAAAAGAAAAGAAAGAAACATCTATATTTTACAAGGATAACAACTTAGGTTCTGTGCGGATCCTTTCTCCCTGCTGGTCCTTGGCCAAACCGCTTGACATTGATCTTTCCCGGATTATCCGTACCCATTTACAGCTTGGTGGACTGGAATTATGAGTGAAGATGACTTATTCAAGGTCATCAGACTTTCACACCCTGATCGAGAACAGAACTCTCAAACATAACAACCTTCATTTCCTTGTATCCAAGCAAATGACGTCATGTTTGTAAAGAACGATGCTCTAACCACTGTGCCATAGAACCTATAGACGGTTGCTCGTTAACCCGAAGGTTCAGGGACCAATTCCGGCATGGGTCGAGATGATACCTTCGGATTTTTCAACCTGGTTTCTCCTTGTGAGTTGATGCAGGTTGGAGAGTCTGACATGAAAAAAGTGTCTAGTCGTTCGGATGGGACAATAAACTGAGGCCCTGTGTGCTACAGGCTGTGAAAATCGAAATAACAGTAGGCTAATGCCACTGGTCTGGCAAAATTTCCCTCATTGCACACTGCATGGCATTTGCCTGTTCTCAATTAGCCCATACAGGACATAAAATTCCATTCATTTCATTTTAACGCTTCTTATTCAGCTTTTAGGAATGCCAGAGGCCTCAGTTTTTATCTGATCTATTATTGCCTTTGACTTAAGATACTGGTAACTTTTCAAAATTTGTTTGTTTTGAAATTATAATTTTTGATAATAATTAGTATGTCAACAATGAGATCTCAGGAAAGTTTTGACTTTTTATTTTGTGAATTATTACCTTTGAAAAGAGACTAAAGTTTTAATTTAGATGAATATTATACATATTATCTACAAACATATATAAGAAATACAGTCATATAATCACTAATTTAGTTTACTATCTGAATCAACTTACTTTAGCCATCTGTGTAACTTTGCGGAATTGAAATTAATATGGATACACATATAAGTATTCTGTGAACACATTGAAGTCTGATTTGTATTTTTTCTCTCATGTCACAAGTATTCACAATGTGTTTGTCAATCGCATTCTATACATCTTACAATATCTTTGGATCCATGGAAATATAAGGTTTGGAAATTTTTAATTTGAAATTAAGCACAATTTTCTTCCAGAAATTTCACTTGAAAATGACCTTCTTTTTGGACTGAAAAATCCCCTCTGTAAAATCATATTTCCAAATAATTTTTTTTTTTAACGGTTTTCATTTTTATCAACCTAAAGACAATCTAAGAATCTCAGAACTATTTTGTGGTCAATATTTCTTTTCATATAAAATAATAGGCAAAATACAATTCAGAACTTAATGTGACCAGAGAGTAGGTATTGGAGTAGTTTGATACTGCTAAAGTACGTAGCAGTATATTATTTGCAGAATCTCTCTTGAACTTTGACCTTATAGAGCCACTGGAGTCTGTTTTTCATCTGAAGTTAGACATTTTACTCAACAGTTTGCTTGTTTCAGGTCTGATATGAACATGAATAAAGTATATTTATGATCTTTTAATTGGTTTCTCACTAATAACTGTCATGATAAACTTCAGACAACAAATTTTGTTCATTAGATTAAATTAATTCATAAATTTAATTTTTTAGCTGAAAGTTCATCTTCACCATCATTATTAGATGAATATGTACCCTCTACAGTTGATTATATTGAAGATGACTCTAAAGAACAACAAGAACCTGATAAAGAAGCCCAAGACTTGTCTGAAATAGCCATTGAAGTAGAAATTACAAGTTGCACGAGATGTGCTAAATGCCATTGTTTAATTTATGATGAAGAAATTATGTCAGGATGGAGTGCTGATGACTCCAATCTGAATACCAAGTAAGAAATTCACAATTTTTTATCAATCTACATTATATATTTTAATGAAATCTACAGATGTTTATAAGTTCTAAGTTGTCAAGCTGGATAATTTTTGTAGATGTTAAACAGAAAATAGTTTTAACATCTTTGGCACATTATCTATTTGAATCTAGGAAATGAATTGTCATATATACTGATTTACCATGAAATATATTCACAGGTCACAAGAAGATAGTATACATTTCAATTATCATTTCAAATAATAATTAGAATAAATAATATAGTACAATTTACATAACCAAGTTTAAATGAATACAACCTCTTTGAATGAACAAAAAATCTTAAGTTTTCAAACTTGGTCAATATAGGAGTATATATTCATCAGGTGACTTACCTGGTGGCATAACTATAAAACAGATCTGATAAATCCAGAAAACTATGTTTATATACAATAATTGAAAAACGCTTACTCAAATTTCAGGCCTCGAAATTTCATTCCCCAGCGTAACCGAAAAATCGTTGACTGTAATTTTCTTCACGTAATCCAAACGTTCGCAAAACCGATCGGATCGTGAATTGGTTATGTCGTTTCCTTGAATAATTAAACAATAAAACACCCTTCTATCGAAGGATTTACCTTCGCAACGTTGTTTGGTCGACATTTTTTTGTTGGTTAACTTAGAGACAAAATACAACTCAAGGTATTGGTAGCTATTTTGTCAAGTGAAGTCGGAACAATAAATATGCAATCTCAGACTACTTATTGAAATTCGGGTCAATGAAATGATATGTTTGAATATCAATTTTATGGGAATCAATCTAAATGTCCCAAAGTCTTTTACCAGAAATGATCTTTATATTTTATTCCATTAAAATAATCCAGATTTAGAACTTCCATACACGTTGACTTGAGATCAGTCACAAAATAAAGGATTCTTGTTTTTAGTAACCAAATCTTTTGATAACTTTTTTGAAAAAGGTTTTGTTCGAAATACCAAAACTCTACAACTTATTCCATATAACCATTTCCGGCCATTTTATTTTGCGCCGGTTGATCTCACAATCTGAAGGAATGCCAGTTAGAACGGTAACAAAAAATAAAGTTAAAACGGTAACAAACCTGTTAAAACGGTAACAAGATTTTAGGGTTACAATGGTAACAATATATTTTGTTAAAAAGGGTAACAAATTACAGAGTTTATTCCTCTGAAATATTCGAAATGTCAAGGTCATGCAAGGAACAAAATAACTGGTATCAAATCGGCAAAATTTGATGTGGTCTTATTTTTGCCAGTTAACCAGTTTTTATATGCCCACACGTAAGTATGGGCTTATATTGTGGTTGATCCTGTATACAAACAGGATGCAAAAAACCCATGAAACTATGTAAATTTCCATATAATAACAGGTTATAATTGATAAACGCTTTAAATTTATATGTGTTTTTCAATTATTGTATATAAACATTGTTTTCTGGATTTATCAGATTATTTAGGTAATCTGTCGTATAGTTATGCAACAAGGCAAGTCCGTTGATGAATATAAACTCCAAATGACCAAATTTGAAAATTTAGATTTTTTGGTCATTCTAAGAGGTTGTATTCCTTTAATATTACAATTCATTCAAAAATAATTGGCAAAATGTGATTCAGCCAACAGTTTTTTTAGCTATTTTAGCTAGTAAGTTTATAAAATCAAATTTTGTTCATATTTTTCCATTTTAAAACCACTTTAAGCCATATGATTTTTTCGAACAAATGGTGGTGTTACCCCTTTAAGTAATAAAGCCACATAGGAAAATTAAAAATAGTTGAGTACTGTATGTGTTTGGTTGGTGTTTTTAACATAAATGATTGAGACCCCATAATGAAATTGCTCAAAGTAATTATTTAAGGATTTATTTTTTCCTTACTGAAAGTTCAGGGTTGGATGAAATTTCTGACCCTGATTTTTTAGGCGTTGAAAAAGGTCAAAAAAAATAAATCCGTTTTTTGAAGGGGTATATTTGACAAATACAATGTTTCAATAAGTTAATTGATATATGAGGAGTTAATTATCAAATTTGTCTTTATTCTAAAACAAAGTGAACGATAAAATCTTTTTTCATTGCGGAGTTAAACCCCTCAAAGTTGAACCCAATTGAACAAAGTGGCATTTTTAGGACCAATTATCTCTAAAAGTAAAATTTTTACAAGCTGTCTGATGCCAGATTTAGATTCTCCAGCAAACAATTACCCAAGACACAATGTTTTGAATCCTATAGGGGGTTGCATCGGAAAATTATGCCCCTCTCTCGCGACGTGCCATTTTTTTGTGTGAAAATTCAGGTCACCATATCTGGAAAACGAAATGTCGTAGGAACTTAAAATTTTCAGGATCCTCATATTTCATCCATACCAGCAACTACTCAAAAGATGAAAAAATCAAATGGGATGCATGGCGCAAGTTTGTTGATTTGAGTTGGAATGACCCTATACATAAATCCTGATTATAAATCAACTTAATATTTAATTGAACTTTTAATTGATTCAAAACACGATAAAAAACATTGTCATAATCGTGAACTAATCGTGAACTAATCGTGATGATCCTGTCATATCTTTTCAGATCTTAAAGGGACAGTCCGAATTTTTTTTTTAAGTTACATTTTTTTTGTGCTCAAATTTGTGAAACTATACACCAAAATCTCAAATTATGTGTCCTTTAATGTATTTGAAAGTTTTATTTAAAAAAAAATCAAGCCGTTAATTTTTAAACGCTAAAAACATGCTAAGATATTTAAAAACTTTACGTAAGAAAACTACTGAACGGAGTTGAGTAAAATAAACGCCTAATTGTAGAGAAATGCCTTGACTATGTATTGTAAAGGTTTCAGTCAGAAATATCGAGCCATTATTTAGCCAAACACAAAAACTAGGTCAAACTGCTTAATTAACAATACGTACTCCCTGTTTGTAATTAACCCTTTAAAAACAAATTCAATTTGATCATGAAGATGCATAGATATAATGAGCAACCAAAACAAATTTATAAACATTGCACCCTAACGGGCCCCAATACTCCAATAGATCAACATCTCGTGTATTTTGGTATTCCATTTATTATCTACAGCAACAGAAAATGATTTATTTAAATATCATTTTTCAAAAACATAATTAATTAATCTAAATAGTTTTAATTCACCATATCTTCTTTTGAATAGATTTAGTTAATAATATTGTAATACGAAAATTGATTCTTCAATTCTATGCGAGAACCCATCTTTACCCGATCATCTGAAATCGTACCTGGAATAGGTTAAATGTTTCAATACTAATTCCAACATAATATAGTGTTGTCGGTGACATAATTATGATGAATTATTGGAAAATATATGCACTCAACAAAAAGTGAAAATGTCTCTATTTAAATCATCATCATTCAGCTCATGTTTTCATTCAGCTCATGTTTTCAATCTCATCCTATACTAAGAAGCGACCATCTTGGATTCTTTCTTGGAATGGTCGCTGAATACAGTGTTTGCTGTAAACGCAGTATCTTTAATTGTCAAAATTTCTCATGAAAACCCGGAAACTATACATAGCCCTTAGTTACGATTTTCATCAAAAACTAAGCGACCATTCAAGGGAAGAATCCAAGATGGTCGCTTACTGAGTGAAGGCAGTCTCTTAGATAAGTATAGTTCTTAATACATTTTGACAAAATTCCATGTTTTTTTCTCAAATAAAGCTGCCAGATGACATAATATAATAACTTGTTTGATAAGTTATGGTATTACATACTGTTAAATATAATTGGATTATATAACAATTTCCTCAATTTAAAAGTAGCATGGTGTTGAGGTGTTAGATAATAATGTACTACTATATTAACACATTGTTTAATTTTTTTCAGGTGTCCATTTTGTCCAGCAAATGTTGTTCCTAACCTCTGTATATATGTTAAGGTATGAAATTTTGCATTTTTATACGCCCACACATAAGTATGGTGATTCCCATTTATTATTTAATTCACACATAAGTATGGGCGTATATTGTGGTTACCCCTGTCGGTCCGTCCGTCCGTCCGTTCACATTTACCTCGTGCTCACTCTACAGACTACAATTCTTAATGGATCCTTTTGATATTTTGTATGTGTATCAATATCATTATGAAGATGTGCACTATTGAATTTGGTGATGATTCGATGATTTTCTACCGAGATATCGCGTAAAACTCTGATATCGCGTTCGTTTTTTTGCTCGTGCTCACTCTACAGGCTAGAATTCTTCATGGATCCTTTTGATAATTTGTATGTGTGTCAATATTATTATGAAGATGTGCACTATTGAATTTGGTGGTGATTCGATGGTTTTCTTCCGAGATATCGCGTAAAACTCTGATTTCGCGTTCGTTTTTTTGCTCGTGCTCACTCTACAGGCTACAATTCTTCATGGATCCTTTTGATATTTTGTATGTATGTCAATATCATTATGAAGATGTGCACTATTGAATTTGGTGGTGATTCGATGTTTTTCTTCCGACATATCGCGTAAAACTCTGATTTCGCGTTCGTTTTTTTGCTCGTGCTCACTCTACAGGCTAGAATTCTTCATGGATCCTCTTGATATTTTGTATGTGTGTCAATATTAATATGAAGATGTGCACTATTGAATTTGGTGATGATTCAATGATTTTCTACCGAGATATCGCGTGAAACTCTGATATCGCGTTCGTTTTTTTGCTCGTGCTCACTCTACAGGCTAGAATTCTTCATGGATCCTTTTTATAATTTGTATGTGTGTCAATATTATTATGAAGATGTGCACTATTGAATTTGGTGATGATTCGATGATTTTCTTTCGAGATATGGCGTAAAACTCTGATATCGCGCTGTTTTTTTTTGCTCGTGCTCACTCTACAGGCTGACAACTCTCCATGGATTCTTAAGATCTCTTGTATGTGTGTCAATATCATTATGAATATGTGCACTATTGAATTTAATGACCATGCGATAATTTTTATCGCATAAAACTCTGATATCGCGTTTGTTTTGGTGTTCACATTTACCTCTTTATCAAGCTGCTGGTGGGCGTATACGCTTGCGAGACTTGCCGCAAGCCTATGTTAGTATATAAAAAAGTAATTTTCTGTGCAAACAATAAAAATAATATGTCTCTTTTTATACGCCCACACATAAGTATGGGCATATATTGTGGTTACCCCTGTCGGTCCGTCTGTCCGTCGGTTCGCATTTACCTTGTGCTCACCCTACAGGCTACAATTCTTCATAGATCCTTTTGATATTTTGTATGTGTGTCAATATCATTATGAAGATGTGCACTATTGAATTTGGTGATGATTCGATGATTTTCTTCAGAGATATCGTGTAAAACTCTAATATCGCTTTCGTTTTTTTGCTCGTGCTCACACTATAGGCTACAATTCTCCATGGATCCTTTGGATCTTTTGTTTGTGTGTCAATATCATTATGAAGATTTGCACTATTGAATTTGGGGATGATCCGATGATTTTCTTGAATCAGAGGTATCACATAAAACTCTGTAATTGTGTTCATAAAACTCTGATATTTCGCTTTCGTTTTCTACAATTCTCCATGGATTCATTTGATCTTTTGTATGTGTGTCAATATAATTATGAAGATGTGCACTATTGAATTAAGTGATAATGCGATAATTTTTATCGCATAAAACTCTGATATAGCATTCGTTTTTGAGTTCACAATTACCTCTGGCGTATACGCTTGCGAAACTTGCCGCAAGTCTATGTTTGTTAAAATCCAAATCTAAAACGAATAGGATTAAATCTTAAGTTCAAGTTTATTAACTTATGAATACATGGATTATTCATTAGAAACACCGATTAATCAATTAGTAAGCTTGATTTGACCCTAAAACTATGCGAAAACCCATCTTTACCCGATCATCTGAAATCGTACCTGGAATAGGTTAAATGTTTCAATACTAATTCCAACATAATATAGTGTTGTCGGTGACATAATTATGATGAATTATTGGAAAATATATGCACTCATCAAAAAGTGAAAATGTCTCTATTTAAATCATCATCATTCAGCTCATGTTTTCATTCAGCTCATGTTTTCAATCTCATCCTATACTAAGAGACTGCCTTCAGTAAGCGACCATCTTGGATTCTTTCTTGGAATGGTCGCTGAATACAGTGTTTGCTGTAAACGCAGTATCTTTAATTGTCAAAATTTCTCATGAAAACCCGGAAAATGCGAAACCTTTCTTTTCTCAAAAAGTCACAACTAATTATAGTTTGTTTTTTTGCTTGTGCTCACTCTACAGGCTACAATTCTCTATGGATTCTTTGGATCTTTTGTATGTGTGTCAATATCATTATGAAGATTTGCACTATTGAATTTAGGGATGATCCGATGATTTTCTTTAGAGGTATCACATAAAACTCTGATATCACGTTCGTTTTCTACAATTCTCCATGGATTCATTTGATCTTTTGTATGTGTGTCAATATCATTATGAAGATGTGCACTATTGAATTAAGTGATAATGCGATAATTTTTATCGCATAAAACTCTCATATCGCGTTCGTTTTGGAGTTCACATTATCAAGCTGCTGGTGGGCGTGTATGCTTTCGAGACTTGCCGCAAGCCTATGTTTGTTAAAACAAAAATCTAAATCAAATAGCATTAAATGTCAAGTTAAAGTTCCATTTTTTAGGTCAAAATTAGGCCTTTTACACCAAAGTGACCAGATTTTGTCTACTTTTCAGTAGAACTGGGCGATATTGGTCAAAAGCGATATTAGAGCTGATTATCTCGATATGGGTATATTTTGCGATAATTTGTTGTACTTAAAATGAACATTCTTCTCTAGCCTAGTGTAGATTGACTATCGTTGGACTTTTGGGTGCCATACTAAGTATTTGCCTTCCGAACACCTGTTGCTTTGCTTTTTTTAGCTTATGTTAAAGGCTCATTGATTTCAGCTTTGTAGTTCAAAAAAGGGAACAGGTTTAAAAAAAATATTTTTTTCCGTTTTTGACCTTGACCTTTGTTGACACTGACCTTTCTAGGATCAAACGTCATTGACTTTGGCTGTTCATATATACTTTCATATTTGATTCTACCGTAAACTTCCGGTGTTGTTACCATATGCATTTTCAAAGTTTATAAATTTCAAAGACTTGTATCTCGTGATTTTGACCTTAAGCGACCTTGACCTTCAGTAAGTTGAAGGTCCTTGACATAGGTCAGATCTGCTGATTACTTCCGGTTTTACAACCATTTAAAAAACACTAATTTTCAAAGTTGTCAACTTCTTTTGCACATGGGATTTTCGTTCAGGTTCCGAGTTTTCTTTAAATTCCCTTTAGCAAATTTGCACATTTGCAAAGTCACACTCTGTGCCACATGTGGTTCTAGTTCTTTCTTTGTTGCCGAATATGGTTCTTTAGTTAACCATGAAAGTAGGCTAGTTTTGTTTTAGAACAGCATAGAAGTTTTATTGATATACTGATTTGATGCCATCATGGTGAATTCACAGGTCACAGCGTTATTGAGAGTCGACTGACAGATCCAAATTTGTCGGATATGTAGGCCTCTCACTCTCAATTTCACAAATGGATCAATTTTTAAAATCCAAACCAAGTAAATCGTTCTTTCCATTATAGATATTTAATAAACATTCAGTAGAGAAGAAAATTCTAATCAAAAAGTGAATTGCATGGTAACATTATTTAAGTTGGACATCGGTATATTTTTTGTAACAACAGAAACTTCTTCTTGTAAATATTTATGATAAAGCACTATTTGTAGTGAATCTGTTAATGATATATCGCGATAATTAATGGATACCAGTATAGCGCAATGCAAACGATTTTTCGATATTTTCTCATCAGACGATATTACTAATGGTATGAATTCCCAAACTGGTATTTATTGTGATACCAGTATAGTTACAATGAATAATATTAAAACTTCTAGCCTGTCCGAATTGACAATGCTTGTTGGCAGGATATCAATATCAGATACAGTTAATAAGAGGAAAAAGAGTACATTCTGATTATAGATTTGTTGTAAGAACTTAGTGCTACTTTTTCAAGGGCCAGCTTTTGACATTCAACGCTGATGGAGTTCTTATAATTTCTGTTGTTTTATTGAAATTTGAATAAACTACACACAACTCACTGTGTGTTTTGTGACGTTTCTTTATCTGTTAAGTATAGATTGTTCAGATATTGACCTTCATAATGCATCTTGTCCCAGCATGACCTCTAAATATGTAATATTCTGGTTTTTTTCAGGATTGGCGTTCTAACAAAAAACCCACTGTATTGCCTAATTCAGAAAATTTTAAAACAGAATTTATTGTAACATGCGTTGATGAGGGTGATAGTGATGTTACTAGTCACAAATCTTCTATGTCAGAAAATCAGTTAATGTTTGGTGAAGATGAACTATTAGAAGAAAAAAACTTGATGGATGGTACATCTGTGAAAAGCTCATCTCCAAAGAGATTAACGGAAAGATTGTTAAGTTTTCATGAAGGTGCTCAGCTTGGAGTTGAATCAGTTTCAGATAGTGAATCTATGAATTTAGGTGAAATTGCATTAGATGCTAGAAAACGGTGTACTAGTGAATGTTTCACTCGTGCTACTAATGATCTGTCATATAGTTCTTCTTATGAATCTATTGATGGTATAAATCATGGGTCTAAGAGATCCCCATTAAGCATGTCCGTAGATGAGGAAGAAAAAGAAGACTATTTTTATTCAGAAGGTACCAATAATAGGAAAGATATCATGTCAAGGTAAATATAAAATTTATTGTGTGAAATTTAAATGATTTAAACTTGCCTGATAGATAATTGGTACTATAAATAATTTGTTCATGAACTATAAAATGAAGTGACTGACTTAAAGGCTAATTTGATTTTGAAATGGATCAAATGTCCACAAACCTCCAATGTGATTTTAATGATGAAACACAACACATAAGCACAGTGGATGTCTCTTTGTGGATGTATATTGTCGGCACCCCTGTCTGCCTGTCTGTCAACGTATGCTTGAATTAACGCTCTAAAAACTAGATTTTTTGATGGAATTAAATGAAATATATGTTTATACATATTCATAAAACGAAAGTCAAGTTCGACTTTGAGTTATTTTGACCGTTAGAAGCAGAGTTATTGCCCTTGCCCCAAAATCTTGAATATGTTATTACTCGTTTTAAACCAATTTAGATGAAATTTAAAATGGATGTTATTGGCCTTAAATCGAAAGGTTTACTTGTGATGAAATTTAAGTCTTTTTTGCTTTTACCATTCGCATGCAGTGGTTGGCGTATATGGCTGTGGTACACTATCTATCTATTATGAATGTAAACAATATCAATGCAACTTTGTGTCATTCTTTGACAATATGATTTAAAATATTCTGGAAACTTGGCATAAAATAACGCATGTCATTTAAAATGCATGAATTTAGCAGAAAAGACGTTATTGACAGGAGCAATGACCTACAGGTATATTAATTTCACAGGAAAATGAAAAAAATATTCATTTTGATGGTCTTTTATTCTTAGTTAGATCTTTATAGACTATAATTTTCTTTGTGCCAAGATACATTTTCATTTTACTTTTAATTTTGCAAATATCACCAGAATCACCATGTAAAAGTGCATTATTTTTTTAGGCTTGTGTAGATTTATACTCAAATTCATTATGATGTTAAGTTGATAATGCAATACCTAACATCAAAATATCATTACCAACGACTTTATACTAAAGTATTATTATCTATGTGGACTCTCTGAAAGGATGCTAAGTTGACAAACCTATGATAAAAATCTGATATTAGATTTAGACAATCTGAAATAGGGGATGACCTGAATTTTTAGATTTTCCCCATTGACTAATATACAGTACAAGTCATGACAGCATCATCGTAAAGTAAAAACTAAAAAAACTAGATCCATAGGATATGCTTGGTTCTGAAGCAGTGTTAGTTCTGAAATTATTTAAAAACTGTTTTAAAAAGGGTATGTTTTAAAAAGGGTATGTAATATGTATTATGGATATTACGACTCGAGATATCAACTTCTAATGAAGTATGGTTAGTTGAATTTGACAACAAATTGACAACGAATATACAAGTCATTTTAGACTGTAAAATTTTCCATAAAAAATTAAATGTTCAAAAATAACAATTATTACAAATATGTAATATATCAAATCCAAATGACATACAAAATATTTAAAAATAATTTTGTTGAAATTAAAAATATAATAGAATTATTAACATAGTTTACAGTAGTTACTTCAATTGGCTTAATTTTAAAAAATTCTAGATGTCTCCCTTATTAACTTTGGATAGGGGTATAACTTTTAAAATTTAAATACCTTAAAATCACAAATTTAAACGCTGTTTCGAGAATAGGGGGCCAGCTGCAAATTTGTAGATTGATCAAAACATTATTATAGAAGAAGAAAAAAATGCAAAGTTTATAATTAGAAAAATAATCAACAAAATTCAAATTTGAGCAGTTTTTAACAGTTATTTAGTAGCTAGCACAGTCAAGAACAGTTTTAAATAAAAATCATTATAATTGTTTGTAGAACGCACTGCAAAAAACTTTGTTAAGATAGAAGACGTGAAAACTGAAAGTAAACTGTCATATTTATTTTCTTGGAACTGTAGACCTATGTTAAATTTTATTGTCTGAACACACAATGTCAGATTGGCTTAAAATAAATAAACAGCTCTGATACAGCCTAGACAATCAGCACAGGGAGCATTTGAAATTGTGGATTATGAGCTGTCATCAAAAACTATTGAATAAATTATGTATTTCCTGGATGATATCATCCTTCACCTTTGCAGCTCTGTAATAGTCATCTAATAAATATATTTCAGATGTATATCAACTTTGGAACCAATAGTTGTACCATATCTTAGTCCATTAGTTTTAAGGAAAGAGTTGGAACATGTTTTAGAAAATGAAGGAGATCTATGTTTATCTTCAGATGGTTTTATAGATGATCATCCAATTATATTTTGGAATCTAGTAAGTAGCTATTTTACAACTAAAATACAAAACCTATAAAATAATGTGATATGTAAAATTTATATGTCCAAGTCTATTGACGGCTGTTACATTTTAATTCTAGATTTGGTATTTTAAAAGAATTGGTGTTCCTAGTCAGTTAACAGAATTTTTGCTCTCCTCCAACTCCATCAACAAAACTCAAGAGGTATGTCATCCATGTTTGTTGATAAAAATTCTTCAGTCAAATATTTTATTATCAATGCTAAGATGATGACTATTGATGTTTGTGATGATTGGGCAAGTTTTCACTGATAAATTATAGATAAGATATTGGGGAACTAGTTTATTAATCATTTTGTAGACCAGGGCTTGCCAGGCAAGGTAACATACGCCCACTGGCAGATGTCGGAAATGATCATATTTTAATATACGATAATACAAATTTCATTATATCAAAAGAATAAAAAGTCAAGGGCAATAACTCAAAAACTGTTCATCGAATATGTCTCAGGTTAGAACTTGACTGAGAATCATCAGAACTTAAACTTGACCGAGATCTTATCAATCCATAGGATCATAGCAAGTTTCGTCAAAATCAGATGAAAACTGTAGTCTCTAGAGTGCTCATGAATAAAATTTGACGCATTTTTTCAAAGTCAAGGGCAATAACTCAAAAACCGTTCATTGAAAATAAGTCAATTTCGAACTTGACTGAAATCTTATCAATCCAAAGGATCATAATAAGTTTCATCACAATCAAATGAAAACTGTAGTCTCTAGAGTGCTCATGAATAAAATTTGACGCATTTTTTCAAAGTCAAGGGCAATAACTCAAAAATCGTTCATCGAAAATACGTCAAATTTGAACTTGACCGAGATCTTATTAATCCAAAGGATCATGGCAAGTTTCATCAAAATCAGATGAAAACTGTAGTCTCTAGAGTGCTCACAATCAAAATTTGACGCATTTTTTCAAAGTCAAGGGCAATAACTCAAAAACCCTTCATCGAAAACATGTCAAATTCGAACTTGACCGAGATCTTATCAATCCAAAAGATCATAGGAAGTTTCAGCAAAATCAGATGAAAACTGTAATCTCTAGAGTGCTCACGAACAAAATTTGACGTATTTTTTCAAAGTCAAGGGCAATAACTCAAAAACCGTTCATCGAAAATAAGTCAATTTCGAACTTGACTGAAATCTTATCAATCCAAAGGATCATAGCAAGTTTCATAAAAATCAGATGAAAACTGTAGTCTCTAGAGTGCTCACGAACAAAATTTGACGCATTCTTTCAAAGTCAAGGGCAATAACTCAAAAACCGTTCATCGAAAATACGTCAAATTCGAACTTGACCGAGATCTTATTAATCCAAAGGATCATAGCAAGTTTCATCAAAATCAGATGAAAACTGTAATCTCTAGAATGCTCACGAACAAAATTTGACGTATTTTTTCAAAGTCAAGGGCAATAACTCAAAAACCGTTCAACGAAAATACGTAAAATTCGAACTTGACCGAGATCTTATCAATCTAAAGGATCATACCAAGTTTCATTAAAATCAAATGAAAACTGTAGTGTCTGTTGTGCTCACAAGAAATGTTGACGGACGGACGGACGGACCGACGGACGGACCGACGGACGGACGGACCGACGGACAGGGGCGACGACAATATACGACCACATATTCATGTGGGCGTATAAAAATGGTGCAGCGCTACTTGACATTGGTGATTTAAGTTTTTTAAGTCCAATATTAGTGAAAGTTTACCATTTGTAGGCAATAATAATTTTTACTTTGTCAGAATATCAAAATATCTGTGATTGTCATGTAAAATATATTGTCACCTGATGGTGATATGCTCACATTTATTCTTATCCCATTCCTTCCTTTTGAATACTCTTTTTTGTTCTTGTGTGCAGGGGTCCCCCTAGCCCACGGACTTGAAGCGATATGATATCGCTTTATAGTGGACTTGGGGCGATATTTGGGAACTTGGGGCGAAATCAAGGCATACTTGCACAGAATGAATAACGATCATTTCGTCGATGAAAACTCGTGAACTTTTTAGCCGACATTGAAAGGTATATAGTAAGTATTAGTAGGCCTGTAAAAGCAGTCATGAGCTAAATATTTAGAGGCTACATTAAAAAAAATACTGATTTTATGAAACGAAATTACATGTACAGGTATATTAAATTTGTACTCCCAGTCTCGCATAATAATCTACCCATAACGGAAGGACTTGCTAAACGATGTCTACAGACGTCATATTGATGATTGACTGTTATTTTGATAATAAGAAAACTTCAAAAGGCTTCAAAATTTGGTTTGGTGGTAAAGATTAGGCTACTGTAAAATTTAGAAATACCCGGATGTTGTTAATATTATAAACATTTGTCACGTGTTATGGTGTGTTTAAAATGCCAATCATCGTGTGAAAATAGATCAAATTATCATCTTAATTAGGGGATTAATTAATAAGACAATGATAATCTCGTTACATGATGAGATTAACACATGTTATGGGTAATCAGAATTTAATAATGATTGATTTTTTTATTGATTTATGATAAAGAATTTGGACATTGAAAATCGGTAGGTCCTGTAAAAAAAAATTCGGAAGGCGATATGATATCGCCATTGCCGACAAACAAAGCGATATTAATGGTCTTACGGCGAGATCTTCGCCCATGTCACCCTGTAGGGGGACCCCTGCTTGTGTGGCAAATCTTAATGGGTTTTTTTTTCGTTATGATCATTTTTATATGCCCACATTATAATGTTGTCGTCACAATTGGCTTGTGAACACTATAGGGACTGTAGTTTTCACCTGATTTGAATGAAATTTAGTGTGATCATTTGTATTCGTGAGATCTTGATCAAGTTCGAATTTGACAATTTTACGAGGAACAGTTTTTGAGTTATCACCCTTTTAGTCAAATCGAGTCAAAATTTGCTTGTGAACGCGATAAAGACTACAGTTTTCACCTGATTTGGATTAAATCGCCCATATTGAAATGTGTAAATTCCAAAAAAAATTGACAGTTGAACAAACCCAATCATGAAGGTGGTCAATGGTGATCTCAGTTGTAAAAAACTATGATGCTTTGACAGGATGAAGATATGAGGCTTTAAAAAATTAAATTTCTGTCAACATAAAACCATTTATTTCTCCAACGTTATGGCGCTGTATCTGGTTCAAAATAGGATCCAAATCTGATTGTACAAATTCTTAAAATCATGTAGTCATTTCTAAGGTAGAAAAGACGAATCTTATAAATATAAGTATGTTTTACGTATAATATGTCCTATTTCATGACTTTAGTCTTTCTAGAACGTAATTTAGACCGTAGACTTTGTAGAACGCAGAACGCGGATTGTAATCTCTGGAACATCACCTCTGGATCGTATCAACTGAATCGTAATCTTTAGAACTTCACCACTGGATCGTATCAACTGAATCGTAATCTTCAGAACTTCAACATTGAATCGTAATAACTGAATCGTAATCTTCGGATCGTAATTTAGAGCTTCGAATATCACGGAAATTAATTTAGACCACGTGACATTTTCTGCATATGATTATTGCTCGTGTTGCTAACGGAAGCCCTCGGTCTCGTTATTAGTCTGACAAGCTCCGATTATTAAGATATTTCTACAAATCATTTTGAGCTATTTTTTCAATTAAAAACAACTAGCTTTTTCAACCGGGTATCATGAAACGAAAGATAAATGGTAATTCTTTGATAAACAATAAATCGACACCCCGTGTGCTACAGGCTGTGTACGTTAAAGATCCTTGTCATTAGGTTATCCAAATAAGAGTAAGCTAATGCCCACTACACAGGTGCAGAAAAGCAGGACGTAAAACGTCATTCCATTTCATTAAATTTATTAAGCCGTTTGAACAGGTTAATCATAGGTGACCATGCTATCTTATTTTAAAAATTACTGGGGAGGATTAGAATACAAATTTTCAACTCAGACTAAGCTTTACCATCAAAATCTTGAATTCATAGTTCCTTATGATTTCAATATTGCTTCTATACTCTTGTGAACCTTCATATTATATCTATAGCACCTTATATGGGTAATTGGTTTCACAAGGATAACCTCTCTCTTAGAGAACGTTTAACGTTTGGGAGACCGACATATTGTAAATTTTTAGGCCTACATTAATAATTCTGCTCCTTGATTATAAGGTTATAATGTTAATTATTGAGGTACCTAATTGACCTAAAGGATCAAATTTATCGTTGCGTTTCAGTTTTTTTTTTTATTGCAGCTCGTGTCATTAAATTGTTGTTTTTAATTGGCGAAAAAACCCTCAAAATGATCTGTAGGAATGAATGCCAGTTAGAACGATAACAAGTTAAAACGGTAACAATTCTGTAAAAATGGTAACAAGATTTTTCTGTGAAAACGGTGACAGATCTGTCAAAACGGTAACACATAATAAAATATCTTATCACAATACAAATGGTTTCGTAATTGAAAATATACCAAACGACATCAAAGCAGGCATATTGTTTGATGAATCACATTTTGCCCATGGTTTTTAAATGAATTGTAATATTAACCTTAATTGGTTTTGAGAGTCCTAGATTGTTTTTAAATTAATATAAATTTAATTTAATTATAAGAAAGTCATTTATATTTATCTAGGAATATCTTAGTAATAGGGGCTTGTCAGAATAATAACGACACCATTGGTTTACCGACGAGCAATAATGATATGCATAAAATGTCACGTGGTCTAAATTAATTTCCGTGATATTCAACGTTACGATTCAGCTAACATGATCCAATGAAGAAAGTCGAACGAAGAAAGTCGAATGTGGAAAGTTGAATGAAGAAAATCGAAAGATCACGATTCACCGGACACGATCCAGCGAAGAAGTTGCAAAGATTACGATTCAAAGAACACGATCCAGTAGTGAAGTTCCAAAGGTTGAATTCGCGTTCTGCGTTCTACAAAATCTACGGTTAAAATTAGATTCAAGCAGGACTCAAATTGAAAAAAAGTAAATAATACAGGAGTTGTAACATGTAAAAATACTTCAATTTTATAAGATTTGTCATTTCTACCTAAGAAATGACCACGCGATTTTAAGGACTTATACAATCAGATCTGGATCCTATTTTGAACCAGATACAGCGCCATACAACGTTTCATGTGTATATAAACACACTTCCTCAGGGAACCAATACAATTAAAAAAACAAAATGACTGTTACAAAAATGACGTCATAAGAAATATGACGTCTTGGTTACTCAAACAACTATCTACAAAGTGAAGTCATAAGTGTATGATGTAAAAAGTTAAAGCATGACGTCATTAAGCAAGAAAAGTGTGATGTCATTAAGGAGTTAAAATGTGGAATCATTAAATTGAATAAAAACTCAAAAACAATGTTCGCCAACAATGTTTTTGAGATCAAACATGTTTGATTTCAAAAACATTGTTGGCGAATTCTACAACAAAAGTTGGCCGTGTGCGGTGTTCGGAAACAAAATATCGAAACAATTTGCGACGTCGACCAATAAGCGTTCACGCTGCTGTCATGTGATAGGCCTTACAAAATGGCGACTTCCGTCGAAGAAGCCACGGCAGAATGGAGCATTGAAAGTGAAGCAAGTTTAACAGAACTATGGGAAAATCATTCTTGTCAATACGCTATCACATCGACAGAGTATAGGGACATTATTATAAATTACGAAAAACACCTTGCTTCTCCCTTCTCTGAATCCAAGACCGCGTCCATACTTGACGATTAACACGCCGACGACGTCTAATCCGAAGAAGAAGTAAAATCGCCAGAGTGATTCTTCGTTTACGCATAGACGCTGCCATTTTGTCATCATGTGACTTGACTTGACTCGCCTATGTTTACTGCATATTCTTTTAATACGTAGAGCCCCACTGTAAGGGATTGATTTGAAGATATGTTTTGGGTGGCAGCTTGTGGGTGGAAGATAATTATGACTGTCAGTGGGTTTACTATACAGATTGGTTTCAATTCTTTCTCCTTCTCTTATGGCGTTGACATCTAAAAATGGTACTAATTTTTCATGTATATTCATAGTAAATTTAATAGTGGGAAAATTGTTGCAGTTCTCAAGTGATGAGGAAGATTTGTTCATCCATGAGGTCATAAAAATATTAGCATAGGTGACTGCAAATGGCGTGCCCATAGCTGTTCCTGAAATCTGTTTATAATATTTATCATCAAATTTGAAAACATTATTATGTAAAACAAATTGAGAAAGATTTAAAATTGCTTCTATTTCATCATCGTCATCAATAATTCCGGTTTCTAATATGGCCTGTTGTACTGCCTGTATTCCCTCGTCTCTGGGTATATATTGAAGGTTTGAAAACCTTTGATTATACTAGTATACTGAGATTTTTAATTTAATGATTCCACATTTTAACTCCTTAATGACATCACACTTTTCTTGCTTAATGACGTCATGCTTTAACTTTTTACATCATTTAAGGATTGAATGCAGATTTTTTTGCGTTCATTGGGTGATGAACGCAGAATTTTCACGTGTTAAATCGAATGAATGGCGAAGCCATTCATGTCAGGTTTAACATGTGAAAATTCGGCGTTCATCACCCAATGAACGCAAAAAAATCTGCATTCAATCCTTATATTTACATTCGGTAGAGTTCGGGTATCTTTTACCATATTTTAGTGGTCAATTTATAGCTTTAATGGCTATAGTGTAGTTAAAATTGTAAGAAAATTGGGAATGAATTCGGCAACAGAACTCCTGTCAATTAACATGACGTCAAAACTTGGATGACGTCAAAAAGGGAGATCGTCAAGGCAGATCACTCAAATAGTCGACATTTACGATTTTTATATTCATTGTTTGTCCAAAATGAGACTTTATTTCATATCAAATAAGTTCAAAATATCTTATTTTTCGATTTCTTAGAATATCCAGGCCGATTTTTGATCCATCATTTGTTTATTCTTAATATAATGATGTTGTGTATTCATACGCCGAAATCCACGTTGTCAGGGAAGATTTTGTATAGCGACGTCACGGGAGATCACTCTAGAATTTTGCGTTCATCGGTAAATGAATGCAAAATTTTCACAAGGGTTCACTGTAGCGCGTGACGATAAAATGTAAATATACACTTATGACTTCACTTTGTAGATAGTTGTTTGAGTAACCAAGACGTCATATTTCTTATGATGTCATTTTTGTAACAGTCATTTTGTTTTTTTAATTGTATTGGTTCCCTGAGGAAGTGTGTTTATATACACATGAAACGTTGGAGAAATAAATGGTTTTATGTTGACAGAAATTTAATTTTTTAAAGCCTCATATTGAAATGTAGTCGTATATTGGCGTCACTCCTGTCCGTCAGTTTTGTTTTGATTTGTATAAAAAAAATTGTGTAGGATTATATTCATAAGATCTTGGACAAGTTCGAAATTTCAGTTTGATTCGACAAAAATTCACTGAGTTTTACACCCAAAATACGTTAAAAATGGCTTGTGAACGCGATAGAGACTACAGTTTTGGTTTGATCTGTATTAAATTTTTTGTGTAGGATTATATTCATAAGATCTTGGACAAGTTCGCATTTCAGTTTTATTCGACAAAAATTCAAATATTCACGGAGATTTAACCCTTGATACACCAAAAATACGTTAAAAATGGCTTGTGAATGTGTTAAAGGCAACAGTTTTTGGTCAAATTTTAATAAAATTTTGGGCGAAGGTTTATATCATATATAAATTTTAACTGAGATTTAACTCTTTATACACCAAAAATATGTTAACAAGTGGTTGCCTAGTAATATACACCCACCTTCCTTACAAATTTTTAGTATATCAAGAGCATTGCCCAATTGGTGTCAAATCGTATCAAAAATTTAACCTGTCAAAAATATAGTTAATATCTTTTGATCACAAAATTAAATAAAATTCTGAATTAAACTTTCAATCTTAAAGAATTATAACTAAGTCAAAATCCAATCAATGTAAAATCGTCAAATTAAAACTTCTCCAAGTTCTCAGGAATATAAATGATTACGTAAAATTTCAATCAGATGAAAACTGTAGTCCCTTTGCATTCACAAGCCAATTTCGGCGTGTTTTAACTAAGTCAAGGGCAATGCCAATAACTCAAAAAATGTTTTTCAAATTCAAATGTTCAAACCAAATTTCATTCAAATCAGGTGAAAACTGTTGTCTCTATCGCGTTCACAAGCCAAGGGCAATAACTCAAAAACCTATAAACGAATAATCATCAAATTCAAACTTTTTCGAGATCTCAAGAATACAAATGTTCACACCAAATTTCATTCAAATCAGGTGAAAACTATAGTCTCTGTCGTGTTCACAAGCCATTTTTGACACATTCTGACTAAGTCAAGGGCAATAACTCAAAAACTGTTCATCGAAAAATCGTCAAATTTGGACTTGTCCGAGATCTCACGATTACAAATGTTCACACCAAATTTTATTCATATCAGGTGAAAACTGTAGTCTCTATCGCGTTCATAAGTCAATATCGACGTGTTTTGACTAAGTCAAGGGCAATTACTCAAAATCCGTTTAATGAAAAATCATCAAATTCGAACTTGTCCAAGATCTTATGAATATAATCCTACACTAGGGCTGTGTATTGCGGCGGAAAATCGTATTGCGATTTATTGCGATACATCCCCCTGTATCGTGATACGTATTGCGATATATTGCGAAATGTCATCGAGTTGATATTTCACCTGTTTTCCACATTTAAGTTCTGTTATGCTCACCATCACATTGGAACTTGTAGAAATAAATTTCTCTTCTAAAAATTTCAACCCCAAAAAGTCAATAATTTTTACTGAAAATTGTCTCCTTGAAAAGTTTCTAAGACATAAAGTTTGTTCACATAATATATCAAATGTCAAAGCTTATGTCAATGTTTATATGTCAAAGCAAAAACATTCTAAGACTATAAACTAAGAATACTACTTTAAATATTCTATTTCAATTCTCGACAAAATTACGGCAAAAATTCAAAAGACAGTTGACAGTGAGTTAAGACTAGTGTTGTTGCAATGATCAATTTACATTGAGCATATTATATAGTTTACATATAGCTGTTTCACGATGTATTGTTTCATCTTCAGTTTTATTAAATCCAAAGTTTTTCCAGACAGCCGGTTTTCCCGTTTCGTTTGATGCTAGAAACATTAAATTATCAACAGTCGGCATTTTTTCTATGGTAGACTCATGTTAGATTGTCGTAAAATGTAAACAATGTTATTACTAACGGCATCAATTTAATTTGCGTTCAATGGCAAATAATTACAACAACGATAGATATGGTTTTAAATTTTTTATCAAAGTAAAACTAACAACAATAATGATGATTTCAAAATTACGACAACCATAATTAGGGTCTGACACATGAAAAGTGAAAATAGGAAAAATATCGTCAATATCGATACACACCGATCGGTATCGATATATCGCTTCCAGGCATTCCATATCGCAATATATCGATATATAGCGATTATTTCCGACAGCCCTATCCTACACACAAAATTTTATACAAATCAAACCAAAACTGTAGTCTCTATCGTGTTCACAAGCCATTTTTAACGTATTTTGTGTGTAAAACTCAGTTAATTTTTGTCGAATCAAACTGAAATTCGAACTTGTCCAAGATCTTATGAATATAATCCTACACACAAAATTTTATACAAATCAAACCAAAACTGTAGTCTCTATCATGTTCACAAGCCAATTGTGGACGGACGGACCGTTGGACCGACGACCACATTTCAATGTGGGCGTATAAAAATGTCAATTTACAAAAATTTTTGCACCTTTTTGTTGCAAAACTTTTATAGCACAGTACTACAACATTTGCAATACAATCAATCTGAAATTTAAAATATATAATTATATCATGATGATAAACCTAAATCCGTTTTCAGAAATTTTGCAACTTTTCTGGTTTTTGCAAAAATTGCACACAAAGACCTATTTTCAACTTTTTTCCTTTCACAGATACGATGAAAAAATATATGCATGTCATTAGACATATCATAAGGCACAGATTTAGCGAAAAAAATTGTACCGGAAGCGTGAAATTTTCGCCATCTTAGATTATACCAACATTTCTTTAAATTGCTACGTGTCCCTCAATTATCATCCGATTTCCATGATTCTGGTACTCATCGAAACCTTATCCCATTTTTTAAGTCATTTTTTTTCGTGACCTTAACTTCTCGCAACTTTGAGTTTCTCATGACTCAGAAGTTCTCGACAATATCTATCCACTGGTATTTTCATTTTTTTTCTTTTTTTTGACCGTAACTTCCGGTTTTATAAGGTTAAAAATTCTTTTAAATAGCTCTAGCTGCTTCCCTTTTTGTGCAAATATAATATTTTTTGCAGATTTGTAATCTATGCATCAAGATGCATCCAATGATGTATAATATGCATAGCTTTCAAGCATATTCAATACATGTATGTCATTAAATGTGCACCTATTTGGATAGAAGTATTTGGTTAATTAATGTCAGTGACCCTGTCAACACAGATATAAATCAAAGTTAAGGGTGTTAATTTAAAGCTATGTTTACATTATTTCTTATAACTAATTTATGTGTCCAGTTATAACATAAGAACACTCTAGGTTGTATTGAACATTGTCATGCTGTAATGTATGCTTACGGAACCAAGTTTAAAGGTACATTTCCACTTAATTTACCAACCTGTTTATTTCTTATCCGAATTTTATGAAACTTGGTACGTATATGCATGATCGGATTGTGAATTATGGGGAAATGTTAGATTTCAGTTCTGCGCATGCGCATTATTATCAACTTTCTCATTTCTTATACAAATTTCTTGTATGTGTATTATCATATTCAAAATATCACGGATATATTGAATTTGTGTAGTGCGATGCGCATCGCCAACTTTCTTATTTCTCATTTGATTTTCCACCCACATTAATAACTATCACATGCATATTGCAACCCTATTAACTGACACACTTTCTTTTTTTAAGTCAATATTCTTAAAACAAAATGTGCATATTTACCATTCCGGATTTGGATAAGAGGACACGTATTAGATTTGTAATTTTATAACAAATGCGCTTTTACCAATTTTCTCATCTGATATCCAAATTTTATCAAACAAATATGTAGATATACCATCTAATTCAGAATTTAAGAGAAATATCGAATTTGTGTTGCATGCGCTATAAGAATATGAGTAAAGGGCATGCACAATAAATATGGCCGCACCGGTCGTACCTGTGTGTCGTAACAAGCCCTGCATCAGTACTGTTAACTGAACAGTTCTAGTCTTTATTTTAAATTGAAAATTTCAAATAAAATTTCAGGTCTGCTGCTATTTGCAAAAGTAGCTAAGCTCCTCCCACTAGAATGATTAGCTTGTATTGAGTTAAATTATAAAACTTTTTTTACTTGATTGACAAATTGAGATAATTTATGAATAATTTTAGAACATTTGGAAATAGACCCTCTCTGTTATGACTCACTTGCCCAAACTCAAATAAATTATTTCCTGACACCTTACTCAAGGCAGGAAATAACTCTACGAATCGGGCCGGACAGTTTGTCCGGCATATGTCCGGCATAAATCAATTTGTTCCGGACATCGGATATTTTGTACCGGACATATTTTCTTTGTAAAATTGTATGTCAAAACCGACATTTTATGACAGAAATCCGCTGTTCTCTCACCTACAAATATAGGTTACCAACTAGCAAATATTAATTTATGTCACTGGAAAAGACATTATCTATTTACCCGAAAGGAAATCGGTAATTTCATAAAAATCGAAGAACAGAAAGTCTTCTATTATCTGATTGGACAATAAGAGAAACTTATTTATAGAAACCAATGAATTTCTCCCTTTCATTTTTTCTACTTTCGGTTTTGACATTCTGGCGGAGTTCATCAAAAAATCCGGCGGTGCCACTTTAACACGATGCTTTTAAAAAGAAATCTGGGTCGGAAGTCATACATCAATGTATAAAATCCTTACTTTATATTTGAAATATAAGTAAAACGTGATTGAATTTCGTTATAATATATTATACAAATGATTACCGTATTCTTATTCTGATATTATATGGTAGCCTAATTATAGAAATTAAACTACTTCAAAATTCGGGAAAAACAATTGTACTAATTTGGGTCTACACTGGCCATTGTTTTTTTACTTGAATATCCAGACCTTCCTTGTAGTCTTATTCAACCTTTTTCCGATCTCCATTCCTACGAGTGCGACCTTGAGTCAATGTTAAAATGGGAAAATGAAATTACAATGACATACAAATATGAAATTTCATTAATCTATCAACCTTTACTTATTGTTTTTTTGGCAAATGCATTGTTCCCGCTTTAGTAGATCTGTTACCGGTTTGACTATTAAAATTTATTACTGTTTTGACTCTTAAAATTCGTTACCGTTTTGACTCGTTGTCGTTTTAACTGGCATTCCTATGCCGTTCTTTTTACGCTCCGAAGTCAATGCGATGGATGAAAATAAACATGTTTGAAGGACATAAAACTTCTACTGTCTGTTAAGAACGATCAGATTGACTAAAATTGACGATCATCCAAAAAGAAAATATATAACTTTCGTTAAATTTGTCTCAAATGAGATTGTATCGGACATGAGCCGAAATTGTAGCGGACAATGTCCGTGTCCGGACGCTTATTTCATGCCTTGACCTTACTTATGGTAATCTTTTGAGTTACCGGTAGATGAGGTATTGACAAAACTTGTGTTTTGATAACTGATTTGATGTCTTTTTTTTTTCTAGCCGTGTAAAGGTTATAATAGCAGTAATGTCTTAATACAACCATTATGGGACAATACTAGAATACACGATGAAGTCGGGTTACCTATGTATAGAGCTTGGGATTCTGGTAAGAAATTTTTGCTCTTTGTTATCTTTTAATATGTTTGCTTGTTAGGGTGCATAAATGCAAGAATTTGGTTATGGTCATGATGTCATTAAAAACCCCTAAGTATGAATTTTATCAAAATTGATGAATGTCTACTGGGCTCACCAACATGGAAAAATTTGACATGAACTTCCGCAGTACTTTCTTTGACTTTCTCTCTCAAAAATTTTGTAATCTGCAGTTTATAAAAAGAAATTTGTTTCAAAAAGATTAATAAATCTGTGAAATATCAAAATTCACTGAGTTCCATTTTGATTTGACTTTTGAGGAGTACTATAAATTTTTATACGCCCACATCTCTCTATGTGCAAGTATATTGTCGGAACCCATGTCTGTCAGTCAACATTTGCTTGTAAACGCTCTAAAAAAGATTTTTTGATGGAATCAAATGAAATTCAGTATGTGTATACATATTCATAAAACAAAGATCAAGCTCGAATTTGAGCTATTTTTGATCGTTAGAAGCAGAGTTATTGCCCTTGCCCCAAAGTCTTGAATACGCTATTACTCTCTTAGTTTTCAACCGATTTTGATGAAACTTAAAATGGATGTTATTAGACTTAAATCAAAAGGTTTGAGAAAGTTTACTTTACTCCTGATTAAATTTAAGGCTTTTTCAAGATTTACCTCAATTTTTAGGAGTTATCGCCCTTTAACCTCTATACAGTAAGTGCTTCTATCAACATCAATTACTCATAAACACTCTAAAAACTAGAGTGTTTGAAGGAATTAAATGGAATTCAATATGTGCATACATATTCATGAAACGAAGATCAAGTTAGAATTTTTATACGCCCACATGAATATGTGGTCGAAAATTGTTGTCGCCCCTGTCAGTCGGTCCGTCCTTCAACATTTCTTGTGAGCACTATTAATAGAGACTACAAATTTCATGTGATATAGTTTGCGATATCAGCTGACGCTGGAAGCGAACGTTAACTTGTCATCTACCAACCAACCTTCATGTGATTTAAAGCTTAGTCCACACGAGCAAGTTTTCATTGACAATTTTTCCTTGACAAGGGAAACTTGCTCGTGTAAACGAAAAAAATTTGCCGAAATCCACTGGTTGAATACATGTGTAATCTCCCGATAAAGTCGGGTTTCTACCGCTTTTGCATGCCATCTCCCGTTCTACCGGCGGGAGGTAAAAAATCTACCTAATCTAATCTAATCTATCTAAACGTTTTTTGAGTTATTGCCCTGGACTTAGTAAAAACGAGTCAAATTTAGTTCGTTAGCACTCTAGAGACTACAGTTTTCATCTGATTTTGATGAAACTTGTTATGCTCCTTTAGATTGACAAGATCTCGGTCAAGTTCGAGTTAAACGTAATTTTCAATGAACGGTTTTTGAGTTATTGCCCTTGACTTTTTATTCTTTTGATATAATGAAATTTGTATTATCGTTAATTAAAATATGATCATTTCCAACATCTGCCAGTGGGTGTATGTTACCTTGCCTGGCAAGCCCTGGTTTTAAGATTATAGTTAAAGAATACTGACTTTATCAATAAAATGTATGATTTTAAAACTGATATGAATACAATTTTCAATACAAGAACAGAACCTGAAATCATAAAGCTTTGAAAATGGAAACCTTTCTGTTCAGTGACGGAATTGAGCTCAGATCAACATGAGAAAATTTTGTTTTGTTCTGGTTTATTTTCCTGCTTTACGTCTATGTTGACTTTCTTCAATCTCTGGTAGTTGAATTGGAATCCTCACAAATTGTACCAGTCATAGAAAATTGCTAATATTGTTACAATGTATATCAATTAGTTATACAATGTTATGGGTCAAAGTTATAAGTTGTGAGTTATATGTTTTATCTCACAGACAAAATACACCCAACAGGGCAATATGGAACACACAGGTCAATAAAATCTACTCTACTGGGAAGTATGAAAGACTTAAGTCAATAAAGTCGTTTCCTGGTCGTTTTTCTGGTTGGTTCACGTTTTCTTTGGTCGTTTCCTGGTTGGTTCTGGTCGTTTCATGGTCATTTGTGGTCGGTTCATGTTTTAGTAAGTACAAATGCCATAGAAATTATGAAAATATATTACCATCGTCTCATTCTCTCCAGCCACATGTTTTTATTTAGTAATTTGTGATCAAGATAAGAGTTCAAACTAAGAAATGTTTCAATGGACACCTGGATACTATCTGTTTGTTTTAAATGCTAAAAACATGCTAATATATTTAAAAATTTAATTTCGGAAAAAAAAAAAAAAATATTTTGATGTAAAAACGGATTTGAGTAAAATAAACGACCATTTGTAGAGAAATGTCTCTCCCATGTATTCTAAAGGTTTCTGATAGAAATATTGAGCCATTACTAAGACAAACGCCAAAACCCGGTAAAACTGCTTAATTAACAATAAGTACTCCCTGCCATGCCAAGGCCCCCCACTTTTTCAGCGACGCTCCACAGCCTCTGTTGTTAACAATTTAAAATTTTCAAATTACAAAGTGAGTCCAATACAAAATACAAAAACACTGTCATATTAAACCATTTAAAATCCAACGAAAAATAGAGCTTCCTCAGGGAGGACTAAAATACAAAATGAAGAGATAAATAAAGATGAAGTCATAATAATTATGACGTCATCAAGCTAATGACATCAGAGGTCCTACCCAACAACACTTCTAACAAAAAATCTAGCTATAATTAAAGTAGAAGTAAAAGCCAAAACAATTTAAAGAGAGTATTGATCTAAAAAAGAAGCAAAGACTCAAAAGTATTTTACATAAAAGACTCTGTTAATTGTTCATCCAATTTTTATACGCCCTCATCTCTCTATGAGGACGTATATTGTCGGCACGTCGGTCCGTCCGTCAACATTTGCTCTTAAATGCTCTAAAAACAATGAAATTTGATATGTGTATACATATTAATAACACAAAGATCAAGTTCGAATTTGAGCTATTTTCGATCGTTAGAAGCAGAGTTATTGCCCTTGCCCCAAATCCGTCGGTTCATCCATCAATATTTGCTTGTAAACGCTCTAAAAACCAGAGTTTTTGACGGAATCAAATATAATTTGATATGTGTATATATATTCATAAAGCAAAGATCAAGTTCGAATATGCTATTACTCTCTTAGTTTTCAACCGATTTTGATGAAACTTAAAATGGATGTTATTGGACCTAAATCGAAAGGTTTGAGAAAGTTTAGTTTAATCCTGATTAAAATTAAAGCTTTTTCAAGATTTAGGCCTCTTTCATCAGTTTTGAGGAGTTTTCGCCTTTTAAGCTCTATACAGTAAGTGCTTCTATCAACATCAATTGCTTGTAAACGCTTTAAAAACTAGAATTTTTGATGGAATCAAATGAAATTTGGTATGTATATACATTTCAGAAAACAAAGATCAAGTTCGAATTTGAGCTTTTTTCGACCGTTAGTAGCAGAGTTATTGCCCTTGCCCCAAAGTCTTGAATATGCTATTACTATCTTAGTTTTCAACTAATTTTGTTGAAACTTAAAATGGATGTTGTTGGACCTAAATCGAAAGGTTTGAGAAAGTTTAGCTTTATTCTGATTAAATTTAAGGCTTTTTCGTTAGGCGTATATGGCCATGGTCCACTTTCTTGTAATTTATTGTTTAACTTGTTCAGAATGTGGAATTCAATATGTAGGACAAACTAGAACATCATTTAGTGTAAGACTTAACAAACACCGTTCTAATATTAAATTAAAGAAAGAGGGTAAAGCACCTAGAGTGTCTCCACATTTTAATATGCCAGGTCATTCTTTTACATGGACTATTCTCCAGAAAATTTACCATGAGAACAAAATTAGATTAGATATGGCAGAATCATTTTGGATTCATAGACTTCATTTTGTATTTTAGTCCTCCCTGAGGAAGCTCTATTTTATTAGAGCGAAACGTTGGATTTTAAATGGTTAAATATGACAGTGTTTTTTGCAGGGCGTACTTCGTACGCCCTGCTTTGTTTTCGTATTGATTATTTTTTTTTTTTTTTTCGTCTACGGCAGGGCCTATTTCTCGGAATTGGTACCATATACAGAAAAACGGATTACATGACGTTTTCGGACTTGTGGCTAATTGCAGTTTAAATGTAAAACGAAATTGATCTGCGCAACATGAAGCGACATGAGCAACAAACATAAAATGGACTGTAGAGAACGTATTTATCAACCGATTTTGCTCGGATTACTTTCATCGTATTTCTTGTAACAAAGGACATATAATATAACTTTAAAATATTCGATTATATCAAATTCGTTCGTCACTTTTTCTTGCCGTAATTAATCGAAATTTGATTTTTTGTTTGATTTTTAACGGATCAAGTTGAAATTTCTATGATGTATACTGTCGGCAATTGCAAATAATTCTGCACAATCAAATTTTTTGTATCACTTCCGGTTTCAATGATATCATGTTTTTTCACTTCCGGTTGTGTGGTTTCTGGTCAAACTGATTTATGATAAAAATAAGGTATGCATAATGTTCATGTTATTATTACAAACTGTTCAGATCAAAAAAATATTTACCGGAAGTTATAATTAAGCCGCAATATTGGTTTTGGTCATTTTGCGAAAATTGCTATTTTGAATCCATTTGTTATCCGACTTTAACAATTTTGATGGTAAACGAAAGATTAAAACTGTCTCTACAACATATGGGAAGCCGATTTTCGATTTTCGATTTTGCCTTTTTTGTATAACTGAATGTTTTTTTCCAAAGTTTAGATGCTTATATCACATGACCTTGACCTTGGATAACCTTCATATTACTCACAATGATACCTTGCGACCTTGACCTTCTGATGACCTTTTGACCTTTGGGGTCAGATCACTTAAACTTATTTTATAGGGCTCCAAACATGGCTTTTTTAGCATATTGCCAGTGCTGTAGCGCAAAACCTAACTGGAATAACACCCTAATGTTTGTTGATTTTTAATGTACTCTTTAAAAGGTTTCAAATAATATCAGATTTGGCGATGTCAAAATTCAATTAAAGAAAATGTTGCGATTTTGATCAAACTTTAAAGGCTTCTATCTCGAGAACTTGACCTTAGATCATCTTGATATTTACAGATCTTATAACTAATTATGAGAGCTTTAACATGATGTATTCATTTTTCATGTCCGACACGTGCTTTCTGTTTTAGAGGTGTGACTTAAAGGTGATTTTGCATCTTTAAAGCGTTTTTAGGACGGCCCTAATTTAGATAGAGCAATACTTTTTGCGGATCCGTAATGCTGCGATCCTGAGGTTTCCAAAAATATGCAACACTTCTATGTTACTTGAATATTTGACTATCCTATACTTTAACATAGGGCAATACTAGGTATGTCGGTTAATTGACTGTTTATAAGATGTCAAAATTGATAAATTTCTTAAGTTGACATGTTAAAGTTAAAGGGGCTCTACCTCGATTATTGTTAGATATGTATTAAATCCAGTTTAAGCATTAAAAGGTGGGATGGGGTGGACTAAACTACGTCATGCTGTAGATTTAGCTTACTGAGGCACCCTCTGCTTAATTGACCCACTTTCTTATTTATGGACCGATTTTCTTCAAAATTTGCATATACCTTAATGTTCGAATAGTGATTTGAAAGAAAATACAAAATTTGTGTTGTGCGCATGCGCATTGCTAACTTTTTTGTTTGTTTTCCGATTTTTACGAAATTTAGTATGTACATGTATAATCAGACTCGGAATCTGGGAGAAAAATAATTTGAGTACTGCGCATGCGCATTATCAACTTTCTTATTTCTTATGCACTTTTTTTTCAAAATTGATATGTGTATGTATAATCAGATTCGAAATATCATGGATATATTGAATTTGTGTAGTGCGCATGCGCGTCGCCAACTTTCTTATTTCTTATCCGAATTTCATGAAACTTAGTATGCGTATGTATATTTCGATTCGAAATATCAGGGAGATATAGAATTTGTGATTTGCGCATGCGCAATGCCAACTTTTTTTTATTTCTGAACCGAATTCATTCAAATTTGACATGCAAGTGCATAATCAGATTAGAAATATCATGGAGATAACGAATTTGTGTTGTGCGCATGCGCATCACTAACTTTCTTATTTCTGAACAGAATTTCTTCAAAATTAGCATGTATGTGTATAATCAGATTTGAAAGTTCGTGGACATAATGAATTTGTGTAGTGAGCATGCGCAGTAACAACTTTCTTATTTCTCAACCGAATTGCATGAAACTTGGTATGCATACGTATAGACTGATTTGGGATTTCATGGAAATAGAGCATTTGTGCAGTGCACATGCGCATTGCCAATTTATTTTTTCTTGTTGAAATATTTTTAAACTTGATATTTATGTCTTTAATCATAGTCTCAATTGCATTACCCCGTTGATCTCGCGCATAGAGTTATCAGTACAGTGCATGCGCAATCGAATATTGCCGCACCGTCGTAACTTTGTGTCGTAACCCGCCCTGCACCAGTACTGTTAACTGTACAGTTCTAGTTTATTTTTGTTTTTTTGTATTGGACTCACATGAAATGTGGAGCGTATATTGCCGTCACCCATGTCCGTCAGTCCAAGTAGTTATAGTAGTTATAGATTGAACGCATGTTTCCCCCATTCCATTTTTCATTTCATGGGGAAAAAAACATGCGTTCAATCTATAACTACATGAGGAAAAAATGCAACCAAATTGAGTCTTCCCAAAACAAAACCTCTACATTTCATAAAACACCCTACATTTTTCATAGAATTCTTACAACAAACACCTTCAATAAATTTCCTACATTCCATCAAAAAAAAACATATTAAAAATAGGATGAGTTTAATTTTAAAACACGAACAATACAGATTCGAAGATTATTCAGGCGACGGTATCTTTTCATCTATATTTTCTCTAGGTTCAAAAATAATTCCAAAAGTAGCTGGCTTTGTTTCAAACAACAAATCCCTAATTTCCTCCGGAGCTCAAGCAGTTGGGTCCGTGGCAAAAGCAGGCTTAAGAATAAACGACGCCGTGAAAAAATCCGACGAACTGAAAGAATTACAGCAAATAAGAGAACTACGAAACAAGAGAATAGAACAGCAGGTAAAAGAGGGAAAAGGGTTTAAAGTTATAGGATAAAAATGATAGTCGCTCACGCTCCAAAAACCTATTTTGGTTCCGATATTCAAAAATCATTAGGATATCTTCCTGGATTTCCATGGGCCAAATACTCTGGCGAGAAACATCTTCCAGGTCATAATTACACCGGTCCAGGTACTAGATTAGATCTGCGATTAGACGAAAACGATAAACCCAAACCAGGGGAAGAACCAGTCAATAGAGTTGACGCTGCTGCGCTTAAACACGACATACTTTACAGAAACAAAGACATAAACTTCAGACACGAAGCAGACAAACAAATGATAATCGAACTCGAAAATATTCCAAATCCAACATTCAAAGAGAAAATGCAAAGAGCGCTAATCATAAAACTGTTAAAAGCAAAGATGAAATTGGGTATGGGATTGGCAGATGAAATTCATAAAGAATTTAGAAAAAACAAACATTATTTAAAAGTTAAAGTATTTGATAAAGATGAAATATGGTCAGCAGATTTAATTAATATGCCAGTTGAAAGGGGATATAAATATTGTTTAACAGTTATTGATTTATATACACGTTATGCTTGGGTTATTCCTCTCAAAAACAAAACTGGAATATCAGTCAAACACGCATTTGAAACCATAATGAAACAATCTGACAGACGGCCCCAAAAGTTATGGGTAGATAAAGGGAGCGAATTTTATAACAAAAATATGAAATCTGTGGGGTTTGAAATTTACAGTACTCACAACGAAGGTAAGGCTGTAGTTATTGAAAGATTCAACAGGACTCTAAAAAATAAACTATTCAAAAAGTTCACGGAATTAAAATCTCAAAAATGGCTAAAAATATTACCAGAGGTCGTACACGAATACAATAACAAAATACATTCATCTATAGGAGTGTCACCAGCACAAGCCTCAAAAAATCCAAATATTATAAGATCAATTAACGCGCAACATAACTACGAAAATGAAATAAAGAATCTAAATGTCAAACCCAAATTTAAAGTCGGAGATCGAGTTCGTATTTATAAATATAAAAGTAAATTCGAAAAAGGATATGTTGGTTATTGGACAAACGAAATATTTATCGTAGATAAAGTAAATAGCACATCCCCTCCAACATATGAATTAATCGATCAAGACAAAGAACAAATTATAGGTAGGTTTTATCAAAATGAACTTCAAAAAACCGACTTTTAAAAATGAATAAATTTCTCGATAAATATGGAACCGATACAACCACAAACTTCCAACTTATGAGATGGGCGAATGAGTTAAACATATCACCGTTTTATTATTGTATGAGAGATGAAATAAATAATCTCAAAAGTAAGAAAGGTAAATTCTACGCTATAACAAATATACACACTTCCGATCAAAAAGGCGTTCATCATTCTGCTTTGTACAAAGACTCTAACTTTTATTTTTTCGACTCTTTTGGATTAGATCCCACTGAAGAGATAATGAATATAACTAATCAACCAATTAAATCTTCTACATTTCAAATACAAAAGCCGGGTCAAAAGTTTTGTGGACAACTTTCACTTTGGGTTTTATATCAGTTGAGTTTAGGAAAACAGTTCGAAGAAATTGTAATAAATTTAACTCAATAAAAATGGCAAATAAATTTGGTTTAGGCGCTTTATCTTTAGATACTAAAAAACCAAACACTACATTTTCAATCAATAAAATCAAACCATATTTTGTGGATCAAATCGGAGACATTCTTCAGGGTGATATTGATATGAACAATTTTGGTATAACTAATTTAAAATCTCCGGAAAACGATAATGATGCTGTTCATAAGAAATATTTAATGGATCAAATAAATTTAATTGAAGTAGATAAAAACCATTTAAAAGATCGAATAGCTGATGTGAAAAGATTCTTCAAACGACAAATAAATAATAAAGATTTTATAAATGAATCTGAATTGAAAGAATTAGATTATATTGATGATAGTAAATTACAAAAAGAAGTAACAAGTTTAAAAAGTTTTATTCAACAACAATTAGTCAATACAATAGATAAAACTCAATTACAAAATTTAAGGTCATTAATATCTAATTTAGATGATAAACTAACAAAGCAAAAAGTAGATCTTAAACAACTAATATCCAATATTAATCCAGGCATAAGTGAAGACAAATTAACCGCATTAGAAAGTAAACTTAGTGATGATAGCGAAATACAAAAACAAATAGAATCTATTCAACAACAATTAGTCAATACAATAGATAAAACTCAATTACAAAATTTAAGGTCATTAATATCTAATTTAGATGATAAACTAACAAAGCAAAAAGTAGATCTTAAACAACTAATATCTAATATTAATCCAGGCATAAGTGAAGACAAATTAACCGCATTAGAAAGTAAACTTAGTGATGATAGCGAAATACAAAAACAAATAGAATCTATTCAACAACAATTAGTCAATACAATAGATAAAACTCAATTACAAAATTTAAGGTCATTAATATCTAATTTAGATGATAAACTAACAAAGCAAAAAGTAGATCTTAAAAAACTAATATCCAATATTAATCCAGGCATAAGTAAAGATAAATTACAACAAGAATTAACTGCTCTGGAAACTAAATTTAAAACTGAATTACAAAACGAACTAAAATCTATTGATGATAGTGAAATTAAAACTTATATTCAACAACAAATACAAAATATTGATGATAGTGAAATTAAAACTTATATTCAACAACAAATACAAAATATTGATGATAGTGAAATTAAAACTTATATTCAACAACAAATACAAAATATTGATGATAGTGAAATTAAAACTTATATTCAACAACAAATACAAAATATTGATTATAGTGAGATTCAACAACGGATAACTACTATTAATAATGAAGTTTTAAAACAGGAAAGAAATATAACCACATTACAAAATAATCTCAATGAACTAGAATATATTAAACCCTATTATATCTTTCTTCCATTGTCTAAATACAATAAAGATTATTTGGTGGAAGCAATCAGTGGAGAACTCATTTATAATTATAAATATGGGTTTAAAGTAAATATTAAAAAAGATATAGATACTCATGGAAGCTTATCTGATATTATGACTTCTTTTGAGGGGAATGCTATAATTGACATATTTTTTCCTATGAAGGTAAAAGTCGATTTACCAATTTATTATCAATATATAGATTATAAGAAATCTATTGCATCTGTTCACTTTATCAAAAATGGTAACATCGTAGATACTAAAGTATTAAATCCTCTTCAGAACAATTTTAATATTTCGTCAAATCAGTTGTATATAGATAACCTTAGAATCTCAATCGAGCCGAGAGAACTTGGAAGCGAACTCGAGCTGGGAGTTGAAAGATTACCTTATGAATTTAAGTTATATGATATGATATTGGAAACGGAAACTTCACCATCAGTAAGCATAGTTAGAAATCAAGAACCACAAAAAGAAGAAAGCAAACAGATTTATGAGTTTTTACGAACAACAGACTTTGAATATGTGAAACTATATTTTGTTCATAATGATCTTTACTTCTCTGTTGATGTTAATAAAAATCAACAATTTAAACATTTTCCAATAGCATTAACAGAAAATATAGGTGGATCATATTTTTTCATAGAAATCTCTATTGAAAAAAAAACAAATTTTTTTGTTTATCGGGATAAGAAGAACAAGGAGTCAAAACAAGAAGCATTCTTAGTACAGATACATGTCACTATTGCACAAAACCCTAAGGATAAACGTAGAGCATTATCGGAAGTTCACTTAATTTAACGTTTAAAAATGGAACAAGAAAGTAGACAAAAATACCTGATAGACAAACAAAACGAACTAAAAGTAAAACTAGAACAATATAATAAATGTAAGAAAAGATGGAGTAGAATTGATTCTGCTTTCAAAGCACTAAGTGTAGTTTTAACAGTAGGAACAACAATTGCAACGGCAGTAACTGGCGGATTGATGGTGCCAATACTTATTCCAACTGTATTAGCCGCAATTACTGCTATTCAAACCTCATCTTGTGGATTGATTGCTATGGGTTTTACATCCAAACAGAAATCTTATTTTAAAAAGAAAACAGAGATCTTAAATACATATCTTAATAAGTTGTATATTTTCTTCGAAAGATCAAGAGAAGATAAGATCATTAGCGTTGAAGAGTTGGAAGAATTTAATGAAATTTTGGATAAATTTAATATACAAATATCAGCAATAAAAGATAATAAAAAGAACTCCAAAAATTAGGTAATTAAAAAAAAACATATAAAAAATATGAATAACATTGAAATTATAGACGATGAAACATTCATAGAAAACGTACTATTTACCGATCTTATCAGGGCTATTACTCATAAATTTTCAACATTTAAGGGTCAAATTGAAATAGATGGTAGGATAATCGAGAATGGAAATCACAAACAATTCATGAAACTTCTTGGTTTCAATGCCAAAACTTTTAAGACCATTTTGTCTAATATGGATGCAAAATCTGACTGCTCGGATTGGTATTTTACAGGGAAAATAATTTTACGTAGAGACAATTTTAAGGAAATAAGAAGATCAAACGCTGGTAGAGGAACTGAACTACTTAAAAAGATAAATGAATATAAAGGTAGAAATTGTTATATACCAACAGATGGTAACTGTTTTATCAAATGCGTAAATCATGTTTTGAAAAAAGATTTAACAAATAAATTTCAAACATTCATTAATACATTTCCAAAAGCGAATAGAAAAGGAGTAATGACAGCTGCTAGAATTAATAAATTCAATGAGAAATGTAATACTTCATTTCAAATTTACACTCCCGAAAATAGAAATGTACGCCCCACCCTCACAGACAAGGACAAGGCATTAGATTGGGTTTTATATTTACATAACTCACATTTCTGTCTTATAAGAAGAAATCAAAAAAGTTTAGGGATTAAAGAAATAGAAGATAATTATGAACAGGTATGGAAAACATGTAGAGATGATAATGCTGTAAAAGAAGTATCACCTTTGAAACTAAACGTATTTTCAAATATGAGTGATGATACTTTATTCGCTTGGGACTGTGAAACGTATTCAGATAGTGAAACGCGTAAAGCAATTCCTTATTCCTGTACGTTAATTAATTTAGAAAAGCTAAGAAAAAAGTTAGAGATGATACCTCCCACTGATAATATTCCAGAAGCATTTTATAACAAACTAATGAAAATAGTAGAAATATTTGTAGGCACAGATTGTATAGATCAAATGTTGAAATATTTAGGTAAATATGATAAAAAAAGATTAACATTGATTTCTCATAACGGTAGTGGTTTTGATAACTGGATCGTAATTAAAAACGTAAAGAAACTAACACAATGTCCACTAATAACACCCAGAGGAATTCTTTCTTTACCATTATCTAATCCATACACTGATGAAGATTTACAGAAAAGATGGAAACGACAGAAAGATATAAAAAGTAAATCCAATTATTTACAGCATATTAATTTCACATGTTCCTATCAACACGAAGCATCTAGTTTAGCAACATGGGGAAAGTCGTCTAATATACCAATGAATTTGAGAAAGATCGTTGATGTAGACATTGCAAAATATACCAAAGATAACTGGGAAATTTTAAGACACGAATGGGAACCATATGCAAAGCGAGACACCCTATGTCTTGGAGCATGCTTGATAAAATATAACAAAGTTATGAAAGACGTTGTATTCCAGAGCGTTTCTAATAATCTAACGGCTCCATCTCTATCTTTAAAGGGGTGGTATTATTTGTATCATTACGATAAAGAAATGGTTGAAGAACCATATTACGAAAGTACAAGACTCGTACCAAAACATACTGAAAAACAAAATATAGAAAAGGTTTACTCACACACTAACCCTTTTATAAGACATTTTATAAGACGCTCTATTAAAGGAGGAAGGGTTTCTGCAAATCGAAAAATATTTACAACTGATAAAATCAATGAAATTTGTGATGTATTAAAGGAATATACACAAACAAATGACGACAACATAATTGATTTATTTAAAGAATATAGTAAAAGTGATAAAGATAAAACAGAGGTTAATTCAAAACTTAAAAATATAACATGTTCTAGACTGATGGCATTTGATGCTAACGGTTTGTATGCTTCTGCTATGTCAGATTTAGATAGTGAATATCCCAAAGCAGAAAGTGGTAGACCGTTTTTACCAGAAGAAAATAGAAAATTTGTCAAACTCTTTAATGAACAAAACTTTAGACCCAAAACTGCTATTTTAACAGTTTGGTTTGAGTATCCCAAAAACATGTTCTTCCAACCGATACCAGCTAAAGATAAAATTAGTTTTACGAACAAAGAAGGAAAAAAGGAAACTGGCACTAAAATAAGATTCAGAAATGGTTTCTGTTCAGATGTTTTAACATCGGTCGATATTCAAGAAATAGTAAAAGCTGGTGGACGAATTATTAGAATATTAGATGGCATAGTATACGAAGAAAACTTTATAACTCCTCCCTATAGAGACTACATTTTAATTTTGAGAGATCTAAGAAATCAATTCAAAAGGGATGGCAATATCGTTGGTAGTAATTGCATGAAATTATTAGGTAATGCCCTGTATGGGAAATCTATTCAGAAGGATATATCTTCATCAAAACATCTTTGGAGTGACGTAACTTTAAAGGCTAACTTTGATTCACATGTTAAACACTATGAAAAAATAAATGAGACTCAATACATTGTTGATATAGAAGAAGAAGAAAAAGAAATTGACGATGTAAATAGTAAATCTACACGACTTACACCCAGTCATTTGGGATCATTCGTATTATCGCACAGTAAGAAAATAATGAACAATTTTATTCACGTAATAGATGGGTTTTATCAACCGGAAATATACTATACCGATACTGATAGTTTATACATTTCATCTAGCAATTGGAATAAATTAAATGAAGCTGGATTAGTATCCGAAAATGAATACTGTAAAGGAAAGAATGATTACGGTGATGGTGGAATTATATTCGGTTTATATTTAGCGCCGAAAGTCAAATACAATATCATACTAACTTCAGATGGTGTTTTAAAAGAAAAGAAAACATTTAAAGGTTATTCTAATGATAAGATAACTGTAGACGATTATATTCGGTTGGCTAGTGGATATGATATATCAAATGAATTTAAGAGAAATTGGGAAAAAAGTTTCACAAATGGAGTAGTTATTCCAAGGGATGATGATAAACAAAAGAAAGTTTTTAGAAGTTATTTAAATCTTGTAAAGAGAAAGGCTCCAAATAGTGAAGGAATCATGTATCCTTATTGTAATAAAGATGAATTGAGTTTGGATGAAAACTATGAATTTGATGATTTCGATTATCTAACTATTCAAGAAGAGAATGAAGAGTTACTTAATTCTTTTTTAAATGAAGTTGAATAACAATTTCTTCGTTTCCAAAGTCTATAAACCTATTTTTACCATCTTTGATTTCCAGATTTATATCTTTGATCATAAAGGAATTAAGTGGTAAATATGTTGTTTGAAATGGTTTTTCTATAATTCTATATCCAATCGGAACAGTGAATGTTGGAAGACTGTAAATAATCTGACGTTTGTATTTATTGAAAAATCCACCGTTTATTAAATTGCAATGTATATTGATCACATCGACATCATTCTCGATATTAGCTTTATGTGGTGCTATAGTAGATTGGGTGTATACTCGTTTATCAAATCCTAGTAACGTATTCAATGAATTTTCTACGTTGAAATCAACTTGACTATTATTTCTTAATATCAATTTCATTTTGTTCAGATTTAAATTACCTTCGAATTCAATATTGTTTTTACCATTGACACTTCCTGCGTATTCAGATAGGTATTCGTTAATGGCTATGTATTCGTAACTTCCTGGTAGTAAACTTATGGTTTTGAATGTTGCTCCATTATCTGTTGATATTTTTATTTTGTTATTATCTTCGTTGATATTTCTAATGGAATTGTAAACAGAGAAATACTTTAATCCCAATTCATATTCTTGATTTCGATCGAGTTCATACTCATAGTCTAGAGATAATTTAATGTCTGATTTATTTGAGGTGATGACGAATAGTTGACTCATTTTTAATAACACTTTTATAATCATTTTTATCTATGATGCCTTTTTGTAGGAGTCTTTTTAATATACAATTTAATTCATTATATTGTCTGTGTGATTGATGTCCTTCCTTCATTGCTGCTAATATTATTTGTAATCTATTAAGCAATTCTTCGTTGTTGTCGGATAAAAAAATTACACCATCTCCTGTATGTCCCAAAAAGTCATCGATTTCTTCTATAATATCATCAGTGTAGTTATCATCACTAGCATCGGTGTTATCATCTAATTCTTTTTCCAGTCTTCTTAATCTTAAAGTTTTTGGTCCTCCTGTCCTTGTCGATGTAAGAATGTCCACGTATGAATTCAAATCTTTGAAATTATAATCTTTATCATACCCATTCAAAAGATTAATCATACCGGGTGTTAAATCATATACAGCGTCTATTCTGTCAATCTTAAATGTTGGGTAGAGTTGATTGAAACGTATCCTAAAACCGTTAAGAATCAATCCATCCTGATCAATTGTTGGCTTTATTGTTTTGGCTAGGGTTGGATTTGGATTTGAAAAATAACGTTTTATATCATCTAATGTCCTGATTACGATTCCATCATCTTCAATGGGATATTCTATTTGTGGAGGAGATTGTTGAATTTGTTGTTTAGGAGCTTCTAATTTATTCTTGATATCCTCTTGACTTTTTAATATTGGTTTAAATAAAGTTTGTAGATTTTCCGTTAATCCGAGTTGTTGTAATCTGTTATTTTCAACTTGGGTCTTTATTTTATTCTTAGCTTTGATATATTCTCTATTTCTTTTTAAAATATTATTCCATTCCATTTTTAAAAAAATAAATTAACATATGTTTATCATTACTCTTTCACCCGCAGGTTTTCTGGTATTAACGAATACATATCCATGTTCCTCTGGATTTCTCCATTGAGCTTTACAAACCTTTTTAAACGAATCTCTGTCCATTCCGTGATTTATCGACTGTATGATTTGAGATAAATCTTTATCGTTTAATTCAAATAATAAAAAACAATTAGCATTTTTTCTAATGAACATAGCATCCATCCCGTAAAAAGATTGGGCTTGGTATAAGCAGTGACAGTTGTGATGTCTTCCCTTCGTGAAGAAATCTTGTTGAACAGTTTGATTTTTTTGCGCTACGCAGTCGTCAAACAATATTAAGTTCTTTCGTTTGCTATCAATATTAGACAAGTCCAGATCATTTACATTTTTTGTCAGAAACACTTTTATGTCAGTTGGATTGAAAGATGGATTCTTTTCTTTTATGAAGGTATCTAAGATATCTTTTATTTCCATTTCTCCTTTATCGCAATATTGAAATAATTCTTGAACATATTTCTTTGGTAAATATTCTAAAGCTTTGAGAAATTGATAATACGATTGTTCTGGTGTTGTTGTGTAGATATATAGAGAATCAAAATCTAAAAGGTTGGGTGTTGTCAACATGTTAAAAGTGAGATGAGTTTTCCCAGAACCTGAACTACCGCATATACACATGAGCATTGGATTATTAGGAAATATTTCTGAATGATTAAATTTCCTTCCCATTTTTATGTACCAAAAATTACACCTTCTCCTTTATACTTTGAAAGATATATTCCTTCTCCACTGTGTATATTTTTAAAAAATATTCCATTACCCTTATGTTTGACTTTGATTTCCCCTGTGTCAATACTATCCACTAATTTAGTTAATCCTTGTTTGACAGTTTTCTTAGTTTCTTCACTAAATCGATTTCCAAATTCTTTAACTGTACCTAATATGTCTGCTACTCCCGACCCTTTTGCTAACTTTTCCATTTCCAAATTATGTCTACGTTTTTCACTTTTTTCAGCTTCGGCTGCTTTCTTGGCATTGACGGCTTGAACTATTCCTGCTGTTCCGCCGGCCGTGGCACCGGCTGCGGCCAAACCTGCAAAGATCAAGGGTAGGAAAGGTAAAAATCCACCTTCCTTTATGTTCTTGTCAATTCTTTCCAAATCTATATCATCTCGTACTTTACAGTGTTTATATTTATCAATAAGTTTTTTAGTTATGCTGATTCTTTTACCATTGTAAGTAATTGTAGTTGGTTTTTCTGTTTCGATAGCATCTATTATTCTTTTTACTAAAGTTTCGGGTTTCATTTTTAAGGGATTAATTTATTCTATTCGAATCATCCGTCTGTCGGATATTTTTATTATATGTTTTGCTTCTTCCAATAATAAACAATAACCGGTTACATCTCCTTGTGTTTTTTCGATATGAATATTTATGTTTACTCCAGTTTTGAAAAGATCTTCTTGATGAGCTGATAGATCAAAACAGAAGATTGGGTGATTAATTGCAAAATCTACATATCCAAACTGAGGTGGATTTCCAAATAATTCACACATATTTTTATAATTTCTATACAATTCATTATAATCCTTTGTGGATGGATTAATAGTTAAAGGTTGGTTAGGATAATTATCGTTGTTTAATCTTACTTGAACTTTACGGATTATAGGATCTTGAGTTTGGTTCATTGCCACTCTAAAGATATTGTTGTTATTTGTCTGAGAATCTGGTAAGTTCTTGAAACCAACTATTAAATATCTTGCTGGTTTAATGCTGTTAGTGATTGGCCATGTTGTGGATTCTCCAGTTAAAGTCATGCTCCCTACAGTGTTGCGCCGAAGAAAAGCTATTTCAATGTCTTTAGTTAACGAGTTGAATATTCTCGTTTCTACTTCAATTGATGGTGTTATTACGGGTATGAAAAGTTGGAGATTTGTTATTTCTAATTTTGCATTTGAATTAGCTTCTCCAAAGAATATCTTATCGTCATTAATTTCTCTTTGTAAATGAATTTTAAATGGTAAACCTATAGAAACTTTTCTATGTTCTAAAAGACCGAATAAAGGATATAATTTCCAATTTACGTAATTACCCCATCTATTATCCTCAACAACATTATTGTACTGATTTACTCGTTTGTCAAACCCCTGGTTTACTGCTCTACCGATTCTCTCGATGCTATTTCTGGCAATGACTCTCATTCTAGCGATATCAGCATCGTTAGCTACAGTTTTTACTGGTTCTTTTAAAACGGTCCCATCACCAACATCGGGTATCCAACCCGAGACTGAATCGTAGTTTTTGGGGTAAAGGACTGTTTTCAACATTGTGTCAAATTCTCCAGGGTGTTTGATGGTTTCTATGGGGTTTGATCCCGCTTCCAAAACCATTTCGCTAAATAAAGAAGGAAAGAAATTATTTTCTAATGTTGTATTAGTCTGTGGGACTCTATTTTCATTTGCTGTTCCGTCCTTGATTTTGAAATCGCATCTGAAATAGGCATCAGACAGTAGCAACCAATTTGACAGTGAATTGATCTCGAAAGTGACCCTCCCACCATCATTTAGTTGGGATTTAGATCCAACACTCGGAGAAATAATTATGAAATCTTCTTTTTTTTTATTAAATGAATAAAGAATTGGATCGTATAATCTAAAAATTGGATCAAGAATTTTATTTGCCATTTTTAGAGGAATTATTTTGATAAAATACAATACATTTACTATATGCATATAAATAAGTTCAACAATGTTTAGTAACAACTTTTACTGTATTAATCAACCCCTTGACTACGGATAAACACTGGTAACCAAGAGATGATCATACAGACTCTCTCCATGGTTTCAAGTATTATTATATAAATAAGTTCAACAATGTTAATACCGGTCCTACAAGGCCGGTTATCGTGACATTACACACATCTATTTTTAGTTAATGTCCCTAGCAACTCACAATGTTAATACCGGTCCTACAAGGCCGGTTATTGTGACATTACACACATCTATTTTTAGTTAATGTCCCTAGCAACTCACAATGTTAATACCGGTCCTACAAGGCCGGTTATCGTGACATTACACACATCTATTTTTAGTTAATGTCCCTAGCAACTCACAATGTTAATACCGGTCCTACAAGGCCGGTTATCGTGACATTACACACATCTATTTTTAGTTAATGTCCCTAGCAACTCACAAATAACACGTGGTATATGTCTACTTAAGACCGGTCATGATGACATTACACACTATAAATCTACTGAAGACAAACTATCGATTGCGTGAAGCTTGAGTTATTTTTTAGAGCGGTCCTACAGGACCGGTCATGATGACATTACACGCTATAACACTATACTATATAAATACACCATAACAAAGATATCCGCGTTATAAGCCGTGACAAACTATGAATTAAATAAACACTTTAAATCGACAAAAACTCATTACCCTGTTGAATGCCAAACTTAAATGATATTAAACTAGAAACACATAAAAAATCATTTCCAAAATATTTGCTCCTGAGGATTGGTTTCTAAGCTTCGATTGATTTTCGCAATGTTTGAAACTAATTCGGAAATTGGCATGGATAAATTTCTAAATTTTGTGTAGCGTTTACACAGATTTGCTAGAGATCTCAATTTTCTAGCCCAACGCACCGAAATTGACAATTTGTCTGCCACAAAAGTGTCGAAGTTCCCACCATTCAATTTGAATAGTTTTTGTAGCCAACATCCAAATGTTACGTAATGTTGGATGAAGTGTTTCTTATTTTTGATGTACTTGTCACAATTTATAAGTATTTCTTGAACATTTTCATTGTCATTAATTTTGTCGTCAAAATCTTTTATTTGCGTGTTTGTAATTGCATTGTCTCGAAGTCGAGTTTTTAGATATTCCAAATATTCGTTGGAGGATTTAGTTTGTTTGCTAATCCGCGTTCCTTTATTAAAATCAATTTTTTTTGGTGTTTTGGACAGGGTTTTGAAAGTCGATTTGTGGTAATCGGCTGCACATTGAACACTCTGTTTTTCAAGTTTTTCTTGTAATGTTTTATAATATTGTAAATATTCCTCATGGTATCTGATATGGCTTGTTATCGCTTTAGAAATATCCAAATCACTTATATCAAAATCCATGTCTTCTAATCCATCGGCTTTTTCACTTTCTTGACCTGAAAAAAAAATATAATACATATATAATATACTCTTTGATAAATGTTTTATATTTTTTAACATGTTTATAGAAAGATTTATATTACATACTTGACAGATTCATGGATGTCAGATTTAAACTGCCAGTTGAACTTTCTGTAGTTAGTGATTGGTTTATCAGTTGGTCATCATCAGTTAGATCCATTGTTTTATCGGTTCCTTTATCATCCATGATCAACAGTTATGTGTGTTAGTATCGTCTGCTGTTTCCCCTGTAGATGTGTCTGTCTCAAACAAAGAACGCAAACTGAATAGAAACAGCTTGTTCCCATAGTAATCAATATATTAACGTCATATTGACCTAAGGGAGAACTAATGTCTCACATACAGTGCAATAACCTCAATATTGATTTATAATAAAACCTGATGTCTCATACAGTTCAATAAACTCAATATTGATTTATAATAAAAACCTGTTGTCTCACATACAGTGCAATAACCGCAATATTATCACGTAATGTATTTGATTAGAAATAGTTTATTGATCAGTTCACCATGAATACAGTTAGCTCATAGTAATCAAATAATGACGTTTATACGATGATAATGCAACATGATTAAAGGGAACTAAATCTGTCAATCTTAATAAAACCAGACCACAATGGATTTCAAAGATAAATAAATCATTTTCAAATAGTGGGACTAATATGTAATTTGAGGTATTTTATGCTAGGTAGGGACTTGATGGAATGTAGGAAATTTATTGAAGGTGTTTGTTGTAAGAATTCTATGAAAAATGTAGGGTGTTTTATGAAATGTAGAGGTTTTGTTTTGGGAAGACTCAATTTGGTTGCATTTTTTCCTCATGTAGTTATAGATTGAACGCATGTTTTTTTCCCCATGAAATGAAAAATGGAATGGGGGAAACATGCGTTCAATCTATAACTACTATAACTACTAGTCCATCCGTCTGTCCGTTACACTCTACAAGTCACAATTCTTTACGGATTTTGACGAAACTTACTGAAATTGTTTATTATCACCCAAGGATGAACCCTATTTAAAATCAAAAGAATCGAAAAATATTTAATGTGAATTATTGCCCATGTTCTTGAAAACGCATTCGATTTTTAGCCCGTTAACACTCTACAAGTCACAGTTCTTTACGGATTTTGACGAAACTTACTGAAATTGTTTTTTATCACCCAAGGATGAACCCTATTGAAAATCAAAAGAATCGAAAAATATTTAATTTGAATTATTGCCCATGTTCTTGAAAACGCATTTGATTTTTAGCCAGGTAACACTCTTCAAGTCACAATTCTTTACGGATTTTAACGAAACTTACTGAAATTGTTTATTATCACCCAAGGATGAACCCTATTTAAAATCAAAAGAATCGAAAAATATTTAGTATGAATTATTGCCTTTGTTCTTTAAAACACATTTGATTTTTAGCCCATTAACACTCTACAAGTCACAATTCTTTACGGATTTTCTTTACTGAAATTGTTTATTATCACCCAAGGATGAACTCTATTTAAAATCAAAAGAATAAGAAAATATTTGATATGAATTATTGCCCTTGTTCTTTAAAATGCGTTCGATTTTTAGCCCATTAACACTCTACAATTCACAATTCTGTATGAATTTTGCTTGAAACTTGCTGAGATTGTTTATTATCACCCAAGGATGAACCCGATTTAAAATCGAAAGAATCGAAAAATATTTGATGTGAATTATTGCCCTTGTTCTTTAAAACGCGTTCTATTGGAAATCAAAAGAATCGAATATTTTATATGAATTACTGCCCTTGTTCTTCAAACACAATGATTTTTTAGGTTTGTAAACACTCTAGAAGGCACAATTCTTGATAGATTTTAATGAAACCTATTGAAATAGTTTATTATCACCCGATAAAAATATTAATTTAAGTTCTGAAGGAAATGTAGGCCTTTGACTACAATGAATATTTAATGGTTGTGATGGTTGCTGTTTTCTGCCAAATGTTCTTTTTTAAACAAAGCTGCCAGTGGGTGTATACTACCTTGCCTGGCGAGCTATCTTTAGGTCACTGCCGGTTTTGACGTTATTCTGCTTCTGAACGTAAAATTTCAACTTCCATAATTTTGAAGATCTTAGAATTGTATTAAAAAATATTTAAAAAGATAAAATCTGGTGTGGATTTATCTGTTATAAGCTTGTAAAAGACAAAATATTTGAATCAAAAATGCGACTTTTAAATTTTGAATCTTTTTCCATTGTAACTGTGCGTGTTTTCTTAATTAGAAATTAATGATACTAAAATAATTCTTAACGTAGTATATAATATACAACTGCAAAAGAAGAAATTTCAATCAAAAATTTTTGTTTTTTGATTTATTTAAAGTAAAAGTGATTTTCTAAACTTTGTATATGTATCAGGGACACTGATAAGTATCAATTTGCGCAATTTCAATTTCCAATCCGACGTCTGTGATTCTTGCAATTCCACTAAAACTCACGAGTTTTATGACGTTACTGACAGTGATCTGTTTAGATATCAATAGCATCACTGTCAGCGACGTTATAAAACATGTTAGTTTTAGTGAAATTGCAAGAACCACAGATGTCGAAATGGAAATTGGAATGGCGCAAATTGATGCTATCAGTGTCCCCGATACATATACAAATTTTAGAAAATCACTTTACAATCCCTTTAAAAATTCCTTTTTTTGTACTATATATAAACATTGACAAGTAAAAAGTTTTAAACCATGAACAACATAATTATAAATTACATTACAGACATTAGCTGTAGTGTGATCTTTGAGTATAAGATGTGCTTTTGATATGTATTCATTCAATTAACTTTTTACTATCGAATATGAATTTTAAGGTATTCTACTTTTCATTAACGAATGTAAGACAAGGGATTGAAAAATGTCACATATCACCCATTGAAGAAACTGGATGGGCACTGCTTAATGGTTCCAGTTAAATCAGATTTTTTTAGAATATAAATCAGATTTTTTTAAATATTTTTGATTATATACCTTGGAATTGTCTTTAAATGTCAAAGATTTTCATTCCTGTCTTACCTTGAAGTTGAAAAACATCTTCGCTAATGACATCAAGTTCCTGGTATTTCAGTTATGGTCTTTACTTATTTTCGTAAATCCCTGTGTGAATTAAAGCCTTCATTTAGCTGTCTTGGCATGGTCTTAGCTTAGATAGATTCCGGGAAATGAAATGAAATGAATGGAGTTTTACGTCCTACTTTTCTGCACCTATATGGGCTAATTGAGGACGGGCAAACGCCATTCAGTGTGCAATGAGGGAAATTTTGCCAGGACTGCGGCATAAGCCGGTTCTTATTTTCGATTTCCAACTGTCGAGGGATCTTTAACATGCACAGCCAATAGCACACGGGACTTCGGTTTATTGTACAATCCAAACGACTAGATGCTTTTCCATGTCAGCCCCTCCGACCTGCATCACTGACAGGGGGAAACCCGGTTGAAGATAGATTCTGGGGCTTGCCTTGTTGTCATTTCATGGAAGCCGCCATTTTTGCTTTCAAATTCCACAAATCGGTCTGTTGATTGGTCAACCATGACATTCAAATTGTAATTTGTTGCGTAAGAATTTGTATCTACTTATGAGAGAAAATAATTCTGTACAAATTTATCATTTTTCGAGAATTAGCACACCTTAAGAAAGGTGGTAAAGTACTTAGGGGACTTACTCTTATGAAATATATTTTTTTCCTGTTTTTGATGAAATAAAGATGTAAATTTGACAAAACAATGTTGTGGACTGTATGTATGGGACTTTCGTAGCTAAGAACTTTGTAAGTTTGTTAATGAAACATACATAAGAACTTACACACTTTAAGTTTTAGTGATACAGGGCCATGATCGGACAACAAGAGATTAATATCAGTTAATAAGGTTAAAGCTGCCATAAAACTATATTGCTTCTAATTTTTTTTTTTTACAGTTAAGAGTGCCACAATGATAGATGCATTAATAACAGAAACTCAACCTTACTCCAGAGCGTAAGTAATTTGATAATTATATAAAACCAATAAACCACCAATATTATCTTATTGTCACTCATTTAACCATTTTGACCTGGTTTTAGTCAAATTATACCTCATTATCTGTCATAATCTGTCATGTCCCTCTGAAAGGGCACTTCATGAGATCCCCTTTTCAGCACATGTATTCCCAATAACCATATAGAAAAATATTCCAATAATATTGTCTTGATGTTGTGTTACATATAGAAAACAAAAATGAATGACATTTCTGCGAGTGAATTATTCAGTAAATGGGCTACCCTGAAGTTATAGAATCCAAGTCCATTTCCAAGTTGTTTGTGTGATGTAATTTTTTGTTTTTGCTATGTTGCAGTGTTATGCATCAGATATTTACCAGTATACAATGTAATGATGTCTTAACACCTATTAAACATGTGATGCAGGGTAGGAAACGCCTTCGAATGAAAAAACAAAGATTTCGTAGCATGTACAGAGAAATTTTATTCTTAGTACTGAAAGCATGTGGTAGAGAAAATATTGATCAAGGTATGATTTATATTTATAGGCTTACAGTAAAAGTCAAACATGTATTATGAGCTATATCCTTTAGTCTTTAAATTGAAATTCTCAACAATCCAAAACGATTTCAACAAGTTATGAATCTTTATTTTCACACTTGTTAAGTGTATATGTAGTGATTCCTAGGTCAAAGTAATGATTTTGAGGTAAAAATAATGATTTCTATGTCGATCTAGGTCTAAGTAATGATTTCTAGGTCAATTTATGATTTGTTGGTCAAAGTTAGCAGGAATGTTTGTTGTGTCAATGCTATATATATAAGCAAATATATTTTTTAATACAGTTAAAATCTTTTCACTACAGCCATAGCATAAGTTTTCTTGCCTTTATTCAGCTGCTTATTGTTGGTTTGATTTGATCAGGTAATTTATTATAATTTTTTGATATTTTTCAGATGCATTTGATAGAGAGTACCTTAAAGCCTTTAATCAGCTTCATCATGGAGAGAAACGTCACCTACAGCCAAATGATAAACCATGTTCTGATCATATAGTATGGTGTCGACGTGTGTTTAGTGAACTTAAATTGTAAATTGAAAGATTTCAATAAACCTTATTTGTCAGGAGTTTGCTTATATATAAGATTTTTTTCTCATTGTTTTTCCAATGTTTAAAACTATATGTATATAATAGATCTATGTACATTTATATAAGAGAAGAAAAGTGCTCTTGATTAAATCATGTCTAAACAAGCTTACTACAGCAATAATAAAGTTGGTATTTTTGGAAAACTTGGTTTAATGATATGTGTTAAAATAAAAGAAATGATGAAATCATGTATAATTGACTACCTTGTACTGTTTTTCTGGGCAATTATGTGAATTTGTCCTTCAAAAAATATCATTGAGATATATAATTTGTAGCAAAAAAATTTCTTATGTAATTTTTTCTCATAGTTTATCACGCTTTTTTGATTTCACTATTTACTGTAATATAATTGTTTGCTAATTATGGTGGGATATTTAATTGTTTTCATTAGTCTAAATGTTGACTGTTTATCTATCTGTCAGGACTTTCCACTTAACTTTAACATGATAGAGGCCTACAACAATATTTACCTGATCTCAATGAATCTAGGTATGCTTGTATATAGGGATGAGGCCTCAGTCAAGTGTTATTTGATATAAATCGAATAAACGGTTTTGGGGTAATTGTCTTTATTAGTAAAAAATGTGTCTAATTTTATTTATATCAATGGTAAATGCTACAATTTTTTTCTGATCTTGATGAAAGTTAGTATGCAAATATATAGATGAGATTGGTTTTGGAGTTAATGATCTTGAAAATTGGCATGTAGGCAAACTTTTTTGATGGAACTTTCTGTTCCTCATATGTCCCAGATCGATAGTTTTAAAGAAATAATACCTGTTAGCATGATAAAAAAAACAATTTCGAACTGAATTTCTATTCATTAGGCAACTTGTCTGGTGTCATAACTATACAACAGAATAACTGTATAATGTAAAATCCAGAAGACTACCTTAAATATATTAATTATTACAAGATATATACAAAATATTAAGCATTTTATTATTTAAGCGTTTTTGAATAATTACCTGTAATTTTATGAAATTTACTTTGTTTTTTGGTTTATTTGATTCTGTTTGTATACTGTAGGCACCGCTGATGAATATATACTCTTATTGGCCTAGTTAAAGAACTTAAATATTTTGTTCATTCTAATAGGTGGTGTCGCTTTAAGTTTTAAATAAAACAATTGATGTTTGTCCACACAATAAGTACCTGACGTATAGGTATCTTTTAAAAATTGAAGACTTTAGAGTGTTATATTGATCATTTGATGTCTTGTTGTTATTGCTATTGATTTAAAACAGATTTTATAGGAAAAATTAGATTAATAAGATATTTGTACTTTTTTTTTCCATTCCTACGGTTTTTGAATAATTTTTATTCTGACATGTATATATATTTGTGGGTTGGATTCTTAAAGATAATGAACAAATATTGAGCACCCATATTAATTGTTTAATTGTAAAATTTCCCTCATTGCACATTGCATGTCGTCATAAGCCCAAGCAGTTGCAGAAAATGTAGGACTTAAATCTCCATTTCACTTTATTCCTAAGACAAAATGCATGACAATTTAGCTTGTTCAAGCAGCTCTAAAATTCCTAAAAAAAATCCAACTTTTTTTCAGTTTGGCTTAAATTCTTAAAGAATCTCTAAATTCAAGGCAAAATCAAGGCCCTTCCTGTACCTAAATTGGCGATGGTACATCAATTTAAATGTCTAAATCTAAATTTAGCCCAATAATTTGTTCATTTTAGCCCTAAAATTAGCCCTTATTTTTCACAAAACAGTGCTGGACAGCTTGTTGTTGACAACATTTTGAGAATTGATAATAATACTTTATTAAAGTAATATTGAATTATTGTGATTTGGATGAATTATTTTGTGTCTTTAAATCTAGTGACAGCATTTTCAAATGGAAAAGCTTTAAACTGTACCGTATTAAAAGAAAAATTCAGAGAGACAATGTAATACATCTCTATTTTGTAAAACACAGAGAATAAACTTTGTTTGTATGAGAACTATCTGCTGTAAAAATATATATTTACATTTTATTCATTAGATATATTTAACCAGTGCTGTTTATGATCTTTTTGTCCACCCTTCACCACTAGCACTATACTAAGCCCTTAACTATATTCAAATTTGCCCAACTTTCATGTCCCACCATATTCAGAGGTAAGAGGTATGGTACCACTGCAGTGCCTATTTCTCGGCAATGATACTAGGTACGGAAAAACGGATTCCATGAATATTTCTGACTTGCTATGGAATGTAAAACGAAATTGATCTGCGCAACATTAAGCGACATGAGCAACAAACATAAAATGGACTGTAGATAACGCATTTATCAACCGACATCGTATTTCTCTTGCTAAAGGACAAACAATAGTACTTGAAAATATTCGATTATATGAAATTCATTCGATACTTTTTCTTGACGTAATTGATCGAAATATGATATTTTAATTGATTTTCAACGGATCACTTTGAAATTTCTGTGATTTCGGTAAAACTGAGTTATGATAAAAGCAAGGTATGCATAATGTTAGTGTTATTATTACACACTTATATAATCCAAAAAATATTTACCGGAAGTTATAATTTGGCCGCCATATTGGGTTGGGTCGTTTTGCAAAAATTACTATTCTGAATCCATTTGTTATCCGACTTTTAGAAATTTGATGTCAAATGAAGCATTTATAGTTTGTCTACAATTGACGGGAAGCTAAATTTCGATTTTGCCTTTTTTGTATAACGGAATGATTTTTTCCAAAGTTTAGAGGCTTGTATCACATGACCTTGACCTTAGATGACCTTCATATTACACACAATGATACCTTGTGACCTTGACCTTCTGATGACCTTTTGACCTGTGGGGTCAGACCACTTAAACCTATTTTATAGGGCTCCAAACATGGCTTTTTTAAAATATTGTCAGTGCTGTAGCGCAAAACCTAACTGGAATAACACCCTAATGTTTGCTGATTTTTAATGTAGGGTTTCAAATAATATCAGATTTGGCGATGTCAAAATTCTATTTATCAAAATGTTGCGATTTTGATCAAAATCTAAAGGCTTCTATCTCGAGAACTTGACCTCAGATCATCTTGATATTTACAGATCTTATAAATATTTATGAGGGTTTTAACATGATGTATTCATTTTTCATGTCCCGACACTTGATTTCTGTTTTAAAGCTGTGACTCAAAGGTGATTTTGCATCTTTAAAGCGTTTTTACGAGGTCCCTAATATAGATATAGCAATAATTTTTGCGGATCCGTAATGCTGAGATCATGAGGTTTCCAAAAATATGCAACACTTCTATGTTACTTGCTTCACTATCTTATACTTTAACATAGGACAATAATAGGTATATCGGTTAATTGACTGTTTATAAAATGTCACAATTTCTTAAGTTGACATGTTAAAATTAAAGGAGCTCTACCTCGATTATTGTTAGATATGTATTATATCCAGATTAAGCATTAAAGGGTGGTCTGGGATGGACTAAACTATGCCATGCTGTAGATTTAGCTTACGGAAGCACTCTATAGCCACGCCCATTGCTTAATTGACCCACTTTCTTATTTATCAATCGATTTTCTTCAAAATTTGCATATACCTTCATGTTCGAATAGTGATTTAAAGGAAAATATAAAATTTGTGCTGAGCGCATGCGAAATACTAACTTTTTTTTTATTTCTTATCCGATTTTTTACAAAACTTGGCATGTAAACGCATAATCGGATTTAGAATTTAGGGGAAATGTCATTGAAGTCGACAGCTCTTGGTACATCTGGTTTTTTTTTTCATTACATTTATCCATGTATCCTGGATCTTGTTCTGGGGGAGTAGGGGTAGACCAGCTGCCCTTCTTATCCACTTGCAGACTTCAGGATCCTCCCGATATGTCACAGCAAGTCCCAGATCCTGGACCTTCCTCCATATCGCCTTCTCGTCGGCAGTAGGAAAAACAACTTGGATAGCACGAATAGCAGCCATCTCAAAGTCTGTCTGGAAACATAACGGGGCAAGTGGTATATTAAGTCTCTGTTGCACTTCATCTTTGAGTAGCCTGAAGAGTCTTGCGTAAGTATCTGTCTGGCGGTCAGGGAGTAAGGCAAAGATGAGGGGATAGGTAGTAGTTCCAAGTCTTGCATGAATTATGTAGACTTGGTTCCAAAGTGCAGGACAGGCAGTGAAAGTTCCATCCGCGTATAGAATATCAGATGACTGCAATGCTTCGAGACTCTCTAGACTGCAAAACGCCAGAATTTTGTCATCATCACCGTCAGAAAATAGGAGGAAGGGTTTTCCATCTGCTGTCTACGTCCAGGAATCTTGAAGATCCACCTCCGATCTTGACTGTGGCAAAACAGGAATCGTTTTTTGTCTGTGTCGGTACAATGCGCAAGACATGCTAGTGTGAAGATAACCATCAAATAGGACTTGGGGCTTTCCTTTCTGAGATATAACAAACTCGACATTGCGAAGAACAGCCATGTTTTTTTGTTTTTGTTTTTTTTTTAACACTCAGATATAGTAGCCTCTCAACCCAATAAACAGACGAGAGGTCTACCGCTCACTATAAGGTACTCACATGTTTACAAATTATAGGTTTATATAAAAAAAAAAAAAAAATATTGAGGCCTATCCATTTAATATACAAAATGACTTTTATGTTAGTGCGCTGTTTAAAAATTTATGAGATATTTAAAAATATTGAGTGAGCAATCATCATTGTGTTTCGTTGTTATATTTATTTCATTATCATGGCCATATAGTTTGTAATATAATTATATATAGTAATATAGATATAGGTATGTAATAATCACAGGTTTATAAAATCAGGTATAGATATATATATATATTAGTATAAATAGATATAGATATAAATGTAGATATGTATATAAATATATATGTAGATATAAATATAAAAATAGATATAAACACAAATATAGATATAAATATAAATGTAAAAATATCACAGTTCGGTATAAATAAAGCTATGTAAAATATATGTAGAGATATCACAGTTTAACGGTAAAAAATTTCACGAATATTTATCACAGATCAATAAACTTAGAAAAAAAGGCGGTAGTGAGTTCAAAACACAATACACGTACAAACAAAAGGTAGATGATGTTCTGATGATATATAATTTCACTCTACTCGTGCTAGGGACATAGGCGACCCACCCTGGGGTAATTACGCATATCCCCAGCACGAGCAGAGGGAAGAGGAAAATGAAAACTGATATGGAGCGGCGACCCACAAGAGGTGGAAGGTGTGGAGATAAACTCCACCCTACGATCGCCAGGCCAAGCAACCCTGACAATATGGCGACAATTTATAGTGGTATGTATGATGTGCTGTCCTCGTCGCTGTACTAAGAATCCCCTCTGAGACATCAGACTAACTCTGACATGAATCAGAGGGACCTCCGAGTCAGGTTGGCGAGACCAGCACATCATTTAAGTAGTGAAAATGAATTTAAGAATATTTACCTTTTATTATACATACATTATATTTTGATAATCATATTGTGTGGCGACAATTATAAGTGGTGTGTATGATGTGCACTCCTCACCGTTGTATTCAGTCGGAGTCCCCTCTGAGGCAATCAGACTACTCTGGCATGGATCAGAGGAGCCTCCGGATTGAGTTGATGAGGTCAGCACATCATATAGGTGGATGGTCAGCCCTGGCCAACCAAAGAAAGAAGCTTTCTACTGACTGCACTCGAGGTATTGTACTAATGTGAGTCTACGGGGTTTCTAGTATTAGTAGCCCGCGTAACATATCATCCATCATCACTTCCATTGTACCAGGACGAGTCCTATTGGTCCATATAATATGGAAGTAATGATAGATGTATATCCATACGTAGTAAACTCTGCAATGTTCACGCTGTGGCTGGTGGTATTTGCCACGTAGCGGCAGAAGCAATCCCGTAATTTCTTCAGGCTTTTACACTGAACAAACAGATGTCTGAGGGTTTCTGTCTCCACTCCACAGAATTTGCATTTCAGATCAAAATCTGTGGAGCTTCGACGCCTCAGAAGAGATTTTGTAGGCAGGGCCGAATGGATAACGAGATATAAAAAGTCTTTTTCCTGAAGATTTAATTTTGAAGATTGCCGAAGATTGCCGAAGATTGACTTGAAGTTGATGTCTATTATCTCGTTGTACTTTTGGTATAATTTTGAGGTTCTGAATTAGTGCCGAATAGATGTCCTTTGAAGTAGTTTTTGAAGTAATTTTAATGCCTAGTTTCCGAAAAGTTGCCAAAATAGGTTTGCAGGACGGATGTATGTTCAGTGTCATTACAGGATAGCTTCTGTCGCGATTGTATTCTCTGAGGGTTGGACCTCCCCAGAAGAATAACAATGATACCCACGGATACTTAGTTCCGCGGGAAGCCCATGCTATCTGCTGGAGGTCAAATGTCTCTAACTTGACGGTCACGTCACAGACACTATGCCCACCCGACTCGACCGGAAGTTTGAGGGTATGTCTGGCGATGGCCTCGTGTTTGCCATTCCAGAGAAACCCGAAAATTGCTGAATTAATATCTGTTGATAAATTTTGATAAAATTGATGAATTTTTTATCTGGTTTTACAATTCTACCCACGTACCAAACCTGTGGCAAAATAAATTTATGTAAAATATGGATTTTTTTTCTGAATGTTAAAGAGCGGTTTTTCCATTTAATTAATTTTTTTCTTATTTTATTTAGAATGGGGTTGAAATTATCGTGAATATTGTCAGGGCCGAAAATAATACCGAGAAGTTTGATTTTAGGTTTGATATATTCTGCCATAGAGTTTGGTACGTGGGTAGCCATCCCCCGAAAATTTCAATTTTTGCGGAATTAATTTTGGAACCCGTTGCTGATTGAAAGTTTTTAAGGTCGAGTTCAAGGTGGGCAAAGGAGTTAGCATCTGTGACAAGAACCGTCAAGTTGTCAGCGTGCTGAATCGTTTTGACCTCCTGCGGATAGTTGGGAATTTTTATACCCCGTATACGCACATTATTTGTGATGTTAAGGGCCAGAGGGTGTATCGCGAGGGAGTAGAGTGCCATGGAGAGCGGGCATCCTTGTTTGACGCTGCGCTCGGGGGGTAAAGTATTCCGTGAACGCTCCCCTCACCTCGCAGCACACCCTGAGGTCAGTGTACAGTACCTCTATCCATTTTAGAATGTTTGGTGGAAAATTTAGTGCAGTCAATAGTTTGGTCAGGTACTTCCGGTTGAGCCTATCGAAGGCCTTCTCCTGGTCGTAGGCGAGTAAGGAATTGGTTTGATTGGAGTATTTTATTATATTGTCAATCGAGAGCAGGTTATTGATAATGGTCTTATCTTCCCCTGCTCCCGATTGAGTGTCTAATAAAATACTATTGAGAATTTTGGATAATCTGTTAGTGACCACCTTGGAAGTTATCTTATAGTCTACCGTCAACAGAGAGATAGGCCTAAAATTATTCTTTAAATCTGTCTTAGCTCCTTTATTTTTATAGTTAATGGTCAAAATTGATGTTTTCATAGTATCAGTAAGACGTTGTCTGAAATAGACATTGTTAATAATTTCGGAAAGATCGTCTTTCATTAATTCCCAAAAAGTTAAATAAAATTCTTTTGGGATCCCATCGATCCCGGGTGATTTGTTATTCTGAAAATGTTTCAAGGCGGTATGAATCTCATGAGTTGAAATAATAGTCTCACTGATCAGGTCTCTGTCTGCTGACGATAGACTACTTACACCAGACTCATTGATATAGGCATCAATAATGTGGTCCGGAATCGGTTCAGATGTGTATAGATTTTTATAAAAAAGGGTGAATGATGTCCAGGGTTTCTGATTTTTCTGATTTGATGTTTCCATTATGGTCCGAAAGTTTTTCAATAATTTTGCTAGACCCATTGTCTAATTCTATTTTTCTAAAAATATCTATATTAGATATATCGCTTTCCTCGAAGGGGGTCTTGGATCGAATAAGAGCCCCCCTATTCAAGATATTCTGAACCGCTTCGATGTCCTGTATCAAGGTCTGATGCAATTTGCCAAAGTGGTTACTAGCCAGATTATTGTTGTTTTCTAAATCTAATTTGTCGTTTTCAAGTTTTGATAATTTTCCACGTAGAGTAGCTGTTCTGTTCTTGCAATATTTAATAGTTAATTTTTTTATTTCCAGCTTGCCGTCCTCCCACCACAGGAGAGGGTTTCCGACACTCTAACCCATCATGATCCTTCCTTCTGCTACAAAACAACCCGACTGTTTTAGCTTCCGAAATAATGAAGCTCCAGTCGTTTGCCCATTTGGTAACCTGGTTCAGAGCTGTTTGCATACGAGATTTCACAGTGTTGAGGTTAGTGTGACCTGTCCATATAGAACTATGATGCTGAAGAGGGTAGGGCTAATAACAGAGCCTTGAGGGGTGCCATTCTCCATTGAGTGCTTCTAACTGATAGAATTAGCGACGTTCACTTGTATCTGACGATCCTTTAAGAAGTCTTGGATCCAAAGGAACATGCGACCCCTAATGCCAAGTTTATTAAGTTTAAAAAGTAAACCATCGACCCATACTAAGTCAAAGGCTTTGGATAAATCCAGAAATACCGCACTGAAGTAGTTCTTCCTTCCGAGATGGGCAGCAATGTCATGTTGTAGTCGAACGATTTGATCAATTGTTGAACGCTTCTGTCTGTAGCCGCTTTGGTTAGGATCGATGAGACCATTTAGTTCACAGTGGTATCTAAGTCTATTATTGACCATCGCCTCAAATGTTTTACATAGAGTCGAGGTCAGAGAAATAGGCCTGTATGAGCTGCATTGATTTCTGTCCTTTTGCGGTTTTGGAAGAGGGGTGACCATTGCTGTTTTTCAACTTTAGGGAATTGTACCAGTATACCATGATGTGTTGAATAATTCTAGTAGAACTATAGAGGCTTCCATTGGTAACTCCTTTAACATGCTGTTCTTGATGTTATCTTCGCCACTGGCGCTGTCCTTCTTGCTGTAGAGTGCGTTCTTCAGCTCGTCGAGGGTGAACGGAGCGTTGATATCCATTTCGTCTTCTATTGCTGAGTGGTAAATTGGAGTGTGGTTGGTGAAGAAGGCCTTCTTGTTCTTCAGAAATTCTGTGGTATGGTTGTTGTCAGAACTGCCGTCAGCATAACACTTGGCTAACAAATTGGCTTTTCCTTCATTGCTGCATTCACTGGAATCCCTGTAAAATAAAGTTGGAATGGAAGTTATAGTCTTTTTACCAAGCATAGAGCTAATTTTGCCCCAGGCAGATCGTAAGTTGGTCTTATCATTTAATGAGTTACAGAACTGCTGTCAGTGCTTTGTTTGTGATTCTTGCAACAAAGCAGCGGTAGTAGCCTTGACCGCCAAATAATCTGTCTTGGTGGTTGTGTTCGATTTCCTTTGGAACCGACGTAGAGTCGCCTTGCGTGCGTCTACGGCAGCCTGCAGTTCATCGGACCACCAGGACTTGGGTGACGTGCGTGCAATGCCATCCTTAGTCCGGGGAATGGAACCCGTAGCAGCTTCAGTAATGACTTCAGTTAGCTTCCCAGAAAACCTGTCGACATCCACGTCCCTTGCTAGATCTAGCTTGGAACGTGTGAAGTGACGTCTAAAGAAATCCCAGTTAGCCTTCCCCAGTCTCCATTTGCCTTGACAGATCACCTCTTCTCTAACAACATCACATGCTAGCGTAGTCTCAATCAGAACATGGTCACTACCCAAATTCTCACTGGTTACCTCCCAACTGCATCTCTTCGCTAAGCTAGTGCTTACAAGAGTTAGATCGAGATGGGAACCAAGTACAGCCTGGGCACCAACATAAGTTATGCTACCATCATTTAAGCATACCAGGTCATTGGCATCGATGAAGTCAGCAACTTGTCTTCCATTGTAGTCAGTTGACGGCGATCCCCACAATACGTGTTTGGCATTAAAATCACCGAGCACAATATTGTCGGTACAGGGTAACTGGTCGTAAACATACTGGTATTCGCTGGATTGCTGATGAGTGCCTATGACCTCAGGACGATAAATATTAATGATAGAAAAAACCTTTGACTTGTTGGTAAAGGATACCGCTCTAGAGGAGCTTTGGTTTTCAGATAGACTTCGTTGTGAGATATACCATTTCTGACGTAGATAACAAGACCTCCACCGTGGCCAGTGAGAGCATTAGGTCTGTCTTGTCTGATGAGGGTATAACCATCGATGATAGGGTCTTTATTCTTCAAACCAAGATTGGATTCTTGGAGGAAGACGGCATCGTACTGCTGTTCATGTAGTAACTTTACTAGTTGCTGCTTGCGTCGCTTCAAACCATTTTAAATTCAGCTGCATAAACCTGAAATTGGATGTAAAATAATTAATGACTTGTGGAAAGTGTTATTTTTAACACGGAGTCTGGGGTTCTACGAATACCTCGGTATCCATCTCCGTAATCGAGATATTTGGTAGTGGCCTGGTCAACGAATTACTCCTAGAGCTGGAGCGATCGTTGCCTTGTCTGCTCGTTGGTTTGGTAATACTTTAAAAAATAAACGAGCCTTATCTTGTAAGGTGAAGTTTGTTTATAATTTTATTAGTCACGTAACACGAAAGGGATCAAATGAGATGTGCGCACGCATGCATTCGTCAGGCTTGAAAGAAGATTGTGTACTTGGAAAAATTATAAATACATTTCCCAATGATTTGGAAATGAGTCATTGCATCCTCTAGAGAAATTTCAAGAAAAATTCATTACATCCTCTTTGGGTTATGGGCAATAAAGTCACACCTTTATCAAGCGGTGGGCATTTGATCCCTTTCGTGTTACGTGACTAATAAAATTATAAACAAACTTCACCTTACAAGATAAGGCTCGTTTATTTTTTAAATTTTATTACGTCACTACACTACAAGGGATCACATGAGACTTTAAAGCTCAAGTGCACAAGCTCATAAAAAATCAACAACAAAGTGTTTAATTAATGTTATTTATTATAACATTTTCACCAATTAAATTAACATATTTTACAAACAAAATAACAATTCAGTCTGAACTATCTGGATCGCAAAGTAATACTGCTGTCTGATATGCTTCAGGCACATTTTCAACCACTTTTTTGTCATAGTATTTAGAAAAAGTTCCTACATTAGACCACCCGGCTGTTTTTAATATATTCGATATGGGTATTCCATGAGCCTTTGCTTTAGAAACTGAAGCTGAACGAGTAGTGTGACTAGTAAACACAGATATGTCAATACCCGCCTTGCACATAACACTTTTCAACCAACGACTTACAGTTGCACTCGAAACATGTTTATGCGGTTTAACATAACTTATGAATAAATACATACAATCATTTCTTAATGACGATGTGCGCTGAATATATTCTTCTAAGCAAGTCACCACACATATAGTTTTGTCCTGTGAATAGGCCTTCAATTCAACTTCCTGTTGAACAACACCAGGCCTAGATTGCTTCAGAAGTCCTGCAATATTCAGGGTATATCCATTAGAATCTTTGTGAATTTTATCAATACTGAGAAGTTGAAGTGTTTGGGATCTACCAGCAGTCACTAGGGCAATCAACATTGCCAATTTTAATGTTAAATCTTTTAAAGATAGTGAGTTCACAGGAAAAAGTGTCTTTAAATATCGCAAAACAATATTGACATCCCAAGTTCGTTTACTATGAGGAATACTAGGTCTCATATTAAAAACACCCTTGAGAAATCTTACAACCATAGGGTGTGCACCTATTACAAATCCATCAAATATTAAACCAATGGCACTTAGTGATGAACGCGCTGTGTTGATAGCACTGTATCCTGCTCCATTATCAAATAAATCTGCAAGAAAATCAATCACATTTGCTAAAGATACTTGAACTCCACTAATTTGTTTTTCACTACAGTACGATAACCATTTTCTGATATAAATTGAATACTGTCCCTTAGTTCTGCTCTTCCAAGATTCCAATATGATTGTGGTTGATCTCTCAGAAAAGCACTGCTTTTCAATGGATTCCCGGATAAACGACAAGCTATTAACACTAGTTTTTGTCTTAATGGATGCTTCTGACTGGTTCCTGGAATAGTCAACAGGTCTGGCTTTTGTGGTAATATTAGTGGAACACTGACAATCATTTTCAATAGTTGAGGAAACCAACACTGGGTCGGCCATAAGGGAGCTATTAGGATACACTCCGAAACATCTTCTCGGATCTTCTGAAGCACTCTTGGCACCAAACTAAAAGGAGGAAAAATATATGAATAGAACTGTGACCAATTAATAGAAAATGCATTTATGAATGCTGCATCAGGATCCTGTTTCCAAGATGCAAACTGTACTAATTGTGTATTAACTCTAGTTGCAAATAAATCAATTTCAGGTTGATCAAAGTGTTCAATAATACTTGTAAATATTGGTGGATGCAATTTCCACTCGATTTGATCACTAAACTTTCTAGAAGGGGCATCTGCGATATTTTCTGAACTTTTAACAAGATCTGCAGATAACCATATGTCCCGTTCCATACACCAAAACCAAATTTCTGAAGCTAGATCATTTAATTTTTGAGATTTGATACCTCCCATAGAATTTATGTATGCCTGAGCACAGGTATTGTCAATCATGATTTTGATGTGTTGGTCTCTAAATTTTGAACAAAAAGATTTTAAGGCATGAAAAGCAGCCAATAACTCTAAGTAATTAATATGATGGGAAATTTCATCTTTTGTCCAACGCTCTCCAATACTAACATTGTCAAAACAAGCACCCCATCCTAAAGATGAAGCATCAGTAAAAATAACTGCTGATGGCTCTTTAATAATAATATTTCGACTTTGAAATTTTAAATTGTTTACCCACCAGCTAAGTTCAGTTCTCATTTCTTGATTAATTGAAACATCTTTATCAAAATTTCCATAATTTTCCTTGAGAGCTGCTATCTTTGCAGTCTCTAATTTTCTATAAAACAACTTCCCATATTCTACAGCTGAAAAAGTAGAAATTAATTTGCCTATTACTTCAGCCAACTCTCTTATTTTGACAACTTTTTTATTGAGTAATTTGCAACAAGATTTAATAACTGAAGCACATTTTTCATCTGGTAAAAATACTTTCATTACAGAAGAATCTATAATGAAACCAAGAAATCCTATTCTATTGCAAGGTTTTAAAACAGATTTATTTTCATGCACTATAAAGCCTAATCTTTCAAAGAGATTTTTTGTACAAGCAATATTATCTGCACATTCTGCTATACTATCACTAACCAGTAATGAGTCATCTATATACCCTACATTGGTGTGACCAAATCTATGCAGTGTAGCATAAACAGGCTTCATCATTTTTGTAAAATAACGAGGAGCACATGAAATACCATTGGGAAGGCAAACATACTGATAAATTTTGTTTCCCCATAGAAATCTCAAATATTTTTGATGTTCTTGGGCCATTGGCACAGAATAATACGCATGACGTAAGTCTATTGAAGCCATGAAACAATTAGGCTTTATGAGATTTAAAGCAGACTCAAATGTGTCCATTTTAAAATGGTGATAAGATATGAATAAATTTAATTTTTTCAAATTTAATATCATACGATACTCTGTGGTGCTATCTTTTTTAGGTCGAGTAAATATAGGGGACAAAAATTGGCCCTCACATGGCTCAACTTCAATGATTACTCCCATTTTCAAAAATTTAATTATTTCGTTATCTATTATTTTCGATTCAGTTTCATTAAATTTTGAGAGATAAGATAAATTTTCAGAAGGTGGGAAAGATTCAAACTCAATATGACAATTAGATACAATATCTAGTACCTTTGGATCTGAAGTAATGGACTTCCATTCACTCAGAAAATCAGACAATCTGCCTGCCTGAAATTCAATGCTATTACATGTGCCCAAAGTTTGATCACATACCTTAAAATTTACTTGCGATCCGCCTTGGAGTTTTTTGAATCCTTCTTTGTAGAACTTGTACCAGTTTCTGAATAATTGTTGGACCAACGCCCCCAATTAGACCGGCTTCTACCTCTAAAACTACCTCTTCCTCTACGAGATCCTCTACCTCGGAATCGGAAATTCTTATTAAAATTATTATTTCCATATCCACTTCTTCCAGTGGAAGTTATCTTTTTTCCAATTCTATTGATGTCTTGTATTTCTTTTACATTTTTAGTAACATCATCACCGTACAATAAATTAGTGAATGGTATACTCTGAGAGCTAAGATGGAAATACTCCTTTCCTAAATCTGGTTTGTGCAACTCCTTCCTCTTTACATTAATCAGTTTGTTTGTCTCACCTAACAAAGCCAATGAGTCTGAGGTTAATTGAAGAAGCGAATCAGTTTGCTCCATCTTATTTAGTTCAGAAGCTATTTTTGTCAAATTGATACCTGCTTTAATAACACAGGATTGGATAAATTGGAATTTGGAGTCATCAGTTCTTGTTTCACTGCTGAGTAAATTCAACACTAACGTATTTACTCTTGTTTTTTGTAATGCAAAACAATTTTCTGGTCTATGACTAGACTTCATCAAATCTATAAGTTTTTCATCTGACAACCCTTCTCTAATCACCAAATTTACCATATTGGCTAGACCAGGATCCACATCCCTGTCCATTATTTCTGTATTCCTATACTTTTTAGCATACATAGAAAAAGCATTTTCTACTTCTACTTCTGGCCCTGAGAGTGAGACAGTAGTATCATCATGATTAGGCCTATTAGTATTATTAGGTTTCGCCATCTTTGCTGGGGTAGGTTCATCAAAATGTTCATCCGAACTGTCTCTGAGAAGTGCCTCCTCATCTACCTCATCATAATCGTAGTAAAGTTCATCAACTTTATCATTCATGATTTTAAATTTCTCGTCTTGTTTAGTTTGAAACCCCTTGAGAAATTCCATGATATCTGACATCGTGGTCATCGGTTCTCTCGGTTCCCGATCTTTCGAACTCGAAGGTTTACTTTTACCTTGCTTGTTAGATGTCTGTGAGGAGAAAGCCTTGCTCTTAGTAGCATCGTGTGAATTAGTAGCCTCGCCACTATATGCTTCTCCATTTTTAGAGCTTGAGCTGGAAGGCCCTTTCGTCAGTTTAGAAGAAATCAAGTTTTCAATTTTTCCATCTTCCATCCTCGTGTATAAACAGGAAGTGGTTGCGTTCAAAATGTGGATCACAAAAATTACTGACCGAAATAACTACTACCTTCGTAATAGAAAGCTCATAAATGTTCGTATTAGTTATTGTTCTTCAAACAACTTTGAAAATATTAATAACTATACAAGACAATCAAAAGGCATGTCTTGTCACCTTGAATGCATGGCACGAACTGACGAATGCATGCGTGCGCACATCTCATGTGATCCCTTGTAGTGTAGTGACGTAATAAAATTTTGTGTGTGCTCCTAGACTGACGAGACTGACCTACCGCGGATATCGCCTTTATTTTACGTGGCGTTTCCAGCGATTGATCAACAGCGTCAGTTTTCGGAGGGTCTGTGCTCTGTGATCTCTTCCTTTTTGGTTTGGTATCTGGATCGACATAGTTGATGACATTCTTCGCCACAATGGCTTTCACTTGAGTAACCAAATCTTTTTCAGTCTTCTGATTCATGGCCGCCTTAACCAGGTTGAAACAGAAGGAATCGAAGCTCACCCTGTTGTGAAACACCGGCATGAATCCTTTCGGACTAGGAGCCGGGTGGATGTGGGGAGCACAGATGGCGCAACTACGGGCTTGTGGACTGTAGGCACCGTATTGGCCGACACATGCTGGCGTGCCTCTTGGGGAGATACCTTATACGTGTGTTGTATTCGGATCTCCGCCCTTCGAGATAGAAAAGAAGGACACTGCGCTGAGTTACTGGAGTGTTTATCACTCCGGCAGTTAACACAGCGTACCTTCTTTGACTTGCACAGCTTCGTGCTGTGGCCCTCCCCACACTTTTCACAACAAACTTTGCTGCGACAGAACTTCTCTAAATGACCCAGCTTCTGGCATTTCTGGCATCTTCGGACTTTAGGGATGTATGGATGGGGCTGGTACCTGGAATATAAAATGGCAAGAGGACTATTAGGTACTTTCCCGCTGGCAAAAGTAAGTTGGACAGTCCTTACAGACTTGCCCTCTCGGGGGTTGTAGAGATATAAACCCTCTACAGCGTGATTATGTTATGTTTTATATCTGTTGGGCTATTCGGTTTTATCTCGACCGTAAGTTTCCTCTCTAATATTTTTGAGGCCATTATGCAAGAAAATAATTACAAAGTTTTTATTGGATATGAAAATTTGGTGCTTACTTTCAGGTCGGTGACGAATTGCATACAAAGCTTTCGATCCAACCTTTCTAGAAAATAAAACAAAAGGTTGAAAATCGATTCGAAAACTTTGAGTCTCCCTTTCAGGTCAGTGCTGAAAGGAGCAAGAAGACTTGGAAAATACCTTTTACGAAAAAAAATAAAGGTAGAACAAAAGTTTAAGCCTATAATGCTCTCTATCAGGTCCGCGTAGTGAAAATATAGGAAAGTCACAAAATATACAGAACTTAAAGCTATCATGCTCTAACTTAGCTAAAAATAATTATTTAAAAAAAAAAATAAGTCCATTGGTCCGCCATATTTACAACCAGCAGCCGCCATATTTGCTGAAGAAATATGGCCGCCACTAACCCACTATAAAACCCAGGTAAGCCACGCCCATCGTCCAGTTGATATGCGAACTTCAAACTATCAACATCGATGAACGACACTCACAGTGAAACCATCTTAGCTTGAAACTAGTCAACCTCGCCTTTCAAAACAATAAAAATGGAGACTCAGGTAAGAAAATACAAAACATGTTTCTCAATTTGCATAATACTTACTAATGTATCATATTTTATGCACAATGCAGCTGCAGACTTGTACTTCTGATAAGAAAAACAGACTTACCTGTGTTTTGTACCACGATTATTTCTTTATGTATATACAAATGATAATCTTTGAGGCTTATGAAAAGAGTCATTTCAATGTTTTAATTTGTCATATTATGTAGTACAGATTCTGATTGATATTGATGCATAGGATAAATATTTCCAATATTTTAGAATTATAATTATAATAATAGCATAAAATTATAATGTAAACTAGTTAGTTGCATTGATATATCTCTGTTTAGTCTGCTTGGTGAATAAGGGAAGTAACTCTTATTTGTCACAAAGTTATTATTAGGGAAATTTTAAAATAACTTACACTCTATACGTTTGTGACACTCTATACGTTTGTGATATAAATTGTAACTAAATTTTTCGGTTTTTTTTCTAGGAACAAGAAGTAGATAAGATTATAGACAGTATTTTTTTCCGAGCAATACGGTGTCAAATCTACACACCCATACGATCGACCAGAACATTCAGAAAATATTGATGATGTTCTGTGTGATGACAATGATTACTCTAGTGTTATAATGATGATAATGATGAAGAAGAGATAGAAATCGAGAATTTCTTTCAAAATTTGTAAGAAAAGGATGTTTTATTCTGCACAGTTATTGTTATTATTATAAACAAACTATGACATAAAATATTATACATTTATCATATTTATTTGCATTTGTACAATTTTTTTATTCTGTTATATCAAAAGTTTATTGTAAAAATTTCAGAGATCAAGACAAATTTCACCAAGACAGGGATATACTAAAACATAGACGGTTTATAGTATCGGGGGGAAAACTTTACAACCTAATAAAAAACTCATTTTGTAAAGAATGTGGAGTAAAAGTAGATTCAAATACACATTCCTTTGTTTACACATGGGCAGCATTTTATCTGCAACAATGAAATAATCTGTAAGAAAAGTTTGATCTGATAAATCTGAATGTTACTCAATAGAATAATTATTTATTTATCATTTTCCAAATAAACACGAGTACATAATGTGTGATTATATATTTTGTTTTGTAAATAAAAATCTAGTATAGTCACAATTTGTTATGAACAGCAATAGACAATATTTCACGAGCACGGATATGGTTTATAAATATACATTCATGATCTTGTATAATAATGTATTTGAAAATAATCCCGATTTCATTACGATCGTGAAATTTGATCTAACCTCAATATCCATTATTGTTTGTTTATGTCAAAGTCAAGGTTGGTTGGTTTCACTGTGAGATTTGATCTTGACCTGCCGAGATCTGACAACCAACTGATTGATGGGCGTGTCTTACCTGGGTTTTATACTGGGTGGGTGGCGGCCATATTTCTTTAACAAATATGGCGACTGATTATAGTAAATATGGCGGACGGACAGTCTTAATTTTTTTTTTTTAAGATAATTATATTTAGCTAAGTTAGAGCATGGTAGCTTTAATGGAGGCTCACTACCAGGTCCGCGCTAGTATTCTTAGGGCCATATGCACCGCTCTACCTTTGACTAAAGTTGAACTTTGGCTAAAGTCGTATAAAGTTACGATTATCGGACTTAACTTTAACTTTATTTGGTATGCACGGCCTCTTATTTAGCCGAACTTTATAAAGTATAGGTTATGATCCAAAAGTGTGGTGGACTGGTGGTGAAATTGTACTTTTCCATGAATTCTTTGATTTAAATTCACGCGGTTTGCGAAGAGTAAAGCTAAAATGGACATTCTAAACTACCAATCATAATTTCTAAATCTATACCGGTCAAAACATGACAAGAAAATATAAATGGCAGTATTCAGATGTCACCAATTTTATCAATAATTGTAATAACATACAGCAAAATGTTTTTTTGAAGTTATAGTCAGTTATACAAATATTTCAATTTCTAGTGCATAAGGTCGTTATCATGATTGGGTACTTCATCAGTTACCAACATCATTCAACATGTTATATCATGAAGCAAAAATCGTGATTTTTAAGTCCAAATTAAAAACCAACGCGGATATTCTATTTAAAACACCAAACATTCGTTCAGAGGTTGTATTTCGGGATTCCAAAATGTGATAAAACTCTGTGCCCGCTTATCGTAGCCTTACTCAGATAAAACCTGCCGTTGAGCGGGTCAACGTCAGGCTGCCATGCTGTATCATTTCATTGCGGAAATTCAAATCCTTTAAGCCCCTGTGTCCTTGAAACTCGGCATATCTCGATACATTTTCATAAAATATTAAATAAAAATGTAAATTAAATACCTTTTATTTTGATCGAAGGTTTCCAAGCGAAAATTTTATCAGTGATGGCTGCCATATGGGCGGAGCTTACAGGTTGTGAGCGAGTTATCTCTCTGGTTAAACATGTAAACTCCGCCCACATCCGCCAACTCCTCTGTCATGAAGGTGGGAAAATGAGTGCAAAAATATGGCGACTCCAGTCGACCTGTGAGTGCATTAAATTTTGTTTCGGCGTAAGAGGGTACTTTTGGGAGATTTTTTTGAAATTTTTACATTCCATCGATACGAAAATTATACGAAAAACGTAAATTTATAAAGGTAGGCCAATTCGTTAAGACCTGAGAGGCGTTTAAACACTGGGAATGAACATTCCCGGAAAAGCGCCCAAAGAAAGTATAGTTGTGTTCTTGCAGTGTCATTTGTAGTGATCATATATGTTGGTTGCAGCGTTTACTGCTCTGCACTGGCGGTTTTTGAGACTGCACACCGTTTGTTACGCACCTCATAATCAACTATTGTATCATGCTTCATGAGAATGTTCAAGTTCAAGGTCATAGATTGGCACCAACTTTGATGGGAGTCTTCCAAATTACCCACATTCACCCAAATAATTAAGAATGTTCAATGAAAATGAATTGTATATTGTTCAGATAAGATTAATACATTAAAATATGATGAAATAAACAAATGTCAGTAAAATACTTAAGGTTTATGAGAATCCAATTTCACACTCAATTATTCCCGTTCACGATGTATTCACGAATCCAGTTTTAACGTGGAAAGGCTCACAAAATAGCAGTTGACACTATATAAGTACAAAAGCTCACATAATCACAAATGTTCACAGTATGTTTCACAATTCACAATGATACAATAATATGTTCATAACTATGAATATGGTAAAAACCGATATGCCGACCGCCAAGCCAGAGACGGCAACATTCACGCCATTTTCACATCACTATGCACGCTTTTCCCATCCCATAATGCTCAATCAGGTCACAGTCCCGATTAACAAGTTCTAACTATACTAAATTAGGTCACATTCATTCTTACATCCAGTCACACCAAATATTTATGACAGTAAAAGTATGAAAGCTATTTTAGAACATAACACACCGGCCCCTATCGAATGTTAATGAGATACAAATAATTATAAACTTATGTTCTAACACTAAACTAAAAACCATAATTCTACACTTTAGAATCCCAATACAATACACATTACAAGTACGCATTATAATCACGAATATACATTAACATGTTCAATGCAAAATTTGTCCAAAATGAAATATAAGTAGACACAAATCAACTTTTACATAATATGATCTACATAATTCTAAACTTTATGCTTCAATTCAAAATTTCAAATAATATGCACACGTCAAACAAATAATATCAATACATGCAATTTTAGTTATCAACTTCTAAAATAAGTACCAATTTAGCAACAGGTCTTACAAAAACAGAAGTTTTAGTTTTCAATTTTACACTTCTGACAAGTCCGTTCTTGTCTGGATACACTTCTAGAACTAAACCCATAGGCCATGAACCACGGGGTGCACTAGAGTCTACAATAAGAGCTACATCTCCAACTTCAACATTTCGAGATGGCTTAATCCACTTTTCACGCTTCTGCAATTCGGGCAAATACTCTTTTGTCCATCTTTTCCAAAAAAGATCAGTCATATATTGTATCTGACGCCACCGTTTCTTGGCATACACATCTCGATCATTAAATAGTCCTGGTGGGTCAATATCATTCTGACGACACATAAGAAGTGAATTAGGCGTTATCACTTCCAAGTCAGTTGGGTCTACTATTGATTACAGCCTCTACTTCGCAAAATAATGTTCGCAATTCTTCTTCACCTTGTGCTGTTCTCAGAAATTGTTCACTTAAAATACTTTGAAGGATTTTTCTTACAGTCCGAATTTGGCGTTCCCACACGCCACCAAAATGGGATGCGGTGGGTGGGTTAAAATGCACTTAATACCACGTTGAGTTGTGTAATTGTCAATTTTCGCTAAATTAAAATCATGAAGAGCGTTTTTAAGATCAGAGTTGGCTCCCACAAGATTTGTCCCATTGTCAGAGTATATATCACTGGGTTTACCCCTTCGAGCTATGAATCGTCTAATAGAGTTCACACACGAACTAGTATCTAATGATTCAGATACTTCCAAATGAATGGTACTGTCTATTTACCACTGCGTGGTAACATGTTAAACTAGGCCAATGTCACCATGTTAGTCAATGGAGACAAAAACGTGGTACTTATTTTTACCACGCTTTTTTCTTATTGGTCGGATTTTATTAATTTTTTTGAAAGAATCCAAAACATCATGTTTTTCAAAATTCAAATATGTCAATATTGTACACATTTCACCACGATAACATGCAAAAATAGGCAGATTGAAATTCAAGGCGTAAGAAAATTTCCGCCATATTTGATGTCGGTGACTATGATTTTTGTGTATTTCGGTTGCTAAATTTCACAGTACAACTGCAATGGAGCTAACGATATTACTATGAAATATTTTTGTGTTTTAAGAGTTTTTTTTTTAAATTCTCGGAAAAGCAATTTGTATCAAGTTTATGGTTGAAGATTATTTGTCTTTTTTAAACATGATTTCCATTTACGCAAATTCAATGTCTGTAGCCTTTTGTTTAATCTCAAAATACGCAGAGAAGTTTCTTTCCGGGATTTGTGTGTGAAGGATACATTGGTTTTCTATATAGTTCAACTTTTATATTCGCTACCTCTATACCATCTAATAATCTTTGAAGTCCGCATTTCATTTCATTTAATGTTGGCGGTAGAGTAGGGGTGGCGGTCGTGGTCAGTATCTGTAGTTGCTATACACCAACCCATTATCATTTATAATCACTATCCTCTATCTACAGTCACTATAAACCAACCTACTATCATCTACAGTCACTATCCTCTATCTACAGTCACTCAACACCAACCTACTATCATTTATAATCACTATCCTCTATCTAGTCACTATAAACCAACCTACTATCATTTATAGTCACTATCCTCTATCTACAGTCACTCTACACCAACCTACTATCATTTATAGTCACTATCATCTATCTATAGTCACTCTACACCAACCTACTATCATCTACAGTCACTATCCTCTATCTATAGTCACTCTACATCAACCTACTATCATTTATAGTCACTATCCTCTATCTACATTCACTCAACACCAACCTATCATTTATAGTCACTATCCTATATCTATAGTCACTCTACATCAACCTACTATCATCTACAGTCACTATCCTCTATCTATAGTCACTCTACATCAACCTATAATCTACAGTCACTATCCTCTATCTACATTCACTCAACACCAACCTATCATTTATAATCACTATCCTATATCTATAGTCACTCTGCACCAACCTACTATCATCTACAGTCACTATCCTCTATCTACAGTCACTCTACATCAACCTATAATCTACAGTCACTATCCTCTATTTATAGTCACTATACACCAACCTAATATCATCTACAGTCACTATCCTCTATCTACAGTCACTCTACATCAACCTAATATCATCTACAGTCACTATCCTCTATCTATAGCCCTTCTACACCAACCTAATATCATCTACAGTCACTATCCTCTATCTATAGTCACTCTACACCAACCTACTATCATCTACAGTACTGTACTGTAGATGACAGTAGTTTGGTGTATAGTGACTATATGAAGCTAGTGACTGTAAATGATAGTGTATATCATTGCCGTTATCATTGAAGTCCCCATCCCCGAAAGAAAATGGAAAAATGGCACTTATTCCATGTATTCTGAACCATATTTCAGGCAGATTCCATGAGAGAGAGGGAGTTTCCCAATAACCTCACAACTTTGGATGGGATTATAAAACTGGAAAAAAAAACCACTGTCATATCACATGAATTTATTATCGAACAAAAACCGTCTACCACTATGTGTATAATTTGTGGGTATTGTCTTTGGTCTCATATTCTCATTTTCCTCATTTTTTCCATACAATAAATACAAAAATTGCAGATTTGTTGTGAATAAAATGATTCCCCAAAAGAGAAACAATGCTGTCCATTTCTAGGCTTCTAGCTACTTATAATTATATGGCGGGGAAGGAAGAATTGGGATAGGGAAAGAAACATATTCTTAATCCATCCAAGGGCAATCAATAAGCAAATTGCAGTTTCGCAACAAAAGATTGTCATTTAGCAAGTTCAAAACGAAGAAACCATACTGTAACATCATAGTCTGCACTTATTTGTACCTGGGATAATGTTTAACCTGTAACCCAAATTTCATAACATGGACCATTTTAGATAGGTTGGAAAACGGTAGTATCCAACCTTGAACCCTGAACTCTACATAGATGGCCTTGACATTTATTTGTAAACAAACATTATTTTTATCCACAAATCCGGATTTTTTGGTGAAAACAGTATAAATATGGATGTAAAATACTTATTTTTATGCATCTTGGTTTTACAAATCGGATCTACCTTAAAAATATCAAAATAATGACTAATTTTATTTACCACGCCGTGGTAAATAGCTGTAAGGTCACTTATGGCTATTTACCACGCAGTGGTAAATAGACGCTGCCCAAATGAATGGCACGCGAGGAAAAACATGTGAAAACAACACCATATCTCTTTTTCAGAGAGCGTCCAACTTTAATTTCGTAAGGTCCGAAATAGTCCATTCCAACATGGGTGAAGGCTGGTTCACAAGACAATACACGGGATGATGGGAGATCTGCCATCTTTTGTTGACACACAGATGTCTGATTTGTCTTACAAATAACACATTTACTCAATATAGTCTTGATTAAAACACCTGCCTTAACTATCCAGAATTTAGAGCGTAACTCAGCCAGAGTATGATTACGACCCTGGTGTCCTACTTTACAATGACAATATCGAGCAATAAGAATAGAAACATGATGATTTTTAGGTAACAAAATTTGATGCTTAGAATTAAAAGGAATATTAGCATTTCTTAATCTTCCCCCCACACGTAAGATTCCATCTTGAAGAAATGGATCTAAATTAGACAAATCACTTTTCACTTTAACACCTTTATCATTGCGTAGATTTTTAATTTCGTTAGGAAACGAAGAATTTTGTACGAATTTAATAATTTGACACTCCGCATTATCAATTTCTTTCACAGATAATGACTTTGAAAGCAACTCAAGGCTTATAGACTTATTTGATTTACATTTCAATATTTCCTTTAATCTGATCCACCACGATATAGCGCGCTTCAATTGACACCAATTTGAATATTTCTCAATAATAACATTTACTGCGTTCACAGAATCTACTTTTGTAACACTCATAGGCACCGATTCCGATAATGATGGAACTATATTTTCAGGCCATTCATTAATTGGAGATTTTAGAAATTCTGGTCCACTCATCCAATTTGAATTATTAATTATATTTTCCACATATGAGCCACGTGAAGCTATATCAGCAGGATTGAGCTTTCCTGGTACAAAACGCCACTGATCCACACTTGATCCGTCATGAATAACTGCAAGTCTGTTTGCAACGAACACTTGATAACGAGAGTCAGACCAAAAATAAACTTGATTCACAGGCATGGTCATTTCACGGTTTAACAGGTTGTTTATTCGAATTATCGAAGTGGCTGCCGCTAATTCTAATTTGACTATAGTATGCGGTTTAATGGGCGCTACACGAGATCTACCCAACACGAATGAAACACACACTTCACCACTATCATTTTCATACCTCAAGTAAGATACAGAACCGTACCCTTCTTGAGACGCATCACCAAAATGATGGATTTGCGTATCAATAATATTACCGAAGTCGTTTGGCTTCATACACCTTTTTAGAGACAAATTATCTAAATTTACGAAATCACTAAGCCAGTCATTCCACTCCTTTTCGAAATCACTGGGAATGGTCTCATCCCATGATACTTTTGAACGACACAAATTTTGAAGTATTATCTTACACTTTAATTCAAATGGAGATAAAATTCCAAAAGGATCGTATATAGAACTAAGCACTGAAAGAATGTTTCGCCGTGTTGCACGTGGATTAACTTCACTTTGAATAAATTCAATAACATCTGAATCTACATTCCATTCCACTCCGAGAGCTCTTTGCATGGGCAAAGATTCGGCGATTATGTCAAGATCTTTAAATTGTTCAGCTAAGTCTTGTTCTGGGCGTGCGCGGACAGTTCACACCCAGATCATTCCCGCCCGGACAATTCCCGCCCGGCCAATTCATATCAGGACATTTCGCACCAGGATGATTTGCATCAGGACAACTTCCACCCGAGACATTTCACACCCGGGCACTTCACACCTAGGACGATTACTATCCAGGAAAAATGCCACCCGGAAATTTCACACCCGGGCAAATCGCACCCATTTTTGCTCCCATTATAAAATTTAAGATAGTGGACCACGGCCATATACGCCTAACGAAAAAGTCGAAAAAGGAAAAAATTTAATCAGGAGAAAACAAAACTTTCTCAAACCTTTCGATAACATCCATTTTAAGTTTCATCAAAATCGGTTGAAAACTAAGAGAGTAATAGCATATTTAAGATTTGGGGCAAGGGCAATAACTCTGCTTGTAACAATCGAAAATAGCTCAAATTCGAACTTGATCTTCGTTTTCTGATTATGTATACACATATCAAATTTCATTTGATTCCGTCAAAAACTCTAGTTTTTAGAGCGTTTACAAGCAAATGTTGATGGTCGGACCGACGGATTTGGGGCAAGGGCAATAACTCTGCTTCTAACGATCGAAAATAGCTCAAATTCGAACTTGATCTTCGTTTTATGAATATATATACACATATCAAATTTCATTTGATTCCGTCAAAAACTCTAGTTTTTAGAGCGTTTACGAGCAAATGTTGACGGACGGACCGACGGACGGACGGACGGACGGACCGACGGACGGACAGGGGTGACTACAATATACGTCCTCATAGAGAGATGAGGGCGTATAAAAACGGAATGCATGAATTGATAGAAACAGAAATAAGTTATGGTTGTAGATAAATTCTCGCCAAAAAGTCCCAAACGGCAGCCGGTCATACTTTGAGGCAGATTATGGCCCATTTTAATACTTTTCCGTTAAAATCCCATTGCATACATTTAGTGTAAGAAATATTGGAGCGTAGTCACCTAGCGACACTTATACCCTGGGCCTAGTTCCAGTAAAATTCGTAAGTACAAAATTATGCCGAACTTCCATAGATACCATAGTCTACCATGGCATGATTTTGTACGAATTTTATTGGAATGGACCCCTTGTAGATTGTTGTTTGTGTAGGAGACGGGAATGCGATTCTTATGGATAGAAATTGTCATGGGTGCGAATTGCCCGGGTGTAAAATTTCCGGGTGGCAGTTTTCCTGGATGGTAATTGTCCTGGGTGTGAAGTGCCAGGGTGTGAAATGTCTCGAGTTGAATTTGTCCTGGTGCAAATCATCCTGGTGCGAAATGTCCTGATATGAATTGGCCGGGCGGGAATTGTCCGGACGGGAATTATCTGGGTGTGAAACGCCCTACTACCGTTCTGGGATAGCAGATAAAACTTTTCTGCTATTGCTTACCCACTTAGTAAGTCGGAAACCACCTTTTGTCAATATGTCACACATGTCATTAATCAAATTCACACATTCTGATTCCGTGGGAAGCGATTTGAGAAAGTCATCAACGTAAAAGTCGTTGTTAATGGCATTTATTGTCTGGGGTGAATATTTGTCAATATTGTCTATAGCTGTTTGCACAACTAGGGGAACTGACAGCCCCAAAGAGATGCACACACATTCTATATTCTGTCAATGTTTGAGTCAAGTCACTATTAGGCCACCAAAAATACCTTAACATATCTGAGTCCTGTTTATGGACTCTTACCTGGTAGAACATTTGTTCAATGTCAGCCATTATGGCATAAAAGTCTTGTCTCCATCTAATTAGAACACCTAATAAGAGATTGGTCAAATCAGGACCTTGCAACAATTGGTTGTTAAGAGAAACACCATTAAACATTAAAGGGCAATTAAAAACAATTCTGACTTTATCAGGTTTTTTGGGGTGCACTACACTATGATGTGGCACGAACCAAACTCGTCCATCACTCCTATCTAATTCTGCTTGGGGCACCTTTTCTGAATAATGTTTCGATTCAAGATTGTCCATAAACTTTGCATATTGTTGGCACAAAGTAGGATTCTTCAAAAGTCTATCACGTAATTTCATTGCAAATGTTTCGGCCTGTAATCTATTAGAAGGCATAACCACAGTTCTGTCCTTAAAAGGTAAGTCGGTCACATAATGATTGTCCTCTAGTCTGATAGAGTGTGTCAAAGTTTTAACAAATAATTTGTCATTCACAGAAAGAGATAGTTTATCATCACTAAGTCGCTCACTAAATTCGAGGTCAAAGTACTTTTTCACTTGGATTTCTAAGTCCTGATCAATTTGACAGATATTGCAGCAGAAGACTTCAATTTACCCGGTAGTCCATAAAACAACCATCCCAACGGTGACTTTATGGCATATGGTTCACCAATGCTGCCAGTACAAATATCAAGCGGTGTTGTAGCTGCTGGCATGTTAACACCTATCATAAGGCTAACATTGTTTATAGCATTATATTGTCCACTAATGTCAGGCAAATTAATATGTCTTAAATGCTTGAATTTATCAAGGTCACAAGCTTTGGGAATGTCACTATTGTTCACTGGCATATCATTGTTTACATAAATGGGAGGTAACTCCAAAAACTGGTCACCATTCAAATTTCCAACCCTTAAATTGTCTAGAATCTCAGTTTTAAATGTCTCTTCAGAGTTCAGTGTTTTAAGTGTCACACTGGTATGTTTTCCATTAAGTCTCAGTCTTCTTACAAGGTCAGTGTTAGCAAAGCAAGCACCTGATCCATTGTCAACAAATGCATATGTTGCAACACAGTCATCACTACTATTATGTTTAACAAGCACTGGCACAATAGCCATGAGAGGATTTGAATTCCCCATGACACAACCCGAGGATATTTTGTCCTTTTCCAAATTTGATTTTGGATCTTTTGATCTAGAGTCATTTGAGATTTGCTTGAAGTCAGTTCTTTCATCTCTCGTGTGATCATGCATTACAGTTGTATGTGATCTTGGACATTTATCACATTTAGCCCATTCACGGTTAGTACAGTTTGCTTTCATGTGGCCTTGATTTAAACATCCAAAGCAGAGTCCCTTTCTTTTCACAGTGTCAGATTTATCAGTCAAAGACAATGATTTGAATTTTCTACAGTCTAATAATGAATGCATACCTGTACAATTTAAGCAAGGCGCTTTAGCTGCTAAATTACTGCTTTCTTTGACTTGAGTAGAAAATACTTTACGTTGTTGGTAGTTGGGCTTATTACCATTACTACTGGTACTTTTATTACCATAACTTTGTTGGTTGGTTACAGTCTTTGTTGTTGTATTACTGCGAAGTTGGTAACCTAATCCCATTACTCTAGGGTCGTTAACATTTCTTGAGATCTTGCTAACTAATGTTTCAAAATCATCCAATTTTGGGGATTTCCCATTTTCTCTGATGTCACTTACTTTACTTATCCATCTTAGTTGATAAGCCATTGGTAATTTGGATGCCAATAAGTTAAGAAAATCAGAACTATCCATAGACTGCATTTCAGAATTTAACATTTTTATATTACATCCATTGTTCACAAATAATGAAAATTTCTTCAGTCCTTTATTATCACCAGGGACAACCTTTGGCCAGGATTCAGCCTCAGCCTTAAAAGTAGCTGCTTGTACATACGGATCACCATAATCCCTTTCTAATAGCTCTTTTGCTCTTTTGTACGCAAGAGATGCTGGATTTATCATAGGACATTGCTTTATGAGTTCATACGCATCAGCATTCGTATATTTCAGTAATAGTTGTAGCCTCCTAGCTGGATCTTCAGTTTTATCTTCCACTACATATTTAAAGTTGGTTTTGAATATTGGGTAATCCAAAATGTTAGCTCCAGTGAATGTTTTTATATCTTGGGAAGGCAGAGCCTACTCACGTTGTTGTTCTATTAACTTAGAAAGAATAGAAGTAATCTGGTTCTCGTCACTACTGGTATTATTGTCAATAGATTTATTTTGAATGTTAACTACAGGTTCACAAGGAACACTAACAGGGTTTTTACTTTGAATATTAACCGTAGAAGAATCATGTTGATTGTTCACAGGAATTCCTACATTAGGATTAAAAGTAACTTTTGGTTCTGTCACCATAGCAGCTTTAGGATCTTGAGGTTTAAAGCTTATTTCACTATCAACATATATCCGATTTAATTCTGCAACAACTGAAAGTTGAGATTGTATTTTTAACTGTTCTTCTTTTCTGGTGATTTCACGTAGTCTGTCCTGTAATTCCTGATCACGTCTCAATCGCACAGCTCTTTCTGAGGCCTGTCTTATTTCTTCCTCAGCTTTCTCTACCTGTAATCTACTTTCTATAACGTGCCTTTCATCTTGCATTCTGTTTTTCTCCACCAAATTCTTCAATTCATTTTGTAGTTCTATTTCTCTTTTCTTCTCTTTGTATCTTATCTTTGAAAGACTAGATGATGATGTACTGTGCACATTGGATTTCACTTGAGATATACTGTCTGTAGGTAGAACGTCATCTTCCACAACAATGTTATTAAGAGTATCACCGGCCCCATTTGGGACGATATCAGCATCAATTCCTATTAAGTTTTCTAAAGGTTGTTCAGTAGGAATGTCTATTTGCACATTATTATGATTATTCATAACAGGAACGTCCTGATGATTTTGTACAGGTGGGTCTGGGTTATTTAACACAGTGGGTGAGGTCAAATCCCGTGTTAGTGTTAACTCTGGTGTTAGTACCGAATTTAGACACTAACACCGTAGTTGGATATTAACACGGAGCGTGTAACACGAGCCTACTATCAGTATGATTTCTTGGATGTTAAATATTACACAGAGCCGATCTGTATGGATTTTTTTCTTTATTAAAGTTTCTAAAATATATTTGATGATTTGATCTAGTATATTAAAGCTTTATTTGACTGTATTTATTATTTTTTAGCGCGGTTTATTTTGGTGTTAGTTCGCAAGACTTGACCTCATACTGGTGTTTCGTGTTAGCCCTGATATAAAAATTATCAACATGGTGTTAAACATAGTATTAACACGATTTCTCCTTCGTGTTAGTGTTAATATCGAATATGAGATTTCATGGAATACTTTAACACATTATTAGAGGGTGAATATGACATAATTATGCAAATTCTTTTGGCAATCGGTTATATATTACAGTTTGACATTCGGTACTCAAATTCTTATCGATTCCCTTCTAAAATAAGCCTAAAAATGTATTTAGAAATTATGCGCTAACACTAATCTCTAGGGCATTAACACGAGCATGAGTTCAAGTTTAATGTTGGTGTTAGCAGTTATTTAAATTCATTTAAAATGATTTTTATACCGGCTTCTCAAGCTATTGTTGAGCAAAATAGAGGCTAAAATTTGGAAAGGTTTCCTGATACAACTTTAGAACCGATTGAACGTCATATCCGGGTTAATAAACGTGAATAAGATGTGTTTTCGGCTGAGTATTGTTAATATGGATGCCCAGCAAGGTAACAAATATGTGTTGTTTTGCGGTTCGTAGCCTAGGTTGTATTATTGCTATTACTATATCAAAACACCAATTTACGGTTACGATATAGAAAAAGCTTATAGTTTTCATATCCAGCCCATTAGTATAGAGATATTTTAAATGTACTTTCTACCAGATTTACCTGTCGTTCTATCAAGGGAACGCCCACAAAAAACTCCCTTAATTTTAATAATGTATGTACCAAAACAATAAAGCTACGGTTTAGATATAGATATATATAGGCTTACATCAATTTCTCAGTAGTCCTATGAGTTAGATACAAAAACAACGTCCAGTCTGAAAAAGTTTGGTATATCTAAACGTTGCTTTACATAATAAGGAATGTTTCTCCCAAGTACGGTGATTTTGACGGCAACACGATCGCCGAGAGTAAATTTTTGGTCATTCTATCCGCATAGGGCATGTACCAACAAATTGTATTAAATTGATTAAATCCCCTTCTAAAATAAGATTTTACTGTCGTTAATAATTCGATTGTTCTCTGATTGAACTTATTAGTTTGTAGATGCCGTGCCTTTGAGCCGTTTCTTTCAGACCTGCAGGATCATTATTATTCCCGAAGACTTAACTTCAGATGATTTTAGTATTCTATTTAATCCCCCTCTAAATTAAGATTTTATTGCCGTTGTTAACTTGATAGTTTCCCTGATTTAACTTCTGAGTTTGAATTTGTAGATGGTTTGCCTTTGAGTCGTATCTATCAGACATTCTTCTATACCCTCTAAAATCTGATAACTGCCGTGGTTAATTTGACTGTTTCTCGGATTTAACTTACCAGTTTGTAGATGCCTTGCCTTTGGGTCGTTTCTTTATACCCTGATTCTGTGCCCCGTGCAACTTGCTGCCATGGTTAATTTGATTGTTTCTGTTCTGGAGATGAGGGCTTTCTTCGCTACGCTGTATCCTTTACTTTCTTTACTAAACTCATTGAATTTACTGCAGTGGTTAAATTGATTGTTTAAGATCAGGAGGTGAGGGCCTTCTTCGCTACACTGTATCCTTTACTTTCTATACTAAACTCATTACATTAGAATTTATTGCCATTGTTAAAATGAATGTTTATGATCAGGAGGTGATACTTTCTATAATAAACTCTTTAAATTAGAATTTACTGTCGTGGCTAACTTGATCGTTTCTCTGATTTCAGTAATGGGTTTGTAGATTCTGTGCCTTTGAGCCGTTTCTTTCAGACCTGGTTCTATGCCCTTTAAAATTAGATTTTACAGCCGTGGTTTTATTGATCTTGTTTACAGTTGTATTTGTAAATTTTCTTCTTACAGTTGTGGTGACTCTACTTTTGAATTCCAGTAGAGATCTGAACGAAAATATTTATTAATATGTTTTCTTTACTCTCGGAGCATGTCTAGTTGAAGCAGTGCAGTTCTTCTTCTGTTCTGATATCTTTACTTTTAGATTGCAGTAGACTTTCATCAACAATATTTAATAATAGTTATCTTGCCTCTTACATTCAATTCAAGTAGTTATAGTCATAGCGTTGCATGGAATCTGCTCATAAATACTTACTAATGGTTTACCTGTCTCTTGCAGTTGTGGTGTCTTTACTTTTTAGACTGCTGAAGACTTCTCATCGTCAATATTTAATAAGAGTTATCTTGCCTTTTACAGTTGAAGTAGTTCTACTCAGAGTTGCAGAGGATATCGGAACTAAAATACTAACTAACGGTTAACTTTCTTCTTTCAGTTATAGTGTAGGTGCAATAGATGTCTGGACGAAGTACTTACTTATAGTCCTGTCTCTTGCAATTGTATTTTGGCTGTTCCATCTCTTACAGATTTATTACATTTTGACATAACATGTTTTAATTATTTCCCTTCCAGGTTTTCTATTTGGCATTATCATTTTTGGCAAACAATTCACATTTTTGGCAAATCTAAATTCATAACACACTGTCAGGGGATGAGTAAACATCCTTCAAGCTGGTCTTGAGCATGGATAAATCCTACCTCCCCCTCCAATTTAGAATAAGAACATTAATGGAGTAGGGTTGGGTAGCCCGCTCGCAGCACTTGCACTGACCTTTGGCTTCACAAATTTAATTTTTTTTTTTTTTTTTTTTTTATTATTTGTCGCAATGTACTTAATCGCTTGAGGATAATATGTCCTTTTAATACACATGTACTTGTGTATATTGCTATATTGTATATCTTAAAAAAATATCCAGTAGCCTGTGGTCATGTATTTGATCTCTAAATCATCAAATTCTGTACAATAATCGCTTGAGGATAATATGTCCATTTAATACACATGTACTTGTGTATATTGCTATATTGTATATCTTAAAAAAAAAAAAAATATCCAGTAGCCTGTGGTCATGTACTTGATCTCTAAATCATCAAACTTTGTACATGATTTTTTTTTTTTTTTTTTATTTTTTTTTTTTTTTGGTGTTTATGTGTTGTATATTGTATCTATGTTTCTCCCCATGGGCTGGGTGTGGGACAGGACCGTTACCACTCGTGGTATAGGGCCTAATTCTGACCCATGTAAAATAAAGAGTTTATTATTATTATTATTATTAGTTAATAATTCGATTGTTCTCTGATTGAACTTATTAGTTTGTAGATGCCGTGCCTTTGAGCCGTTTCTTTCAGACCTGCAGGATCATTATTATTCCCGAAGACTTAACTTCAGATGATTTTAGTATTCTATTTAATCCCCCTCTAAATTAAGATTTTATTGCCGTTGTTAACTTGATAGTTTCCCTGATTTAACTTCTGAGTTTGAATTTGTAGATGGTTTGCCTTTGAGTCGTATCTATCAGACATTCTTCTATACCCTCTAAAATCTGATAACTGCCGTGGTTAATTTGACTGTTTCTCGGATTTAACTTACCAGTTTGTAGATGCCTTGCCTTTGGGTCGTTTCTTTATACCCTGATTCTGTGCCCCGTGCAACTTGCTGCCATGGTTAATTTGATTGTTTCTGTTCTGGAGATGAGGGCTTTCTTCGCTACGCTGTATCCTTTACTTTCTTTACTAAACTCATTGAATTTACTGCAGTGGTTAAATTGATTGTTTAAGATCAGGAGGTGAGGGCCTTCTTCGCTACACTGTATCCTTTACTTTCTATACTAAACTCATTACATTAGAATTTATTGCCATTGTTAAAATGAATGTTTATGATCAGGAGGTGATACTTTCTATAATAAACTCTTTAAATTAGAATTTACTGTCGTGGCTAACTTGATCGTTTCTCTGATTTCAGTAATGGGTTTGTAGATTCTGTGCCTTTGAGCCGTTTCTTTCAGACCTGGTTCTATGCCCTTTAAAATTAGATTTTACAGCCGTGGTTTTATTGATCTTGTTTACAGTTGTATTTGTAAATTTTCTTCTTACAGTTGTGGTGACTCTACTTTTGAATTCCAGTAGAGATCTGAACGAAAATATTTATTAATATGTTTTCTTTACTCTCGGAGCATGTCTAGTTGAAGCAGTGCAGTTCTTCTTCTGTTCTGATATCTTTACTTTTAGATTGCAGTAGACTTTCATCAACAATATTTAATAATAGTTATCTTGCCTCTTACATTCAATTCAAGTAGTTATAGTCATAGCGTTGCATGGAATCTGCTCATAAATACTTACTAATGGTTTACCTGTCTCTTGCAGTTGTGGTGTCTTTACTTTTTAGACTGCTGAAGACTTCTCATCGTCAATATTTAATAAGAGTTATCTTGCCTTTTACAGTTGAAGTAGTTCTACTCAGAGTTGCAGAGGATATCGGAACTAAAATACTAACTAACGGTTAACTTTCTTCTTTCAGTTATAGTGTAGGTGCAATAGATGTCTGGACGAAGTACTTACTTATAGTCCTGTCTCTTGCAATTGTATTTTGGCTGTTCCATCTCTTACAGATTTATTACATTTTGACATAACATGTTTTAATTATTTCCCTTCCAGGTTTTCTATTTGGCATTATCATTTTTGGCAAACAATTCACATTTTTGGCAAATCTAAATTCATAACACACTGTCAGGGGATGAGTAAACATCCTTCAAGCTGGTCTTGAGCATGGATAAATCCTACCTCCCCCTCCAATTTAGAATAAGAACATTAATGGAGTAGGGTTGGGTAGCCCGCTCGCAGCACTTGCACTGACCTTTGGCTTCACAAATTTAATTTTTTTTTTTTTTTTGTTTTTATTATTTGTCGCAATGTACTTAATCGCTTGAGGATAATATGTCCTTTTAATACACATGTACTTGTGTATATTGCTATATTGTATATCTTAAAAAAATATCCAGTAGCCTGTGGTCATGTATTTGATCTCTAAATCATCAAATTCTGTACAATAATCGCTTGAGGATAATATGTCCATTTAATACACATGTACTTGTGTATATTGCTATATTGTATATCTTAAAAAAAAAAAAAATATCCAGTAGCCTGTGGTCATGTACTTGATCTCTAAATCATCAAACTTTGTACATGATTTTTTTTTTTTTTTTTATTTTTTTTTTTTTTTGGTGTTTATGTGTTGTATATTGTATCTATGATTCTCCCCATGGGCTGGGTGTGGGACAGGACCGTTACCACTCGTGGTATAGGGCCTAATTCTGACCCATGTAAAATAAAGAGTTTATTATTATTATTATTATTATTAATTGCTCACGAGCGAAGGACCCGAAAGTGACGTTCGGCGAATGGTCCCAAACATCGTCTGGTACAAAATTCAACAGAGTAGGGAAAAGGAGAAGGGTGGTGGTCTCAACTATTTTAGGTGCAAAACATTAACCATGGTTTCGTAAAAGTAGGTATGTTTAAAACTCGTTTAGCACTCAAATTAAAGAGAAAAATAAATAAGAGAGTTATGTCCGTCTTGTTGCGGATTAATCTCTTAGTCGAGAGACAACTCAATTTCAAAATCGCATCCAAAAACCTTGCAAAATCAAGAGTTATAGTAGTATAGTAGTGGACTACCTCAAAGAGAAGTACCATCAGGTGTTTCGAAAAGAGTCCGCCACAACTATATAGGTCAACATCTTGGGATACAATCAGATCAATTTTTGTCTGACAAAACAAGTCAGTCAAGATGCTAGAAACAGTTTTGTTAATTTGTCCAGAAGATCCTTTAAACGACCATAAAATTTCCTAAATGGATGAGTTGTGGAACACACTGGTGATTGAGGTATGTTACTGCACATAAATGGAAAATTAACAATAGGAAAATCAAAATCGTCAAGTTTGTCATAACGTCGAACCAACATTCCACTCTTACAAGATAGTCCTTCCCGCTCGTTCGTAAAGAGTTCCCTACCAGTAGGGTAAAACTAACCTGTCTCACGACGGTCTAAACCCAGCTCACGTTCCCTGTTGGTGGGTGAACAATCCAACGCTTGGCGAATTCTGCTTCGCAATGATAGGAAGAGCCGACATCGAAGGATCAAAAAGCAACGTCGCTAAGAACGCTTGGCTGCCACAAGCCAGTTATCCCTGTGGTAACTTTTCTGACACCTCTTGAGGGAAGCAGTAAAAATGGAGCTCTCCCATCGTGGTTGGTGTTAATCAAAATGTAATATTAGATTCGCGTGTTAACACCAGACATACAATATTAACACACAGAATGAGTTCAAATGTCTTGTTACGTGTTGGTGTTAACACTAACACGGAACACTAACACGAGATTTGACCTCACCCAATGACAGGTTGGTCTGGGTTATCAGTCACAGGTGGATCTTGGTTAACAGCCACAGGCGGGTCTGGTTATCCATATTTCATAAAATAAGTTTTTCACTAATATCTCAATGTCAATTAAAATATTCCACTTTTTCACAAAATATACAGTCAAATCAATCACGGTTTTTACACAGCATGTTGGTTGCAGCGTTTACTGCTCTGCACTGGCGGTTTTTGAGACTGCACATCGTTTGTTACGCACCTCATAATCAACTATTGTATCATGCTTCATGAGAATGTTCAAGTTCAAGGTCATAGATTGGCACCAACTTTGATGGGAGTCTTCCAAATTACCCACATTCACCCAAATAATTAAGAATGTTCAATGAAAATGAATTGTATATTGTTCAGATAAGATTAATACATTAAAATACGATGAAATAAACAAATGTCAGTAAAATACTTAAGGTTTATGAGAATCCAATTTCACACTCAATTATTCCCGTTCACGATGTATTCACGAATCCAGTTTTAACGTGGAAAGGCTCACAAAATAGCAGTTGACACTATATAAGTACAAAAGCTCACATAATCACAAATGTTCACAGTATGTTTCACAATTCACAATGATACAATAATATGTTCATAACTATGAATAATTGGTAAAAACCGATATGCTGACCGCCAAGCCAGAGACGGCAACATTCACGCCATTTTCACATCACTATGCATACGGCCCACCGTGATCGTATTGTATTGTTTTTAGATCACGGCCTTGAATGGAAGCTTGCCGTCTGGATAATCGAAGCTAGTTCTCTGGACTACTTTTACTACGTCATATTTCACGTGATATATTGCTCACGTGATAGTACAAAATGGCCGAAACACCGAAAAAAACAGGCTTTCGCTTAAGCGAAGAAACCGCAAATAAATATATATTCTGCAGCACAGAGATACAGTCCCGCCCAGAATATAAATTTTCCAAAATTTCCAGCTGTTTTTCTTTTAATTCAAAGCTGACTCCAAGCATTTTCTTCGCATTTTCTAACCTAGTGGAAAAAATATCAACTGTGTCTGCCATCTTTGATAGTCTCGATTGTCCAAAAGCGTTTCATAAGAAGTAATGTTAGACAAATGAGTTATCTTCCCCTTTTTCTTCAGACCAAACGGACTCTTTAGCGTTTCCATCAGAGATCCCATTCATAGAATTAAGAAGACCAACAAGTCGGCCGGTCTAACAATAAATAACGCACAAATTACACACTCACCTGTGTAACAAAGATGAGTACCCCCTCCTTGAAACGCACAAAAAGTATGATGCTTGCATAATCCTGATCAAGTTCGTTTCAATTGAAACACCGACATGTTGATGCTTTTATACTCAACACCCCCCCCCCCCCTCGCTTCCTCACTCCCGCGGTAACATTTTGTAACCTGTGACTAATTTTTCAATAGTCACTGCGTAAATGCATTCTTGTATTTTTTTCGATATCTATTTTACGATGCAATCAATCTCAATAATTGTCGATTGCGTGTATAAGACGTTACGTTTAGCGAAAGTTTATCTTAATACTGCGTTCACACGACTAAAGTTAAGCCAGCTTAACTTTTAACCGTTCTTCGAGCCTGGTTATTTTTGTCGTCTGAACGCGACCGGTTGAACTTAAGCTGCCTTAACTTGCACCTACTTCGGAGGTGGCTTGAAACCTGGGGCCTTATTCTCGAAAACTTAACTTAGATAAAATCCAGATTTTAAGAAATACAGTAATCTGATTGGATAATAATGCTTATTTTAAAACTAATTTTAGTAACTGGCCAATCAGATGACTGCATCATTAAAATCATAGTAAGTTAAGTTTTCGAGAATAAGGCTCCAGGCTTGGAAACTTAAGCTGGCTTGGTTATTGCCGTCTGAACGCTCCTGGCTAACAAAGCCGGATATAACATTTTCTGCGCATGCGCAGTCCTGTTACCGGATACCCGCCATTACCTATTCATTTGCAAACAACTTTAGCCATGGAGCAAGAAAAAGAAAAAGAAGATGATCGAGCCAAAGAAAACGTCTTCTTTCCAAATATGCCGTTCTCTTTCGGCGTAAAAATGAAAGTTGAAAAGTTTATAAATTAAAATAATCGGTATCGTCACCATTTTGTAGGAAAAGTAAACAATACACGCGCATGCGTCATGGTATCTTGACCTCTGAACTTCCAGATAAATTCCGAGGTCATGTCCAAGCTGGCTTAACTTTTATGTCCGTCTGAACGCTCATGGAAAAAACGTAAACCAGGCTCGAAGAACGGTTAGAAGTTAAGCTGGCTTAACTTTAGTCGTGTGAACGCAGTACTACTGCAAATTCTTTCATTTTATATATTTGAAAGTTAAAGTTAAGCACGACTTTAGTAAAGATCGAGTGGTGCATACACAAAGTTCGACTTAAGTCCAACTTTAGTCAAAGTTTAGGTTAAGTACGAGCGCTGCATATGGCCCTTAATCTATTGACAATATAATAAGTTTTGTAAATAAGCGCTTTCTAATAGGTCTGCGCTTATTAAGGGGAGCTCAGTGGCAGGTCTATGCCAATTATTTAAAAATGCAGAAATAAACGCGCACCACCAGGTCCGCGCGTAATACTACAAAAATCAATTTGAAAGTAAAGTGGGAATGAGGCGCTCACTATCAGGTCCGCGCTTTAATAGTTTTTTTTTTTGGAACGAATTTTGATTTTTAGATTAAGTTAGTAAATATTATTTATGTACAATATAAGTTAAATAATTGAATGAAATATAAAAAGAAAACTTATTATTTTTTTGGGGGGGTATATAAATATATACAAAAAAGGATATCACAAATATCACAGTTAGTAAGTAAGACACTCGACTAGTGTTTCTTTTTAAATATCACAAATTGATAGCTTATGTAGCATACGAATAACACAGATTAATATATATATTTATCATATAAATAGGACAAATATCCCTGTGATAAGCCCATTACATATAAACACGTATCAACTCGGCATTACATAACTATGCAAATTAGGTAAATTAGGTCAATATGCAAATTAGGTACCTGGCAGTCGCACTACTTTTATCTAATAAACAAACTCGAACTAAAGTTTTGAACCTTGTTTACTGTTCGTATTTGATTTAATAATTGTATTAAACAGTGTTCAATGTATTTTGTCTTTATTTTTTAACAGGAATTTAATATCACATGTTTTACTTTGTGAACTATATCGGTCGCGCAATAACACTAATCGGCAAGGCATATTTTACAGAGTCTGTATTCATACACAGTCAAGTTTCATAATATGTCAAAGTTTTCTTACATATAATATGACCAAAAGTACCTTAATTGGGGATACAGTGAGGTTATATGATAAATAGAATTCGCCACTCGTGTTTTTGAATACGTGAAATATCAACCTCGTCTAAGATAATCGGTATTTTTCTCGCCATTATCTTAGACTCGGTTGATATTTCACGTATTCAAAAGCACTCGTGACGAATCCTCTATATATACATCACAAAAAAAAACACAGTTATTTTTCGTCTTTTATTAGTCCGACAGGATATTATGATTGAGACGGGCAATGGGGTTGAAAAGGCTTTTACTCTTTATCCTCTTATCACTAAGAGTTACCCCGTCTCAAATCATATACGAAAGTCAATAGTCGGTCCGTTGATCGGGACGAAGCACTGTTTCCGTTTCCGGCTTCTCTTATGCAGCCATTGATGATCGGAATTTTGGAGTTAGGGCTTCGTCCCAATATTTTTGGCCAATTTTTGATTTTTTTATGGCCGGCCAGTGGCTGTGTACAAAATAAAGAATCGAATTATGAATTACAAAAAATTAACGACAAACGACAAACAATTTTTCTATCATAAGTGGTAATGTAAAAATACAGGAATTAAATTACGATTTACAATATTATGATAAAAAACGATTCAAATTAAAAATAAATTTTGCAGTAGAATGTCACATTTGATCTTACAGTGCCTGTAAAAGTACCTATGGCAAAATTTAAAAAGATGTAACCTTAAGATCTAAATCTATTAGTGGCCAGTGGGTAAAATGAAGGACCGACAAGTCAAAGACGAAAACTCTACATGGCCAATTCTTTATTCTCTTATAGTGATGGGTGTGGGGCAGATTTTATAACGGATTTGGCATATTCCCAATCCTACAGCTCCATCTTAGCCTTTCATATCGAAAAATTACCATAAAAATTACATCTTAAGGCCTAAACCCGTAACTGGCCAGTGGGCCATGTAGAGTCTTCGTCTTTGACCGATCGGTCCGCCATATTGGATTTCGCTCACTGGCCAGTACTCGATTTAAGCCTTAAGATTTCAAATTTTTTAGATTTGATTCATGTTAATATCTTAGATGGACCATAAGGATGCCATATAAACACATTCCATAAAAAAAAACTGCCCCACCCCCATCACTTTAAAGGAAGAAAAAATTGGCCACGTCGAGTCTTCGTCTCTAATTTCGCTCCCTGGCCAGTAACGGCTTAAGGCCTTAAGATATAATTTTTATGGTAATTTTTCGATATGAACGGCCAAGACGTAGCTGTAGGGTTAGGAAAATGCCAAATCCGCCAAGAAATCTGCCCCACCCCATCGCTATAAGAGAATAAAAAATTGGCCATGTAGAGTCTTCGTCTTTGGCCGATCGGTCCGCCATATTGGATTTCGCTCACTGGCCAGTACTCGATTTAAGCCTTAAGATTTCAAATTTTTTAGATTTTTTTCATATTTATGGCTTAGATGGACCAATAGGATGCCATATAAACACATTCCATCAAAAAACTGCCCCACCCCCATTACTATAGAGGAAGAAAAAATTGGCCATGTCGAGTCTTCGTCTCTAATTTTGCCCACTGGCAAGTAACGGGTTTAGGCCTAAATGATATATTTTTTTTTCTAATCTAGCGATATGAACAGCTAATTTGGAGCTGTAGGATAGAGAATATGCCTAATCTGTCAAAAAATCTGCCCCAACCCCATCGCTATAAGAGAATAAATATTGGCCATGTAGAGTCTTCGTCTTTGGCCGATCCGTCCGCCATATTTCGCTCACTGGCCAGTACTCGATTAAAACCTTAAGATTTCAAATTTGTTAGATCTTGTTCATACTAATGGCTTAGATGGACCAATAGTTTCCAATATAAACACATTCCATAAAAAAAATCGGTTTTTAGCCATACTAGTTCAGTCAAAAGGTGAATCCCACCCTCATCACTATAGAAGAGATAGAAATAATAAACTCTTTTACAACAATCATTTATAACATAAGATGACTAGTGACTTATCTGTTTTATTATAAATACAACTGTTTGAAAAACAATTCGTTTTATGATTTTATTACAACAATTACAAACATTCCTCAAAATTAGTTTACTTGAATTACAATAAATTCGTTTTTCGTTGTTATTACGAGAATTACAATAAGTCCTAATTTTTAGTGTAGCCATTGGCCACAATTATTGGTCGGCCACTGACATAATGACGAAGTGTCAATTGGAGTTTTGTTGATTTTAAATCAACTTGCATCTATTATGGGTTTGGTGCAATGGTATATATTGTGGTCAAAATAAATAGTTTATACCTTTTACTTTACAAATATGCTTTCCCTATAGATGACATCTCTCTTGATCGATAATTATGATGGCTTCGATTTAGAGTACTGACGTGATGTGTACAGCGTGCTGTCTACTGGTCGAGTCGTCAAAACATATACAAAACCAGTCCATTATATTTTCAAGGGTATAAAAGTATCTTATTTAGAGGGTTTTTTGTTTGGCAAGTTACAGCAACACCCTTGAAAATATAATGGACTGGTTCTGTATATGTTTTGACGGTACCCGGATGAGCCGAAATATCTGTTTGACTATAATGTGGGATTCCCATCCGCCTAAAATAATATTCCTTTTTCGTTTTCGTACCCTTGGACAGTTTATCAAATGTACGGAGAGTGACTAGTCCATTTTGACAGCTTTCGATTTATTTTCAATAAATCAATTGTCTCTTATAGCCTATAGGTAAGTTTTTACAGGCCCAGCTGTATCAAAAGTTTCAAATGAGCAATCACATCGTAATAAGACCCGTTATTTAATATGGTAATATTATATCATATCCATCCCTACTACTTTATTGTACTCAACAAGGCTCTTCTCCCCACCTAAAGATTCCTAGTAACGCCACTCAAAAGGGGCCACGGAGCAAGGAGGGGGTGAAAAACGAAAAAAAAATTCCTGGGGTAAAATTCCCACAATGTGGTCGTTTTCAAAGAAAAGAAAAAGCCTGAGACAATAGGAAATCAACGACTTTCAAAATTGTCAGAATCCCTTAAATGTTCCTTCAGCGGCAAACGTATCCTTTATAGGATTGGATGGCTGTAAAAAAAAAAATCAGCCCACCGTTTTCATTTGCTTCCACTAAACTTCTTAAGTCCAAAATTGTCTTAAGTCTGACTTACGTAAGAAAAATCCCCAAATTTGCGTTTCACTAAGATTCTTACGTCAAGAAATTTTCGTAAGTTTTTGCGTAACTTAAGACAGCTACACCCTGTCGTAACTTTTTTCTTAGACCAAGAAATGCTTGAAAATAAATGAAACTCTGCTTTTTTTGTTTTGTGAACTCATAAATATTAAAACTTTGAATGTTTTTCACGTTTTTTCTGTATTATTTGCCCTATTTTTGTCATTTTGAACTTTCAGTTTTCCGACCGTCAAACATTAGTTACGATGACGTCGAAAATGTCATGTTGACGTCATTTCACGCTTCGAAAATCATACCGCCATTTTGAGGATGAAGTCGTAAATTTTCGGCACTAAAGACTGTTTTAAAGTGTTTGTAGGACTCGAATGTGTTCTAATACATATTTCTTTTCTGTTTTTTGATGAAATAAAGAGGTAAATTCGTCAAAACAATGTTGTCGATTACGCGCGTGATAACTTGCGTAGCTAAGAACTTCGTAAGTTGCTTAGTGAAACAGGCGTAAGATTTCCCGTAAGATGTGCGTAAGTCAAATTCTTTTGCGTAAACTTACGCACTTTAGTGGAACAGGGCCCTGGAGATCGAAGGAATAAAGCTTCAGAATTGTCTGAAATTTTCAGTGAATATTCAGGATACATATTAGAACATATCTGCCAACTTTGATAACGGTAGCTTAACGGGAAGACAGTAACCAAACATAGCCAAATACTACGGCCTTGACCCAAATAAAGATATTGCAAAGTTTATCGAGATATGTCATCTAATGCTTGCGGTGTTTCACATTGAAAGATAGTGGACCACGGCCATATACGCCTAACGAAAAGCCTCAAACCTTTTGATTTAGGTCCAATAACATCCATTTTAAGTTTCAACAAAATCGGTTGAAAACTAAGATAGTAATAGCATATTCAAGACTTTGGGGCAAGGGCAATAACTCTGCTACTAACGGTCAAAAATAGCTCAAATTCATCTTTGTTTTCTGAATATGTATATACATGCTGAATTTCATTAGATTCCATCAAAAATTCTAGTTTTTAGAGCGTTTACAAGCAATTGATGTTGATTGAAGCACTTACTGTATAGAGGTTAAAGGGCGAAAACTCCTCAAAACTGATGAAAGAGGCCTAAATCTTGAAAAAGCTTTAATTTTAATCAGGAGTAAACTAAATTTTCCCAAACCTTTCGATTTAGGTCCAATAACATCCATTTTAAGTTTCATCAAAATCGGTTGAAAACTAAGAGAGTAATAGCATATTCAAGATTTGGGGCAAGGGCAATAACTCTGCTTCTAACGATCGAATATAGCTCAATTTTGAACTTGATCTTCGTTTTATGAATATGTATACACATATCAAATTTCATTTGATTCCGTCAAAAACTCTAGTTTTTAGAGCGTTTACGAGCAAATGTTGACGGACGGACCAACATATATGAGGCAAGGGCAATAACTCTGTTTCTAACGATCGAAAATAGCTCAAATTCGAACTTGATCTTCGTTTTATGAATATGTATACACATATCAAATTTCATTTGATTCTGTCAAAAACTCTAGTTTTTAGAGCGTTTACGAGCAAATGTTGACGGACGGACCGACGGACCGACGGACGGACAGGGGTGCCGACAATATACGTCCTCTTAGAGAGATGACGGCGTATACAAATCATTAATGCATATTAAGAAGTTAGATGTATTGTGTATTAGAGGTTTCTTGTACTATATCAGTAGGGCGTTTCACACCCAGATAATTCCCGCCCGGCCAATTCCTATCAGGACATTTCGCACCAGGATGATTTGAATCAGGACAACTTCCACCCCAGACATTTCACAACCTGGCACTTTACACCCAGGACGATTCACATCCAGGAAAACTGCCACCCGGAAATTTCACACCCGGTCAATTCGCACCCATGACAATTTATATCCATAAGAATCGCATTCCTGTCTCCTACACAAACAACAATCTACAAGGGGTCCATTGCAATAAAATTCGTAAGTATAAAACCATGCGTATTTGCCATGGTAGACTATGGTATCTATGGAAGTTCGGCATAATTTTGTACTTACGAATTTTACTGGAACTGGCCCCAAGGTTTAAGTTTCGCTAGGTGACTACGCTCCAATATTTCTTACACTAAATGTTTGCAATGGGATTTTAACGGACAAGTATTAAAATGGGCCATAATCTGCCTCAAAGTATGACCGGCTGCCGTTTGGGACTTTTTGGCGAGAATTTATCTACAATCATAACTTATTTCTGTTTCTATCAATTCATGCATTCCGTTTTAAATTTTATAATGGGAGCAAAAATGGGTGCGAATTGCCCGGGTGTGAAATTTCCGGGTGGCAGTTTTCCTGGATGTGAATTGTCCTGGGTGTGAAGTGCCAGGGTGTGAAATATCTCGGGTGGAAGTTGTCCTGATGCAAATCAACCTGGTGCGAAATGTCCTGATAGGAATTGGCCGGGCGGGAATTGTCCGGGCGGGAATTATCTGGGTGTGAAATGTCCGCGCACGGAATTGGTAGTATGAGGTATTATGTATTAGAGGTTTCTTGTATTTTGTCTTTTGCATTAGACGTTTAAGGTATTTGGTTTTGCATTATGTTACATTTGCGTTTTGAATTAGACATTCCTACATAGCATTAGGTTTTTACCGCTTTCCCCCGCCATAAATTACTCTGTCGTAAACCAGTCTATCATTCAAAATCTGCTTTATTTACCTAAATATATCGGTTAGACCGTTAGACCAAAGACTTGGCCGTTTTCGAAGCGAAGAATGGCGCGGAATTTCTGTTTCAATTTTGACACCAAAATTAGTGTCCTCCCTTCTCATTTTTCTTATCATCGTATAACAATATTTAAAAAAAATATATAACTACGAGCCCCTGTGGTTACAAGTCATAAAGAAGTTTAGGTTTAATCAAAACAGAAACATAGATGGAATAGGTAGAGTACAAGTGGTTGAATGACAATGGACGTGCACACAAGCACGGAATAAAACGTCCGTAGTTAAGGGTAACCTACGGTGTCTATGCTGATTCAGACCACAAATACATATGAAATATTAGTCCGAATCAATCGTATATACGTCGGCCATTTTCTATCAATAATAACCTCGTATGCATCAGGCGGATAAATCGCACTACTTTTGTCTTTATTGATGACGTCATCTGAAAAGTCTCTGACATCCAGACTTTTCCTATCTATAAGCATAATGTGCAAGGGAGGTAACTAACAACCTATAAACAGAACTATTTTTTATCGCGTAATCTCCTTCCGCCCATTGGCATTGGAAGGTTTTCTTCTATCTGCATACGAGGTTATTATTGATAGAAAATGGCCGACGTATATACGATTGAGTCCGAATCACACTACAATAATGTAACATTAGGTTCAAATCAAATTTTGCACTAGTTTAGCTCAGGAAAAAAACCTTTCTTTTAGAAAGAAGTTCCACTTAAAAAAGAACAGATCATATATTTATCTGATAAACATTAAATTAAAACAAAAAATAATCCTCACAAATACTGCAGCCATAGCAAAATCCACCAAAGCCGCATGGTCCCAAGTTGTAAAACCAAGTATCAAAATATTTCATCAAAGATGTCTGGGCCAAATCCAATTTCTCCAAATTTTTGAAAAATATCATCCTTTAAGAGAGTAGTAATGGGTTGGTCTTTCTTGTTCCTGTTTGATGAATTTTGCCCGTCAAGCTTTGCTAACTAACACGACGTCTTTCTTTCAATATGGCGGCTGGAGGCATGGTGTTTTAGCACTCTTCCCTGTTCGATAGCTTGCAAGGTAGCTTGTCAATGGTCATATGCGCGGAAGTTAGATTACTATTCTAATCGCACGTAAACCCTGAGCTTGACAACCATATACAAGCAGAATCTGTCCCTAGTGCCCGAATCGTCCAAATTTTCAAGGGGTTTTTTAATTTTCAATACGGTTATCCATTATCCAAAAGATAGCTTGCCAGGCAAGGTAACATACGCCCACTTCAGGAAATTTGAATATTTGAATAAGTTGATTGCACCATCGCACTTATTTGAGCTGATATTTAGATGAATCAATTCGAATGAAAACTCTAGCCTCTATTGTGTAAACAAGTTAAGGACGATAACTCATAAACCGATGACTAGAAACGCACGATTCTCGAATTCATCTGAGTTATTATCAAGATGAATACACATACCAAGTTAACTTTAACGATTTTTTCACTAAGTCAAGGTCAATAACTCATAAACCGACAATTGGAATCGTGCCATTTTAAAACTCATCCGAGATATTATCAAGATGAATACACGTACCAAGTTTCATTCAAAGAGGATAAAAACTCTGGTCACTATCGCGTACACAAGTCAATTTTAACGTTTTTTCACTAAGTCAAGGGCAATAACTCAAAAACCAACAACTGGAATCGCGCCATTTTCGAACTCATCCGAGATATTATCAAGATGAATACACATACCAAAATTCATTCAAATCGGATAAAAACTCTAGTTTCTATTGCGTACACAAGTTAATTTTAACGTTTCTTCACTAAGTCAAGGGCAATAACTCAAAAACCGACGACTGGAATTGCGCCATTTTCGAACTCATCCGAGATATTATCAGGATGAATACACATACCAAGTTTCATTCGAATTGGATAAAAACTCTGGCTTCTATCGTATACACAAGAAATTGTTGACAGACAGACGGACGGACGGACGGACGGACCGACGGACCGACGGACGGACAGGGGTGACGACAATATACGTCCACATTTTCATGTGGGCGTATAAAAACAATTTCAGGAAAATTGTCCCTCAAGAATTGTGCCCTACGAGTGCAAACGGTATCCGTGAAAGTTACGCTATTACGGAAACTGCCGAGGATTGCCGATTGCTACGAGTGTTTACGAGCCAAAAAACAAACGGATTTTTAAGAAAAAGGGCAATGGGAATTTTTTATTTTTCAATAAGATTCATCATTGGATGATAATAAACAATTTCCTTTTAGTGGTCTGGTCCAGGCTCAGATGGTGCGTTATTATCAGATGACTGGTACAAAGCAATTTGCAATGTATTAATATAGATATAAACTACAATAATTATACAAAATTATATATCTTTATATAAATCTTAGAAACTAATACCTGTAGGCCTAGTTTGTTGTCTGCATTACTGGTGTAAAATGAGAATGATGGGTAATATGGTATCCACTTTATTAAGATAATAATTTAGGCTGGTAAAAAAAAATTGTAAAACAAAAATAAGATTGATGTATTCCATGAAAAAACATAGCTTGCCAGGCAAGGTAATATACGCCCACTGGCAACTTTGACTTACTATGTTACTTAATAAATATATTTGACAGAAAAAATATTCAACCTTTAGTCAAACACCTCTTTTGAACTTTTTGTGATAATACTGAACAATATTATCAAAATCCATCAAAGATTATGTTTTATTGTGGACGGACATGGGTGACGACAATATTCGCATACGTATAAAAAACATATCAAAACCAGTGAGGGCATAGAATGAAAAGATATTTAATTTCTGAGATTTTTTTAAACAAGTGAAATACTTATCACACTTATACATTTACATCATGTTCCTCCTTCAGCACGATGTCATAGTTTCTCCGACAGAGTCCGACAAGACATTTGAGACTTAATATTCGCGAATTGAAAGGCACGTTTTTATCACGCTGGCTGCAATAAAAAGTTAGAATGTTTTATTACGTATGAAAAAACGAAACAACATTTTTCAACATCTATCGTATGTCTTTTGATAGAAAATATTTAGCTATCCCACTGTGGCGAGTTTTAACGGGAATAAAAGTAAGCGTGTCATGTTTTTTTTTTTTTTAATGATTTTACTTGTGAGTTGAGATTTTGTCGGCGACTGCATTTTCAAATTTACTCTTAAAATGTGGAGTTCATATTTCCGCAGAATTTTTTTTTATAAACACTGGTCCTCATATTGATCAAGTGTTGTATGAGATAAATGATATATCACAGACTAAAATAATAAACGGTTAGGCCTAAAGGTGAGATAGCCTATATGCCTTAAATTTAAATTTCCAGCGAAAATATGCGAACGATAAAATTTGCCCCATGGTGACGATGCTTCTGTGAGCGGAGATGTGTCGCAAAACGCCGCAGCCGGTACATTTCGGGACTTTAATGTTCTCTGATGCCAAATTGTGCTTCTCCGTGCTTTGAGAGGTCAGAATAGTCCGAAACATACTATAGCTTACATATGCCACAACAGTTATTTCCTTGCAATGTTAGACTAGCGTATAGGCAGACAAATTTGATGCTCCACTTTTATTGCAATTTTACAATATGCCTACTTAAAATTCGAGAAAATTTAAATTTAGGTCATATAGGCCTATAGGCCTAGGCTACACTTGATCGATACGAGGACCAGTGATTAAAATACAATTATTCGGAAATATGAATTCCACATTCCTATGATAAATCTCAACTCACAAGTTGTGACTGAGTTACTTTAAGTAGTCATGTGACATGTATTATGCATGTAAGAGTTATCTCTCTTTATGTAAGAAAAAAGATGGCTGATTAAACAATTCGTAAACCCTGCTGTTGAATGAATGATTCACCCACCACATTTGAATGAGTATACAGTCCTCACCTTTTGATTCGGAGCCTTTCTAGCATTTGAGAACCCAACGCCGGTAAACTTACCGCCCATTTCCTTACATGGTCCGACGAGACGGATAATTAAGCCCACGAAGAATTTTCTAGAAACCTGGCAACTTGCCAACTCGTGTTGTCAGACGACCTTCACCTTTCACAGAGTTAAATATCACAAGAATTTCGAAGACTTTCACACAACTTGATTCACTATGTCGGAAGACAACGGAAAGAAGAAACGGATTCGAGGTGGCCACAGATCTTCATTAAAGCGACTTCTTTCAATGTCAGAAGAAGTATTGACGACGTCTATTGAAAATGCAGATAATCCGAATATTCCGACTTTAAAGGAAAAGGCATCACAGTTGATTATAAGCCTAAAAGAAAAACTCACAGTTTTGAAGGAATTAGATGACGCAATTTTAGATGGTTTTAAGTCGGATGATGATTTTGAATCAGAGATCGAAGAAACAGATGTTTATAGAGAAACCTCACAACTTACAATTGTCAAATTGGAATCAAAATTATCAGAATTAGAGAATATATCAGATAGAAGAAGTGATGTCTCAACTGTTCTGGGAATTGAACCTAGCACACAACAGATACCTTTACAGAGCCAACCAATACTAGTTCCTGATATTTCTGCAGAACAGCCTGGATCGGATGATGACACAAGTTCAAACACACACTCCACACACCACACAGGAACTCGATCACGCACTGGCATTCATGTCAAGCTACCAAAACTCACTTTGAAAACATTTCATGGAGAATATTCCAAATGGCAAGAATTTTGGGATTCCTATAATTCAGCAATACATAGCAACTCATCTTTAACGGATATCGATAAATTTAATTACTTGAAATCATTGCTTGACGGATCTGCAGCTAACTCCATATCTGGTTTACCTCTCAGCTCTAGCAACTATGAAGAAGCAATTACAATCTTAAAGAAACGTTTTGGAAATCGCCAACAGATCATCAATAGACACATGAAACTTTTATTGAATTTAAACACTGTCACAGATATACATAATCTACGAGGTCTTAGACAAATGTATGATGTAATTGAGTCAAATGTTAGAAGTTTGCAAACACTGGGAGTTCCTTCAACCTCCTATGGAAATTTATTGTCAACCAGCTTTATGGATAGAATACCACACGAATTGAAGATTATTATTGGCAGAGACGTTGGAGATGACGATTGGGAGTTCGACAGAGTTCTTGGTATTATGCTAAGAGAATTAGAAGCTCGGGAAAGAACTGTCACATCTAGTAATAATTTTAGACAAAAACCGACCACACAACCGTCAACCAATAACTACAACTACAGGAATTCATCGAACACACAACAGCGACAATCTACTACTACAACATTGTACACATCGGATAATGGTTCATCGAGTAACACACATGGATGCACTTATTGTAGCAAGCCCCACACATCCAATTCTTGTAGAACAGTGAGTAATATTGCTGCTAGAAAAGAAATATTGAAGAAATCAGGGAGGTGTTTTATTTGTTTGAGAAGAAATCACATTGGAAGAAATTGTAGTGAACAGAAGACTTGCCCTTACTGTAATTACAGACACCACATCAGTATATGTCCTGTTATGAAGAGAGACTCTCCTTCATCACCTACGAATGATCAAGATACCAGAAATGGTGACCAAGCAGCAGTTTTATATACAGCCGAAACCTCATGTTCAGTACTCCTACCAACAGCCGTAGCAGAGATTTATAATCCGAACTCGTCTGAACTTAAAGCAAGACGTCGAAGTATTTTGGATACAGGAAGTCAGCGCACTTATATTACAAAACGTCTACAGATGTTATTGAAATTAGAGACAACTACTACAAGTACGGTCAAGATAAAGACGTTTGGATCAACTGATGAGTACTCACAAGATATAGAAGTTGTCAAATTTATGATAAGAAACTCATATGGTAACGACATTATGATGACAGCCTTTGTAGTACCAATTATATGTCAACCACTTAAAAGTCAAAACCTAGACGAAGTTAAGGCTAAATATCGAAGATACACAAATTTGAAGTTTGCAGATTCCACAACCAGTAACACAGACACTGAAATAGATATACTTATTGGATCCGACCAGTATTGGGATATTGTCACCGGACGTATATTACGGGGGGAGTCAGGCCCTACTGCAATGGAGACTAAACTTGGATGGGTATTCTCTGGTCCCTCAGGAGGCAACTTGAAAACGGCCGAGCACATTTTGGTGACAACCCTTCACATCTCTTTGGATGAGCAACTTAAGAAGTTCTGGGAAATAGAATCGCTTGGACTGCAGAACAAAACAGCATATGATGATTTGACTGAGAGCATACGTTTCACCGACCAAAGGTACGAAGTCATGTTACCATGGAAACACCCACACCCAACTCTACCCGACAATTTCCAGCTATGCAACAGAAGATTGAACAATTTATTGAAAAGACTCAGAACAGATACAGATTTATTGAAGGAGTATGACAAGATAATAAGAGAGCAGGTTAAGGATGGAATATTAGAAGAAGTGGATTCCACAATCGGAGAGAAGGGAGCAGTACATTACCTACCTCATCACGCAGTAATCAGGAGAGACAAATTGACAACAAAGCTTCGCATTGTTTACGATGCTTCAGCGAAAACTTCAACTACGCCATCACTTAACGACTGTCTTTATTCCGGTCCACCACTTAATCAGAAGATCTTCGACATTATTCTAAGATTCAGAACCCACAGAATAGCACTTATAGCAGACATAGAAAAAGCTTTCCTTATGGTTTCGATGAAAGAAGAAGACAGAGATGTATTGAGGTTTTTTATGGGTTGATGACATCAATAAGGATAATCCAGAATTAAAAACTTTCCGGTTTACCAGAGTTGTCTTTGGAGTATCATCTAGTCCATTTCTACTCAACGCCACCATAAAATATCACATGGAGAAGTATTACCACAATGATCCTGAATTCGTAGAGCTATTTATGAGATCAATTTACGTTGATGACCTAACTTCTGGAGCTCAAACTGAAGAAGATGCTTTTGATATCTACAAGAAATCGAAGTCAATATTATCTGAAGGAGGTTTTAACTTAAGGAAATTTGTATCCAATTCACCACGGCTTAGAGAGCGAATCACACTTGAAGAAGCACAGTCAGAATCGAAACACATTTTACCTATAGAAATTAGAACTGATCACATTTCAGAAGAAGATGAAACCTTTGCCAAGTGCACAGTTGGATCAAACACAGAACCAGAACATGGAGAACAGAAAATACTTGGAGTACGATGGAAGTATACCACAGATGAATTTATTTTCGATCTCCAGGATATTTACCACTCAGCGATAGAAGCAGAGCCTACCAAGAGGAATGTAGTTAGCATAGCCTCTAGATTTTTCGACCCACTTGGATTCATTTCACCTCTTACTATACGATTCAAGATACTTTTCCAAGAATTATGTAAATCAAAAATCGACTGGGATGAAGCACTAGATGGAGAACATTTAAACCAATGGAACGATTTAACTCACAGCATATCAGATATCAAAACCATCAACATTCCCAGATGTTATTTCACAGAAGATACTGAACTACAATCATGTAGACTTGTAGGATTTTGCGATGCATCACAAAAGGCGTATGCAGCAGTTGTTTATCTACACATCATTACAGAGTCATCGGAGTATGTAAAGTTCGTAGCGTCTAAAACCAGAGTAGCCCCTTTGATTCACCAAACTATCCCACGACTAGAACTTTTGTCTGCTCTGATTTTATCACGTCTTATATCAACGATCCAAACAGCTATCCAGTATGAAGTAAAATTAGAAGATCCCAGATGTTATACAGATTCGAAAGTAAGCTACTATTGGATAGTACAACAATCAAAGGAATGGAAACCTTTCATTCAAAACAGAGTCAACGAAATTAGAACTTTGGTACCAGTTACAGCATGGGCTCACTGTCATGGCTTAGATAATCCAGCAGATACTCCGTCACGGGGTAAACATCCTAAAGAATTCTTACACAATCGGCTATGGACAGAGGGACCTGAATGGATAATCAATAATGACACAAATCCTGAATCAACTATGGTACTAGAAGATACACCAGTCGAATGTATTACAGAGATGAAGGCCAAGGACAAGGCAGAATATGATTCGGTATTATTAGTAGATCAGGAAGACACCCACAACTTAACTAGAATTATCAACGTAGAAGAATATAGCAACGTTGACAGACTCTACAGGATTACAGCTTATGTAATGAGATTTGTCTTTAAGCTGAAGGCACGTTTGAAACAGCACCCGGATGAAACAGACACTGGAAAATCTCCATCATTAGAAGAAATCAAACAAGCTGAAATTTTATGGATAAAAGAAATTCAGAGATCTTTAAGACAGAACAAGAACTTTGGTAATTGGAAACGACAATTTGATGTTTACGAAGATGAAGCACATATTTTGAGGTGTCGAGGAAGATTAGCCAATTCAAGTTTACCAGACAATACCAAATTTCCCATCTTATTAGATTCTCACCATCACCTGACATCACTGATAGTAAGAGATTGCCACAAACGAGTTATGCACAGTGGAACCAAAGCAACTTTGACAGAACTTAGATCTCGTTTTTGGATAGTAAAGGGACGTCAATTTATAAGAAGATTAATTCATGGTTGCGTCACATGTAGAAGATATGATTGTAAACCTTATGATCCAGCCCCAGCTCCACAACTACCCGAATTCAGAGTTACCGAAAATACACCATTTAGTCATATTGGTGTAGATTTTGCTGGCCCTCTTTATATAAAAACCACCGACAAAGATTTACAACAGAAAGTATGGATATGCTTGTTTACCTGTTGTTCCAGTAGAGCAGTTCACTTAGAATTAGTTCCGGATTTGCACACATCTTCATTCCTGCGATGTTTTCAACGTTTTACGTCAAGAAGAGGCGTACCCGTGAAGATTTTATCGGATAATGGGAAAACCTTCATAGCAGCAGCTAAACATTTTGAGAAGCTTTCCAAGGATCCAGATTTTAATTATTACCTACAAGGCAAGGGAATTAATTGGTCTTTTAACCTTGAAAAGGCCCCATGGTGGGGTGGAATATTCGAACGACTAATTAAGTCCACCAAAAGATGTCTGAAGAAGACCGTCGGCGGAGCTAAACTTACTTACGAAGAATTAGAAACTGTCCTGATAGAAGCAGAAGCTGTACTCAACTCTCGACCCCTATCGTATGTCTCAACAGAGGATGTGGAAGAACCTCTGACCCCTTTTCATCTTTTGTATGGTCGTAGAGTCACCAATTTGCCCGAAGTTAATTCGACTACCAATCAAGATCCAGACTACGAACCTACCCACAATGAAATAACCAGAAGAATGGTATATCTCCAAAACACAATTAATCACTTTTGGGAAAGATGGAAAACAGAATATCTTTTAGAACTGCGCTCAACTCACCGTCATGGTCCACATGGTACATCAATAGCCAATATCGGAGATGTAGTTATTATTCAAGATCAAGATCACCCAAGAGGCCAATGGAAATTGGGTAAAATAGAGCAATTGATCAAAGGCAACGACGATCAAACACGTGGAGCCATAGTTCGTGTTCACAGCAAAGATGGTAAAACCAAAACTCTTCGCAGACCTGTGCAACATTTATACCCTATGGAGATTCAACAAGCACCTGAATCCGAAGAATTGCAAGCTGATAATCGAGATGATGAAGCAGATGATTTAATTCCAAACGAAGAAGAGCCACAACAAGCGAGACCAAAACGAGCAGCAGCCGAGAAAGCAAATAAAAGGAGACAGTCATGGATGAAAGATCTTTAATTGTTTCAAATTAACAAAACTGACATTTAAAGCTACAATATGCTAGTATTAATTTTAAGTGATCTCAGTGCACTTTATAGACTTTATGTTTTAATCATTCCAAATTGGGTGATGGCCAGTTTATTCGTTAAATTACAGGACTTTAATTCATTCCACTGGTCATCAGAGGGGAGTGTGACTGAGTTACTTTAAGTAGTCATGTGACATGTATTATGCATGTAAGAGTTATCTCTCTTTATGTAAGAAAAAAGATGGCTGATTAAACAATTCGTAAACCCTGCTGTTGAATGAATGATTCACCCACCACATTTGAATGAGTATACAGTCCTCACCTTTTGATTCGGAGCCTTTCTAGCATTTGAGAACCCAACGCCGGTAAACTTACCGCCCATTTCCTTACACAAGTAAAATAAAAAAAAATAAAACAATACATGGCGCGCTTACTTTTATTCCCGTTAAAACTCGCCACAGTGATGTAGATAAATATTTTCTGTCAAAATATGTCGTTTCTTCACACGTAATAAAAAACATTCCAACTTTTTATAGCAGCCTGCGTGATAAAAAGGTACTGTCTATTTACCACTGCTTGGTAACATGTTAAACTAGGCCAATGTCACAATATTAGTCAATGGAGACTAAAACGTGGTACTTTTTTTTACCACGCTTTTTTCTAATTAGTCAGATTTTATCCATTTTTTTTTTGAAAGAATCCAAAAAATCACACTTTTCAGAATTCAAATATGTCAATATTGTGCGCATTTCACCACGATAACATTCAAAATTAGGCAGATTGAAATTCCAGGCGTAAGACAAATCTCCGCCATACTTGATGGTGTCTATGATTTGTGTATTTCGGTTGCTAAATTTCACAGTACAACTGCAATGATGCTAACGATATTACTATGAAGTATGTTTGTGTTTCAATAGTTTCTTTAAAACTTTTTAGATTCTCGGAAACGTAATTTGTATCAAGTTTATGGTTGAAGATTATTTTTTTTTTTTTTAAATATGACCTTCATTTACGCTGATTCAATGTCTGTATCCTTGTGTTTAAACTTCAAAATATGCCCAGAAGTGTCTTTCTGGGATTTTTGTATGAAGGATACATTGTTTTTCAATATAACTTAATTCTTATAATTCGCTGCCTCTATACCCTGAAGTAAACTTGAAGTCCGCATTTCATTTAATTTCATGTTGGCGGTAAAGTAGGGGTCGTGGTCGGCCAACGTCCAATCGAGAGAGACAGTGTAAGAGTTTGCAGCCTCAGAGGCCCGGTGCTGTAATTGACATTGCATATCTTTCTTAGCCAATGCTCCAGTAGCCTGAAATTTTCAATTAATCAGCGAAAAACATGTCATCCTACATGGGAACATTTTCGAACCAATCTAATTGCAGTATGTAAAGAATTATTTATCACTAGAATTACTATCTTCATCTATAGTCACTAACATCAACCTACTATCATCTACAGTCACTATCTTCTATCTACAATCACACAATTCAACCTACTATCATCTATAATCACTATCGTCTATCTACAGTCACTCTACACCAACCTACTATCATCTACAGTCACTATCTTCTATCTACAGTCACTCTACACCAACCTACTATCATCTACAGTCACTATCGTCTATCTACAGTCACTATACACCAACCTACTATCACATATAGTCACTATCCTCTATCTACAGTCACTATCCACCAACCTACTATCACCTAAAGTCATTATCCTCTATCTACAGTCACTATCCACCAACCTACTCTGGTGATGGTGATAGTAGGTTGGTGTAGATAGAAGATAGTAGGTTGATGTATAGTGACTGTAGATAGAAGATAGTGATTATAGATGATAGTAGGTTGAATTGTGTGATTGTAGATAGAAGATAGTGATTATAGATGATAGTAGGTTGATGTTAGTGACTATAGATAGAAAATAGTGATTATAGATGATAGTAGGTTGATGTATAGTGACTATAGATAGAAAATAGTGATTATAGATGATAGTAGGTTGATGTAAGTGACTATAGATAGAAAATAGTGATTATAGATGATAGTAGGTTGACGTGAGTGATTGTAGATAGAGGTGAGTGATTGTAGATAGAGGATAGTGATTGTAAATGATAGGTGTATATCATTGCCCCTATCATTGAAGTCCCCATCCCTGGAAAAAGTTGAAAAATTGTATTGGGCCTTCCGCTATATTACGATTCAATGGAAATCCCCTGACCGATTTCCTACTGATTAAACTATGTCGGTGAGGACCGAGACATTTAGCATTTAGAATTGATGGCGCGCCGGCGTTCCATATGCATACTATACCTCCAGTTACAGGAGGATGATGCCGCCATTGTTGAACATCAAAACTTTCAAGCAATTAAAAATGTTTGTAGTAAATAAAATACAAAACGAAGAAACCATATAGAGTACATGCAGTAACATCATAGCCTGCACTTATTTGTACCTGGGATAACGTTAAACACCCAAATTTCATAACATGGACCATTTTAGATAGGTTTGAAAATGGTAGTATCCAACCTTGAACTTTGAACTCTACATAGATGGCCTTGACATTTATTTGTAAACAAACATTATTTTTTTCCACAAATCCGGGTTTTTTGGTGAAAACGGTGAATATAGGATGTAAAATACTTATTTTTTATTCATCTTGGTTTTTCAAATCAGGTTTACCTGTAATGATGGCTGTAAAGCCACGTATGGCTATTTATCACGCAGTGGTAAATATAGACGCTGCCTGATAAAAACGTGCTTTTCAATTCGCGAATATCAAGTCTCAAATGTCTTGTCGGACTCTGTCGGAGAAACTATGACAGCGCTTCAGCAAAGTTAGATTAGTAATGAAATGAAATGATAGCCGTTGCTAAAGGAACATGCATTTACCTTATCTGACTAGCATTTACCTCAAATCACAAGATATATTATAGGGGAATGTTCAGCATTTTCTAGGGTCAATTTGGGCCTTTAATATATGCAAATAGCCTTCATAATTACTACTTATGCACGAAAATCATATAATTCCTTCAATTATATCCTTACCTTAACATGTATCCTTATTTTCTGTATGTGTATTTTCTATTTTCTATGGAAGACCAAACAGTCCATAATTAAGACTTCTTAATCCTTAATCCTTAGTTCTGAATGCCTAATTCCTATTCCTTCAGGCCATTTGTAGGCCATTTTCAACATTTGTTTCACAAAATCAAAATTTGTTCACCAAAATCATCAGTTTTGTTCATCAAATTGATAATTTGTCAAGTTATAATTTGTATAAATATTCTACTTTTTACGGTGGCACATATACGACATTCCTTTTTTTTTTTTTTTTCAATTAAAAAAAAATTCTGAAGGCTGGGTGAAAACCTAAAAAATAAAAACCTAAAACTTATTTGGGGTTTTGGGTTTTTATTTTTTCGGTTTTTGGGGGGGGGGGGGGGGGGGGTTATCTAGAGAGTTATGTAAAATGGTAAAAATAAAAACCCAAAACCTCAAATAAGTTTTAGGTTTGTATTTTTTAGGTTTTCACCCAGCCTTCAGAATTTTTTTTAACTGAAAACTAAAAAAAAAAGGAATGTCGTTTATGGGCCACCGTAACTTTTATCAAATATAAAAAAAAAATTTTTATGTCCTACTATTCCAGCTCTGGACTCTGATTTATACGCAGTAGACTAGTAGTCCTTCTACATATATTGTAAATTCAAACACAAGTTTCACTTTACATTTCTTCGATATCAAATCATCAGTAACAAATTTTAATATACAAATCTTGCCCAACAAATCTTGCGTAACATTTCATCAAATACATTTATTGAATATAAAAAAGCGCCACCTGTCTTCAAAATTATGTGCATTGAAATTATGACGACAAGCGGCTCTGATGGTTGTTAACCGGATTCAAGTAGCAGACGAAAAAATTACTTGGCGGACACGAAATCTAACATTTTTAGAATAAACTCTCTGATACACTCATCGAGATGAGGCCAACAACGACGTGGATACTAGGAAATTTACAGGGATTTTCTTATGGGGAAATAATTCATGTTGTTACAACACACGGTGTCCGCAAACGTAAATTTTGAAGAAAAAATTGGATAAAAATATTATTTAAATTAAAGGGGACCAGTCTTCATTTTTATTGGTTGATTTGGATCTTGAATATACTTAAGTATCCTTCAGAGGCACTAGAAATGCACGAAAATTGCGTATTTCCTTCAAATATACCTTAAATTAGACATTTCTCCTTCTATTTCTATAGATGACTTTTCTATATATTGCATAGTATCGATAATGTGTAGTAGGCCATTATAACTTTCAAATGCTAATAATTATGGATGCACTTGGATTTGAAGGCTCAAATTTCAATGGTGAGTTGTGATAACCAGTACTAAATTGCTGAGCTAAAAAATCCCCGTTTCTGAGACTTATCCAAATCGACCCACGAAAATGAAGCATATATGTGCCTCTTTAAATAACAAGTTTTAACTATGGAAAACGTTCTTTATTCATTAATATAAACCTCTTGTGACGTCTTCCCATTGTTATGGCAGGATTTTCTTTTTGCTAATATCCCTCCACTCAGGGACATTCGAGAGAATTATCCCTCAACCCCGTGGACAGGTAATATTAGAGATAATACCCCTCTACCAAAGTACATTCGAGAGAATATACTTCAATCTTACACCATTGCATTTGATCGATCAATATTGCGTCTGAAAGATTATTTTTTCAAACTTTTTTTTTAAGTTTTAAAATCAAGTTGATTTATCATAACTAGCCACTACCCACTGACTAAGTATGCATTTGTATCAGTCAGCGTTTATTCACTACCCAGTTATCAATATAAGGTTTCTTTCTTCCTCTGTGTAAGTGTGGGTTGATACAACAATATATACCCTGACGTTTCTTGTAATGTTTTTCACTGGTCATCTTTGAGATACAACGAACAGTAATTATTTTTTTTAAAGTGGTTTTAAAAATATAAAATTTCGATTTTTAGAGCATAATTGTTTTTCCGGGGATTTATATCTTTCAATACTACATTTGAGAATTTTTTAATGTAAAATTAGATGTTCCAAATATTTCTGAAAATTCTGGAACATTTTTTTATACCACATGGATTATCTCCCATGTGATGTTAAATGCATTGATTGATCTTTCAACATTTTTACCAATTATTGAATTAGGAATCGGTTTATATGTCGGATAATGCATGGTTTCTATCGGGATTAGTTGTCATAATGCCCTTGGGCTCGGGAAAGCCCTCTGGCCTTCGGCCCTCGTGCTTTCCCGAACCCGCGGTTATTATGACAACAATCCCTCGAAACCATGCATTATCCTCTACATAAAACAATAACAAATGCAGGTCCGTAGCTATCTGACTAGCCCGTAGCCTGCCAAGTACTTTTTGGAAGAAAAAGCCCAAACAATTAGGGGTGTTTAGGTACACAGCTACCCCTCCCTGAAAATCTAGTGAATTTATATGCATTACAGTGGTGTCCTCGAGTTATTACTACATAACTTTTTGTTTCCAACTGGAAGCCCTGAAACACGATTTTCTGAAGTCTGAAAGGACATCCTAAATTTTTTTTTTTAGAAAATTTGACTCCCTGAAACCCGATTTCCTGACATATCCTAGCCAATATTTGATTCAAGATTATTTGCATAAGGTCTAAGGGATCTCGCTTAGAAATTTGAAAAAAAAAACGGACGCTCGAAACTCGTTTTCTGACATTGTACATAAAATACATGAAGTTTTATGGATTTATCAGATTATACTGGTCTTCTGTTGTATGTTCACGACACCAGATGAAGTTCCCAATGAAAGTAAACTGTTATGCACGAAGTTTGAGAATTTTTTTTGTTCATTCAAAGAGCTTGCATTCCTGTAAGAGTCAGGATTATTTATCTTATAACCTTGACTCAGTGAATTAATATATTTAAAAAATATCAATTGACATTTATATAGATTGTAATTAGGGAGAGGGGGCAATGTTATGATGGATTTGTTGGGCAAGATTTGTATATTAAAATTTGTTACTGATGATTTGATATTTAAATTTATAATAAATGTAGAAGGACATAAATAAAAAATTATTTAATATTTGATAAAAGTAGAATATTTATACAAATAACTTGAAAAATTATCAATTTGATGAACAACTGATGATTTTGGTCAACAAATATTGAATTTGTGAAACAAATGTTGAAAATGGCCTACAAATGAAGGAATAGGAATTAAGCATTAAGAACGAAGGATTAAGGATTAAGAAGTCTTAATTATGGACTGTTTGGTCTTCCATAGTTTTCTATATAATGCATAGTCTTACTAAACGGTGAGCCGTAATTTGGACTTTCAAACGCCAATATTTATGGGCGCATGTGTGTTTGAAGGCTTAGATTTCGTAGGAGAGTTGTGAACAATATTACGGATTAGATAAGCTAAAAAATTTCAGATTCCGAGACCCAAATTTTTTTGTAAACATATCCCTTGAAGTTGAGCAGATAAAAATAATTGGCACATGGTGAAAAATTAATCTGAGCAGTTAGGTTTGCTATAACAGCTTAGCTATAATTTTGGTCCTAAAATAAAGGAAATGATTTTTTGGCTCATTTTTTGACGATATTGTCCATGCAATTTAAGAAAATTCTCTTTTTTGTAATTCGGTTATTCAATTATGTTAGATTTCAAATGTTAAATATGTATTTCTCATTCTGGTAATCAGATAAATAAATATATTAACAAGTGGTTGCCTAGCAAGATACGCCCACTTCCTTGAACTTATTTTTTTAGTATATCATGGGCCATCGCCAATTAGTGTCCAATTGAATCTTTCATCAATTAAATTTCTGACTTCACATTCACAAGCTTCTATAGTATTCATGAACAAATATTTACGTCAATGGTCAGTAACTCGAACTGAACCAAGACTTATTCATTATAACACTGAATTTCACTGAAATCAGATGAAAATTGTGGTCTCTGCCACGTTCACAAGCCAATATCAACCTGTTTTTAAGTCAAGGGCAATAATTAAAAAAACTTTCATTGAAAAATCGTCAAATTCAAACTTGTCCAAGATCTCATCAATATAAATCATTTAAATCAGATGAACACTCTATCGCGTTCACAAGTAAGTTGGACAGACGGGCAGGAGTGACGACAATATACAACCACATTATAATGTGGGCATATAAAAAACAAGTAAAGAAATGGAAAATACATGGTATATGCTTCTGACACACAAAGTAAATCGGACTCATATTATCCAACAAAATGGTTCTTGGTTCTAATCTGTAATCTGGATTATGGCAGTAACATTCCGAAAACCTTTAACATTCTTCACTTTTAAAGACCATTACCAAAAGGTTTAGCCCAGCACCAAGCTGGTCGTCTTGATCTTATTTCATATCTCTAGATATCACCAGGAGAAGATTCTTTAAAAGGAAAACCATAACAACAAACATATGAAAATATGATGTTGCAATATCCCCATTGATACCACACAATTTGTTAGGCAATTATTCAGGATGGCACCACTTCTTCTATATGACGACACTCAGACTTAAGTTTAACAAACTCTTTGGCAACTTCGTCATTTGTCCTTTGTGAAAGAATACGTAAGATTGTCCATCCCGTGTCATCTAAATGAACACGACGACCCAATGAACACCAGCACGCACAACTTCCCTGTTCAATAATGTCACGCAGTTGCATAACAGCAACTCCTATGAGTCTGTCTTCTCTAGCAAAACAATAATCTTTGACACAAATATGAAGTTCATATGCATCTGGCTCATCTTCATTTCCAAGAATACTGAAAAAAAAAAAAAAAAAAAAAAAAAAGAATCTTCAAACTTCATTTAGGAAATTTTATGGTCGTTATAACAAACTTGTAGACAAATATAACAAATCTATTTCTTGCATCTTGACTGATTTGTTTAGTCAGACATGAATTGGTCTGATTGTATCCCATGATGTTGACCTTTATAGTAGTGACGAATCAGACCAGGCTTACTCTTTTGGAAACACCTGATGGTACTTCTCTTTGGAGTAGTCCACTGGTTTACATCTATAGCTCTATGGAGACGTTTTTTAGGTGAGGTCCTATCAAGTGAACTTCAACGAAAGGTCTGAACATTCGCTATGGGAGAGGAGGTTTCATAGGCGTAAGACTAAGCCTGTTCTCCAATCCTTTTCTTATGAATAAAACATAAAATATTGTTTACAAAAAAAAAAAAACTATAGCTCTCGATTTTGCCATGTTTTTGGTTAACAGAATTGTTTTGCAATTACAGATTTTTATTATCTAACCATAAAAAATATTGTCAGTTATACTTTTCATCTTAATTAACGATAATACAAATTTAATTATATCAACGTTCACCAAAATCCAAATATCACACAGATTTTCATTAAAATTGAATGAAATGTTCTATTGCGCTCACAATCAAATTTTAACATGTTTTTCCAAAGGCAAGGGCAATAACTAAAAAAAACGTGCATTGAAAATGAGTAAAGTTAGAACTTGTCCAAAATCTTATTAATTCCAATGATCACACCAAGTTTCATAACATGAGATGAAAACTGTAATTTTTATAGCTCTAAAACCATTCATCAAAAATATGTCAAATTCAAACTTGACCGAGATCTTATCAATCTTAAGGATCATACCAAGTTTCATCAAAATCAGATGAAAACTGTAATCTCTATAGTGCCACATGAATATGTGGTCGTATATTGTCGTCACCCCTGTCCGTCGGTTCATCTGTCAACATTTCTTGTGAGCACTATAGAGACTACAGTTTTCATCTGATTTTTGGTTTCAATAAAATTCATTAAATCAATGTCTTTTACCTGCATAACATGGGGGATGGTAGACTGATAAGACTATACGACTGATATTCTTTTCTCCATCTACTATAATAATTTTTCTTAATTGTTACAACATTAATGAAGAAATTAAAAGAGTTTCAACTTACAAATGGAAAGTTTCATTATACTTTGGTGACCAGTTGTTACTCTTTGATTTTGTGGAATGTTTACGTTTTTTATCACTTAGGTGAGGTCCTATCAAGTGAACTTCAACGAAAGGTCTAAACATTCCTGTAGTCTGCCACTTTAAATCATTGGCTGCCACAACTGGAAAACAATTAGTTCACAAGGTAAGATAGTACACAACTACATTTAGGACAATGGATAGGCCAATAACCTAGTTAATTTGATTGGGTTAACAGTGACCAAATAAAACAATACTGTCAGATTCAGCTCTCTATAATTACTGAGGATTCTTCATTGATACTGATGGACAATCAAACATAAAGGCCAATTAAAATATAACTTGAGCCAGGCAGAGTGAGACTTTGATGATGTGCAAATTAGCCTGAAAACTGTAGGAAAAAAAAAATGTTTTTGTGTGAAATGGATCAGTGCCAGAATTGTCCGAATTGGGTCTGAAAAAACTAAAAAATCGAAACTAAATTTGCGCCAATTCAAGATTTTAAACATTTTACACCAAAAAAATATTTTTAAAGAGTATTTCTTTGGTCATATCACAATTTTTATGTTTCATGTAGTTCAATGTTAGTGAGCTAATTCATAATAATACTGTCTATCGATTAGTATGCAATCATTGTTAGTCAATGAGCACTTTTTGTTGGCTGGATCAATATAAGGTTTTTCTACCTCTGTGTATAAACGTAATTTTTTTAAAAGTGGTTTTAAAAATTTAAAAACTATATTTTAAGAGCGTAATTGTTTTTGTGGGGATTTTTTATCTTTCAATACTACATTTTAGAATTTTTTAATGAAAAATTAGATGTTCCAAATATTTCTGAAAATTCTGGAACATTTTTTTATACCACATGGATTATCTCCCATGTGATGTTAAATGTATTGATTGATCTTTCAACATTTTTACCAATTATTGAATTAGGTATGGGTTTATATGTCGGATAATGCATGGTTTCTATCGGGATAAGTTGTCATAATGCCCTTGGGCTCGGGAAAGCCTTTGGCCCTCATGTTTTCCTGAACACGTGAGCATTATGACAACTAATCCCTCGAAACCATGCATTATACTATAGGACAACCATTTATAATTTTCTTCTTTGATTTTGTTTATTGCATATTAGCATCACAAAGTTTGTAAACATAACCTTAACCCTGTGCCAGTGCCTTCTATTTGAATAGCAATTTGTTGCTTTTCAATCACCCTAATCCCTATACTTAAATTTTTTTTTTCTATTCTTAATAGGCTTCATCCTTGACAATTAATAGTTTTGGTCAATTTCATCCAAATCAGCCAATAAGTGTGTCTCTCAGAGATGTTATTAGCTATCGTGGTTCAAGGGCAATAACTCATATTAAATATTTTTCAATATTCCTGATTTTCAATAGGGTTCAGATACTAATAAACATCTTCAGAAATTTTTGTCAAAATAGGAGAAGAATATTGTGTCCTGTAAAGTTTTTATGAGACAGGTGACAACAATATACGCACCACATTAACATGAGGGTACATAAAAATGAAAGATAAATGTTTACGTAAGTATAATTGTTATATGTTCAAGGTCAAAATCTACTCTTGAAAAAAGCCAAACCCTCTAGTTGAATAATGAAACAGCAGTTCAAAGTTGTGAGTTGGTTGTTTTCCGACAGCTATGAAACCAGAAGTAGATGTCAGAGGTCAAATATGAAACTATCATTTGATAGCCAAGGTTAATGACCCTTGACCTACAAGATATTCTAAGATTGAATTAATTCTACCGGAAATTGGAAAAAAAAAATTGGCAATGTTGCATTTTGCTACTTGCAGTTTTTCAAAAATGTTTGAACTGATGGACAGACATGGGTGACACAAAATGCTCTATGTTTCATGTGAGCATTTAATAAAAAAATAATAATTATGTCCAAAAAATCAATTCTATGACAACAGAATACATGTATGTCCCTTTTTCAATCCATGCTATAATAGGGTATAAACCAGGGAATTCAACCTTTGGCTTTGTTCGAGACTAACATTATGTCTTCATTAATGTTCCAGGCTAACATTATGATTGGCGGACATCTTTTTGAAAATTGATTATGATTGGCAGATTTTAGCGCACGAGAAGACAACTCTTCTTAATAAATGATTTTGATTGGCTGAACTATAATTTATTCATTATGGCAATCACCGTTTAGCATACAAGTTTTTTTTTAAGAACAGTACTGTCTAAATCAGCAGTTGATCTTAGTGAGGGTATTACCTTTTACTGTAACTTTATGTTCACCAGTACCAGGATGTGTAAATAAATCAACTTGAATAGAAACTTCACCAACAGCATCACCAATACTAGGTTGATCTGTAAATATAAATTATGTACAGTGTGTAGAAAAGCACTCAAGCTTGATAACTTTTACCCGCTGGATATTTTTTATGTTAATTCTGGTGTAAAATGGAAAGCACATTTATTAATTTGAATAACACTGACAGCATCAATTGGCCTTATTCCAATTTTCAATTAGATGTCTGTGATTCTAGCAATTTAACTTTGATGAGGTCATAAATCATGAAATATGCTTGTACCACACATTATAACCTTTCTGGGTGTTACATCATCAAACACTTAGATGTCTGTGGACAGCTTAGTCTGAAACTTGCTGACTCAATGCCAAGCCTCCGATAGCTATTTGGACAGATATGGATGGGTAGAGTTAGTTTGTTGGGGATTTTGCGCACTTTTGCAGGTGTGGGGGTGTTAAACGTATTTGTATACCTTGAATCCATCAGACTTCGATATATTTAAAAGATAAATGTTTTTGTAGTTCAATCATACCATCATTATTCCTCAAGGCAAGTTCTCAGAGTGCTTACAAGCTAAAATTGAACCATTTTGAACATGATAATGATCTTTTTGCCTTCTAGAGTGTTTACGAGTAATTGCTGACAGATGGTTGGATGGAGAGACATTAGATAAATAATTATAAACCCAAAATATTCACTACTTACCTTGTGATGTTTGAGAACCAACAAATGTTTTAATAAGAGTATCTGTAGTTTGAGTATATAGCGATAAAGCGTAACGTAAAGATTGTAGCTCTGGGCTTTTATCCAAAAAGGTCTTCTTTAGGCCTTGACCACCAGCATGGAAATACTGTTTAATAGTATCCAGAGCCATATCAAGCACTGCACACTGTTTCGGGCTGAGATTCTTTTCTGCTTCTTTAGACATATCCTACAAAAAAAATCATCCTGATAAAAACATTCAATTTTTGTGGAAGCATGTTAAAAGAGTAAAATGAATAAGCATCTTCGAAAATTACAAAAAAAACAATTACTTTATATTTAATGCAAAATAAAATATAAAAATTAAGATTTCAATAGATACTATAGAACTATTATAAATTTGCTTTCTAATATTTTACCTAATATATTAAGAATAAATAAATGGACATAATTAATGTTATTAATAATATTGTTGACATTCCATAATGGATGCCTGGTATTATTTAAATGAACTTAAAATAGTATTACATGAAGTGATTTTTGGAAAGTTATTTTGCTATTACATTGTGATCAGAAATATTCTATTCTACAAATTCATTAACCCTCAATATTTGGCTTTTTTATGACTCACGCTGCCTTAATAGAATTAAATAAGGCTTAAATATATTTGGTATATTTCTATATGTATCTATAAATACAGAAATTATGGCAGCATGTTTCAAGAGATTTAGTTTTTCTGAGCTGTCTGATGAACATCTGATATTGACATAAATTATTTCAGATATCATGATTCTACCTAAATTGATGAAAAATTTCTATGAAAAAGCTTCTAGTAGAATGAAATAAGTTAAACTAAGCAACAAAGAGCAAGTGAAAAGCTAGTGAAACAATATCAAACTCAAAACAGACAGAGGAAGTAAGAACAAAGGGAAAGGCATTTCAACATAATAAGTGTTAAATTTGTGAACAAATAATTCAATAACTAAAAAAATGTTTTTGAAAGACCAAGAAATTCATGGAAATTCTTTATTTTTAAAAAACTTTTCTGAAGGAACTTAAATGAAAGTGAGTTTTACGTCCTGCCTTTCTGCTCCTATTGGGCTAATGAGGACAGTCAAACACCATGTAGTGTGCATTGAGAGAAATTTTACCAGAACAGCGGCATTAGCCTACTCTTATTTTTTATTTGAGTATCGAGAAAACTGATTGAATTAACAATCTCGATGAGACAAACATCTGTTGTTCTTGCAATTAAATTTAAACTAACTCTTAAGTCAATATTGCAAAGAACATTAAAAATTAGTAGCAGTTTTTGCAATATTGACACAGCTTAATAGCAGAACTGAAAGAACCACAACAAGTTTTGAAAACCTCTTAGTTTTGAAACCAAATTAAGCACTTCAGTATTATGCTTCTGAAGTTGAATTTCTTGGTCATGAAACAGAATAACAACTTGAAAATACAACATTAATTTTACAACAAGGAGGGTATACCAAGAATGTTGCTTGTAAAGTCTTCACTTGTTTCATAGGATTATTACTAGGAATCTGGCTGACATGATTCAGCAAAATACGAGACATATCCTCAACTTTAGCTTTAGCATTGCCAGGTAAGGGTAAGAGCTGAAAACATGAGTAGGATTGAAAAACACTTTGCCATAATCATGCTTTTACGCCAGCAATAAAAATATTCAGGTTAAAAATAGTTACAGTACAGCTAAAAAGAAAATATACTTTTGATAGATTTGATCTTCATCTAAACACCTTAGATCCTTGATATACAATGACCATAATTTAGTACATCTTTTTTATTTTTTGAAAAAATGAGAATTGATTGACAAAAATGTATACAATGAAAGAATATGTTAATTTCAAAGTGCCAAAATACAATCTTCATTGGATCTTGACCTTGCTATATCATAAAGCAAAAAAAAACAACCAAGAAAAAACAACTGTCTGAAAAAGCTTTGTATGAAAGAGTATGATATTAAACAATCTAAGATGTTACAGACTGAATCAAGTTATCAAGATTAGAATGATCTCCCCTGTAAAAACTTACACCAGGGAGGGAGAAAAACCTGGTCAATTCATCCCATTTACTACTTCCTTCACCCACTACAGAAGAAAGAAGCTGAAAGCAAAAGTCAGGTTATATTTGTTTTCAAACACAGGTCAGAATCTGGAATCAGGGTTAGTTCTTTCAAGAGTAAGTAAATTTAAAGTGATACCCATGAACAAAATAATTAAGTTCTCAAATTTGGTCAATATAAGAGTATATATTCATCAACGGTGTCTTAAGAATACAAACAGAATATAAAAAAATAGCGATGGCCATAGTAATACGCCCACTTTTGTAATGGAAGCCAATTTGTTTCTTTATGTTGATAAAATTAAACATTAAAGTTTCATTTATAATCTCTCCTGTCTCTCTTTTACATATTCCTTGATTTAAAATCAGCAAAGGTTTATGTTTCTGAAAAAAACAATGTCACTGAAATTTGAACAACAAGGGCAATAACACATTTATTAAATATTTATCGATTTTTCTGATTTTCAATGGGCTTTCTCCATGGGTGATAACAAACACTCATACAAAATATCATCAAAATCCATCCAGAAACCAGCTCTCTATCCCACAACATATTTACAATAACAAGGGCAATAACCCATCAAATATTTTTCGATTTGTCTGATTTTCAATAGGCTTCATCCTTGGGTGATTATGAACACTCATAGCAATAAACCATCTCTCTATCGTGTCCACAATAATTGTTGACATACATACAGACAGGCAGACAGACATTAAAGTGTGGGCATATAAACCCCAGAAAACTATGTAATTTTCAATACAATTACAGGTTATAATTTATGATATAAAACGCTTAAAATTTGATTAAGCGTTATTCAATTATTGAATATAAACATAGTTTTCTGGATTTATTATATTATTTAGGTAATCTGTTATGCCACCAGGTAAGTCTCCTGATGAATATATACTCCTATTGACCAAGTTTAAAAATTTAGATTTTTTTTTCATTCTAAGAGGTTGTATTCCTTTAATATAATATGATGTAAATATTTACCAGATATTTATGTCCATGTAGCAACAGAATCTTAATGGGAAGTGTGATTTTTTTCATGAATGAAAATGTTTCTAAATATTAAATTTATGTATTTATTTGACCAACCCAATTATCGATTCCAAAGGGTTAATACAAAAACAGATTCTGTTAATTGATAATTTAGTTCAATCTAGTTTTAGAATTGTTTTTGTTGAAACTTTCAAAATAAGTTGGAAAGATAGCCTATCTTTTACTTCACTTTAATTCGTATATTGATTTGCCAACACCAACCAAAAACATCTTAGAGTGAGAAAAATCTCATTGAAAAGGTGCTACATGTACTGTTATTCCTGAAAGACATTCACATGAATCAATGCTACATAACCAGCTTTACATGCAGAAAAAAACACAGTCCTCTTTATAGTTTTAATTTGATAAAAATTTCAATTGAAAAATGAGGTTATGTTTGTATTATGATAAAAAACATACTCCATCACCTAATACATGTTAATAACCTTACCGTTTCTGAACTCTATTTGTAATAGAACCAAAATATAGCATTAAAAATAGCGATGGCCATCTTAATACGACCACTTTTCTAATGACAGCCAATTCATCCGGGAGGTTGACGAGAGTTGTCAGTAAATGAAAGATTCTGATAGTGACATTTTCATTTTACAGGAGTTTTGTTACAGTTTTTTTCCTTTATGTTTATGAACTTAAAAATGTTAAGTTTCATTGTGATAAGTCAATGAAATATAAACAAAACAAGGGCAATAACTCATGTAATAAAGAGTTTTCGATTTTACTGATTTTCAATATGCTTCATACTAAATTGATTACGAACACTCACACCAAGTTTCATAAAAATCCATCAAATCCACAGGCACTTGTTTCTATCGATTGGGAAGCCCTACTATCAACATGTATTTTACTTAAAAGTTGATAGTAGGGCTTCCCAATGGATAGAAACAAGTGCCTGTGATCAAATCACCAGCTCTCTATATTGTGTCCACAACTTTGAGAATGTAAAGTGCTAAAATATTAACGTGTTTTAAAGAACAAGAGCAATAACTCATAAAATATCTTTCTATGGTTCTGATTTTCAATAGGGTTTATCTCAAAGTCAATACAAACATTCAAATCAAGTTTCATCAAAATCCATCAAGAAACCAGCTCTCTATCGTGTTCACAACATATTTTCAAAAACAAGGGCAATAACTCATAAAATATTTTCCGATTTGTCTGATTTTCAACAAATTTCAACCATCGCTGATTCCAAACACTCACAACAAATTTTTATCAAAATCCATCAAGAAACCAGCCCTCTATCGTGTTCACAACTACCAACTCTCTATCGTGTTCACAACTTTGAGAGTGTTACAGGCTATAAAATGAACACATTTTAAGGAACAAGGGCAATAACCCATCAAATATTTTTAGATTTGTCTGATTTTCAATAGGCTTCTTCCTTGGATGATTATAAACACTCACAACAAGTTTTATCAAGAAATCAGCTCTCTATCATGTTCACAACAATTGTGGACGGACAGACAGACAGAGGCGACTACAATATACGCCCACATTGCCCACATTTATGTGTGGGCGTATAAAAATGTTAGATAAACATAGAGGAATGGTAGTCCCTAAAGACTATCTCATAACATAAATAAAGTATCATTTACAGAAAAATCTATATTTTACAAAGATAACAATTTAGGTTCCCATAGGAATCCCCTCTCACAGCTGGTCTTTAGCAAAACCTCTTCAGTCATTTTGATTCATGATATAGCAGTAAAATAAAGGCCAAGAATCAATACAATGAAATGGTAGTAATATCATTATTGCCATGTTCCAACTAATGACTATATAACTAATGTTTGAAGTAATTAAAATGTCTTATTACCTGTCTTGGATCAGATAAAGGAGGTAATACAACTGTTTTCTCCATTGTGTGCATAACTATTTTCCACAATTCCTAAATTGAAAAATCATTTATTACACATTACCAAAAATCATCTTGATTAATAAACAAATATTGCTTTCATATATTTGATTTCATTCACTATATTTTTGTATTTATTTATTTATTTATAGGTATTAAGTCAGTAAGAGTTTACACCACAACAATCATATACAATACAGTCATCAATACAAATAAAGATCATTTCCTAGCATGATAACCAAATTTGGATAGATCTCTAATAGATCTGGAGAATTACTTGACATAAGAGTTACATACTTTATAATAGAGGGGAATTTATAGTAGTAACTTGGTATAAATTTCTCTCTCAGAGTAGTATATTTCAAACAAATCAAAATTGCCAAATTGTCTGAGACACTGAATCTAACCATGTACTTTTAAAGTAAGTGTTTGAGACGGTTTTCAAAGGTTTTGTTCTATTTTTTATTCAATCTATGATATGTTTGATAATTGGTATTGATATGTTAATCTTATGCATTAAAGATAGCTTGCTAGGCAAAGTAACATACGCCCACTTTAGCAAATTTGAATATTTGAAAAAGTTGATTGCACCATCGCACTTATTTGAGCTGATATTTAGATGAATCAATTCGAATGAAAACTCTAGCTTCTATCGTGTACACAAGTTAATTTTAACGTTTTTTCAATAAGTCAAGAGCGATAACTCATAAACCAATGACTGGAAATGCACGATTCTCGAATTTATCTGAGTTGTATCAAGATGAATATACATACCAAATTTCATTCAAATCGGATAAAAACTCTAGCTTTTATCGCGTACACAAGTTTATTTTAACGTTTTTTCACTAAGTCAAGGGCAATAACTCATAAACCAATGACTGGAATTGCACCATTTTCGAACTCATCCGAGATATTATCAAGATGAATACACATACCAAGTTTCATTCGATTCGGATAAAAACTCTGGTTTCTATCGTGTACACAAGAAATTGTTGACCGAAGGACGGACCAACAGGGGTGACGGCAATATACGTCCACATTTTCATGTGTAACCATTCATAAAAAGATAGTGGACCACGGCCAAATACGCCTAACGAAAAAGTCTTTAATAAGGATAAAACTCAAACCTTTCGATTTAGGTCCAATAACATCCATTTTAAGTTTCAACAAAATTGGTTGAAAACTTAGATAGTAATAGCATATTCAAGACTTTGGGGCAAGGGCAATAACTCTGCTACTAATGGTCGAAAAAAGCTGAAATTCGAACTTGATCTTTGTTTTCTAAATATGTATATACATACCGAATTTCATTTGAATCCATCAAAAATTCTAGTTTTTAGAGCGCTTACAAGCAATTGATGTTTAAAGAAGTACTTACTGTAGAGAGGTTAAGGGCGAAAACTCATTAAAACTGATGAAAGAGTCCTAAATTTTGAAAAAGCTTTAATTTTAATCAGAAAAAAATTAAAAATTTCTCAAACCTTTCGATTTAGGTCCAATAACATCCATTTTAAGTTTCATCAAAATCGGTTGAAAACTAAGAGAGTAATAGCATATTTAAGATTTGGGGCAAGGGCAATAACTCTGCTTGTAACAATCGAAAATACCTCAAATTCGAACTTGATCTTCGTTTTATGATTACGTATACACATATCAAATTTCATTTGATTCCGTCAAAAACTCTAGTTTTTAGAGCGTTTACAAGCAAATGTTGATGGACAGACCGACAGATTTGGGGCAAGGGCAATAACTCTGCTTCTAACGATCGAAAATAGCTCAAATTCGAACTTGATTGTCGTTTTATGAATATGTATACACATATCAAATTTCATTTGATTCCATCAAAAACTTTAGTTTTTAGAGCGTTTACGAGCAAATGTTGACGGACGGACGGACGGACGGACGGACGGACGGACGGACAGGGGTGCCGACAATATACGTCCTCATAGAGAGATGAGGGCGTATAAAAATAATCTGCTACAGAAAAACTAAGTAGTCCTAAAGTCCAACATGTTACAAAGGTCCCCTTCCTCAGGGACAGACACACATGAAAAGTCAGTTGAGTGATGACATCACTGATGACTGTCCCTGAGGAAGGGGGCCTTTGTGCCTTTGAAACATGTTCAATAGTGCACATCTTCATAATAATATTGACACACATACAAAATATCAAGATAGCTTGCCAGGCAAGGTAATATACGCCCACTGACAGCTTTGTATCAAAAAAACATTTGGCAGAAAACAGCAACCATTAAATATTCAACCTGTAGTCATAGACCTACATTTTGTTCAGAACTTGAATGAAGTGTCATCTAAATTATTTTTTTCTCGATTTCATCAAGAGTTCAGCATTCATCAAGTTTAGTCAAAATCCTTCAGCCTTTTAGTTTTTAAGATCTAATAACTGAATGTATTTCGAAGAAAAAAATCGAACGTGTTTTAAAGAACAAGGGCAATAATTCATATCAAATATTTTACGATTCTTTTGATTTTAAATAGGGTTTATCCTTGGGTGATAATAAACAGTTTCAGTAAGTTTCGTCAAAATCCGTAAAGAATTGTGACTTGTAGAGTGTTAACGAGCTAAAAATCCAACGAGTTTTAAAGAACAAGGGCAATAATTCATATTAAATATTTTACGATTCTTTTAATTTTAAATAGGGTTCATCCTTGGGTGATAAACAATTTCAGTAAGTTTCGTCAAAATCTGTAAAGAATTGTGACTTGTAGAGTGTTAAGGAGCTAAAAATCGAACGCATTTTGAAGAGCAAGGGCAATTATTCATATTAAATATTTTACGATTCTTTTGATTTTAACTAGGGCTCATCCTTGGGTGATAATAAACAATTTCAGAAAGTTTTGTCAAAATCCGTAAATAATTGTGGCTTGTAGAGTGTTAACGAGCTAAAAATCGAATGCGTTTTAAAGAACAAGGGCAATAATTCATAGGGTTCATCCTTGGGTGATAATAAACAATTTCAGCAAGTTTCGTCAAAATCCGTAAATAATTGGGGCTTGTAGAGTGTTAAGGAGCTAAAAATCGAATGCATTTTAAAGAACAAGGGCAATTATTCATATTAAATATTTTACGATTCTTTTGATTTCAACTAGGGCTCATCCTTGGGTGATAATAAACAATTTCAGAAAGTTTTGTCAAAATCCGTAAAGAATTGTGACTTGTAGAGTGTTAACGAGCTAAAAATCCAACGCGTTTTAAAGAACAAGGGCAATAATTCATATTAAATATTTTACGATTCTTTTTATTTTAAATAGGGTTCATTCTTGGGTGATAATAAACAATTTCAGTAAGTTTCGTCAAAATCTGTAAAGAATTGTGACCTGTAGAGTGTTAACGAGCTAAAAATCGAACGCGTTTTAAAGAACAAGGGCAATAATTCATATTATATATTTTACGATTCTTTTGATTTTCAATAGGGTTCATCCTTTAGTAATAATAAACAATTTCAGCAAATTTTGTCAAAATCCGTAAATAATTGTGGTTTGTAGAGTGTTAACAAGCAATTGTGGACGGACGGACCGACGGACATGGGTGACGGCAATATGCGCTCCACATTTCATGTGAGCGTATAAAAAGGATCAATATTTTTCAACCCTGTTTCCCCATGTCAGTGATGCAGGTTGGAGGGGCTGACATGGATAAAGCGTCTAGTCGTTTGGATGGGACAATAAACCGACAGTTGAAAATCGAAAATAAGAGCAGGTTAATGCAGGAAAGTAGGACGTAAAACTCATTCACGCGATATCTCGGAAGAAATTCATCGAATCATCCCCAAATTCAATAGTGCACATCTTCATAATGATATTGACACACATACATAAAATCTAAAGAATCCATGAAGAATTGTAGCCTGTAGGGTGAGCACGAGGTAAATGTGAACCGACCGACAGGGGCAACCACAATATATGCCCATACATACGTGTGGGCGTAAAAAAAACTTAAGTAAGGAATACCAACATCACCCATTATTATTATTGATTGCCCAAAAGACATACCTTAAGCAAACGTTTAAGCACAGTTTTCTCACAAACTTGAGCAAACATAGGAAGGCTGTAAATAGACAAATATACAATATGACAAATACACAAAAATCTATTAACCTAAAATCTATCGTATTCTATAAAAGTTCAGATTAACTAGAACTATGAACAGCAAAGCACAAGACCATATTAAAGGGCTATGGATACTTTTTTAATCTTCTAGCTTTTCAAAAAGTGAACAAGAAAACTCATAATTTGTAATGAAGTACAATGTACATAATATTACTTTTAAAGGAAACCAGAAGAATATTACTAGACTTCAAGCCATAGACCATTTTTAAGGGAATTTGAATTATTAGGGAATTATACTTGGTTCATGAAACATGTTTTAATTTTTACACAGTCTTTTGATGATGCTTTGATTAATTTAGAAAGAATTCTGGTGGAGGGGCACTCAATAAGAGTTTTTTTTTACGAGAATTGTAGACTGATTGTCTTCGATTATATGATGATATAAAAAGGCATAGATGAAAACTTACCTGCCATCTAGAATATCCATCAATGGACGAAGTATCATATCTGATTCTTGTTGTATAGTTGTACGTTGACTAGGTTGAGATAAACTCACTTGTCCAGCTCTTTTCACTTTACACAGCAACTGTCCTAATTCACTCATACTCTGTTGTATTTGAGGCTGCAGGCTGAAAAAATTAAATTTCTTAATAAACTATTTTCACAAACAAACAAGCCATATTACTCATGATTGAAACTAAGAAGATAGAAAATAAAACTTTATACAGACATACTACTTCTTTATATATTATCTAGCATACCTTTTAGCAAATATTGTGCTTAAATCATCCAAAACACTGTTTAATTTCTGTTGTAATTCTTTCAAAATCTCTGCTGCATCAGAATCGAGCTGAAAAGGGATTTAAATATGAATAGTCTGAATTCAGCACAACCATTAAAGCTTGAGATACATCTGTATTTCTTAACAAAACAAGAATGGATAGCAATCCTGCTTAAATTGACCGTAAATACAATGAAAATAATCTTACAACATGTATAATGTACCTGTCAAAGTCCAACTGTTGAATATGGATGGAGATAATCTTTGTCTTGAATTAAAGTCTATAGTGTCAGCAAAGGTCTAATTGCAAACAATACTTAAAGATAGCCGGCAAGGCATGATAATATAAGCCTTTACTCATATATGTTGCAGCGTTAATGAGCTAAAAATTTAATGCTTAAGATGGGTTTTCGCATTTTTTATGGGTCAAATCAAAATCAAGCTTACTAATTGATTAATTGGTGTTTCTAATGAACAATCCATGTATTTGTAAGTTATTTAGCCGTATGTGGACGTAGAAAGGCATTGGGAAGTCACTTGACTTCATCAGCTTCAAAACGCTAAATTTAGACTCCATGTTTGATCATGTGACCAAATGACGTCATATATGACGTCGTGTGATTGAAGCTGTATAAGAATTAATTTTCGTATTTTATTATCATTAATCTATTCAAAAGGAGAAATGGTGAGTTTAAACTGATTTAGATTAATTAATTATCTTTTTGAAAAATGATATTTGAATAAATCATTTCCTGTTGTTGGAGAAAATGAATGGAATACCAAAATACACATTATTTTAAAAATAATAGCCAATCAAATTGAATATTGGAAATCGGGCCGATCGGAAATGTAAACATAGGGATTCCCTCGGTAAATAGCTAATTACAAGTTAATTAGGGACCGCACAGATTAACTTTTGTACTTGGAAGTCGTTAGGATAACTGGCCAATGAATTTATATAAGAATTTGACACACAACAAAAATTTGAAACAAAAATGAAGGAAACCATCTTTAATAACTCATACTACAAAACATTTACATTTAATAACTGTAAAATTTGATTACAAGGGCAAAAAAATATGTACAGCATTTAAAATTCAACTCAAAATATTTCAGTACTTACTTTTTCACCACCCATTGACTCAAAGACTTTTTCTAACTGAACACGTAATTGCTGAATATTATTCATTAAAATACAAGCCTGCAATGAGCAAATAGGATGTCATTTATATCATTTTTATACGCCCACATCTCTCTATATGGACGTATATTGTCATCACCCCTGTCCGTTCATGGTCCGTAGATTTTTTGATGGAATGAAATGAAATTCGGTATGAGTATACATATTCATAAAACTAAGATCAAGTTCGAATTTGAGCTATATTTGACCGTTAGAAGCAGAGTTATTGCCCTTCCCCAAAATCTTGAATATGCTATTACTCTCTTAAACCCCTCTCCCACCTACAGGAGTTAAAAGCAGAGTACGTCCCGAGTAGGATTTGGATACATATTCATGAATCGAAGGTCAAGTTCAATTTTTTTTATATTATTGTTAAAAATTCTCACTAGAATGTATGATTTATTTTAAAACTGACAGGAATACAATTTTTAATACAAGAACAAAATCTAAAATCACAAAGCTTCGAAAATGGCATTTCGCTTACAACAGAATGCAGAAGTGGGCATATATTGCTGCGGTCCAATATCTTCAAAATATTTTTCGTTTTTACCATCCGCATGCCATGGGGGGCGTATATGGCTGTGGTCCACTATCTTATACTTAAGTTTTTAGCAACTTATTTTGCTGTTATTGTGATTGGATAATCACCATCAGTATTGATGGGAATTTCATACTTGCAATGCAGATAAAATTCAGAGTTTATGATAGGACTATTTCACAGCATCTTGATTGTATTTTGTTTTGCGATTAGGATGTAAAAAACTCTTTAGTTTTAGTTGAACTGCAAGAACCACAAATGTCTGAGTAAAATAGGAATGGGCAAATTGATCCTATCGCTATCAGTGTCCATGATACACATACAAAATTCAAAAAAAGTCTTTGCAATCTCTGCAACCACTGTATTATTTGCCAAGACAAAAAACAATATAATGTACAGAAGTAACTCACAACTTTTTGTCTACTGGTGTACTTATCAAAATCTCTTCTTACTATATCAGCATATGCCAATAATACTTTATTTACTGTCTGTAAAATAAGATAAAAAAAGATCTAAACAAAAGAAAAGCTGCAACTAGAGATCTGTGAAAAAATAAAAGCTAATCAGTATTCTCTGAATCAAGGTATAAATACTTTTAAACATATTTGGTTTCTGTTTTTATCATTAACTTTCGATATCCATAACTTATATTTATAATTCTGAAAAAAAACAATCCGGGTCCATTTGCCTCAAAATCTGTTTGCTCCTGTTCATGTTTGCCCCTTTTCATGTTCGCCCTAGGTTCATTTGCCCTGTTTCTTGTTTGCCCCGGGTTCATTCGCCCTATTTCATGATCTCCCTGGGTTCGTTTGCTCCGATGTATAAACTGTATGCTCTTCTGTATGATGCATCTTCATTTCATATTCATGTATGGCATTCAACACTGGATTTTGAACTCTTCAGGTTCTCATATATAGTTTTCTTTGTATATCGTAGATACCCTATACATATAAAAAGGCTAGAAATCCTCTTCAACAGACACCCCCATTCAAGTCTTGATCCTATCGATTGACAGAAAACACCACATGACAGTTTCGTTTAACTTTTTGCACCCTTTATCATATGAAAATCCTTAATTATTACACAAACAAGTGTTAATCTAATTGACTACCGATGATAACATTCTTAAAAGTGTCCATCACACAAATTTTGTTTATGGAATCCATACTACAACAAATGATATTAATTTAGAGATCAAATAAAGATTTGAACACATTTTAATCAGCTATTGTTGAATTTAAAGTGGAATGTTCATCATTTTCTTGGGTTGATTTGAGCCTTGAATATATATAAATAGTCTCCAAAAGTAATACAACTGCACAAGAATTGCACAATCCATTCAATTATATACCCCTAACTTAACATTTATCTTTCACTTTCTATATAAGGCATAGTCTCAATTAAACAGGAGTTGTATTTTTGACTTTCAAATGCTGACAAGTACTATATATACCACGGTGCTTACGAGTTAACATATTTAAACAAACGAATCCGTTAGGATGAGTTTGTTTAAATATGTTAATGAGTAAGTCACGTGGTATATATTACTTGTAACATAAGTATGATTGACAGCTTAAAAGTTATGACGTTACTCTTTAATCCAATGAAATTGAAGCTCGTGCACGTTTCATTTTCGTCTGCAAAGGGGATGTCTTTCCAAAAAGGGGCGGAGCTACTGCGAGTGCAATAACTTAGTTGGTTATTTCACTCATTTTTTCCTATTAGATTCTATATGGCTTTCATGTCAAATTACCCAAGAATGCAATAACACAAATTTGCTGTTTATACACCACAGTTTTCCTCAAACACACATTTTAAGCAAATTATTTCTCAAAAACATCAAAGGAAAAAACATCATTTATGTTACAATTATAGATACACACACAGGTATTGGAAGATTTCGAGGGAGAGTAATGAACAATATTATGGTTAGACTAGCCAAAAAAATCCAGGCTAAATATTTATTGATTGAATAGATGGTGAACATATTCCTTTAAAATAAGTTCTCACCATGCAATATAACAGAGTTAGTGAATTATTAATATATAATTGATCATAGTTAAATGACTTTCAAAACACATGTTAATCGGGTTGGGTGTCTAAATTAGGTGTCATCACTTTTATTTTTTATTACCTACATGTCATAAAATAGAGGTGCAAACAGACCTTATACAGAAAAAAAACCTCTAAATAATCTTCTACTCTTTAAACTGTAGAAACAGTACTACAAGTGCTACTCAGCATTTTTTAAGGTCATAATCAGATATAGTTGGCTATATTAAAGAAATATAATTGATTCTGTAAATAAATTGATTTATATGAATTATGTACCTTAGCAAATCTTTTAATGTATCTTTTAACAATTTCAGGATCAGGACACTCTAGCTTTTTAATAACATCAAAACATTGGTTTAACTGTGTAAAAACATCTACTACCGACGTTGAAAATAGAGCATGTTCAGATATCTTCTGAAACTAAAGAAAACAACAACATGGCAAATATCAGATTATTAGTCAATAATATATATATAGACAAAAATTAAATATGGTACCACGTCATTTCATCAAAAATATTGAGGGTCATTATCATTGCTTTGTTCAACCAATAAAACAAATAAAGAAATATAATCAACTTATGATACAATGAAGTACTTCCAAACTTGACATTGGCTTATTTCTCTCACAAATGATTTATCATTCTTAAAAAATTCAGTTCTGTAATTGTATATTAAAGAGTTATCTGAAATGATCAGCACATAAGTAATGAATGTAAACCTACTCCATCTTTTCTATCTCTATCATAAGCACCATGTAAATATTCCATAGATACATCATCATTTTCATTTAACCATTGCATAACAAATGGTTCAAACCACCTATAAATACAAAATATTCCTTCTCAATATCAGATCATTCAACATGCTTAATTTTTCATTTCCTTAAAATCAGATCGAAGAAGGACTTCTATTCCTGGATTTTAAGCTAAGGCATTCTCATACATAAAAATATGTAGACTTACTGTGGATATTCTGGAATGGATCCTTTATATTGAGGCACATTGGCAACATAATTATTACACAACCATTTCACTTTAAAATGAAGATTCATATACTCTGAACTCTTACAAGTTCTTTCCTTTTCATGATCTGAAAATAGTATGTGTGAAAAAAGAAAGCATGAGTAAATAATAAAGGCTAATATCTAAACTATTTTTCACAATGAATACTCTCTTTGAATGAAATTATGTCACCTCAAATGTATTTTAGAGTGTTCACTAGAAATTGTGGTCAGAACATCAGACTTGCCATTTGCATACAAAATGTGGAGTCAAAAATTTGTTCATGCCAATTTTTGAATAATTCATTCAAAAATATTCATCTGTATCTGGATGTTTCATGTGTGTCTGTTCCTTAAGGTCTCTGTATGTCAATAAAAATGAAAACAAAACAATTTAGATTTATATGGAAATAACGTTTCAATATACCTTTGATCTTCAAGCAAAATAAAATAAAGCATACCTTTTAACGCCATACACAAGTCTTGAGAGAATAAACTCCAAATGATAGAGGCACTGACTTGTCCTACATTTAACTCCTGAGGGAATCTTGAAATAGAGAGAAAATGAGATGTTATCAAAAATACATTCAAACATACCAAAATGCATTAGTCTACACAATTTTGTATTGTCAATCAAAGAAAACTACATCATGTTATACAGAAAGGAATATATTTTCTAATCTTGTAACAGTTGTTAACATTGGCCTTCTACAACTGTACAAACCAGAATACTGCTTTCAAAATCAAAAGAAATAAAACAATACAAAACAAATTCAGTAAAAACCATGCCCTTTAAAGATTCTTTGCTATAAACTTGAAAAGTGTTAACATAAGTATGTTTGCAGTATATTTGAAAATTTTATACTGAATAAACATAAAACAAAAAACTCTCACTTCAAAATTTATAAAAGATACTCACTGATTTAATACTGATGTGTAGCTATTTTTATCTTCATCTATGACAGATACTAATAAATCTATATGTTTATGCCAAAAATCTAAACTATGAGATCCACTTTCTTCTCCTTCATTTTGTTCATTAGGATCAGTTTGAAAATCACGCTGATACAGTTCATAGCAATTATCAAAGAGAAATTTATATGTAGATTTAACACATGCAACAACACAGTCTTTCACAACAGTACCAGCTCTTGGTGGACTTGTTAATTCTTGAACCTAAAACCATCAAGAAAATCATATGTATAAAAGTAAACATGTCAAATGAATCATTTGATTTTGTATCAAATGTAATGCACTGAAAATCAGCTCATATTTGGTATTAAATACCACCCCACTGACCCCAGTGTTCTATAATTTGAAAATTTTAATCAACATTGCATGAGATTCTAGTGTGGATACAAGCCAAATTTGATACCCTTTGAACAAGTAAAGGGCAATAACTCAATGTGAACTGACGGACAGGGGTGCAGCCATTATACATCTTCATGTGGATATATAAAAATTGACTTCCATGTCGTAGATTTGTGTTACCGGTATTTCTAGCCAACCTTCTTTACTGTACAAAATCATTTAGAGAAATACAATATTTACCTTCATTCTAAAGAATGTAATGCTGGTTAATAAATCTACAGTAGATTTGAGATCTTGAAGGCGGGCAGGGTTAGAGGCTTGGAAATTATTCTATAAATATAAAAATCCAACATTAAAAATGTCTTCTTTTGTATGATTACTGAAGATCAAATGCCATTTTAAAAGTTTATGGACATGCATAAGAGAAGAACAATTAACGAAATTGAAAATAACTTTATTTATCATAAATAAGAGACACTTTTTTTTTTTGTAAACAATATTTTATTCATAAAGAAAAGGATTGGGGAACAGGCTTTCGCCTATATAACCCCTCTTCCACAAGAGACACTTGATAGAAGTCAACAAAATTATCAATAAATGTATATGATCTGTTTGTGGATTTTTTGAGGTTAGGGTGGTTGAAAGCAATCAGTTTCTATTAAACAGAAGGCATTGGCACAGGGATTGAAAAAAATTCACACCACTTGAAAACATAATGCATTGATTTTTTATTTTGACTTTGAAGGTGAGGGGAAGGGTGATTGTGTTGTCCACTACCTGGCAAGCATGAACCCTATATGTGTACAATTAATATAGTACATTCCAAATTTTCAATGTTCTCTTTTTAATATCAACTATTTGGTGAGGAACAATTAACTATGACCACAAATATACTCACCCTATACATGGACAGATCTATTCGTAATGAATTGTGCAGTTGATCAAGGAGTTTGATGAATTTTTCTTTCTAAAAAACAGACATTTACTTTAATGATTTAAAAGATTTATATACAAACAATTTTCCTGAAATGGAAATGTACACAGGGCTATGCTTGTATTGATACATTTGCTTTCTTGCATGGACATCTGAGACGTCAAATCCATCATATATGTGATATTCTAGTGTAACTCAGTAAGGACTAAATAAAAAAGAGGTTCTGACATTTTTACCATGAATTTTCAATTTTCTTATTTCTGTGGCAGTACATTTCTTTTTCATCTTGTGATTTTCAACTTCAAAAGTTTAACTTTTATATGTCTGCTATTACAGAGACTGATAAAATATTGGTTATTATTTGAAAATGGTTTAATCTCTTTTCCAAAACCTTAAATGTTACCTAAATTTTCCAATATACATGTGAAAACAAAATACTTACTCCAAAATTAGATGCAGCAAACCTATCACTAGCTGATACAGCTGTGGTTATGGTTGTGTGTGCATAGAATGCATTTATGTTTGCTAAAAGAGTACTCATTACAGCTGGAACACCTGGACACATATACTTGGTTGACAAACAGGAAAAATGTCTGAAACCAAAAAATTCTTATAAGCTATGTGTTCAGAATTTTAAAATTTTATAGATAGTGGACCACAGGAGTAAACTAAACTTTCTCAAACCTTTCAATTTAGATCCAATAACATTCATTTTAAGTTTCATCAAAATTGTTTGAAAACTAAGATAGTAATAGCATATTCAAGACTTTGGGGCAAGGGCAATAACTCTGCATCTAACGGTCGAAAATAGCTCAAATTCAAACTTAATCTTTGTTTTCTGAATATGTATGTACATACCAAATTTCATTTGATTCCATCAGAAATTCTAGTTTTTAGAGCGTTTACAAGCAATTGATGTTGATAGAAGCACTTACTGTATAGAGGTTAAAGGGCGATAACTCCTCAAAACTGATGAAAGAGGCCTAAATCTTGAAAAAACTTTAATTTTAATCAGGAGTAAACTAAACTTTAATAAGTAACAATAACAAGTTTCATCAAAATCGGTTGAAAACTAAGAGAGTAATAGCATATTTAAGATTTGGGGCAAGGGCAATAACTCTGCTTCTAACTGTCGAAAATAGCTCAAATTCGAACTTGATCTTTGTTTTATGAATATGTATACATATATCAAATTTCATTTGATTCCGTCAAAAATTCTTTTTTTAGAGCAAATGTTGACGGACGGACGGATGGAGATGAGAGCGTATAAAAACTAGTTGCAGTTTTCATTATGATTATTTTGTCTACCTACTTCTACTTCATGTACTCTACTGAGGTAATTTCCTATGACAACTAACTGCTCGGTATTTGATGAATGTAACATGATGCATTTTCGTCTAACCAGAAATGAGGCATGATAGATAAACCCATTTTAAGTTTTTTACCATTTTCACTTCGTTTTTTTCAACCGATTTTGATTGTAATTACTTCTTTAACCCTTTGAACCCGTAGTCCCGGTTTACCGGTCTGAACCATATTTCTCTACTCACCGTTAGACCGATATTCCGGGATCTTAACACATGGCTTTGTTTATTATTTATAATAACAAAAGGACACGTGTGTAATTCAACCAATCGGCGATAAGTATCAAATTGCAAACGGCAGCCCCAAGTAAAACATAAAAAGTATCAGAAAAAAATAGTTTTTGGTGGATTATTACGTAAAAAAAACCTTTGAATATGAAGAAATCTATATAATGAAGATAGTAAACCAAAGCGTAAAATGAAGCGTAAAATGAAGGTATAAACATTATTTTGACATTACTGATGTATTTAGACACAAACCAACACACGTCATACAGACGTGAAATAAACATTTTGCAAACTTGACGTCTTTCACCGGGGAGGCCCATGATATGGTCACGAACCACTGGGGAGCTCAGGGTTCAAAGGGTTAAACTTTTGTCTATAAGATAGCAGAACGGAGGGGGGGATAAAAATAAAAAAAAATAAATCAAATCAAATTCCTCTGCTTCGGTTCAAGATTTATCCAAGAAATTTGCAGGCAACCATTTGCATAGTTGTACTTGCTTTGTGGTCTCAGAGACAACTTGGAACTATTATATAAAGCTTCATTGACACACTTCATTGACCAAACAGTCACAGAAATAACTATTTTTTTTATTTTTTTTATTTTTTTTTATTTGTCGAAAAAGCAGGTCGGCGGGCCCATAATCCAACTTTATAAATTGGTATGGCCTAAAGAGAGATTAAAGTTATCAAAAGATCTTAAAAAAAAATGTTTAGATAAATTTGTGGCCATTTTTACATGTGGTCAAGGTGAAGGTCAGAGAAGTTGTGAAAATGGGTGTCAATAATTTGTCTTTCCAAAGTAGTAATTACGAGAAAAACATGCTATCAAACGGAAATTCACAACATTGAACCTGTGAAAATGGTAATTACGAGAGGTATCGAACGAGGCATAAATTACAAGGTTCATATCATGGTGCCAACAATATACGTCCACATAGAAAGATGTGGGCGTATAATAAAACGCTCATCATAGAAAATACAACATTTCATCCATGTGTCAGGTAGGACGTGCATTGCTTTGGTGCCGTCATCATGGTTCTAGTTTTTCTTGAAATAAAACTATAGGTTTGCATATTTAAAATTACTTCAAATCACAAGTATAAGCATAAAACTTACGTCATAGCTTGATAGATAGACTCTATACCATATCTCATAGCAAATTCATCTACTATTTCTTGTGATGGTTCATCATAGTAAACTTTCCATGCTTCATCCTATAATAATACTATTACAATTACAAATTCAAGTCATTAAGACAAAAGTACTTTCTGTTGTTAGTATTACTGGACGTGGAGAACTAGCGATAGCCTAGAACTCTTCGTCATTCCCATCAGGAGCTAAAAACAAATTCAATGCCCGAGTAAATAGCACATTATATAAATTGATTTCTTACGGAAAAGTACTAAAGGTAGGCCTACAATTTGGGGTACAAAGCTCTTTAAGTGTAAATTTTGAAGGAACTTTTTAGACCAATCAGAACATGAATATGAATATAGCAAGTAGTTCATTGCCAACATCGTTTTCATACAATATATAGTGTTCAGAAGTAAAGAATATATATAGTGTTCAGAAGAAAAGAAAATATATAGTGTTCAGAAGAAAAGAATATATATAGTGTTCAGAAGAAAAGAATATATATAGTGTTCAGAAGGAAAGAAAATATATAATGTTCAGAAGAAAAGAAAATATATATAGTGTTCAGAAGCAGCAAAAGATTCTGTTATTTACAATAATCACAAATTTCTAAGATTAAAATTTTTAATTAAGATATTATTCATTTTTATTTTTTTAGAAATGCACCAAATTTGAAAGATAGCTAAATATAAATTGAATAAACAGACAACAGGTATACTAAAATCAACTTAATTCATGAACTTCTAATGATGGATTATAGGGAAGATAAATGTGTGTAAGCCATTTAGTTATTTATGCTTTCACAACAAAGGGGACTAGGGGAAATTTCCTCCTCAGGAAAGGAATCAAGAAGTAGTGGGGAGGAAAAATTACCTGAGGAGAAATTGGGGAGGAACAGAGAAAATGGAGGTGAATATTGATCAAATCATGAAAACACATGCAGCTCAGGGTTCCCATTGAGTCACTTCAAGGAGATTATCACAGATCTGTTCTCTACATCAATCTCATTTATTCATTACTTTGCAGAATGGAATAAAATATTCAAAACTTTGTTTGTATGTTCATTGTTGTGTTTACTATAAAAATCTGTACAAGCAAAACAATTCCATCATTCTTAATCATTTCCAAATCAAGTAAAATCAAGATTAAAGGATATATAGTAGTGGACTCCTTCAAATAGAAGTACCATCAGGGTTAATTGATTGATTCACACACAAGTCTTATAACACTGGTGTTACAGTTTTCAAAACTACTTAAGATACTTAATATAACGATACAGCTGAATCAACAGACAGTGTTTTCTTTACTACTTCCATTGTCAAGTAAAAATCTTGGCTGCAATAAAATTGGTGTCTGCAATTCTAATTCCACAACTAAAGCATCCTACTTTGACTTGCTATTTGAAATTGTCAACAATCACAATCTTTTTGCAAGATTTAATGACAAAACGTAACGACTATGATTTTCTTCTTGTTAATTTTTCATATATGTGGAGTAACATACCCCAATCAGCACCTTATGGTGTGTACATTTCACAACTCATCCACTATGCCAAGTCTTGTAACATTTATGAAAACTTTCTGGCTAGAGGTAGAGTTTTGACATTAAAATTGCTTAATTAAGCAGGGTTACTTGACACACATACTTCAAACTTTATTTAGGAAATGTTATGGTCGTTACGGCAAACTCCTGGACAAATATGACAAGTCTTCTGTTTCTAGCCTTTTGGCTGATTTTTTGGGTCCAGCATAAATTGATGTGATGGTATCTCCTGTTGTGAGCTTAATATATAGTAGTGGCGGGTGTCGCTCACAAAGAAGACTATGCTCACTCTTTTTGAAACACCTGATGGTGATTCTCGTTGAAAGAGTCCACTACTATACAATTATTACTCTCGATATTGTCATTCTTTGTACCAGAATTTTGTTTTTAAAGGACTTTTTTTCTATATGTGTTAACTGTGAAATGGTTGAAGAGCTAACAGGAGAATACCCAGATGAAACTAACCCTCGACGCAAAATTGGGCACCTTAAGATAAGGGGGTGAAATAATTGGATTATTGAAATATAGTTTGACAGATAAGTATCATACGCCCACTAGCAGCTGAAAACAGTGTTAATATTTACCAAATTTTTCTCAATACCATCACTATAAACTGTCAGAAATGAAGATATTTTCACTATAATACAAATTTTCCAATAACAAAAGACATTTCAAGTAAAGGGCAATAACTCCAAATCATAAAATCAAACATTAAAAAGAACTTGCAATGGTCACATCAAGATTCATGGAAATCAATTGAAGACAGCTTGCCAAGCAAGGTAATATATATGCCCTCTGGCAGCTTTGATTTTAAACAAAATAATGAGTTACAGAAAAAAATACTTTAACTTTCGTGAAACAACTCTAGTGATTTTTTTTGGAAAATACTGAACATTTAAACCAAGTTATGTCAAAATCTGTCAAGAATTGGGCCTTTTAGAGTGTTTACGAACTAAAACTTTAAATCATATTCAATACAAGGTTAATAATTCATAGTAAATATTTTTCAATTTTGCTGATTATCAATAGGGTTTATCCTTGGGTAATTATGAACACTGACGCCAAGTTTCGTCAAGAATTGTGCAATGTAGAGTGTTTACGAGCAAGTGTGGACAGCCTGACAGAGGGCATGTTCCTTTAGCAACGGTTATCATTTCATTTCATTTCACTAATCCGTTGCAATCATAATAAGACATTCTCGTCATTAATTTTGATTGGTCGAACGATTACTCTTCGACCAGTTAGATTCCTTGTAACAAATTATTGCGGAAAAACTTTCGAAAGACCAGACACCAGATTTTTTGTAGCAAATTTACCTTGTGATAATCCAAATTGATACCAAAATAGAGGATCGTATAAGATTTTGTCGGCTTTACAACAGAGTAAATATTTTTTTAAAGTGTTGAGGTTGCGTGAAATTTTCTTGATTATGAAAAAATGCTAAGAGAGAAATTAACTCTTTCGTCTAGTCGAACTTGCTTTGCAATCTACAATCAAAATGTAACGAGATCGCTTATTGGATAAATAAAATGTGACGTGTTTTTAAAACGAGGTTATTAGTTGTTAATGATGAGAAAACCCTGTCAATCCAGCAACGGTAGATAATGCCAATGTCTAACGTTGCTGAAGGAACATGGACGGAGGGACATGGGTGATGACAATCAAGGTCATTAACTAATAATATACATCAAAATATATATCAAAGTATATTTTGACACATCTTTACAAAGTCAAGGGCAATACCTAAAAAAAAAGTTCATCGAAAATATGTCAAATTCGAACTTGACCGAGGTCTTTTGAATCTCAAGGATCATACCAAGTTTCATCAAAATTAGATGAAAACTGTAGTCTCTAGAGTGGTCACAAACAAATTTTGACGCGATTTTACAAAGTCAAGGGCAATAACTAAAAAAACGCTCATTGAAAATATGTCAAATTCGAACTTGACCGAGATCTTATCAATATAATGGATCATACCAAGTTGCATCAAAATCAGATGAAAACTGTAGTCTATATAGTGCTCACAAGAAATGTTGACACGCGGACTGACGGAACGACAAGATACAACCACATATTCACGTGGGCGTATAAAAATGCACTAAATTAAAACATGTCTAAGATCTCCAATCTAATTGTCATAAATTTGTCAAGAACTGTAGTCTCTATTGTGCTCACAAGAAATGTTGACAGATCGACATAGTAAGAGCAATATTCGTTCATATTTCATTATTTCCATTAGTTCCCAGCTGCAAATTGTTTAGGGGCATTTTCATTGTCATCATGGTCTACCTAAACACATATATAAATATATTACTTATATAACACAAAATAGAACCATTTGACAATTGCCTAATTTGGTTCTTTATATGTTATTCATCTCTATTAGTTTGACAACAATTAAAACAAAAGTTTGTACAAGGTTTCACTTGTGAGAAAAGTTTACAATAAGCACAATTTCAATAGCAACAGGGAGGGATAAAGCTGAAAGGGATGAAGTCGTCTAAATGACAGAGTTTTATTCTAGTTATACAAAACACCTCTCAAACTAACAATCCAACATCCAGTTTACCAACTGACATAGCATCAGTTTTTACTTTTTTTTATTTTGTTCTTTTAAATTGCAGTTAAACTGGAGCTAGATTTTAAATCTTCAAAGTGAGATGGATAGCTGAAAATAGAGCTCGTTTGGCAAAGCAAAGATTTAAACCTTTTTTAAAACAGAATATTTTTGTGCAGATAGTTTTCTGATCCGATTAAAATAAGGGCAGATTTTGTTTTAAACACTTGTGGCAATTAAGCCAAAAATAACAAATTCTATAAAAAACCTGGCATCAATTCACATTTTTCAGACAAAAAGAATCCAAGTGAAAAAAAGCCCTCAGCTTCTTATATTCAAGCAAATTAGTTGTAAAGAGTTGTCTTATGTGCAAGTTATTGTCAAAATTACAATATTAGCATTACTATGAGATTTCGAATGCAACCTTATTATTAACCGATCAGAAGTATAGAGAAAAAGAGGCATGCTGCCAGTGCATGCAATATACATACAAATCTTTTATCTACCCCTTTAGTATCAGGTAATTTCACTTCTCCTCCAGCTTGTTCACACAAATAATGAAATAGATTCTGAAATGAAAATATCTATATTAAAACTTCATTATTATTTCAATTCAAATCAACTTGCCAGGCAAGCTTTGTTTGAAAAAGAACATTTGGTAGAAAACAGCAACCATTAAAACCATGAAATATTCAACCTATGCCTACATTTAATTCGTTTATGGGGTCATTTCACCAAGAAATCGTGCCTGAAGACTGAGCTGCGATCTCAGATCGTGACTTGGTCGCCGAAGGTCGTATACAGTCGACGGTTGACCGAGAGTTGGTCGCACCTTGGTCTTTCGTGGTCGCACGTGGTCGAGAATTAGTCTCCCCGACGAAGAGATCGTAGCTCGGTTTTTTGACATGTCAAAAAACTGAGCTTCGACCTAAAAGTCGCACAAAGAGCGTCGAAAGAGCGAACAAGGTCGAGGAAAGAACGCATTGGTCGAGAGACAATCGAGGCTAGAACGGGGATAAGCGAGGCTCAGTCTTCTTGAGCTAGAACAGATCGAGTGGATAGACGCAAGTAGAGCGTGTGCAGAGCGTAAATAGGACACAGTTCAATCGTACACGTCGAGGGTGGAACGAGATAACATCGAACATAGAGCGTACACAGAAAAAAGGATCAGGTCGCACGGATTCTGCACGCGACTATGAGAAAACCAAGCTGCGATCATAGTCGCGCGTGGTCGCGTGCGATTTTTTCAGATCGTACTCGGTGAAATGACCCCTTTAATTCAATTTCATCAAGGGTTCAGCATTCATAAAGTTTAGTCAAAATCCTTTTTCCTGGTAGAATGTTTGTGAGCTAAAAACTGAAGTATTTCGAAGAAAAGGGCTATTACTTATATCAAATATATTTGATAGGGTTTAACGTGTGATAATAAACTATTTCAATAAGTTTCATTAAAATCTATCAAGGATTGGGCCTTCTAGTCCTAGAGTATGTGCGACTTAAAAATCAACGTGTTTTAAAAAACAAAAGCAATAATTCATATTAAGTATTTTTCATCCTTGGGTTCATCCTTGGATGATAATAAACAATTTCAGTAAGTTCGTCAAAATCCGTAAAGAATTGTGACTTGTAGAGTGTTAACGAGCTAAAAATCGAACGCATTTTAAAAAACAAGGGCAATAATTCATGTTAAATATTTTTCGATTCTTTTGATTTTAAATAGGGTTCATCCTTTGGTGTTAAGAGTGAAGAAGTTCCTAAAAACTTCTATATAAAGCACTGGCCAAAGTGATAATAAACAATTTCAGCAAGTTTCATCAAAATCCGTAAAGAATTGTAGAGTGTTAACGAGCAATTGTGGACGGATCGACGGACATGGGTGACAGCAATATATGGTCCATATTTCATGTGGGTGTATAAAAAGGTATTAAATAAGAGAAGATAAATTGAGGTAACAAGGTATTCTATTTGTTCAATCTTAACAGACCAATAACTACAGCAAAACTAAATCAGACATCTAAGTGAGATTACTATACTGCTGTGATACCTTTTCTTCCAAAAAGAACACAAATTACACTTTTTTTACTTAAGAAATTCTACATGGAAAAATCTAGGTTTGACAAATTTATTAGTGAATAGAGTGATTGAAAAGTTACTATGTAATGTAAGGATTTATGTTATTTTAAAAAATAGAACACTGGCAGTTAAATTTTGTATGGTAATGGTATGATTATCGTTTAGTTAAAGATAGACAGTGGTTGATCAGAATCCAGTCAAGATTAGGGTCAGGCCTCACTTTGAAGTTTCTTAAACAAAAAACCTTGCTGCAAGTGATTGTCTCGAGTGCCAAGTCCAAATTATGCAGACTCGACATCTATATTATGATCACTGACAGACATGTAATCTACCCAACTCATCTCAGGGCCACATCTTCAGTGGTTCTTGTGTAAACAGGCCTTTAGTATTCTACTACATATATTTGTTGCCATAAAGTCAATTTAACACTGATGTAAAAGCATTTGAAAATATGTATATCTGTTTCTCTTGCCTTTCAGTATAAATTAATTACAACATCAATTAAAGTTCAATATCTTCTTTAACAAGATTGATACTTCTAATAAACAAACCTCATGAAGGCAGGTATATTGTACATGGTAAGGTGCAACTTTTTCTTCTCCTTTGATCTCAACACTAATATGTAACCTTATAGCACCGGACACTGCTGACTTATCTGTTCTCTTTTCTGTTGATAAAAAAAATAACATGCCAGTGACATAATTTCACTAAGTATTGCTATATATCATGTTACTATGTTTGATCATAATCTTGAATATACGCGCTGATCTGTGAACACTATAGCAGATTAACTTTAGTAAAAAAAATTCTCGTTCCTGAAACTAAGATACAATTGCCCCTTAAAAGGGGACCAGTCTTCATTTTTATTGGTTGATTTGGGTCTTGAATATACTTAAGTATCCTTCAGAAGCACTAGAAATGTACAAAAATTGCATATTTCCTTCAAATATATCTTAAATTAGACATTTCTCCTTCTATTTCTATAGATGACTTTTCTATATATTGCATAGTATCGATAATGTGTAGTAGGGCATTATAACTTTCAAATGCTAATAATTATGGATGCACATGGATTTGAAGACTCAAATTTCAATGGTGAGTTGTGATAACCAGTACTGTCTAAATTGCTGAGCTAAAAAAGTCCCCGTTTCTTAGAATTGGAAAAATCGACCCACAAAAATGAAGCCTGTGCCTCTTTAAGACAAAATTAAATCTTACCTAAATTATACCAAACATCCATTTCACCACTCAAAGTTCTTACTTCAATAATAGTTTGTCCTAGAAAATCATCTGATTCTCGAGTCAATTTCTGACGTAATTTCGATTTCAAATCATTATCTTCATCCCTGTTAAACATATGACAAAAATATGTAAAAATTATTAATTTTTATCACAGAAGCTTTTTTATAATTTAAAGCATTTTGACAGGACACAGATTATCTTCAAACAAATTTTCAAGAAATCCAATTGAATTTTAACTAATGTTAATCACCAGTTTAATCTGATTGTACAGAACTAAAATCGCCTCATGAAATCAAATATGTTTGAACAAGAGAATTACATGCATTCAGTTAGATGATAAAACATCTATAACATAATAGAGGTCAAATACTGAAATTAAATATACTTACCACACTCGAACTTTTATTCTATCTGAAGAATTATGGCACTCGCTGAAAAACAGACATTTGTTTGGATAAGAAACATAAAACAGAATGTATTTCATAGCCTGTGGCCTATTTTAAGGAAAAAGGGGGCAAGGTGGGGCAGATATAGTATTCATTGCCTACAGTATTTAGATATTTGTAAGCTAATTCTTAGATTCAAGCAAAGATCAGAAAAGACTATTGATTTATGGGTACTGGGTTTTAAATCCCTACTATTCCTACCGCTAATAAAACACTGAATTCAGCATTGTTAATTTTAAGGATAGCAGATTCATACTACAAAACAAAATATTTTGGTGGCATATTTTGTGACGTCAATATTAGGGAATCACAGATTTAAAAAAAAATAAAATGAAGTAAAGCAAATATTTATCTTCTGATATAAAGCATGATCTAATTGTAAATGGGTAAGGATAATTTGGGAAGATCAATGCCAAGAGGTTTGACCAAGGGCCAGCATGGAACCTAAGTTGTTATCCTTGAAAAAATATAGATGTCTCTTTCTTTCTTTAAAAATTTATTACAATCAGTTAGTTTGATTTTTATAGTTACCTCCCTTAAAAGGACAGTTAATAAATAACATAACATCCATTTTAAGTTTCAACAAAATCAGTTGAAAACTAAAAGAGAGTAATTGTATGTTCAAGATAGCTGGGAGAAATGATCCTCATGGGAATCTAAGTTGTTCTTTCTTTTGTCTTTTTTTTTGTAATGTGCAACTGATTGTCCAAGATTTAAAAAAAAAACAAAGCCCGCTTTTGTGATTGCAACCAATTTATCTGGGAGGTTGACAAGACAAGAATTTGTCACATAATCTCATGATTCTGGTAGTTCAAACATCAGAGACTGGTCTTTCGAGGCTACAGGTATTTGTAAACCAAGAACATAAAAACAAACAAATATGTATTTAAAATGATAATAAAATGCGTAATTGGTTAACAGATAGTCACGATGTAGCATCAAATGAACGAGCAAATGACTTCAAGTATAGTGTCTCGCGCATGAAGACACAACAAAAAACACCATTCATTACCGAAACAGATAATGGTTTACGGAACTGCTGAGGATTGCCGATTGCCACCATAGAGTATAAACAATAATATACCAACCTTTAAAGGGATAGTAAGCTTTGTAAATTTGTGATAGACTAGAATAAAACAAACATGTTCCAAAAGTTTTTATTGATGTTGGTACTTTACTTCGTCTAATATCACAATTTAAAGTCAATAAATTACAAATCATGGAGGCCGCCATATTTGCTTGACGCGTCAAGTGACATGACGTCAGGTCGTAGATAGAACGTCACGTCGTAATAAAATGTCAACACGGTGATTGGCAATGAGGGCATGAAAAATACAGCCGTATGGTGAAGGTAAACTCACTTTGATTTATGGCAGGCTGCATAGAAAGTTAGTTATTACTTTGATGAATTTAATCCTATGAAGCATGTATGAAATCGGGAATTTGTTTGTTTTGAATTCCTCTTCAAATCATGTCGAAAGACTAGTCAGAAAACCTGCCGTTGAGTGGTAGTCGAAAGGCTTACTTCGTCTTTTGTTTACACCTGTACCGTCAGTTCTAAATTTCCAGCTTTATTTGTATCTTGATTATCCAGTTTCTTTAGTGATATAATTCCTTTAGTAGTCTTGATTTTCTAGTCAGTTTGTACTCGAATGAAGCAAAAAAACAAGACGGTACAAGTTATTTTACACGCGGCATGGCTGGGTCATTTAATTTTCATTCGTCTTATTTCTTTGTAAAAGTTGTAGGAAAAACTTGATTTATTCTGGCATGGACATTTGCAGGCATAATTCTGATGAAACGCACGTTTTTTTTTTAACTGAGAGTCTACATGAACTTATTTTATAGTCTCGGAAAGCCATACGCAGGTTGATAAGCTCGGTTCGTTTTTCACGCTACAAAACAAACACATTTTCGATACTCAGAAACTCAGCGCTAATAAAGTTTAAAATCCAACGTAAAATTAAGTCAAATTCATGAGGCGATCATCTTTATTATGTGCCATTGTCTTTGGACGGTCTTTCACTGTAAACCCTAGTCTTTGTGTCTCAAAACGATCGGCTGGCTGAATGTCGGCCATGCTTTGTTTACCTTTCTATCTACGACGTGACGTCATCATCTCGCATAATCACGAACCATAACGTCATCAATGGCGGCTTCCATGAAAAGTGAATTTCAGCTGAAAATCGCTAAAAACTTTATTCTGTTCAAGAATTTGTGAAATTTTATCACGCTAGGTTAATATTTAATTGTCTATTTATTGGAAAATTCGGATATCGTTATAAACCTTACTATCCCTTTAACTACAGTTAAGAGAAGTAACTTAAAAATTCAAACAACCTTAGGCTTAATCTAGGGTGTTTTTTTGTATTGTTTCAATTGCTCCATTTGATTTTGCAGTGAAAATGGAATTTGTTTGTTTTGAATTCCTCTTCAAATCATGTCGAAAGACTAGTCAGAAAACCTGCCGTTGAGTGGTAGTCGAAAGGCTTACTTCGTCTTTTGTTTACACCTGTACCGTCAGTTCTAAATTTCCAGCTTTATTTGTATCTTGATTATCCAGTTTCTTTAGTGATATAATTCCTTTAGTAGTCTTGATTTTCTAGTCAGTTTGTACTCGAATGAAACAAAAAAACAAGACGGTACAAGTTATTTTACACGCGGCATGGCTGGGTCATTTAATTTTCATTCGTCTTATTTCTTTGTAAAAGTTGTAGGAAAAACTTGATTTATTCTGGCATGGACATTTGCAGGCATAATTCTGATGAAACGCACGGTTTTTTTTTAACTGAGAATCTACATGAACTTATTTTATAGTCTCGGAAAGCCATACGCAGGTTGATAAGCTCGGTTCGTTTTTCACGCTACAAAACAAACACATTTTCGATACTCAGAAACTCAGCGCTAATAAAGTTTAAAATCCAACGTAAAATTAAGTCGAATTCATGAGGCGATCATCTTTATTATGTGCCATTGTCTTTGGACGGTCTTTCACCTAGTCTTTGTGTCTCAAAACGATCGGCTGGCTGAATGTCGGCCATGCTTTGTTTACCTTTCTATCTACGACGTGACGTCATCATCTCGCATAATCACGAACCATAACGTCATCATGGCGGCTTCCATGGAAAGTGAATTTCAGCCGAAAATCGCTAAAAACTTTATTCTGTTCAAGAATTTGTGAAATTTTATCACGCTAGGTTAATATTTAATTGTCTATTTATTGGAAAATTCGGATATCGTTATAAACCTTACTATCCCTTTAACTACAGTTAAGAGAAGTAACTTAAAAATTCAAACAACCTTAGGCTTAATCTAGGGTGTTTTTTTTTTGTTTTTTTGTATTGTTTCAATTGCTCCATTTGATTTTGCAGTGAAAATGGAATTTTGTTTTTTGGATCATGTTTTGAATCAGAAGAATATGTTAGAGCATAATTAAATATCATTTTAAAATCTGTGTTTCCATAATACTGACATAGACAAAAAGAAATGTTTTTATAGTACAAAAAACTCACTCTTGACTGACTTATGTCTACTTACAAATAAAATTTTTCTGTCCAAACTGGATTTAGATCTTGTGGTACTGTTTTGGTTCTTTTCTTAACTTTTCCTACTTGAACAGTGACATATGGATCACTAGTACCAGTTTTATCCTTTCCTATTAAACCTTGAGCTGATATCACTGTAACCAATAGAAGTCAAATATTAGTAACTAATATAGAAATTAAGACACATGAGGAATACAATGGCTAATATAGATTTAGATCTTGTATAAAAAATTCTTCAGGATTTTGACAGTTTTTTTTACTAACATATAGCATGTGCAGTAAGATTCTAATCAAGATTGCATATTTATGAGTATCAATTAAAGAATTTCTTGTACACCATGGTGGCCTATTGTTGTCACTATAGAATAACTGTCTCCATTATAACCTTGTTTTTCACCATAAAGGAGAAAGTTATATGGACTTTTTCTTAATTTTCAAGTGTTAGAATTAATTTCAAACCTATAAAGCTATTGGGGTTATGTACATTCATTAAAAAAGGATAACTTGTGAATTATTGACAGTTATTCAACAGTTTTCGAATATAGCAATATTTAACCAATGTGATTTAAAAAGTCTATGCTACTTTCAAATTAACATACCATTATAGATAAAAACATATAAGGTTAAGAAAGTTAATAACTACAGTATTAGATATGTAAGTGTCTGAATTGGTAACTAAATCATTTCTTGTTATTATTCAAGTTTAACAAATCATAGAATAAATAATTAACAAAACTAAAAATATTCTACATAATATGAACACAACCAAAGCAATAGCAAAACACAGAAAAAAAACACAACATACACATCCATGCACAATAAATACTGCTCATGTGAACACAACCACATTGATGGATCCTTGACCTGTTCACCTCAACCCTCAATTTTCTTCATATTTTATTTTACATGGTTCAGAATTAGATCTATTGAATATTACAGCCAAAGATCAACTACATGTACAAGAGATAGTGACTGTTCAGAAGAACAATGGTTTAAAACATGGGGAGGAAGACTAGTCTTTTTAAAAATTCCAGATTAGGCTGAGACATTTGTCATAAAATCAAAAACAAAACCGAATGTCAGGTTGCTGTTTATATATGAGACAAACTGGTATTTTTCCAAATCATCAGAATAATTTCTATTCATGTAAGTATTTGAATTTTCATCAATGAAAATAAGGGAACCCTTCTATTATTTCAAAAGATAAAACAGTAACATATACCCACTGGCAGCTGTCAGACACAAAAAAGTTAATTGGAATTTTTTAGCTTGATCACGATCATATAAATTACAAATGATCACAAGTTTCATCAAAAATAACTTAAAATTTTAGCTTTTATCGCTCAAGATCAAAAATGATGCATTTTAACCAAATAAATAACATTCCCTCCATAATTTGCAAAAATTCGATGGGACCATTCCATTTAGATAAAAACTAGTTTCTATTGTGCCAAATATGAGACATTTTGACCAAGTGATCATGTTCCTTTAGCATTGGTATATCCAATCTTACGGATCTAACCATTTCTCGTCATTATAATTTACATTCATAGAGAGTTTTCACAATTCTGTGTAATGTGTTGGCATTTTAAAAAGTGTGGAATGAAGATGTCACGTAAAGAATTAAAAGAGTACCATAAAAAATATTTCAACAGATTATCAACAGAATATCAATAAACCTTGGTATCATTTTTCTGTTTATTAATTGAATGTCAAAGCACCTAGGAAATATGTCCATACATAAAAGTTTTTTATTAGTAAAAAAACACCATAGCCCAAGAACATCAGGAATATACCTGTTATGGCTACTTTAGCTGACCATTTAGATGTTCCATCAGACACAATTTGCATGGCAGCTTTCATATGACCAGCATGCAATGTAGAATCAATTTCAAACATTTTTCTGAAATAAAATATCTATACTACAACACTATACAACATTAAAATTAACTTAAAAAGCTAAGACTGGGTCTAATAATTAAAATAATAGATTATCGGCGATACAAATTATTTATTTCGATTATCGATTATCAAATTTCATAATCGATTAAAATTCATAGTCAAATTTTCTTTTAATATTATCTGCTACACGCTTATCAGACAAGTCACGACCCATTTTATCATGCTAATCATACAAAATTCTGGACATTACTTCAGTTTCATTTGTCTTCGATACCTTATATTGATAAATAACAATCATTCAGGTACAAAAACGTACACATACATTAGAAGATTTCCCAATTAAAATATTTCAATTATTAATCGATTATTGATCGGTAAACCTGCCTTCGATAATCAATCTCAATTTGGTAATCAATACCCAGCCATATTTGTGATTCTATTTGATTGTTGACTTTTTTATTGAATGAAAGGAATCGTCAACTATTGACCTAGTGACACAATATGCTGAAAGTAACATGTTGTATTGGGATACATAGATTTACTGATATGTCTTGCCAGCACTATTCCAATTGGCCTTGCTGCTAGACAGAGATTGGAATACATGTAGTTCAGTTATCAACATATAGCAGCAGAGTTGTCAAGTAACATGGAAGGGATTATATAGAAGTTTTCTTCTTTATACCTTTTTACAATCCCTTTAGATATAGATAATCTAAATCATGAATAAGAATGTCTAAATTTAGCCAAAATACTCTTATATTTTTTTTTTAAACATGCTAAAAAGATATGTTATAAAATGTCCCATATAAAAATTTGTTGTAGATTTTGGCGATGGGTACTCTTTAACTCTACAATAGTCTGCTGCAAGAGGTTCAGTTAGTGGTTATTTTCTTCAGTTCAATCAATGTCAACAGTAACTGCTTCTTTTAGTCACTAGACTAATATCATATTATATATTTTTAATTACTTAAGTAATTTGAGGAGAATGAATATCTGTCAGTTGTTTTCAGACGTACTAGTACAGGGCACAACTTCCTTCAAATATACCTCTATATAGGTGTTTTCTAAATAATACTGTCTCACTTAAATACGAGTGGTATAAGTAACTTTTAAAAAAGGGTAATTATGGACAAACTTGGATTTGGATTTGAAGACTCAACTTTCGTCTGTGAGCTGTGAACACTTTCACTGAATAGCTTAGTTTAAATATTCTCCTTTAAAAAAATACCATTCCATTTTCTTTGCTTTTGTCATTTCAAATAACATGCAAATTAGCGCACAATTTCTGAAAAATCACTTCACAAATAACTCATTACACCCCTGTTACATTCAAAATAATTCTCAATTTTTAAAAAAACATGCAATAAGAGACGCTCGAAATCTTACAGAAGGCAAAAAAAGACAAAAATAAAATTATAAAATGTAATAAAAATAATCTACTGTGTTATTGATCATACAAGAAATACTTAAAATGGAAATATTCAAACAGGAATCATGCTGGAATGATACAAACTGTGCTAAAAAAAAAAAAAAAAAAAAAAAAAAAAACGGTTTGAGGACTGTTCTTACACTCACCAGTTATTGCAATTTTAGCTGACCACTTAGATGTTCCATCCAGAACACTTTGTTTTACTGCCTTCATATGGCCTGAATGGGATTTCCTATCCACACTAAACACTTGCCTAGTAGAATGAAATTTCTTTTAGTATTAAGGATAGCCTCAAAATATTTTTATTTCAGCTTTCCTCTTCCAACACACTGGATAATTTACATATTTTTTATTGTTAAAAGATCACATACACCCCCTTCACAATCTGGTTTTTAAAACAAGAAAGTTAACAAAGCACTCAATAGGTTAGCCCAGGCCTTCTTAATTAATTTTTGTGAAGGGCCAATTGCATATTATGAAATAGAGCATATTTGCCGCTATTTAAGAAGGTCTGGGCTAGGCCTACAATCTGCTTGAATTTTAGAAGACATTCTAATTTTTCTTGGTAAAAAAAAACCAGCTGAATAAGAAAACAAAGGGGTTCAAAAGGGTCAACATGGGTACTGGAAAGAAAATTCATTTGTTTAATTCATGTTGAAAAGAGATTTAGGTAATATTTCTCTTCAACAAAATAATAGTATGTCATGTTGGTATTAAAAATACTCTACCTGATTAATTCAAATATTTCTGGTTTATTTTTCTCTCTAATTTTCATCCTCTCCTTCATGTCCATTATTATAGTGTGTGTTTTATCACCTTCTCCATGTTTAGAAGACTTTTCAGCTGCCCCTATTCAAACAGAATATAATAGTATATTGATAGAAAAAATACTGGTTAACCTGCAATTAATTGATATGCACACACACACACAACCACTAATTTCATGGCAGTTTTACCTTTTCTTGATACATCTATTTGGTATTTAGGCATCATATGTACCTAAATTTACAATATATTTATCTATTAAACCTATTGAGATCTTTAACTACCAACAGATTCTAGAGCAATTTATTTATCAGATTGATCATCAATATTCTACAGCAATACTTACTAAAACGTTTTCTATCACTTGGGTGCAGCCATCATCATATTATCCACATTATGTCATGTTATAAGCAACAAACTTTTAGTAATACATAATAGATACATTACAACTCACTTTGTAGGCAGTCAGCATTGAGCAAATCTTTACACTTTTCATGACATTTCACTCCACATTCTGTACATCTGACACCTTGTCTAGCTAAACCCCATAACAACCCTTCACATTCAAAACAATAGGTTGGTGATGTGGCTGACCAAACAACAAAATTATGAGGTCTGGTACTTGATATTGGATAGATTAATGCTTGCAAGGTTTTCTTATATACATGCATTTTCTAAAAATAAAAACAGTTTCCAAATTTATTTGTCCACATAGGAGCGAAAAAAAGAAAATTTAGATAAAAAAAGAATGGGATGGTATTGGTCAGATCATAGAAATGTAAAAGACTGGAAGTCTTAGTCTACTTAGTGACCTAGTTTCTCCTCTAGGACTAGTTCCGTTTAATCGCGTTTATCATAGCTTTTAAATTAATATAAATTCTTGCAGAAACCGGAAGTTATGGGCATATCTTCAATTCAACGCATGCGTGCCAAGCATAAATCTTGTGTTATTATTCCCTATCTACATTTCTATGGTCAGATCCAGAATCTGGTATTATTATTGGACCGATCCTTAGACTTTCTTTTTTTGAAAATCATGACAAAAATAAAATTAAACTAAAAGCTGTGTACAGCATCGAGCGTGGCAGTGACCATAATGCCTTGGCTTCTGCCTTTTTAGGACTTATAATAGCTTTTACAAAATACCCCCTTCCCCCACATTTGAACTGTGTAAACATCAATACTTTCCTCTAACGCAGAGTTGAAACACTGTCTTTTGTTTCAATGGATTGGCGCAGTCGGTAGCCAGTTGAATTTCCTTCAAAGTAAGAACAAATCTGATGCCATGTAAAGTGTTTTCGAGACAAGGCCTGATTGTAGCTTTAACCCCATAACTCTTATAACAAAACTATTGTTCGTAGTTTGCAAAAGTCGAGAAAATACGAACAGCTAAATGTATTGAAGTTCAAAATTAGCAAAAAACTTGAAAAAACATGCGAGTTAAAAGAATGTGTAATGAGATTAATTTATTTATGACCTATAATAAGCTTAGCAGAAGATAAAATAGAGACAGTCTTGTGTGTGTATTTTGCAGATAAAATTCCTATTATTGGTACAGAAAAAATTACAACAGGTTAATGTATCAAATGATTGTATGTTAAAGGGCCATTCTGCTTTTTTGAAAAAAGTTTCCATTGTCAAAAAAATCGCAAATGCTACCTGAGAGTATTTTTATTGTATCTCTATATCTTCTTGATCAAACTGAATTTAGTTAATTAAGCAATTTGACCTAGTAAATGGCTCAATATTTCTAGCTGAAACCTTTTAAATACACAAGAGGGACATTTCGCTACAATTAGGCGTTTATTTTACTCAAATCCGTTCAGTAGTTTTCTATCAACGTCCAAAAAACATAACACACGTAAGGTTTTTAAAAATTTTAGCATGTTTTTAGCGTTTAAAAATTAATGGCTGGATTTTTTTAGTTAAAACTTTCAGATACATTAAAGGGCACATAGTTACAGATTTTGGTGTAAAGTTTTCACAAATTTGAGCAAAAAAATTTGTTGACCTTAAAAAAATTCAGACTGTCCCTTTAAATTATTTTAAGTGAAAATTTTGCAAAAAGGTATTACATAATCAGATTCATCTGTTATGACCTACATCACACCTGCATGTCAAAACTTCATGTCGGTAGTTTTATTACCATATTAAATAACCTGTTATAACCGCTGTCATTTTAATCCCCAAAATCCCGTTATTTTCTCAGAAAAGGGTATTTTTAATTTGTTTATGCTTATTTTCACAAAATGGATTTTTGTATTAAACTACCCATGTCACATATCGTTGAAAAGAGAAAATTGAGTACATCCTGAATATACAAACCATATTGCTATAATTACATTGTAAGTTAAAACCCTCAGTCGAAAAAAATGCAATATTTTGAAAACATATTTTAATAGATTATTGTCATATATCGTTCAAATTGGTATTACAAAATTGAAAAATTTAATTCTCTGTGTTGATTAGAGAATGTGATAGAGACGTCCAATGTTGACAAAATTGTCCATAATTTTTGAATGTCCATAAAATAACCGGAAGTTAATATTTTTCAACTAATATCAGCACACCTATGGATAGCTGAGGTCAAGGACATCCTTCATTGAAATTTTCAAGATCATCAAAGGTTCCAAATTTTTACATGGTTACATTACAAAATTCAAATTCGAAATTCAAAATTCTGTTCCAACAAACTGTAGACACCAAAATCATAAAAATCGGTTAAAAATGTTGGACTAATTGATTTTTGGCTTAAATGTGTCAGTCTGAGACAACGGCTTATGCATCACTTCCGGTTTGGATTTTTTATGCTAAGTGCATTCTAATTATGACTGACAGACAATATATAGTTCTGAACATCTGAAATTTACACTGGTAGTGGGGTTGTGTGATTTTGAAAACCGGAAGTCCTCATACCAAAACCGGAAGTTATTTTGATTGAATAGTTTTATTTCTATGGACATTCTGTTTACCCGGGTATGTCTTGTGAATTTCTGGTCAATCGGATAAATAGCGACCGAGTTAGAAATTTGGGTTTCAATTTTTTTTGACAAAAATAGCTAAAAAATGAAAATTTTTGTAGCCCCACCAGATACGTCTTTTAACAATAAAGATATTTAAGAAAATTTCAGCCAAATCGGTTCATAAATAAGCCTTACAGACTAGATGCAAAATTATTTCACACTATGCAATAGCTCACTTCCAGTTTAGCAAAATTCGAGTTTTAGATATTCATTTTTGATTCCAGGTCATTTTATAATATTTGGTGAATACAATTATGCTATACCATTTTCAATTTTGTCAAGGTACGTTCCCCAAAAAAAAATCAATCATGACCACAGCTATATACGCCTAACGAAAAAGCCTTAAATTCAATCAAGAGTAAACTAAACTTTCTCAAACCTTTCGATTTAGGTCCAATAACATCCATTTGAAGTTTCATTAAAATCGGTTGAAAACTAAGAGAGTAATAGCATATTCAAGATTTTGGGGCAAGGGTAATAACTCTGCGTCAAATGATCATAAATAGCTCAAATTTGAACTTGATCTTTGCATACCAAATTTCATTTAATTCCGTCAAAAACTCTAGTTTTTAGAGCGTTGACGAGCAAATGTTGACGGACGGACAGGGGTGCCGACAATATACGTCCTTATGACAGATGAGTTTTGTGTTTGGGTGTTTACTAGCAAATTGTTAAAACAGACACGGTTATGGGTCGTAACAATCTTGGCTCGACATGTTTGTGTTTAATGTATAAAAAAAGATATAATCTATGTTGAATATTTGCATATCATTGACTTACTAGTTCTTCATCATTTAAAGACTGTCTTGCAACCATGGCTGATGGCACTCCAGCGTTTCGTTTGGCTGCCATGCTCTGAAAAACAGTACAATTCATATTTGAGAGAATATCCCTGTAGACAGGTATATTAGAGATAATATCCCTCTACTCAAGTACATTCGAGAGAATAAATCTCAACATGTCCACCAATGCATTTGAGCAATTAACTTTGGGTTTAAAAGATTAGTTTTATTTAGATTAATTACGAAGTTTCAAAATCAAGGTACAAAAATCGTAACTTTACACCACCCAGCGATCATTTTAATGTCTCTTTCTTGCTCTTTGTAAGTAGAAATTGATACAACAAAATATACCGTCACATTTCTTGAAAAGATTTTTCATTGGTCATCTTACGTACAGTAATCATTTTTTATTTTAAAAATTTAAAAACTAAAAAAAAAAAATTTCAGGGGATTTTTATCTTTCAATACTTCATATAGAATTTGTAATTAAAAATAAGATGTTCCAAATATTCTGAAAATTCTTAAACGTTTATTATTAGGAATTATTGAATTAGGAATCGGTTTATATGTCGGATAATGCATGTTTTCTGTTGGGATTAGTTGTCATAATGCCTTAGGCCTACTAATCCCTCGCAACCATGCATTATCCTTCACATATTGTTAACCAGATTTACTCATTCCACATATATACATTTGATGATACATCATCCTCCATCTAATCTCAATCATATAGACATAAAATTATAGCTCAATGTGAAAAAGAGTTTTAAAAGAAAATCACAATTCATGCAACAAGGCAATACACAACATAAAAATCTAAAAAATATCATACATTTGACAAGCTTCTAGAAAATCTATCAAGAACTGTATATTTTTTCTTTTTGAAACATTTAAAATCACATTAACAATATATTTTATCTTGCTATAATCACAGGACAGACATTTTTTTTTTTTGTGAAAAATAATACAAGAGCCTTCAAAAAACATGTTCCATATCCTTGAATATTTTGTCAAAGCCAACCATGGCAACTTGAAACAGCAAGGAGTTATAAACAGTTTTCCTATGAGATAATATCGAGAAATGTTCCCTGGAAATCTGATCAAGGTCACTAAATTTCTACTTATGAGAATGTAGTATTTTGAAATTATTAGACAATAAATGGCTAAAGGATTTTGGCTAAGATAGGTCTCACTCCTTGCCATCTTTGTATCTTCCCCATTTTTCTATCTTGTGAATGGATAATCTACATCAAAATTTGCACTATCCGTGATGCAACTGTACTTTCAAATCGTTTATCCTTAAATGATTTTATAAATCCTGCTTGATTTCCAACTTCTTGATGTCCTCTTTCAAAATAAGCATCTTGTATTTCCTTTCTGACATTTCAGCAATGTTCTTGAAAATGAAGAGAACAACTGCCAATGTCATAGAATTCTATGGCACAACAAGGATCTATTTAGTTCTACAACTTCTTTCTACGAAAATGAAGAATACAGCTCAGAAGAAGGGGTCTTTGTTTTTCTTAATCAAATTATTATAATCACAATATAGAAGAGTAATGTGATAAATTCTGTGAACAATCGATCCATATCTTTAACAATCACAACATTTTAGTAAATAGTTTAGTGAAAAATCATGATGTGATTCAATGATTTTGTTTTACAGTCAAGTTTTGTTTCTGATGCTATAGGGTTATCATATTTAGAAATTCCTACAAAATCTAAAGTAAGATATTACAGCTGAAAATCTTCCTGTTGTTTATATGATATTCTTAGTAATATGGAGCGTTGTTCTTCTACACATACTACATATACTCAATGGGCTACAAATAATATCACACACAACATATATTGATATATCCTACCTAAAATAACTACAACTAAAATATATGACTAAAAATTATAGAAATTTCTTTTACCTTTAACACCTGAAATGTGGTAAATAAACGAAGAAAATGTTTATATTGATGTTCAAATAGCTGTTTACATGCCAAAATATTTTAGACCCCAAAGATGTATAAATTGGAAAATAAAACCCCAGTTAAAACAGTAAAAACATTTATCTTCCATTTTCTGTATATATGTATATGTGTTTTCTATATAAGGCATAGTCTTGGTAAAATATGAGTTATATTTTTCATTTCGAACGCTGATAATTATGGACACACTGGGATTTGAAGGCTTAAATTTAGAGGAAAGGTTGTAAACATTATTACAGATTAGATTAGCAAAATAATTTCAAGTTTTGAGACAAAAATTTATTGGCCGAACCGATGGTAAAATATAGAAAGATAAATATCCTATAATTATTCAGTTTTATGAATTTGTCAGATTTATGACATTCACTCATGAAGATATACTCTTATTGGCCAATTTGAACATGAGGTAGACTAATATTCTGTGATATTATTTTCTGACCTTCAAATACTGATAATTATGTCTACACAGGAATGCGAAGGCTTTAATTTCGAGGGAGAGTTTTGAACTATTAGCTTAGATAAAAAAAAATCCAGGTTCCGGGACTAAAGTTTGATTGGTTGAACAGATAGTGAACGTTACCCTAATGACCAGCCTAAATGAATTTAAGCTTATACAGGCCCGTAGGAAGCAATTTCATATTGGGGGGGCAAAATGTGCAAAAACTCATTCTCAAGGGGGTTGTGCAGAATTCAAGGCTGCTCCTGCCTATATAAAGCAATTTTCCTTATGTTAATGGGGGATTGGAGAAGAAAGTGTAGGGGTAAAGGCATCATGGTGGCAATTTTAGTACAGTGTCAAGACATTGCTTTTGTTTGTTTGCATTATGAGCTTGGATATGGATACAATATGGCCGATGCTTGAATAAGGTCTATTATAACTTAGGGAATACTGTTATAAATATCTGTCGAGGAGATACTCACCAATTCACTGACAAGGGGAACAGATTTCCGCCTTAGTTTGACTTCAGGCATACTGTCTATACTGGTGTAAAATGGGTTGTGTTCTGGTGGCCTGAAAAGATATATATATATACATGTGACTTGGTTACAAATATTCACACACATAATTTTTTACTGAAAAAAAGGCAAGATATAATATCATTTTGTCAATACTGTTAGCAATTGGTCACATTTTAAAGAATTGCATATTGCGTACATGCATTGGTATAAGGACCATGATTCAAACCAAATTCCCATTGGGCATATAAAAATAATATAATGTATCAAATTACCCTCCATTTGCATGATGTGACCAAGAATATTTATCTCTGTATCCATCTTCGTGATCTCCCATCATAGAACCACTCTACAATAAATACCAGGCATAAATTATAACAAATACCTCACCAATTACTACTATGTATTAACAGCTCTATTAATTTTAAATATATCAAAGAACAACATGTCTGGTGTACATGTATTGCTTGTACACAAGCCTTTTCAGTTAAGTTTTGAAAATAACTGCATTATATTCAAAATTGTTTCCATTTTTTTTATTTTCAAAGGATAGCTTTCCAGACAAGGAGACTTATGCCCACTACCAGCTGTTGAATATGACAAGTGCTTCACATATGAAATGCAAATTGCATGCATGCCAAGTTTAATCAAGATAGTGGACCACACCCATATACGCCTAACGAAAAAGCCTTAAATCTAATCAGGATAAAACTAAATTTTCTCAAACCTTTCGATTTAGGTCCAATAACATCCATTTTAAATTTCAACAAAATCGGTTGAAAACTAAGATAGTAATAGCATATTCAAGATTTGGGGCAAGGGCAATAACTCTGCTTCTAAAGATCTAGTTTTTAGAGCGTTTACAAGCAAATGTTGACGGACTAACGTCATGATAAGCACGCATATTCTAAGCACATTTTTGACCTTTGATCATCTCCTCCAGCCAGAATAAACGAAAGTTTTTTCTGTTCTCATATTTGTTCCATTACGATATGATTTTAATTGAAAATTTCAATGGATTATTCATCGACAATTATGGCTCAGATGCTACATAATTGTAAATAATCTCTTTAAAAACGTTATATATTATCACAATCGAGTTGTTTACAGTTATAAGATCCGTATAGCAGGTGAGAACACCGCGGATTTTAGTTGTAAATAGCCGTTCTTTCAATGCGATATTGAATGCAAAATATTGTCGAATTTAAAGAATATGTTACAATGTCTAGAATTTAAGCGATAGGTAATAAGTATGTCTTGAATTTAAGTAATACATTAAAAATGACTTGAATTTAAGAGACATGTAACATAAAATATCTTGAATTTAAGCAATACATATCTTTGATTTAAAGTGATACAACCTCTTAGAATGAACAAAAAAATGAAGTTCTCAAACTTGGTCAATTATAGTATATTCATTAACAGTGTTCAAAGTATACAAGCAGAATCAAATAAACCCAAAAAACTATGTAATTTTCCATACAATTACAGATTATTATTGATAACTGCCTTAAATTGGTTTATAGTTAAGCCACTATGTTTGTCCCCTGATGAATATATAGGCCTACTCCTATTTTAGCTCCTTTAAGCTATATGTTGAATATGACTAGAATTGAAGTGATACGTTACATATGACTAGAATTGAAGTGATATGTTACATATATCTTGAATTTAAGTGATATGTTACATATGTCTTGAATTTAAGTTATATGTTACATATGTCTTGAATTTAAGTGATATGTTACATATCACTTAAATTTAAGTGATATGTTACATATGTCTAGAATTTAAGTGATATGTTACATATGTCTTGAATTTAAGTGATATGTTACATATCACTTAAATTTAAGTGATATGTTACATATGTCTAGAATTTAAGTGATATGTTACATATGTCTAGAATTTAAGTGATATGTTACATATGTCTAGAATTTAAGTGATATGTTACATATGTCTAGAATTTAAGCGATATGTTACATGTCTTGAATTTAGGTGATAATTATGTCTTGAATTTAAGTGATATGTTAAATATATCTTGAATTTAAGTTATATGTTACATATGTCGAGAATTTAAGTGATATGTTAAATATATCTTGAATTTAAGTTATATGTTACATATGTCTTGAATTTAAGTGATATGTTACATATGTCTAGAATTTAAGTGATATGTTAAATATATCTTGAATTTAAGTGATATGTTACATATGTCTAGAATTTAAGTGATATGTTACATATGTCTAGAATTTAAGTGATATGTTAAATATATCTTGAATTTAAGTGATATGTTACATATGTCTAGAATTTAAGTGATATGTTAAATATATCTTGAATTTAAGTGATATGTTAAATATGTCTTGAATTTAACTTAAGCCAAAGTTCAACTTTAGTGAAAGCTAGATCAGTACATATGGCTCTTAATTTATACACCTCAACTGTGTGTAAAATTCATCACATACACATTTTATCAGATGAAAACGTTTATTTAAAATTGATAATCAAATTCACACACTCTTGCACATGGGAATCCTGTTTATCTACACATTCACAACCCAATAAAATCGTGCAGTCTAATGAATTTATAAATATTCAATATAATAACTAGAGTAAGGTTCCTCAGGTAATGTCATTCTTTATATAACACTTGTATATTTGTACATATTTAAAGTGACCTATAATTCAGTTTTTTGTTATTATCTGTATTTATTGTATATAATAATCAAACTATAATCAACAATTTCTCCTATATCAATATGCTCTTAATCTGTTCTCAATGAAAGGTTGCAACAATCATTGTCTGCATACAGATATATAATATACAAACCTCTTGTTTATCATATGATAAATCTTCAAATTCATTTCCAATCAAGTCACTGTTTTGTTCAATGATTTTTTGCCAAACAGGAACATTAGACTGCTGACTGGTGATAGAATCTGTTGTAATCACTCTCCATCTAGATTGTTCCAGTTTCATATTCCCTGTTTTGTCATCAGTCAAATTATTTATACATGTTATTTCTTCATAATCATCTTTATGTCCTGTTTCTTGTTCACTCATTAAAATGTCAAATGTACTTTGGATTTTATCAACAACACTTCCCATTACTAAAACAATTTCTTAACAAGTAAGAAAATAGTACAGGAAAAGTTCTTACTGTTAGCTGGTTATCAGTTTTAATGAAAATAAGTAGTTGCCTAGGATATGAGAGAATTATTTGATGACAATTAACACTTTATAAATTCATTTTTTGCAACTCTTTAAGCACTTAAGTTAAATTGAAACAAGCAAAGGTATTGTAATAGGCTGAGGAGATATATCTAAATATATTGTAATATGTTATTTATTTATTCCTACAGAAAATTCTTAAGATTAATAAAACACAACACTAAGATTTATCATAATATATTAAAAAACAATGAGATATAACATGGATATCATATATATATCAACATATATAACCGGCGACAAAAAATCATTCAATGCGCGCTGGCCTTTATCCAAAGATATTATAATACACTGAGATTTATCCAAAGATATTATAATACACTGAGATTTATCCAAAGATATTATAATACACTGAGATTTATCCAAAGATATGGTAATATACCTGAGACTGATCCCAATATACAAGCATATTGTTCATCTATTGCAATACAGTTTTGTTTACCAAAAATATAACATACAGATGATATGGAATACCACTGTCTAATGAAACCAGATATAACAATTACATAGAGATCAGTAGTAGAGAAAGGTCTTGATCAACATCAATAATATATGCACTGATCTCAAGAAAAAAACAAACTTTTATATTTATTCAATTGGTAGTCATTCATCCAATATTATTTGATAATCCTGTATGTTATATTATGTACCACCTGTTTTATAATCAAACATATCAAATGACTCATATTTATTATTGATTCTGATAATATATTTCACACCCTGACACTTATATATTAGATTGAACTCAGAAGCAAAAGAGCAGTATAACTGACTTATGGTGTAAATAGATGTAAATTTATCAATTTTACAAATGCTATTTTCAGTATTATGGGCAACAGATGAAATAGTTTTTTTCTGTTAAAAAGTACCACTAATAAAATTTCAAAAACTAGGTTACTTATTTAGAAACCTGCAAATGTGTCCAATTACTTTATATCTAAATATGTAGTACAACAGCAGAGTTAGAACTGAAAATTGAAAATCAGATTACATAGAAGCCAATGGGAGATTATAAAACAAATGATTTTCGTTTTGAAAAAAAATTGAGAAATCTGTTAACAAATTTTTTTTTAACTATTATTTATTGGTATTGTACAGCTCCCTTTAATAAAACACTTGCAGTTTTTCTGTGAAGCATAATTACATGATCAGGATCAGTGTTACATTGTTGAAAACTTATCACAATCAATACAGCCATATAAAAATCAATTGAAAGACACTGTTAATCAACGATAATTGTTATCCATAAAATTGTATCCAGTTTCACTAACAATCTACAGGAACATCCCAAAAAATAAAATATATTTTAATACAAATTTTTAACAAAACCATCACACATTAGCCCAATGTATCCTCACACTTTTCATCTAAATTACCATTCATAGAAATAATTTGTAACCTTTAGAAACTACATTGACATTTCAAAACACTCCCGAATTAAATGTCAGTTGAACCATATCAAATTTAAGTATTTGTTATATCAACTATGGTCTTGAAAACATTCATCAGCCAAAAACTCAAATGTTATTAAAAGCGAACCAGTGTCCTGATACGACCATACACACCATAGGATATCAGTTTATTGCTTATAATTACGTTTTGAGATGATGTTTTTTTTATTGGATTCAACTCAAGGTCATCAGATTTTTGGAGAACTATTTCTTTATCAAAGATTATGCTGCCATTTTGTCAGGAGTATTTAAGCAAATATGGCGTCAAGTTAGGCCATGTCGCTATCAGTAGCATTTATTGAGCAATAAACGCCACACATTAACATTAGTTCAATGGGAAAAAAATAAAAGCGTATGTAAATATTACAGAGAATTTTCAAGACAAACAATCTATCAACAGACTGATCCTAGTGACAGTGTCCTAGTTTCTCAATCTAGTATAATCTACATTTGAAGTCACTTTAAATTTGTTCTGATTCAGAAAGAAGAGACTATCCATAATATTATTCTGTTTCCTGCGTATATTTCATGTTACGAGAAAGATCTGTTTTCTGAGCATGTGGTAATGGATGATATCATGATTAGATGGTATTAGTGTAATTAATGATTAAATGTTATTTTTTTTAATGATTATATGGTATTTTTGTCATGATTAGACATTTTACAAGTGAGTTGATTCAAGTATTGAAATTTTTCATAAAAAAACCCAGTTTATGAAGAGTTCAAAACATTATGCTAAAATAGTGAAATTCTGACAATGTTCATATATCACTCTGAACGGAATGTATTGTTTGAGTTTGGCTAATATAATATATTGCCTCTTGAACAAACATGATTATATATATCTTTGGGTTGATCAACTTTTTTTTATCTGCGCTGCTTTATGTTGAATTTTGTGTTTACATTGCTAAGTTTTTATGAGACAAATTGTCAGGTATTGATAGAAAATTGTAGCTTTTATTACATTATTACATTATATTTTAATGTATTTGATGCATTGACTTCAAAATCAAAGCCGTCAAGAGAAGTACACTCAATATATTTTTAAAATATGAAAAGCTTGAACTCAGTAATTAAAATGGTGGAAGGCAGTTAGATTGAAGGATGGTACTTGATGTAAAGTTTATTAAATATCACAATTATTGTATCTTTTTTTTCTTAAAATGAACAAAAAATTAAAATCTCAAAATGGTATATTCATCAACTGCGTAACTGAATCCAATGCAACTACGTTATTTTCCATAAAATTACAGGTTATTATTTAGAAACGCTTAAAACATTTTGTAATCATTTTTCAATTATTATGGATTTACCACATTATACAGATAATTTGTTGTATAGTTATGACACCAAGTTTGAGCATTTTGATTTTTTATCTTATTTTAGGAGGTGGTATTGCTTTGAAGAAGAAAAACCAAAAACCCAAATTTCCAAAAGAGGTTTTCATATTCAATACAACTGCTGTTGGCCACTCTAAGCATAAGAACCCTAGACAATCTTACCTCACTAAGTTGAGCACAGACTTTGTTGAATGCATCAATCCATCTTGATCGAACAGGAGAAGATAGTTCTGGAACAGCTTGATTTTCATATAAATCTACTGAGCCATCCCAGTTATCTTGTGTACTTTGCCGACTCACATTTGAAGACGAAACACGACTATTGACAGGACTGAAAAAAAAAAACAGTTTTACAATAGGGCAGCCGCAAAATTCTTCCCAAGCACAATTAAACTCAATAATATACATAATCAAACCAATTTTCATCATTACAAGATACCAAAACGGTTAATCAATTAACCAATATTGGGTACAATTTCAGATGATCAGTTATCCATTAATTTGTAACATCAAATTTCAAGAAAAAATCAAATGTGTGTAAAAACAACATTTTATGACAGAAATTCTCAATTATATTTTGTTGAAAATATTTATGAACAGACACTCGTAAAAATCCATCAAAAAAGCATTCTATTATCTGATTGGATAATAAGAGACACCTTTTACCAGCCAATTACTTTCTTACTTTCATAAACTTTCTACTTTCACTTATATCATTCTTTTGATTGGTCAAAACATTCGGTAGTGTTTTATTAAATTTAGTGCTTGACAATGTCCTCCACATCAGGGTATATCAATCAAGGTATCGAATTCTTACATTATATTTGAAATATAAGTATCAAAGTGTGATTAGACTTCCTTATTATTATATATCATGTAAGAAGATTGTCTTATTCTGTTTATACATGTATATTGTAGTTATAGAATTAAAAAGATAGCTTGCCAGGCAAGATAACATATGCCCACTCATAGCTTTGATTATAATCAATCTGTAAAGAATTGTAGTCTGTGGAGTGAGCACAACCCAAAATATCAAAAGAATACATAATCAAGAAGTTAAACACTATATATTATAATGATAGCAAAATATTAAAAAAAAAAAACACCAGAAAATCAAAAGAATACGTAATTTAGAAATATAACGCTACATAATGATTATCCTATCATCACAAAGATTAATAGGATCATCTTCATAATGACACTGACCAACAAAATAAAGATAAAAATAGCAATGGCCATCGTAATACGCCCACTTTTATAATGGCAGCCAATTCGTCCAGGGGGTTGACAAGAGTGGAGAGTAAATGAAAGATTCTGAGAATGACATTTTCTCTTTTAACAAGAGTAAATCCATGGGTTCAAGTTTCCTGGAAAAAACAAATATGTCACTGAAATATGCATAAAACAAGGGCAACCAACGTTTAGGTTCCATCTTAAAATGATTAAGAGCAGTCACATAGTTGATGATGTTTCTGATTTTCAATAAGGTGTATCCGAAGGTCAATACAAACACCAACAGCCAGTTTCATAAAAATCCACCAAGAAACCAGCTCTCTATCGTGTCCACAACTTTGAAAGTGTAAGCTGAAAAATTAACGTGTTTTAAAGAACAAGGGACAATAACTCATAAAATATTTTTTCGATGTTTCTGATATTTAATAGGGTTTATCCTAATGTCAATACAAACACTCATACCAAGTTTCATCAAAATCCATCAAGAAACCAGCTCTCTATGGTATCCACAACATATTTTCAAAAGCAAGGGCAATAACCCAGGAAATATTTTTCGATTCGTCTGATTTTCAATAGGGTTCATCCTTGGGTGATTACAAACACTCACAGCAAGTTTCATAAAAATTCACCAAGAAACCAGCTTTAGCGTGTCCGCAACTTTAGAGTGTAACGGCTGAAAAATTAACGTGTTTTAAAGAACAAGGGCAATAACTCATAAAATATTTTTTCGATGTTTCTGATATTCAATGGGGTTTATCCTAATGTCAGTACAAACTCTCATACCAAGTTTCATCAAAATCCATCAAGAAACCAGCTCTCTATCGTGTCCACAACAATTGTGGACAGACAGACAGACAGACAGACAGACGGACAGACAGACGGACAGGGGCGACTACAATATACGCCCACATTAATGTGTGGGCATATAAAAAGAATCTGTAAAGAATTGTAGTCTGTAGAGTGAGCACAAGCAAAATGTGAATGGATGGACAGACAGGGTGATTAAAATATACGCCCAAAATATTTATGTCACAAAGGCCCCGTTTACCGGTAGGACAGTCCACTATGTATTCCAGCTCGATTTGAGTGCCAAAGTGGAATTTATTGGTTAACTTGGTATCATTTTTTTTTAAAAGGCTTCTTCAGCCACCATTTTTATTTTCAAAATGGCCTCCATTTTTTGTATATATTACCTACATCTCATCTTTCATGCAAAGTAGAAAAGTAGAAATGGTCACAAAACTCATGTTATTTTATACATCAGATGCTATTCCTTACTTGTGACTTGTTTATTTTGGCCAGCATCTTTAATTTTAAGAAAAAACTTAATTTAATCAGGAGTAAACTAAACTTTCTCAAACCTTTCGATTTAGGTCAAGAATTTGGGGCAAGGGCAATAACTCTGCTTCTAACAGTCGAAAATAACTTGATCTTCGTTTTCTGAATATGTATACACTTACTGAATTTCATTAGATTCCATCAAAAATTCTAGTATTTAGAGCTTTTACAAGCAATTGATAATGATAGAAGCACTCACTGTAACCAGTTTGGTTCGGGTTGCCATCTTTAATTTCAAAATGGCTGCATATTCATTAAATGTATTCCTGTATCTCAACGTATGTACAATGTAGAAGAGTAGAAAAAGTGGCAAAACAGATTTTTTATGATACCCAATACCCGAATTCTACTCCTTACTTGAAACTAAATTGATCCCACGCCATCAAATACTTTCTAATTAATGGTCGCCGTATTAAGTACACATGTGTAGATAACTCAGTATGTGAGAAACATAAAGAAGCCTAATATATGTACAGCATATCCATCAGATTTGCAAATTTTCCTAGATAACTAGTTCAGTATTTCAAAAATCTATTCCAGTTTCAGGTCCATCTTGAGTATACCAATTTTTTGGTGTACTGAAGAACACAGCAAGTTATTCAGCAGACGATGACTAAAACATTCACTGTGAGAAGTTCATTAACTGCCTGTTTTGCAGGAGGTTCCCAGCATTTCTTGGGTGATATTGTCCTATTCAATGTTTTCTTCTATCCACAAAGATAATTTTGGATGCGGGGATTTATAACTTTTGTCGACTATTGCTATTAGATAAGATTTAAATAACTCCTATCTCAACTTCTTCTGACTGTGATGCTTTTTCTGGTCTTGGCATTTGACCTGATTTCCATGTTGAAAACAAATGTCTTTTATTGCAGTTTCTGGAACCTCCATATTAGATGACACAAAGTTACAATAGAATGGGTTTCCGCTATAATGTTTGACAATTCCCTTCTTAATGATGGTTGAATTGTGAAAATGCCAATCAGCTGATAATGACTCCTGTTGACCACTGTCAGTGCAATAAGCACCTAAAAAGTTCAGATTGATGCTGATTAGACCAGAGGCAATCATGAAAAGTTCAATGCCTTAAGAGCATCTTCATCCTGTTTATTTCTAGTTATTTCTTATAATCTTCAGTTCACTTATAACCCATTTATCACAAAGAGATTGGTAAATAGAATGTTGGATATAGTCATTATAAAACCACCAGAGCCATTTCAGCTCTGTTGGCCATTGTTCTTAAGCATTTATATTTTGGCAAGATAAACTGGTACAAATCAGGCTTATTTATAGAAATCATTAGGAAAGAAAGTAGTATTTGGGAGCACTTATTTATATGAAGATTGCCCAAGTTAACTCAAGATCTGCGTCAAAAAACACAAGAGAAACTTGGTTTTCTGAAATTTTAATCTACTTTGTGGAACTGGTCTCTGAAGATTGCATTTACATCTTCCATGGGCAGCAATCACAGATCAATAATGAGACGAGATACTGACTTTTTCCCTCTATTTTCTGAGGGAATCGATACATTATATCCCCCACTTTTTCATAGACGCCTGTCATTTATCTTGTCTGGAATAAAGTTTATTGTGTAGTTAGTGACATTTCAGGATCATGGTTTTCAGCTTTTTTCTGTGAAGATGCTTCAAATAGGAGATCATAGCAAGTTGTGGTGGTAGTGTATTCATTTTTCTATAGCATGAAGTGAAGCAAAGCAAGCAAGACGCTTTGTCTACTTATCATTCCTGTTACAGATACAACTTTTCATTATGAAATATTTCTTCATTTCTTGATATCCATCCACATATAAAACATTAATTAGCAGCTACCAATTTATTGCCAAAATGATGTTATTGATTACGAGGACCTTACCTCATCATAAGATGGCAGCCGAACCAAATTAGTCACAGGTAAGACACAGAATACTAGGTATCCCAAAACATGTCGAGTATTAGTAGCATTTCTACTCTCCTACATTGCTCAGACTTTGAGATAAAGGCCAACATAAATAACTGGTGGCCATTTTGAATTAAAGATGGCAGACGAACAGAATTAAAATTACAAGTAAAATATAGAATCCCAGGTATTATAAAACATGCATATTGTCACCATTTCTACTCTTCAACATTGCTCAAAAATTAAGTTATACACCAACAAAAAAAGAAAATTGTGGCCATTTTGAAATTTAAAAATTGAGGTTGAAGACATAACGGAAAAAAATGGTATCTAACTTTTTTTTAAATCAGCACCCAAAAATTGAACAAGTCAGCCAATAAAATCCATTTTGGCACTCTGATCTAGCTGGACCCAAATATCTGACATAAGTGACTGTACTACTTCCTCAGGGTAGAAACACTTGAAAAGTCAGTTGATTGATATCACTTTCCTTAGTGATTTCTTGGTGACGTTTCAACATTCTTCTTATGGTAGCATAATTGAACACTCCTTATAAACCTTTGCATCAATCTGCATCTTCATTAGTTTCAGCTATTAAACGATCATCATTTTATGAAGCCATATTATTGGATTCCTATCTAATCAAATTTTATGAAAATCAAACAAAAACTGTCATGTGATCTTTTAAGTTAACAAGCCACATTTATCATATTATATATCAAAAATTTGAAACACTGTGAACAGTAAAAACTAGGCCAAAAGTCTATTTTGCTTGATTCGGCTAGGTATAACAACTGTTCATCAGAAAATTCATGAAATTCAAACTAAACCACGATGTCATCAATATAAATTAATATTGTCTAGCATTAATAATGATATTATTTGATTGGTAGTTCTATGTATATATGACATAAGTTAAGTCATCCCAGGAAGATAAATGCCAAGTGGATAAAACAAGTTCCAAACGAGCCAATGATATATGCAGTTCAACCCTCAAAGACAAAATCAAGCAAGACAGGAAATAACTCTACGAATCGGGCCGAACAGTTTGTCCGACACAAATCAATTCGTTCCGGACATCGGATATTTTGTACCGGACATATTTTCTTTATAAAATTGTATATCAAAACCGGCATTTTATGACAGAAATTTGCCGTTCCCTCACCTACAAATATAGGTTAGCAACTAGCAAATATTAATTTATGTCACTGGAAAAGACATTATCTATTTTCCCGATACCTCTCAAAGAACGATCAAGCCGTAAAAAAGGAAATCGGTAATTTAATAAAAATCGAAGAACAGAAAGTCTTCTATTATCTGATTGGACAATAAGAGAAACTTATTTATAGAAACCAATGAATTTCTCCCTTTCATTTTTTCTACTTTCGGTTTTGACATTCTGGCAGATTTCATCAAAACATCCGACGGTGCCACTAAAAAAATCCGGGTCGAAAGTCAGAGTACATCAATGTATAAAATTCTTACTTTATATTTGAAATATAAGTAAAAAATGTGATTGAATTTCGTTAAAATATATTATATCATACAAATTATTTTTATATTATATGGTATTAATTGTAGAAATAAAACTACTTCAAAATTCGGGAAAAAAATTTGTACTAATTTGGATCTACACCGCCCATTGTTTTTTTACTTGATTATCCAGACGCTCCTTGTCTAGTAGTCTTTTTCGACCTTTTTTCAATCTCGATTCTTACACATGACATACAAATATGAAATTTCATTAATCTATCAACCTTTACTTATTGTTTTGGCAAATGCATTGTCACCGCTTTAGTAAATCTGTTACCGTTTTGACTATTAAAATTTATTACTGTTTTGACTCGTTGCCGTTTTAACTGGCATATTCCTATGCCGTTCTTTTAACGGTCCGAAGTCAATGCGATGGATGAAAATAAACATGTTTGAAGGACATAAAACTTCTACTGTCTGTTAAGAACGATCAGATTGACTAAAATTTACGATCATCCAAAAAGAAAATATGTATAACTTTCGTTAGTTTTGTCTCAAATGAGATTGTATCGGACATGAGCCGAAATTGTGCCGGACAATGTCCGTGTCCGGACGCTTATTTCATGCCTTGAAATCAAGATGCATCAACACTAAAATATTAAAGCTAATTAGAGGCTGACAATAGAAAAATTGAGGTGTTTCGCTGTTACATTAAAATAGTTCTAGTAACTGACCTGTTATTATTATGTAAATAAGGTATTATCAAAAACCAAAATATTTACCAGGAAAACAAACAAAGAATACAACTTTAAAAAGACAGACAAATTGCATCTGAAATCAATCTTTCACAATAAACGCCATAGACTGGATAGGAACTTTCATAGTGTCTGTTGTCAAATAGGTCTCACAATTACCCATTTTCTGCTTTTGGCATCCAGCTTTAGTTTCCTGCTACAAATATGACTGCAAGATATAGTTTGTACTGTGAGAGCAGTAAGTTAGACAAATTACTTATAAATCTAAATCAGTAAGAGGCCTGAAACCTTATTTAATTTGAACATTGTGATTGGCCTAAATTTGTGGTTTTCTTTGGTTGAGACAGAATTCTGGAGAAATAAGACAATGCCTTAGGACATTCAAACTAAATTATCAATCACTAATTTTCTTCTTCTGAATTCTTCTAGTCATCAAGTCGTTTGTTAAAGTGATTGTAAAGAGGTTTTCTAAACTTTGTATGTGTATCGGGGACACTGATAGCATTGATCAGTGTTTCCGATACACATACAAAGTTAAAAAAAAACTCATTACAATCCCTTTAACTCTTGTATTAAACTTATGTGATCATGTTGAACATTTCTATATTTAAATTTTCAATTCAATCACAGATACCAACACTGTGGAAAAAAAATCACCAAAAAATTAATTTCTCTTACTTAAAAGAATCTAAATTTAAAAGTACACAAGTAGCCTTTTTCAGTGATTTCGGAGATTGAAAATTTTGCCGTATTTTCACAATATTTTCTTGCTATATATGTCACTGACTCATTCTTACTCAGTGAATTTTCTCTTTTTTTACTTGGATATTTTTACCTTTCTTTAAATACTGCATTTAATTACTCCAAGCAATCAATAGACAAGATTGTGTTCTATGTATGATGTAATCATCATTTACTTCCTCTCCTCATACTTTTACCAGATTAAAACAACCAAATGGCTACTTGGTAACCTTTATAATTTCGACACTTTGAGTAAGAGGGTTGAATTTGTTTCCCCGAGTCTGTGCCTTTTGGGTGCAACATGCATAAAAATGGTGGAGAACCAAACTCACTCTCATATAATATCTTGAATGCACTCAAAAAGTCCACTATTTAGTTTTCTGTTAAAATACAATAACACATTACCTGAACAAATGTCCCGATTCTGTTGAACTGTATTTAAACCAACATTTATGACAAATAAACTTCCATAATCCAAAACAATTCAAAATATAACACATTTCAATAGTAAGGAATGTGACAGTACATCAATAATATTCAATCTGTGATGATGAGTACATCAAAATATATTGCCAAACATCATTTTAAAAAAACAATCATTATTTACATCTGATAAACTAAACTGCACATTGACAAGGATATTTAGAATATCACCATGTAGCCTTGTTAAGCTTTAAACAGACATGTTTTATTCTCATCAGTGTGGTAATTCAATTGTTATCAATTTATTTTTCATCTCTATGACAGTTAATCTGAGATAAAAATGGTCATTAAACCAGAAATTGGAATAAACATAGGCAACATCTGCTAGGTTTATAATATCAATATTGGAACAAATTGACCTTTAAATGAATAACAAATATATAACACATTTTCATTATTTAAAAGATACTGTCCACTCACAGGTTTCTTGAAGTTCAAACCACGATTATAAGTACATGTACACTGAACTAGGCTTAACTAAGTCTAATTACTATTATTCATTTCTTTAACTAAGGTCAACTACGGTCATCCCTGACTCCTGTCAACTACGTTCCAAACTACGCTTATAACTACGTTGAACTAGGCTTATGTACGTCTAATTAAGTTTAATTTTTTTCACTATGTTCAACTTTGGTTACCTACAATCATCTCCCACACCTGTCCACTATGTGCATGACCATATGATGTGACCAAGGCTTTAAGTCTAGTTATGAAGTTGATACGAGTGGGACATTGATAGTCAGCAGGATTTTAACTACAAAGCTTAAAAACTAAAAATTGTATTAAGATCTACACCCACACTTAAGTTTTGAATGACAAAACTTAAATTTTCCATGTTTTTGGTTGGTGTTGGAAAATTAATGTACAGATTTGATCCATATAGGACTTATATATTTCAATGTTGCAAGCCTATTTTAAGTCTAAATTTGGATTTCGATGTTAGATTTTGGTAAAAAAAAAAAAGAATGTTGAAGAAGTGTGAAAATAGTCATTTCCTGTAGATTATGGTGTTTTTATCCAGCAGTGGTCTACTTTTGATATGCTTAGCTCGAAATTTTCATGGTCATCATATTTGAATAGACAATAAGTTTGGTCAGGCTTTCATGTCACATTTTGGTAAGTTTTTCTACAGGGTTTCTAGAATAGTTAAAGAAGTTGGATTTCGTGATTTAAATTTAAATATATGGAAAGGCATGGCAAATTAATTGGTGGATGAGTCCCCTTAACATCAAAATAAGTCTCTTTCTTATTCTGAAAGTTTCAACTAAAAATATCAAAATGCTAATGCCCAATTCCATAACAAGTTAAATTCGTTACTTTTCAAAAAAGCACACTTCATTTTTGATAGCAGCCCTTCCCTTTGATCACTCCAATTATGAGTCAAATTTTCTTTTTTTCTACAAATCAAAACTCAGAGACAATTTTCCTGGATATATAATTTCCAAAAGACCAAATTCATCTAAAACTGATTAAAATCTCAAATCCCAAATTTATAGCATAAAGAGTAGGATCACCAAAGGTCGAGATATAAAGTTATAAGGAAGAACATTTACCAAAACAAAATCACTAAAATTTCATGTAACCTGTTGTAAAATCATCAACATAGTAGCTTCTGTTATGTTCACATGAAGATATTGGATCCATTAATACTGTTATTAAACTTATTACCAAATTTCTTCAAATTTCATCATCTTTGTAAACTCAACAGTGTTATTATTAAAAAGAAAATGTGTTTAGAAGGGCCGAGGTAATAACATATGTGTTTTTCATAGAAGTTCTTTCTTACCTATAGTCTTGAGTACTTTGTCTGCTTATATTCAGTGATGAGTTCCGGCTAATCACAGGGCTGAATTTAAACAAAAAATCATCATCATAGCTTCATATTTCTACCAGAAAATTGGAAATACTCAAGTTGAAAAACTTCAAAAATTTGTGTAACTTAAATGAGCACAGTTCTGAGAAAAATTCAATGTGCTTGCCTAATATTTCAAGGCTATAAGCAATCTCCACCCTTTCTTTTAGAATTAGTTCATTGTTCTGTGCTATTATTTACATCCAGATGACTTTTTTCAAGATAAGATCCACAGATAAGCATCAAATTTTGGCCATTTACACTACAATTAAGAATATTAAGGAATTGATAGAAGGTTTAAAAGTTGACTTCAACTCATTATTCAATAAAATTGTCCACTTGGAAGTCTTATATGGTTCATAATATCTATCTTTCTGATAGTGAAGAGCAAACCTCTTCATCAAAGAATTGACCATCCTATACATAATTAGAAAAACTTACAATACATACCTATTTACATACCTATCATTAATGAAAGACTGGGGACGTGAATTTGGTCTACTATTATAGTACAATGGTTCTGAATCAGTATCACTACGCCCTTGATGATAAGTATTAACTTCTGTGTGATAAGGTGGATCCTGACGATAAAGACTATCTTGATGAAAGGGAGTATCTTGATGATAGGGACTATCCTGATGAAATGGTCCTTCTTGCTGGTAGGGACTATCTTGATGATAGGGGCTATCTTCATGGTATGAGCCAATGTCTTGATGGTAGGGACTGACATCTTGATAATAATCGTTTTCTGGTTCAAAACCAGGCTCGTAACTCTGCTCGAAGGATCTATCAAATGAGTCATATCTAGGATAATCTCGGCTATCTTCACGAAGTCTGTAGGGATGATCTGGATGACTACGATATTGATGTGCAGATGTGTTATGTTGATGCTGTTGAGGATAGTTGACGTCACTAGTATAATCACTATCTTCTGACATTCCAGCTGTAAGTACATAAAAATTAGCTGATTTATGATCAATGAATAAACAAGGTTTTTCTACTGTCAACAGTAGGCTGACAAGTTTGATCAAAACCACTGCTACATGTTCAATAGTAGTCAGTCATGGTAGTTACACATTCTTTTATCACTATATGTACAATGTGCAAACTTGCTTACTATAAAAGCCTTGACAAATATTTCAAGAAAAATTCTGATAATATATTTTTAATAAAAAAATACGGAAGCCATGATATAAATCTAGCAAAAACAGCAGCTTTTCAATGAAAATTGGCACTATATGCATAAAAACTAAATAATATTTGAAAACAAATATAGCCTTACATTAGAAATGTGTTTTCAAACAAATAGGTTCAACTGTATTTTATGCAAGTGATATTCAGTACAATGTCATTGTAAAAATTAAGTTAACACTAATAGTGATCATATATTTATATATGATATTTAGGTAATATAATAGGATTAATAGGCCAATTTGAAGACATATAATTAAGGCTTTATATTTACACAGCAGAATATAGATAACTTGTCAGACAGACATGATTACATTCACTCACAGTTGTCTGCAATGATTACACTGCTTCGGTTGAATAATGGCATTTACCAACAAGTTGTTGCATAGCAAGATACACCCACTTCACTGATAAAATTTAAGTATATCAAGGGCGCTCAACTATTTATGTTAATTCGTGGTAAAAATCTAACCTGTCAAAATATTGTTGATCACAAAATTCATAAAACTCAGACCTAAACTGTCACCTCACATTCTATGCGATTTGACTAAGTCAAGGTCAATAACTCAAAAATTGATTGTCCAAAAATCTTCAACTTGGAACTTTTCCAAGATCGCATCAATGGACAAAAATAGCGATGCCCCATCGTAATACGCCCACTTTTGTAATGGCAGCCAAGTCGTCCGGGAGGTCGACAAGAACTATCAGTAAATGAAACATCTGTCAAAAACCGCGATATCAAGAATGTTTACAAAATTGAACGATTTTTTAGTGTTTACAACTACAAGTTAACAAGGGCAATAACCCTTGAAATATTTTTCAATTCTTCTAATTTTCAATAGGGTTCATCCTTGGGTGATTATGAACACTCAAACCAAGTTTCATCAAAATCCATCAAGAAACCAGCTCTCTATTGTGTTCACAAAGTATTTTCAAAAACAAGGGCAATAACCCATCAAATACTTTTTGATTTGTCTGATTTTCAATAGGTTACATCCTTGGATGATTATAAACCCTCACACCAAGTTTCATCAAAATCCATCAAGAAACCAGCTCTCCGACGTGTTCACAAAGTATTTTCAAAAACAAGGGCAATAACTCATAATAATATTTATCGATGTTTCTGATTTTCAATAGGGTTAATCCCAAGGTCATGACAAACACTGAAAGCAAGTTTCATCAAAATCCATCAAGAAACCAGCTCTCTATCGTGTTCACAAAGTATTTTAAAAAAACAAGGGCAATAACCCATCAAATACTTTTTGATTTGTCTGATTTTCAATAGGTTACATCCTTGGATGATTATAAACTCTCACACCAAGTTTCATCAAAATCCATCAAGAAACCAGCTCTCCGACGTGTTCACAAAGTATTTTCAAAAACAAGGGCAATAACCCATCAAATATTTTTTGATTTGTCCGATTTTCAATAGGCTTCATCCTTGGACGACTATAAACACACACAATAATTTTTATCAAATTCCATCGAGAAACCAGCTCTCTATTGTGTTCACAACTTTGAGAGCGTTACGGGCTATAAAATTAACACATTGTAAAGAACAGGGGCAATAACTCATAAAATATTTACCGATGATTCTGATTTTCAATAGGGTTAATCCCAAGGTCATGACAAACACTCACATCAAGTTTCATCAAAATCCATCAAGAAACCAGCTCTCAATCGTGTTCACAAAGTATTTTCAAAAACAAGAGCAATAACCCATCAAATATTTTTCGATTTGTCTGATTTTCAATAGGCTTCTTCCTTGGATGATTATAAACACTCACAGAAAGTTTTATCAAAATCCATCAAGAAACCAGCTCTCTATCGTGTTCACAACAATTGTGGACAGACAGACAGACAGACAGACAGACAGCCGGACAGACAGACAGACAGGGGCGACTACAATATACGCACACATTTATGTGTGGGCGTATAAATAAATGTGGGCGTATAAAAACAAATTTGAAATTTTTATTTCTCATGTTGGTTATATATATATATGCCAATGGATCTGTGCATTATCATGTAGGGGTGATTTTGATACTTTATATTTACCATTTAAACCATGCATTTCACTTGCATAATAAGTTTTTATATCATAACAAAACAGTTCTTGTGCTGGATCATAATTCTTTAATTTATTATTATGTCAATCTAATGAAAATGTTTCTTTATCATTTGTTCCTATTCAGTTACTTAAACAAAAATTATTATTAAGCATGTTTTGTGAATTGTTTAAGTGATGGTTATTACGCTTTGCTTTCTTCTGTTTCCTCTTCCTATAAAAACTCAACACAACAGGCCAGACACTACATTGTAGCACTTTGATTATATGTTAAAAAAAACTTTTAGAACTTTTGTTTATGTTTCCCACTCCATGTACTCGCTATATTATTGATATTTACGTCACTTTGTGCTTATGTCACTTCACCCTTACCCCATTTCGCATCCTGTGTTTCATAGACCATAGTAAGATTATATCTTATTATTGTTACCATTTCCTTTGTAGCTTTTAACAAAATCAATCAAGTTTGAAACGAAACTCAACTTCTTGGTTTTCTCATTCTTACCCTGGCCCCTCGTAGCAGTCGGTTAAATTGAGCGTCGATCTGGGCATTATTGGGATAGTTATGACAATATTTTATGTACATTCTAAATGTTTCACTTATAAAGATATTGAATATGATAAAAACTTGTTGTCTATAGTCAGTCCTTAAATTATTTTTATTATCTCATCTCTACATACATAAATATAAAAAAGTAGCACAAACATGATTGTAATACGCGCCCTTTTGTAATTGCAATCAATTCGTCCATCGAATTCGAGGTTGACAAGAGTTATCAGTATTCTAAAGTGACATTTTCAAATAATTAAAATTTTGCTTACAGTTTTGAGTAATTGGATATTTGCTGAGATCATCTGTCAATTTTATAGGGTCAATTTTGATTTGACAATATTTAGCTATGAATACATAGTTTTTTTCACTTATTTTACCCTAGCCTTGAGCAAGTAAGACAAATAGGGAAGTGGTTTGAACACAATGAAAATTATAAGCAAGCCTACTCATTTTCAACAAACTTTTGTTGAGAATCTGATTTCTCATTTTATTGTTAGCAGATATTGCAAAATCAAAGCATCAAAAAAAATAAACATCCTATACATATAAAACTTTTCAGCAAATCTCTAAACATTTTCAGATTCCTTCAAATTGATTAAAAGCCTCTACAAAGGAGGCAGGATTTTAATTCTGAGGTATAGCGGAAAGAATCCATTCAAATGTTAATAATATAAAGCAAGCTTAGCAAATTGGCAAAAAAATAGAGAAATAAAAAGTACACATTACACAAATAATTGACTATTTCTTGTAAAAAGACTGCAACTTACACTGAGCATAGGAAGGTGGTCTTCGTTGTTGTTCTTGTATTGCGATAGTCTACAAATTAAAGAAGAATTATTTCAGTGCATTTGAAATTAAGTGACAATGTCAACCTTGAACAGGGTTATAATGCACTTGAATTCATGTCTTCTAAGTGATAAGGTATTCCAGTTGGGGGGTTCAATCACACCTCAATATATCTATCTGATACCCAAGTGATATCCACTTATCCAAGTTTGGAATAAAAAAATTATGGAAAGCTCTTACCTCCTGGTCCATAATGTTCAACACTGACAATTTATTTTGTAGTTCAGCAGCCTCAGCTTCTGGCAAGTCTGCAACAACATCTGAAAGAAACCGAAGTAATTTTTAAACACAAAATAGTTATTATTCCTGCTTTCTGCACCTGATTTGACTAAAGAGATATTGTACTTAAACAGGACAACATTCTCTTCTTTTGATTTTTGATTATGATATCTTTTACCAACACAGATTACAGCACACAGGACTTCAATTTAATGAAGAACCTAAAGGTATTATCTTATCTTAAAACCCACACCTTCATATTAGCCAGCAAGCCTTAAGACAATTTTCTATAGTCAGTAGCAAATTGTTTAAGCTTCCTAAAAAGGCTTCCATAAAATTCAAAATGCACAAAAACTTCACCTACAATCCAATACAATAAATTAAATTGTCAAATAATAGATAAATCACTTTTTTTTTATATGTTGTACATGTATCATGTATTGATCCAACATTAAGACACTCTTTTTGCCTTTTCATAACAAAAAATAGCGATGCCCCATCGTAATACGCCCACTTTTGTAATGGCAGCCAAGTCGTCCGGGAGGTTGACAAGAACTATCAGTAAATGAAACATCTGTCGAAAACCGTGCCATCAAGAATGTTTACAAAATTGAACGATTTTTGAGTGTTTACAACTACTAGTTAACAAGGGCAATAACCCATGAAATATTTTTCAATTCTTCTAATTTTCAATAGGGTTCATCCTTGGGTGATTATAAACACTCAAACCAAGTTTCATCAAAATCCATCAAGAAACCAGCTCTCTATCGTGTTCACAAAGTATTTTCAAAAACAAGCGAAATAACCCATCAAATATTTTTCGATTTGTCTGATTTTCAATAGGCTTCTTCCTTGGATGATTATAAAAACTCACAATAATTTTTATCAAATTCCATCGAGAAACCAGCTCTCTATTGTGTTCACAACTTTGAGAGTGTTATGGGCTATAAAACTAACACGTTTTAAGGAACAAGGGCAATAACTCATAAAATATTTATCGATGTTTCTGATTTTCAATAGGGTTAATCCCAAGGTCATGACAAACACTCACACCAAGTTTCATCAAAATCCATCAAGAAACCAGCTCTCTATCGTGTTCACAAAGTATTTTCAAAAACAAGGGCAATAACCCATCAAATATTTTTTGATTTGTCTGATTTTCAATAGGCTTCTTTCTTGGATGATTATAAACACTCACAGTAAGTTTTATCAAAATCCATTAAGAAACCAGCTCTCTATTGTGTTCACAACTTTGAGAGTGTTACGGGCTATAAAATTAACACATTTTAAAGAACAAGGGCAATAACCCATAAAATATTTATCGATGTTTCTGATTTTCAATAGGGTTAATTCCAAGGTCATGACAAACACTCACACCAAGTTTCATCAAAATCCATCAAGAAACCAGCTCTATATCGTGTTCACAAAGTATTTTCAAAAACAAGGGCAATAACCCATTAAAGATTTGTCTGATTTTCAATAGGCTTCTTCCTTGGATGATTATAAACACTCACAATAATTTTTATCAAATTCCATCGAGAAACCAGCTCTCTATTGTGTTCACAACTTTGAGAGTGTTATGGGCTATAAAACTAACACATTTAAGGAACAAGGGCAATAACTCATAAAATATTTATCGATGTTTCTGATTTTCAATAGGGTTAATCCCAAGGTTATGACAAACACTCACACCAAGTTCCATCAAAATCCATCAAGAAACCAGCTCTCTACCGTGTTCACAAAGTATTTTCAAAAACAAGGGCAATAACCCATCAAATATTTTTTGATTTTTCTGATTTTCAATAGGCTTCTTCCTTGGATGATTATAAACACTCACAGCAAGTCTTATCAAAATCCATTAAGAAACCAGCTCTCTATTGTGTTCACAACTTTGGGAGTGTTACGGGCTATAAAATTAACACGTTTTAAGGAACAAGGGCAATAACTCATAAAATATTTATCGATGTTTCTGATTTTCAATAGGGTTAATCCCAAGGTCATGACAAACACTCACACCAAGTTTCATCAAAATCCATCAAGAAACCAGCTCTCTATCGTGTTCACAAAGTATTTTCAAAAACAAGGGCAATAACCCATCAAATATTTTCCGATTTTTCTGATTTTCAATAGGCTTCTTCCTTGGATGATTATAAACACTCACAGCAAGTTTTATCAAAATCCATCAAGAAACCAGCTCTCTATCGTGTTCACAACAATTGTGGACAGACAGACAGACAGACAGACTAATGTGTGGGCGTATAAAAACCATAGTATAGAGCTAGCAACTAGCATGTCATTTTACAACATAGGAATACAATGTTTGATTTTTACAAAACAACCACAGAATTCAAAATATTATAATATTTCTTTTCCTATAACAACTTATTTACTAATACATGCTTTGTAATCCTGATAAGTTTTAAAATTGTTCTTGATAGAAGCACATGAGGATCTTCGTTAAAAAAAGCGTTGATAATCAACAGAGACAAAACAAAATGACTTTACCACATCTATGACATTGTAACAAACCATACAATGACATTCCTCCTGTAACATGTATATTTGTCTATCATAATATCTACTATTATCATTAATAAATAATATACATTGCTGCATCCACTTATTAGTTTTAAAGATGGCCTCTTCAGTTTTATTAGATTGGATGGGACAACAACCTGAGGTCCTGTGTGCTACAGGCTATGCTCATTAGAACACTTTTGACAACTGGAAATTGAAAAAAATAAGAGTAGGCTAAGTCTGTTGTCCTACCAAATTTCCCTCATTACACACTGCAGGGCATTTGCATGTTCTCATTAGCCCAAACGGGTGATGAAAAGTAATATATAAAGTAGCATAAAGAAACCAAGTACTGACGATCCGAACCGCAAAACAAAACTCAAAATCCAAAAGGACATTTTGACGAAACATAGGTAACAGCTTAAGAACTTTTAACATGAGGAATTATATCAATCATACATGAGTAAGTATATCATAATGAAAAGTGGTATCAGTCGTCTAAAAGAGTAAGCATACCCTGCCTGGCGCCACACCATTTCATGTACAATATCATTTCATATTTAGTTTTATGTATTTATTAATTTAATACCATGTAATATATTTTGGGTAACAAGTTTTGTTTTTTGTACTTTTCCGCTTATCCTTTAGTGTCTCAAATACACACAATCCCTTTTAGAAGCCACAGCATCTACAACTACAGAGTACTTCAACAGATTGTAATAATATTTCTAACAAGGTTGAACTTTAAAAAATCTTTCACACTGTGCCTGAGAAATCATCAATTGCTTTATATCAGCCTGGGTAAATCTATGGTGGAATCCTAGATCAATGACGTCTATATTGAAGAGGTAAGAATGTTGTTTTTATCATGTAATAAGGATTCCGGTGGAGAAAACTTTTAACACAAGTATCAAAGACAAGAGGACATTTACGATGGTCAAATACTGTCTTAAATAGATCAAAATAACCTCCAGAAGCACTAGAACTACATAAAAATAGCATGATCCCTTTAAATAAACCTCTAACTAAATTTTTGTTTTTCAATTTCTCTATACTGCAGTCTTCATATACAGTATCAGTATGACTTTCATATATAAGTCATTGTTTGACTAAAATAAATACACATCATAATTTTTACTTTCTTACACTGATAACTTTTGATACACATGAATTTGTGTGAATTTTGACTGTGAGCTGTGAAAAAATATTACTGATTAGTTTAGCTAAATAATATTCCTTTCTGAGACTAAAGTACAAATGGTCAAACAAACAGAGCAAGCAGTCCATACACCCTCAAAACTTTTCATCAATAGTATTGACGTCAAGTTATTTGACAACTTTTTGATTGTGTATGGATGATATTGACCCTTAAGTCAAAATATCGCTGGAGACATTCTGGTTTAACATCCTGAAATTCTGGTACAATTTGTTTTGCAAAATTTCCCATTGCCCATATTTGCTTCCTTTTCAGCGCTTTCTGCTTCAATGCAAGCACAAGAGCCAACGCAGTCTGTCCATCCATTTTTCGAATTACACAGGAACTAAATATTAAAGAAAAGATATTGAATGTGTAGGAAGAAGGTCAATACTATTGATGGAAAAGTTTGAGCATGTATTGGCCACTCAAACAGGAAAGCAGCGATGTACATCATTATAATGGATGGGGGGACAACAAACTGTTTAAGGGCGCAGTTGCATTAGCATTCGAGAAACAATTGTCTGCTACTTTCTTGTAGTCACAAATGTGACGAGAAAATACGTGTGTGAAAGTTTGACAAGCCTACCTTTGTTTACAACAGAGATATTAGAAACGGAAGGGCATCCCCGGTTCATTTTACGTCATAATGATATGCATCATGTGACGGTGCATGTTCGTTTGATCAAAGAAGGATAATACTTCCATAGTTTGATATTTAGGTAAAGAAAAAAAATCGCCTTGAACGCTACAAACGTAAATTTCCGTATATTGGAAGTACGTTTTCATCAAGCTTGGTAAATGTCACATTCCAAATGATAAATAATCGAAACTATTGAAATCTCCCATGATACATGTCTCAGGGCCGACCAAACGAACGAGTTTGCAAATGAAAGAAACCAGCAAGAATTTAAGTATCTCGTTAGTTTTTGCTAAAATTTTGAATACGTAGAAAAATGTGTCCTGGTTGGTTCAAGATTTCTCAGCCATTTTGTTCTTTTTTAAATGAATGAAACACACCATATAAATAATTTGAATCTGCCAAAGCAATTGATTATGGCTCAATGAAACATGTTACATAATCCTTGTGTCTGCAAGAATACAGAAGAGGGTCAATTATCCAGTTTAGAGTAATAAATGTGGTCTGTTAAAAACCAATTACAGATTTGGTTGAAATAAATAAAAGAAAGAATCAAGTGAATTCAGATTTAGACTGAAATAAAAGTGAAATCATTTTTCGTAATAATAATTGGAATAATATTTTCCTATCAGAATTTAAAGTACTGTAGACCTAAATTTTTGAGTTCCTTATTTGTTTGTTTGACCCAGTCTAATTTTGTGGTATTGAGTTTGTTTTAGACAATGCCAGAGATATATCAGAAGAGAAATTAGCCATCAGACAAAAATTGAGTTTTAAACTCTAAAGTGACGACACAACTGAAATGCAATTTTAGAGTGATTGCAGATGTTGTTCAGAATTTAAAAGTGATGTATAATTAAAGATTAATAGAAATTGTTCCAATAAGTCTTACAAAATTAGACGAAGCTCAATGTTATCAAACCTTCATTCGTATTATAATAGTTTTGTACAGAATAAATCATTTTTTACATTCATAACAAAATTACATCAGCCTTGTGTAGAGATACCAGCTAGACTAGATCTAAATATAGACTGTTTTATGATACTGTCTTGCAAGAAATTTAAAGTTTGAACTTATTATACCATTCCTTATAAAAATTGATAGAGAATATTGATTTTCTGAAACTATATAAAAACAACTTGATATAATGCATAAAATTATGAAGAATAAAACAATTTATGGTCAAGGAAATTATTTTTATATTGTAATATTTTTGTTGATATTAAATAGGCTCTTGTTAATCTTACTGACTAATCTATTACATGGCCCTTCTCCAGCAACCATGAGGACAAAAACAATTAGATATGGCAGAATGATTGGTGCCTGGTCCACTTCAATGTTACTAGTGTACAACAAATGCATGCCTGGCTTCGATTAAAAATTCTTCTGCGCATGTGCAAAGTTGACAATTTCAGCATCGTATTGACTCCGCATGGACCTTTTGTAATCTTTTTAGTTAAAGAGCAAACGCTTATTTTCGTTTAGAGCGGGCTTGACCCAGTCCAGGCCAGGCTCTCTTTATCGTGGCCTAATGTAAAAGGGGTATAAGAGTCTTATTGTAATCTAGAGGTTGGTCAGGTTGTTTGGTCATATCCCATTAGTTATATCTTCATTAGTCATACTAGTCATACTAGTCATACAGATAATGAGGGATTAGTTAAAACACCAATAGCTATTTACCCTTTGGTGAAAATGGATTTGTCTTCAATGCTGGATCAAAAGAGCATCATCCCTGGTGCTTTTACCTGAAGCTGGGGTTCAGGATGCTTGGGTTACCACAGACATGTAGGTACTCGCATCAGTAATGATCTGGAAGGATTCCACTACAAAATGAACAAATCCCTTCCTCATCGTCATCCTAACATTTATCGATTCATAAAATTGATATAACAGATTGAGAAATTTGAATCTACCAAATTGACTTCGATGCAGCTTACCAAGGCCGAAAGCGAGTGTATCGTGAGAAGGAGAACAGACTCAGCAGATTATGGGACCAACTCAGGTCAGAAAAATTGTATTCAGTTTGTGGATGCTGCTGGGTATTTGTATCCAACTAAATGTGAAACATGTACCAATGTTGAATATAATATATAACAATTATTATTAAAAGTATTGAAAGTTGTAATTGTGTTTCTTGGATCATTCCACTTTAATCCTGGGTATGACAAAGGTGCAGTAAACCATAGCATATTTTATTATAATCCGTATGACTAATGGGAGGACACTGGTTGTTTGTGTAATCAAAATTAATCTCACTGTTCTATATCATCATACAAATGTTGGATCAAGTTTGATTATGTTCGACAGTATAGACAGAAATCCACAACAAGATTGAACATGGTCATACAAATGTTTTAAACAAATGTACGATCGTGTAGACGGGCCTTGAGCGTTCACAAAATTCATCCGTTCCATTCTCAGAACTCTATAATCCTTTGTTGAATAATACCTAAATTCCTAAGTTTCTTACAATTTCTTACTCGGATATTAGGAGTTTCCCAATTTGTATCCAAATTTTACTTGGGACGTACTCTGCTTGTAACTCCTGTAGGTGGGAGATGGGCTTAAGACACAGGCTGGAGAGGTCTTCAAATTACACAGACTGAAACTCTGAGTAACAACAAGTTTCTATCTTAATATTTATTTCTACATATTGTTTTATGAAGAAAAACAAATCCTTGTGCTAAATTTTTTGCATATGAAACCAGGGCTTGCCAGGCAAGGTAACATACGCCCACTGGCAGCTGTAGGAAATGATTATATTTGAATAGACGATAATACAAATTTAATTATGTCAAAAGCATAAAAAATAAAGGGCTATAACTTATCAATTCCAAAGATCACACCAAGTTTCATTCGAATTTGTTGAAATCTGTAGCTTCAATCCTGATCACAAACAAATTTTGACACGTTTAATCAAAATCAAGGGCAATAACTCAAAAACCGTTCATCGAAAATACGTCAAATTCGAACTTGACCGAGATATTATCAATCTTAAGGATCACACCAAATTTCATTAAAATCAGATGAAAACTGTAGCTTCTATTGCGTTAACGATCAATTTTTAATGCATTTTATCAAAATCAAGGGCAATAACTCAAAAACCGTTCATCGAAAATACGTCAAATTCGAACTTGACCGAGATATTATCAATCTTAAGGATCAGATTAAATTTCAATAAAATCAGATGAAAACTGTAGCTTCTATAGTGTTAACGATCAATTTTTAAATCGTTTTTTCAAAATCAAGGGCAATTACTCAAAAACCGTTCATCGAAAATACATCAAATTCGAACTTGACCGAGATATAATCAATCTTAAGAATCAACAAAATTTCATTAAAATCAGATGAAAACTGTAGCTTCTATTGTGTTAACTTTCAATTTTTAACGCGTTTTTTCAAAATCCAGGGCAACAACTCAAAAACCGTTAATCGAAAATACGTCAAATTTGAACCAAGTTTCAATAAAGCAGATGAAAACTGTAGTCTGTATAGTGTTTACAAGAAATGTTGACGGACGGACTGACGGACAGGGGCGATGACAATATACGACCACATTTACAAATGTGGGCGTATAAAAAGTTTTCATAAGGACTTACCATAAGGAAGCTCAAATCGGGCATCAATTAAAATATGATGTCCAGACGCCAATCGGGTTCCCATAATTTCACCATTTTGAATGATCAGTTCGGAATCTAAAGACAACCATTTTCCTTCACCCTCCTATTGACAATAAAAAAACAATATTTTATTCAACATTTAATTGATACAGTGATGTGGAATATATAATACTAACTAGTAAATAATCTTATTCTGAACAAAGTATTATAATTTAAGTTTAATAGCATTCAAAGTTTGAATATGAATAGGCAATACTATGAAGATTAAGCATGCTGGTTGTTATTGTGATCATGTGTTTTAACCACCTTGTTAGTGGCCACGTCATCCTCTCAGAATTGGGGATCAATACAGATGGCAAGACTAATGAATGACAACAGCTTAGATTTTAAACAAAAATATTTGACTTTTAGAGGATTATACTGAACAATATTTCAAGTTTCAAAAATCAAGTTTTGTCAATATCTAGAGTGTTAATGGGCTAGAACAGGCCTACTCAAGAAATAATTCCTAAAGGGCCACTTTGGTAAAAAAAAAAGTAAGCATAAAGCGACACTAATTGGAGGTTACAATGGCGCGCGCCGCTAGTTGAGAAGGCCTGGGATAGATATTGAGTTTGTTTTCAAGAACAAGGGCAATAACTCATCAAATATTTTTGGATTTTACTGCTTTTCCATAGAGTTGATTATCGGGTGATTATGAACACTCACAAGAATTGTACCTTCTAGAGCAATTACAAAGTTAACATGTTTTCAAGAACAAAGGAAATAATTCAATTTTGCTGATTTTCAATAGGATTCACCATGAATACTCACATTCAGTTTCATCAAAATCCGTCCAGAATTGCGTCGTCTAGGTTGTATATTCATGAGCTAAAACTTGCATGCGTTTTCAAGAACAAGTCATTATTTTTCAATTTTACTAATTTACAATAGGGTTTATCCTTGGGTTGTTACAAACACTCACACCCACTCACACTCAATCCATCAAGAATTGTGCCTCATAGAATGCTAACGTGCTAAAAATTGAAAGCGTTTTCAAGAACAAGGGCAATAATTCATAGTTTATATTTTTCAATTTTCCTGATTTTTGATAGGGTTCATGCTTATGTGATTATGAACACTCACACCAATGTTCGTCAACATCCAACAAGAATTGTGTCTTGTATAGTTTTGAAATTGAAAAGAAAAAAGCGTATACGCTCACCAGCAGCTTGATAAAGAGGTAAATGTAAACTCCAAAACGAACGAGATATCAGGCGATCAAATTGCAGCCTGTAAAGTGAGCACGAGCAAAAACACGAACACGTTATTAGAGTTTTAGCAATATCTTGGAGGAAAATCATCGAATCATCCCCAAATTCAATAGTGCACATCTTCATAATGATATTGACACACATACAAAATATCAAAAGGATGCATAAAGAATTGTAGCCTGTAGAGTAAATGTGAACAGACAGACGGATGGACAAGATGGACCACAGGGGCAACCACAGTATACACCCATACTTATGTACGGGAGATTAAAAATGGACCCCTACAAACACCGTCACAGTATTTTATGTTCAAAATTAAATTTCAACATAACAAGAGTTTTACGTTTCATTACTGAATCTCAATAAGCTAATGAAAACAGACAATGTGAATGCGGAAATATTTGCCAAGACAGATTCTGGAGGCTACTTTTTAATGATATCCAAAGTTTGAAAAATCTGAAGGTATAACTCAGTCTGTTTCAAACCCTGGACATTATGGTAGCAAGCTCAAGAATTTAAAAACACTGAGCCAGCCAGATCCACCACAGCCCATTTAAAGAGCGTACATAATATATTGTTTGAAATTTAATTGCAATCATTTATCTTCATTTCTCTCAATATTTAAATTGGTTAAAAACATAATTTTAAGAAAGAAAAGAGACTAGAGGAGGGTGTTAGAAAGAACTTACATATACCTGATTAGAATGGTGAATTTTGGTGAGTGGTAACCAATTTAATCCTAATAATTTATCCCACAACATTCCTTTATTCCACACTTCTACTATTAATCCTGTATCTAACCTCATAGTTTCACTACAATAATATAATATAAATATATTATAAAAATAAATAAAAAGTCTTCTTTCTTTTCTGTTTCTGAATGGGCTAATAGAAACGTTTTTTTGGTCAGTCAATTTGCACACCAGTAACATACAGTACCTTAATATATTACGTTAATTTTCAAGAGTCATCCTCTGCTTAAAAGTGGAGATTTGACAAATCTTGACAATATGTAATAAGATAGCTTGCTAAGCAAAGAAATATACGCCTACTGGCCAATGAAAATTCGAATCTCTAAAGTGCTCACAAACAAATTTTGACGTGTTTTTTACAAAATCAAGGGCAATAACTCAAAAACTGTCCAACGAAAACATGTCAAATTCGAACTTGATCGTGATCTTATCAATCTAAAGGATCATTTACTATGTTTCATCAAAATCAGATGAAAACTGTGGTCTCTAGAGTGCACACAAACAAATTTTGACATGTTTTTACTAAGTCAAGGGCAATAACTCCAAAACCGTCCAATCAAAAAAACCTGAAATTCGAACTTGACCGTGATCTCTTTTATCTTAAAGATCATTCATTGAAATCAAATGAAAACTGTGGTCTCTAGAGTGCTCACAATAGCACAGTGGTTAGCGCATCTTTCTTTACAAACATGACGTCATAAGTCATCTTCACTCATAATTCCAGTTCACCCAGATGTAAATGGGTACGGATAATCCGGGAAAGGTCAATGCCAAGAGGTTTGGCCAAGGACTAGCTGGGAGAAAGGATCCTCACGGAACCTAAGTTGTTATCCTTGTAAAATATAGATCTTTCTTTCTTTCTTTCAAACAAATTTTGACCCGTTTTTTCAAAGCCAAGGGCAATAACTCAAAAACTGTTGATCGAAAATACGTCAAATTCGAAATTGACCGAGATCTAATCAATCTAAAGGAGCATACCAAAATTCATCAAAATCAGATGAAAACTGTAGTCTCTAGAGTCACACAGTCGAGGGCAATAACTCAAAAACCGTTCTTTGAAAATACGACAGAGATTTTATCAATCTATAGAGAATACTAAGTTTAATCAAAATCAGATGAAAACTGTAGGCTCTAAAAAGTTCCCAAAAGAAATGTTGACGGACCGACAGACAGGGGTGACGACATGAATATGTGGTCGTATAAAAAAATACCCGAATTGATTTATCTGGTTAGTTTTTGCTAATGTTTCGATGAGTAGAAACAGGTGTCCTGAATGATTCAAGATTATTTATTATAGTAATCTTATTCAATGAGAGAACAGGGTTTAACAGGCAAGATAACACATACCTACTGGCATCTGTCAGAAATGATAATATTTTGATTAATGATAATACAAATTTTATTATATATCAAAAAAACAAAAATAATACAACGCGGTAGTTTAAGTAGAATTGCAAGAACCACGGACATCTGAATGGAAATTTGAATCGTGCAAATTGATGCTATCAGTGTCCCTGATACTTTTTTCTTCAATTTGCTTGAAAATAGCTAATAGCTAGGAATCCCAGGTAATGATTGAAAAAAGTTGTTTTTGAATAGTTTAGTATTTCTAAAGTGTTTTCACTATGAAAATTGACTTTCTAATCTTTTGAATCGCTCCTTTTCTTTCATTTAAAATTGAATTCCAACTTTTATGAGATAATTATTACAGAGTTTGTATTAGATCTTTTATTTCGCTTTTTTATCTCAAATTTATTTTGAAATAATTAAATCTGCATATTGTCTCACAGTATCAAGTAATTTGGTTTGATAACAGCAGTCACGTGCATTAAGTTTATATCTGTGTAAACCGCTTTTACATGTTGTCTACCTCTCGACCGGCGGAATGTCAAATTCTAGCAATTGTGATTTTTTTCGAAAGCATTATTTTTACGTGATCTACCAGTTTTCAATGTCCAAATTCTTCAACATAAATCATTAAAATATCAATAATCATTTCGTTATTACCCATAACACGTGTTAATTTCATCATGTAACGAGATTATCATTTAAAATTAATCCCTTAATTAAGAAGATATTTCGATCTGGTTTCACATGTTAATGGACATTTCAAGCACTCCATAACATGTGACATATTTTTTTTAATAACATCCAGTGAGTCCAGTAGTTTTTCTACTTTCGCTTTTATAATTCAAATTTTACTGTGGAAGCTATCCTCAAACAACCCTCAAGACAAAGACCAATGGAGACGGGATGTGAAATTTGCCATGCGTGCAGCTAGCCAGCTACCTGGAAGGGAGACCATTACTTGATGTATTGCTCCTGCACCTGCACGAAAATCAAAAAACCGATGATGATGATGATGATGACTGTAATACAAAACAAAATCTGTTTTTGTTTAAAATGAAAATATTTTTTGACAGACAGATAGATGATGTTATGACTCAGCTGAATTGAAACATTTACTACCAATTAAAATTAATAGTTTAGCCGCCATTTTAATTTTCCCTGATATGATATACCCGGTACCTCAAATTTTATTCAGAGGAAATGGCTTTTCTGATTTTGATAATTTTGGTGTCATATGAAAGAACATAAAAATTAAAGAAAAACAATGAAAGTTGATTTTTTAATTTTGATTTTTTCCTGTTTGAAATTTCCAGATGAATTTTTCCCGAATTTGAAGGCTTTACTCTATTCAGTTTTTTTGCTCTCTAAAAATAGCAAAATTGACAACTTTGGACTGCTCTTCTAGAGAGTTAATGTTTTTGGACTCTCAATGTGCTTTCCAAACCCTTTCTTTTAACATATTACAATAGATTTAAATGCAAAATTAAAATATAGTGGACCACAGCCATATATGCCCAACGAAAAAGCTTTAATTTTAATCAGGAATAAACTAAACTTTCTCAAACCTTTCGATTTAGATCCAATAACATCCATTTTAAGTTTCATCAAAATTGGTTGAAAACTAAGATAGTAATAGCATATTCATAACTCTGCTTCTATAATTCGAACTCGATCTTCGTTTTATGAATATGTATACATATATCAAATTTCATTTGATTCCGTCGAAAAGTCTAGTTTTTAGAGCGTTTACAAGCAAATGTTGACAGACAGACAGACGGACGGACGGACAGGGATGCCGACAATATACGTCCTCATAAAGAGATGAGGGCGTATAAAAATTTGGGTGATTTTTTTACCAATATTTTTGCATTTTTGGACATTGATGTATGAAGAATTGAACAATTGAACATACGTCATAAAAATGTATCCATCACAATAAATTTATGCCGCCATGGCACATCTTTGTCAAATTCTCATATTTCAGCTTAATATTTTCAATTTTCGAACTTGACCTTTGCTGACATTTTTGTTTATATATATTGTGAAGCTTGGGGCATAATTAGATATTTTCAACACAAAAAAAAACTAGATCCATAGGCTTTGCATGGTTCTGAGCAGTGCGTAACAGTTTTGGAATTACTTAAAAACTGTTTTTAAAAGGGTCTGTATTGGTATTATTTCTAGACAGAGAAAGCTACCACAACTAGCGAAACCTTGGATGTTACTTGTAAAGTCAAAAATCGCAAATTTGAATTGCTTACAAAACTGGAAGTATACATCGGACAACAAATATGAATACATAGTCGGATAGATCTCATCGAGGGCAAAAACTTTTGTTCAGGTCACAATGTCACCAAAGGTCAAGGTCAGGAGGTGTGAGTCTTGAAAGTTTTTGTAATTACTGAAAAAAATAAAACAGAAATGCAAGAAAGGCAAAACAGAAGATCAAAAATCGATTAACAATGCTATGAATGCAATCGACTGTAGTTTCCAAAAATATCAAAGTTACGAATTCCGCTCATAACCCTGAGGCCCCATTTTGAGTTTTACAAAAGTTAGTCATATCAATATGGCGGCCGATTTGTAACTTCCGGGTTAAATTTTTTTGTTTCAAATTGTTGATATACCATAATGTTAAATATTGCAAAAAACAAATTTCAAATATATTCAAAATTCCGGAAGTTGAAATTTCAAATTTACAACCCAATTACATCAAAACCGGAAGTGGTATCAAATTTTCGAAAACAGATTTTGGATTGCAATCGAAATATCTTTCCATCTGTAAATTTTCAGATCGATTGAAATAAAATTTGAAAAAAACACGCACAGTTACAATGGAAATTTGCACAAAATGTTCAAATTTTAAATCGTGCAATTTTTATTTAAGTGTGTATTGTCGTACATCATTGGAAAGAGCAAATTACGCATAATATGATTGCTTAATCATTTTTGACGTATTTACGCTAGGTCACGTGACAGGATTGTTTAAAGTCAAAAATCACAAATTTCAATTGCCTATAAAACCGGAAGTATACATCGAATCACAAACATGAATACATCATTGGATAGATTTCATCAAGGGCAATAACTTTTGTTCAGGTACCAAGGTCACCAAAGGTCAAGGTCAAAAGATATGAGCCTTGAAAGTTTTAGTAATTGCATAAAAAATCAAAACGAAAATAAAAAAAAAATTAAAATCAAAATCCAAAATTCGGCGCCTAGACTTTTTAAGCAATCGACTGTAGTTTCCAAAAATACTGAAGTTACGGATTCCGCCCATAACCCTGAGGCCCCATTTTTAATTTTATAAAAGTTACTCATATCAAAATGGCGGATGATCTGTTGCTTCCGGGTCGGATTTTTTTATTTCAAATTGTTGTTATAACAAATTATAACACAATGAAAAAAACAAATTTGAAATATCTTCAAATTTCCGGAAGTTGGGATTTTAAATTTACAAGCTTATTACGTAAAAACCGGAAGTGGTATCAAAATTTTGAAAAGTGCATTTTGTTTAGAATCAAAATGTCTATACACCTGCAAATTTGCAGATCGAACAAAATAAAATTGTAGAAGTTGAAAAAAACGCAAAAATTAAAATTAAGAAAATAGTCAACTAAAAGCCAAAATTGGAGAAGTTTAAAACTTTTATTTAGTAGTGCACAGTTATAGAAAACAGTTGAAAACAGTTTGATAAAAATCGGATCAAAAATAGAGCTGTAAGATTGAAAAAACCAAAATTGTGTTTTTTGTTCTACCTCATTTCCGGTTTGTCAAAATGGCACCAATTTATATTTAAAAGTTCATGGTCAACAATTTATCGTGGGGAATTGAACAAATCTGTATGTGGCATGTTGCCTTCTTACTAAAATAGCGAGTGTAAAATTCGAAAAAAAAAAAAAAAATAGCCGTTTGCAAAACAATGCAGTGCGTTCGATTATCGAACGCACTGCAATGACACTGGTGTGCATACAATTACTGCAATGCATGTTTATTTTAAAATCTCATTTGTTTCAGCTTTGTAGTTCAAAGGGTTAGAAATGGAATATAGCTACAAGAAATTTCGTATTTTCCGTTTGTGACCTTGGCCTCTGTAGAATCAAAGGTCATTGACTTTGGCTATTCATATATAATTTCAAATCTGATGGCTAATGCCAACTTCCGGTGTTATTATTGTATGTATTTTTCATTGTCCAAATTCTTCAACATTTTATAAGTTTAAATATTTCTTTTCTCATAGCCTTGACCTTCAGTAAATAGTAGGTCGAAGGTCTTTTACTAAGTGTTTCAGCTGGTACATTCATACCTCATGACTAATTCCAATTTCACAATCATTTCAGATTTCTACAATTTTCAATTCTCTGGCACTTGTGATTTAAGTTGCCTATAAGGCCAATGTATCATCTGATTTCTTTGAGCAAATTTGCAAAGTTAGTTATTATCATTAAAGGGATATGTTCACTAACTGTCCAACCAATAAAATTTTAGTCTCGGAACCTGGAATTTTTTAGTTACTCTAATCTATAATAATGTTCACAACTCTTCCTCGAAATAAAGGCCTTCAAATCCCTGTATAGCCATAAATATCAGCGTTTGAATGTCAAAAATATGACTCGTCATTTAGTATATAGAAAACACATATACCGTACATAAAATGCAAGATAAATGTTTAGGTAGGGATATAATTGAAGGGATTATGAGATTTCTGTGCAGTTCGAGTACTTCTGGAGGCTATTTACATATATTCAAGGCTCATATCGACCCTCAAAAATGCTGAACATTCCCCTTAAATATTATTATAAGTATCTGTATGGCTATTTGTCATGTCACTCCTCTCATATTTACAAGATGAAAGTGTCACTGGCATGTTGCAGATGAAAATGTCTATACTAAGTTAAAGTCACAAGGTTTATGGGTTGCAGATTATTTGACATCAGATTTACGTTTTGTTATAAGACATATTTAAGACACAAGCTGGTTCCTGTTAGACGTTGTTGTCTATGAAACATATATTTATTGTGTATAATGAAGAGAATTTTCCAAGATAGAAGACTGAGATAAATATAGATAAAGAAAACATCTGTCACATTTACAAGACAACTAATAACAGGTTTGGTGACAAGTCTTCATATGAAATTATTGAGAGATCTGTGTAGTGTAGAGGAAGGAAATGAGAACCTTTTCTTTCTGTTTTCAGAGCAGAATTAACATAACATGTACCAGGCCCGTAGGAAGCAATTTCGTATTAGGGGGGCAAAATGTGCAAAAACTCATTATCAAGAGGGTTATGCAGAATTCAAAGCTGCTCCTGCCTATATAAAGCAATTTTGTTTTCACTGGCCCTAACAACATACCAGTAATTTCTTGTTATATCTTTAAAAAAAATATTTTTGTATTGCTTCAGTCATTTATGTCAAAATTATTGGGGGGCGGATGCCCCCCCTGCCCCCTCTGTTCCTACGGGCCTGTGTACATCATTTAACTATTATGTATAAACTGTATAATTGAGTATTAGCCTGCAAGTGTATATATCGGGTGTCCCAATAAAAACGTCCAAGTTTGACAGTAAGTATCTCAGCTGTTGGTGAATCGATCTGTTTCAAAATTCTCACAGATTTACTTCAACATGTCTGTGTCAGACCCTGAAAATATGAAAGTCATCGAATAAAAATTGTACAAGTACTGCCTCGAACAAAATAGCATGTCAAAAAATTAAATATCAGAGCAAACTACACATTTCAACCTGTGTCTATTGTGCTTTCACCACATGGACCACCAATATCATTCATTTTCCATCCTGAAATGCTCTCACCGATCTCATCTTAAGATATTTTCTCCCAAAAAGCAACCTTCCTGCCTTTCAGTTATTGTTCATCCAGTTTGTTTTACTGGTGATGGTAATGACTCCGTGCAGTATGGGATTCTCTTAAGAAACATGTGTACTGCACTTGGGTTAGAGGAACACGCTGATTAAACAAGAACTGAAATGCAGGATGGTCGCTTCTCGAGTAGTACCTTTAGATGTGATCCGAGAGAGTTTATCAGGATGGAAAATGTTGGATATTGGTGGTTGTGGTGAAGGCAAAATGGACACAAATTCAAATATATGTTATTAGCGCTGATATTGAATTTTTTGACATGCTATTTTGTTCGAGGCAGTACTCGTACAATTTTTGTTCGATGACTTTCATATTTTCAGGGTTTAGCAAGGACATGTTAGAGTAAATTTGTAAAAAATTTGAAAGAGATCGGCTCATCAGCAGCTGAGATACTTTTCGTCAAAGTTGGGGACGTTTTTTTTTAGACACCCGATATATAATATCTGACCTAAAACTCTACAAGTATGATACAGATACAGACTTGACTGGAAATGGAACCCTAATAAGAGTATGTTGGGAAAGAGGCTAATTTGGAAGGGGTTAATACGAAAAGGTAACAAAGTGGAATAGTCAGAAGGGGAGCTAAGGGAAAGATGTGAAATTGAGAAGGGGATGAATTGAGAATGGGTGAACCAGAAAGGTGGGGACATGGGAAGACATTTCACTAGATAATCAATATCAGCCCCAAAAATGATTAACCCTTCAAAAATTACCTCTTTGACAATTTGATTATTTGAAAACCACTGATAAAACATTACTCTACCAACATTAACTAGTATTAACACTATGAGGGACAATGTAAGACCATAATTTGTAGAGGGATATTGTTGTATATTCGTTGTTGGATGTTGTTCGTGCTAGCATGACATATCAGTGAAACAATGTATAGTGATATGATCAGCCAGGATACATATATCATATAGCAAGGTCCTGTATCAATACCTAACAATATCTCTCATTCTTTCATCGTCTTGACTTCATCAGGTGAAATGATTTGGTAAATAACAACGTATTAAATACAGACGTTGAAACATCATAACCCTATGACGTTACTGGTTACCAACAACAAAGTCCTAAACATTTCCTACTGCATGCATGAACAATAAATTCATATTTCAAGCAGCTCCCTATATTTGTAAAGACAAAACATCACTGGCACACTTAAAAGGTGTCATCTTACTTCTTTTATCATACAACTACACAGAGTGATACACATTACTTTTAATTTTATATCTCTCATTCCTTAAAGATACAGTCTGATTTTTTTTTTTACGTCAAAATGTTTTTTTGCTCAAATTTGTGAAAACTATTCACCATAATCTAGAGATATGTGCCCTTTTAAGTATCTGAAAGTTTCAACTAAAAAAAAATTCAGCCGTTAATTTTTAAATGCAAAAAAACATGATTAAATATTTAAAAACCTTTACTATAGCTATTGATTGACAACTGGTGAAAGTTACTGTTCAACAATCAGAAAGATACATGAAGAATGCTCAAAATAATAAAAAGATAAACTTACAAAAGGAAATCTTGTTCCCAGGCTGGATGATTGCCTTTTACTTGTATAGTTGTTGATTTCACATTTTGAAGCTTTAAGGTCACATATGTATTGAAACGTTCTGAAAAGATATAGAAACATTTTAATTCAAAACACACCATAAAAAACACTCAAAATTTTACATGTGTACCACATTAAATCAAACCTGCATACATACCCATTCAAACACAACACATTGTTTAAAGAAATACTTTAGGTTTTGATCACTCTACAGGCAGAGCAGGGCGGTGTGGATCTGAGCGGTAATAGTAGCGGCATAAATGTACAGATGGTTTTAAATGTACAGATGCTCAACTATTTACATAGCAAGAGGAACGACTCAGCACGGAGGAGAGCTGAGCAAAGCAAGCGCTTCACTGCTCCGCTCTGCTCTACTCTGCTCTACATGTAGTGTGTTTAAACCCTAAGAATGATCAAAAAAGCAAAATTCTCAGACTTGGTGAATAAGAGTTTATATTCATAGGACAACTTGTCTGGTGTCATTTTATCCTCAACAGATTACCAATATAATCTGATAAATCCAGAAAACTACATAATTACTTCTACTATATATACAAACTATTAAGTGTTTTACTAAGCGTTTTTAATAATAACCTGTAATTTTGCAGAAAATTAATTAGTTTCATAGTTTATTTGATTTTTTTTGTATAAGCTGTAGACACCTTTGATGATACTCTTATTAGCCAAGTTTGAGACATTTTTTATTCATTTTTTGTCTTTATTACTGTATATTGAAAAATATTGTAGATTTTGGCCACACAAAATGTTATCCTAATTAATCTATTAGATGACTTTATTAACCCAATCTAGTATATTAATCTAAATTCTTTTAAGTCTCAACATTATTCATTTAGTCTTATAAAATGGGTTACTGCTAAAAGCATCAGTAATGAAAAAGAGGTGAAATTTGTTTAAAATATTGTACAAGTGATTTTACTGGTTGTTGTTTGAAGTATCATATTTAATAAAGATAGTACAGTCAAACTTGGTCCAACGGTCACCTGTATTCAGCACCACCCCTTAGTGAAAGGCCACCCAAATTACATCCCATGCAATTTTCAACCAAATTTACCTCTATTCAACACCACCCTCTTGACGCGGCCAGCGGTCACCCTTTTCTTGACAGTGAACATGTGTCACCCTGCAATCAGCGGTCATTTCCCGTTAATCCTTCTTAATCCCATTAATTAAATTAACAGTTAATTACTGCCAAACAGATTAATCTTAGTCTATAATCCATGAATGTTACTCATATACTGATATAATTAGGCCTAATGTTGTAAATGATTATTAAAATAAGTAATGAAATATTCAAAAGTGTATAAGAGACTTGTCTAAAATAATATTTTTATGTAGGACATCGCTAATGCTATTTAAATTGCTATTGTTGTTTTTCTTTCATGCATATACATGTAATTACAAATTACCAACTTATCATTCTAAACTGGGGTTGCCATACATGTACCTCTATTAAGCACCACCCCTTAGTAAGCAGCCACTTTTAAGCATTCCCTTGACTGGCTGCTTAATACAAGTTATACTGTAGTTTGTACAAAATTCTCCGTAATGGAAATGAATAATAATGTATCTTGCATTAAAAATGAAGATATTTAGTTAAAATAAACTGATTGTTTTCTACAACTGAACGAAAAGCTGCTATCTTGGATAAAAATGTGAGATCTTGATTTGTATAAGCGACACTGTTATTGATGATTTTTCTATAATATAAAGACAAACATGTCAGACCTGAAGCTGTTAATTAAATGAATACAGTTTTCATTTAGCTTTGTGGCAAATAGCTCTTACTAGTTATTTCTGAATGTCTCAATCCACGTAGGAGACTTAATGGATTACAAGATGAGCAAAGGAAGATTTTGTGGCTTAGAAATCTCATTAAGTTAATAGACCCTTTCTTTTCTTATTTTAATAATCAATTACTTTACAATACAAACCAAATAACAGATTCAAGTACATGTGAGATTTTAACTTAAATCAAGATTCTGTCTGTAAGTAATAATTGTTTGTTTCACTGATATATTTATATCAGTCCCAGTCTAATGGTAGCAGAGTAACCATACACATACAAAATTGAATGGATTGTGCAATTTTTGGGCAGTTCTTGTAATTCTGAAGGCTATTTACATATATTTAAGGCACAAATAAAACATAGGCTTGCAGCAAGTCTCGCAAGCGTATATGCCCACCAGCAGCTTGATAAAAAGGTAAATGTGAACTCTAAAACGAACGCAATATCAGAGTTTTAGGAACGCGATATCAGTTTTATGCGATAAAAAATCAATAGTGTACATCTTCATAATGATATTGACACTTTCAAAAGATCAAATGAATCCATTGAGAATTGTACAAGTGGTTGCCTAGCAATATACGCCCACTTACACTACATAAATTGTCAATATATCAAGGAATATTACTATCTTAATCTTTGTTGGATGGTGTTCAGATTTGAATTCATCCAATATCTTGTTAATATAAAGCATCTAATTTCATAACTAATAAAACTCCGTAAATATTTGTCAAATCGATCCAGAATTCAAACTTGTCCAAAGTTTATTAAATTCCTACCACTGGTATTCCTGGTCTCTTTCATGTTCACAAGTCATTTTTAACATATTTTGGGTGTAAAACTCCATAAATATTTGTTGAATCGAACCGGAATTCGAACTTGTCCAAGATCTTATGGATATAATCCTACGCACAAAATTTTATTCAAATCAAACCAAAACTGTGGTCTCTATTGCGTTCACAAGCCATTTTTAACATATTTTGGGTGTAAAACTCCATGAATTTTAGTCAAATCAAACCCAAATTCGAACTTGTCAGAGATCTTATGAATATAATCCTACATACAAAATTTTATTCAAATCCAACCAAAACTGTGGACTCTATCGCGTTCACAAGCCATTTTTAACGTATTTTGGGTGTAAAACTCCATGAATTTTTGTCGAATCGAACCCAAATTCGAACTTGTCCGAGATCTTATGAATATAATCCTACATACAAAATTTTATTCAAATCCAACTAAAACTGTGGTCTCTATCGCGTTCACAAGCCATTTTTAACATATTTTGGGTGTAAAACTCCGTGAATTTTAGTCGAATCAAACCCAAATTCGAAATTGTCCGAGATCTTATGAATATAATCCTACACACAAAATTTTATTCAAATTCAACAAAAATTGTGGTCTCTATTGCGTTCACAAGCCAAGTCTTAATGATTTTTAATATTTTTTCTTCCAATTTAATAATATACTTGTGTGAATATACCTCATATTCATTTTATTTTCATGTATAAATCACATTATCTTTTATTCATTTATTACCCTTCATATATCCATGTACATCATAATATTCTTATGTACTTCTCTTATAACACTATCTTTTTGTAAATATGTTTTTGTAGTTTTATATGTAGAAAGATCCCAGGGAAGATTGCCGTGTGCAACTGGGTATCTAATAAAGTTATTATTATTATTATTATTATTGTGGACGGATGGACAGGGGTGACGGCAATATACGACCACATTTCAATGTGGGCGTATAATAAAACGAACGCAATATCAGAGTTTTATGAACACAATTACAGAGTTTTATGTGATACCTCTCAAGAAAATTATTGGATCATCACCAAATTCAATAGTGCACATCTTCATAATAATATTGACACACATACAAAATATCAAAAGGATCCATGAAGAATTGTAGCCTGTAGTGAGAGCACGAGCAAAAAACAAAAAGCGATATCTGAGTTTTACGCAATATCTCTAAAGAAAATCATCAAATCATTACCAAAATAGTGCACATCTTCATAATAATATTGACACACATACAAAATATCAAAAAGATCCATGAAGAATTCTAGCCTGTAGAGTGAGCACGAGCAAAAGAACGAACGCGATATCAGAGTTTTACGTGATATCTTGGAAGAAATTCATCGAGTCAATACCAAATTCAATAGTGCACATCTTCATAATGATATTGACACACATACAAAATATCAAAAGGATCCATGAAGTATTGTAGCCTGTAGAGTGAGCACGAAACAAAGAAAAAAATAAATGCGATATCAGAGTTTTATGAACGCGATTTCAGAGTTTTATGCGATATCTCGGAAGAAAATCATCGGATCACCACCAAATTCAATAGTGCACATCTTTATAATAATATTGACACACATACAAAATATCAAAAGGATCTATGAAGAATTGTAGCCTGTAGAGTGAGCACGAGGTAAATGTGAACCAATGGACGGACTGACAGGGGCAAGCACAATCTACGCCCATACTCATGTGTGGGCGTGTAAAAAAAGAAATGCTGACCATTTCCCTTTAAACAAATTTTGTTTGTGTATATGTATAACAGGCCCTATTTCACCAAATCAACTTTCAGACCCTAAATAAATAATCTATAACCCTGTATTATATTAATGTGACTGGGAAATGTCAGGAAATCGAGTTTCCAGGAATCTAATTATCATTTTTAGGCGACATCCCTCAGACCCTAAACAAATAATCTTGAACCTTAACTTTGCTGGGTAATGTCAGGAGTTTGTGTAACTGGTCGTCTAATTCTCCAAATTTTCTAGCATTCCCGACTCTATTTACTGGGAAATGTCATGAAATTTTGTTTCCAGGTGTCTAATTCTCAATATTTTCTTGTGATGGTTCGCAGTCTCCAAAAATCATAAATTTGTCAGGAAATAGAGTTTCAGGGTGACAAATTATCTAAATTTTCTTGAGTGGTCGTCCTCTTAATGAGAGCTCCACTGGAAGAGCATAATGATCAAAACAATACTTGTAACTAAAGACTGCAGGTCCAGGGGTAAACTTCCGAAGTCCTTAGTGGAACCTTTAGTTCTGTTTTACAAGTTGTTTTTGTGCAGTTGGGCAATGCGGCAAAACGCACCCAGCGTGTATATAATGATGGGAGACACATAAATTTACAGTGAGTTGTTTTTTTTTGTTAATTGCAGTGCGTTCGATTCTTGAACGCACTGCATTGTTTTGCAATTGACATTTTTTTTTTTTTCGTTTTCTGGTCTCGCTATTTCGCTATGAAGGGAACTTGTCACGCTTAATCTGACACGGTTTCTCATAATATATAGATGCTCGTTTTGCGGTGAATGTAAAATGACGCACTTTTGACCAACCGGAAATGATGTATGACAAAAAGTATATTTTAGGTTTTTTATCAATTTAACCTACAGTTTTCAACTGATTTCGATGGAATTTTTTTCTTCAGCTAATTTTTTGCTTATCTGAACGATAAATATTTTAAAACACTTGAATTTTGACTTTTGAAACTTATTTTTTGACCCTTTTTTCAACTTTCACAATTTTATTTCGATCGATCTGAAAATTTACAGGATTATAGACATTGTTATTGCAAACAAAACGATATTATCAAAATTTCGATATCACTTCCGGTTTTGACGTCATTTGCTTTTAAAATTGAAATTTTAACTTCCAGAGTTTTTGAGATATTTGAAAAAAAAATTCTGCGTTATGTTAGAATTTATCATCATGAAAGATATTTATAATAAAATTTGACCCGGAAGTAATATGTCGAGCGCCATGTTATTTTGACTAATTTTTATAAAACTCAAAATGGGGCCTCAGGGGATAATCGGATTTGCACAATATTGGTGTCTATGAAATCCTTAGTCAATTGCCACCAACCTTATGACAGCGGATTTTTGAATTTCGATTTAGAATTTTTTCTATTTCCGGACAAAGAATTTCAGTAATGACAGAAACTTTCAAGGCTCATATCTAGTGACATTGACCTTTGATGACCTTTTGACCTGTACAAAAGTTATTGCCCTTAACGAGATCTATCAAATGATATATTCATTTCCGATTTCTAATGTTAACTTCCGGTTTTATCGCCATTTGAAAATTGCAATTTTTAACTTTAAAGAGCTTTGTCACATGACCTAATTAACATACGTCACAAATTTTTAGACATATTTACTATGCTAAATCTGCTCTTTCAAATGATATATAACACAATATATTTGAATCAAAATTGCGCTTTTTAAAACTTGCAAATTTTGTGCCAAAGATCATTGTAACTGTGCATGTTTTATGGAAATTTGATTCTGATCGATCTGAAAACTTACAAGTAGACAATTTGATAATGATATCACTTCCGGTTTTGACGTCATTTGTTTGTTAACTTGAAATTTTAATTGATGGAGTTACTTAGTCGACGGCCAACAACCTTATGACAACTGATTTTTTAATTTCGATTTCTATATATTTTTGGAACAAGAACTTTAGTAATGACTGAAACTTTCAAGACTTATATTTCTATATTTATTAGTTGAAATGACCAGGAAGTATTAATAGCCTTTAACCTTCATTTAGGTGTAACACACATCAAGAAGATCATGCTATGCTCCCATATCTGATGAAATGCGAGAGTCTACGTTGTTGAATTAAAACTTTTCATCCCCACAGTACATCATACGATTCATGATCAGTTTATCAACATCTAGAAAGTTACAATTTACCATATTGTTTCCTTTAACGCTTCTCACTGGTCACTGTTTTGCATGTTTAAACGCAGTTCTCTCCCTTCAACTGACAAATGTTTGTTGTCTGTATGTTTAAATTTAGTTCACTCCCTTCAACTGACAATTGCACTAACATGACTTTCTTACATTGTAACTTGCATTTTTAACGTTTTAAATTATGTAGTAAAAAAAATATCTAAATGTAGTAGATAACGATCCAATGCCAAAAGAAGAAAATCTGTTCTAAAAATCTGGTTCTGTCATTTATTCAAAAAATATTGCGTGTCTAAAAACGTTGACCATTAAAATGTTTTGTGAGGTTCTGTAGCACAGTGGTTAGCGCATCGTTCTTTACAAACATGACGTCATTTGCTTGGATACGAGAAAATGAAGGTTGTTATGTTTGAGAGTTCGGTCCCTGATCAGGGTGTGAAAGTTCGATGACCTTGAATAAGTCATCTTCACTCATAATTCCAGTCCACCCAGCTGTAAATGGGTATGGATAATCCGGGAAAGATCAATGCCAAGAGGTTTGGCCAAGGACCAGCTGGGAGATAGGATCCGCACGGAACCTAAGTTGTTATCCTTGTAAAATATAGATGTTTCTTTCTTTTCTTTCTTTTTTTTTTTTTTTTAAATAATAAAACAGATTTTTTGCTAATTTTTATTAAGATAGCTTGCCAGGCAAGGTAACATACGCCCACTTCAGCAAATTTAAATATTTGAAAAAGTTGATTGCACCATCGCACTTATTTGAGCTGATATTTAGATGAATCAATTCGAAAGAAAACTCTAGCTTCTATCATGTACACAAGTTAATTTTAACGTTTTTTCACTAAGTCAAGGGCGATAACTCATAAACCGGCGTCTAGAAACGTACAATTCCTGAATTTATCTGAGTTACTATCAAGATGAATACACATACCAAGTTTTTTTCACTAAGTCAAGGGCAATAACTCATAAACCAATGATTGGAATCGCGCAATTTTCGAACTTATCCGAGTTATTATCAAGATGAAGATACATACCAAGTTTCATTCAAATCGGATAAAAACTTTAGCATCTATGGCATAAACAAGTTAATTCTAAGGTTTTTTCACTAAGTCAAGGGCAATAACTCATAAACAGACAACTGGAATTGTGCCATTTTCAAACCCATTTGAGATATTATCAAGATGATTAAACATACCAAGTTTCCTTCAAATCGGATAAAAACTCTAGCTTATATCGAGTACACAAGTTTTTTTTCATTAAGTCAGGGGCAATAACTCATAAACTGACAACTGGAATCGTGCCATTTTCAAACTCATCCGAGATATTATCAAGATGAATACACATACCAAGTTTTATTCAAATCGGATAAAAACTCTGGTTTCTATAACATACACAAGTCAATTTTAACATTTTTACACTAAGTCAAGGGCAATAACTCATAAACCGACAACTGGAACCGCACCATTTTCGAACTCATCCGAGATATTATCAAAATGAATACACATACCAAGATTCATTCAAATCGGATAAAAACTCTAGCTTCTATCGCATACACAAGTTAATTTTAATGTTTTTTCAAAAAGCTAAGGGCAATAACCCAAAAACCGACGACTGAAATTGCGCCATTTTCGAACCCATCCGAGATATTATAAAGATGAATACACATACCCAGTTTCATTCAAATCGGATAAAAACTCTAGCTTATATCGAATACACAAGTTAATTTTAACGTTTTTTCATTAAGTCAAGGGCAATAACTCATAAACCGACGACTGGAATTGCGCCATTTTCGAACTTATCCGAGATATTATCAAGATGAATACATATACCAAGTTTCATTCAAATCGGATAAAAACTCTGGCTTCTATCGCATACACAAGAAATTGTTGACAGACGGACGGACGGACGGACGGACGGACGGACGGACGGACGGACGGACGGACGGACAGGGGTGACGGCAATATACGTCCATATTTTCATGTGGGCGTATAAAAATGACAATTTACGAGCTGTACTGCGAACTTAAGTGTATGGAAGTTATCACACAGTATTCTGATGTCATTTACATGGGAATTAGCTCTTTCATATGTAGTGACCTCGGTGGCTCAGTGAGTTAAACGCTTGCTTGCTAACCTGAAGGCTGATGATTTTTCATTCCGGTTTCACGATGTCAGTGATGCAAGTCGGAGGAGCTGACATGGAAAAAAGCGTCTAGGCGTTCGGAGAGGACAATAAACCGAGGTCCTGTGTGCTATTGACTGTGCACGTTAAAGATCCCTCGACAGTTGGAAATCGAAAGTAAGAGTAGGCTTATGCCGCTGTCCTGGCAAAATTTCCCTCATTGCACACTGCATGGCGTATGCCCGTCCCCAGTTAGCCCTTATAGGTGCAGAAAAGTCGGACGTAAAACTCCATTCATTTCATTTCATTTCTTTCATATGTATGATAATGCAGATGACTTTTCACTCCCGAACGGGAACTGGTTATTCTACAATTTATATGCCGATATTTATGTTTTGTAAATTTCGCAATATGGATTGAAAATGTAACTTTTCACCCATGGACGAAACCGGATGCGCACTGCTCGGTACCGTAGCACGGTTCTAGTCTGTATTTGAAGTTGGTTACTGGATCTTACGATTATAAATGCGTCTAATAATGGCAGAGTACTCGGACCTTCTGTCAGTATAAGACTTATTTATAAACGTTCGACCATTAGCCTTTACCTAGGGCCGTATATTGCGCTCGAACTTAAGCCATAAAAAAAAAAAAAATTGACGGACAGAATATGATTTAGTGATCAAGTACATGACCACAAGATGATGTACAGTCAACTGGTTAATTAAAAGATATTTTTAAGATATACAATATAGTAATATACACAAGTACATGTGTATTAACACAAGTACATGTGTATTAAATGGACATATTATCTTCAAGTGATTAAGTACATTGCGACAAATTGTTAAAAAAATAAAAAAAATAGCTAAAAATCAAACATGTTTTAAAGAACAAGGGCAAAAATTCATATTTATTATTTTTCGATTCTTTTGATTTTCAATAGGGTTCACCCTTGGGTGATAATAAACAATTTCAGCAAGTTTCGTCATAATCCGTAAAGAATTGTGACTTGTAGAGTGTTAACGAGCTAAAAATCGAACGCGTTTAAAACATAGAGATATAATAAAGACTATAGTAGGGTAAACTGACGTCTTTTTTAGTTATAACGTCATTGAAGCCACTATGGATCATTGACGCCATATTGATTGTACGGCAAAAAAACAACGTAATCTACACTGGCTACAGTAAAAAGGTGTCATTTATGCGTCAATAAAAGACACAATTTTAATATTTAATGGCGATTACAATAAAATCTTCGAAGCACTACACATGAGGAAAACATCAATAATAATATAAAATAAATATTTTTATAGATCTAATCAATAAAATAGAATTAAATTAGATTGGACTATTACTATTCAATACTGCGCTCATATTCTATTTTTTGGGGGAAACTGAAACAATGGAAAGTTTTTATCTTTTTTCTTTCTGTTTAAAAATTCATTTCGTATAGATTATTAGTATTTAGAAATTGATAGGAAGAATTTTTATACAGGAGAAAAATTTCATTGTTTTTTTTGTGCTCATTTTTATGAAAAAACATTGTTTCACGGACAATTTTGTATTTTCAATCTATCGGGGATATCTTTTTAGTCGACATTACTTGAAATGAGTCCTGGGAACCTCTAGAACTAAATGAAAATCGTAGAATCTCTTTTAATTTTCAAACGTGTTTAATTGGGATGGGCCTTCACAAGCTTTAACGAACACTACTAATTTTTTTCCCTAATAAAGCCGCTTCTGAGGTAATCCAACGATTTTTCAAAGGTGCCTCCTGTAGACAGAACCAGAATATCTAACATGTCTTTTGAAAAAAACTAATTCAAAATAAAACATAATATTATATATATAATAACCGATCAATCAATCGATTTTTGTGATAAATAGTCAGTAAACTGCGAGCACTCTTAAGCATTACCTTCGAAGGTCTTTTACCGAAAAGGTGATTTCATTTTTAAAATATATGTTGTTGAAAAATATGTTTTGGTGGGTTTAGGACACAGACCCGTCCCGTTGCCAGGGGGGCTAAAAAACAACAACAAAACAATTGCCAAAAATCCCTTTGTTATAAGACATATTATCTCTAACCTTAAATTCACCAAGAAATGACAGGAAATCGCGTTTCCAGGAGTTTAATTATCAATTTTAACAAGATCTCTCAGACCGTAAATAAATAATCTTGAACTTTTAATTGGAAATTGCGTTTCTAGGCATCCAATTCTCCAAATTTTCTAAGCGCAATCCCTCAGACCTTAAACAAATAATCTTGAAGCTTACCCTCGCAGCCATATCTGTCCAAATAGCTATCGAAGGCTGGGAATAGAGTCAGCAAGTTTTGGACTACCTTGTGGTCATAACTTATTTTAGTTCTAATTTTATCGATTTTTATGCACTTTCTTACTCTCTTTTGGAGGTTCCTCTATGCTTTTCTTTTTCATTTATAGACCTACACAGAGCAGGAAAATTGTCAGATGTGTGCCCTTGCTTCTTAAAAGGACAGTCTGAATTTTTTTTAGGTCAAAAATTTTTTTTTCTCAAATATGTGAAAACTTCACACCAAAATCTGTAACTATGTGCCCTTTAATGTTTCTGAAAGTTTCAACGAAAAAAATCCAGTCGTTAATTTTTAAACGCTATAAATATGCTAAAATTTTTAAAAACCTTACGTAAGGTTTTTAAGTGTGTTATGTTTTTTGGACGCTGATAGGAAACTACTGAACGGATTTGAGTAAAATAAACGCCTAATTGTAGAGAAAAGTCCCTCTTTGTGTATTTAAAAGGTTTCAACCAGAAATATTGAGCCATTTAAAGGGCAAACACCAAAACTAGGTCAAATTGCTTAATTAACAATAAGTACTCCCTGTTTATAATTAACCCTTTAAAACCAAATTCAGTTTGATCAAAATGATATTGAGATACAATAAGCATGCTTTAAAAATACTCTCAGGTAACATTTGCGATTTTTTTGATATTGGAAACTTTTTTCAAAAAAGCAGAATGGCCCTTTAAGTAACATTAATTGAATACAAGAACATGTAATTTTTCGCTCAGAATCATAATCCTTTTAGTTTTGTGTATTTTGCTGTACAAACAAGATGGCGTCAGAGCACATAGACACTTCAGTGACGTTATGAAGTTCGCCCTCTAGTCTTTATTATATCTCTTTGGTTTTAAAGAACAAGGGCAATAATTCATATTTAATATTTTCTGATTTTATTGACTTTCAATAGGGTTCATCCTTGGGTGATAATAAACAATTTCAGCAAGTTTCGTCAAAATCTGTAAAGACATTGGTGACGGCTATATACGCTCCACATTTCATGTGGGCGTATAAAAATCATTATTTGAATTGCATTAGAAAGAAAGTTGAGATAATTATTTTTTTTAAGGAAAATGACCATACAAGTACCCACTCTCACCGAACAACCCTCCCACCACTGGTGCACTCACTACATACTATGATAAGAGAATTGTTGACAACAGACAATGACGGCGCCAGTGGTAGTCCGAAACTTAATGACTCTATTTCCAGCCTTTGATAGCTATCTGGACTGATATGGCTGGATGAGACTGAAGAATCCACAAGATTGATATGACGTTATTAGATAAATGTTGCTACAGCGATATCATATAAGTCATAGCGTTGTGACAACATGTATTTATAATGCCCTGTACCTGATCATCCAGTCCGATTTTTCCAAGATTGTGACGTCACTTCCTGTTTTTCTTTCTGGAATAACAGGAACCACGGGCACCCAATGAATATTTTGTATGTACGAAATAGATGTTGGAAGTGTCCTTCGTCCACCTAAAAAGGCTAGAAAACCTCTTTACAATCCCTTTAAGAAAGTCTCACTTTGCCTAAAGTCTGACTTAGCTTTAATTCGAGCGTAGCATACGGACCTTAATGTTGGAAGATAAAAATAATAAGATAGCTTTTCAAATAATGTATTTATAAAGGATTAACACACCTGCAATATTCTAATCAATATATTGTCGACATAGATAAACACTAAATATTACAGATGTTCATCTTATATTTATAAGCAGACTTTACATAGAAATGAAATTATTATTTTGTTCTATCCCACTAATCTAATGACGAATGCATCTAATCTGATGCAGAAACAAAGTGAACATCTTTTCCCCATTTCAAACTCTTAACTAATGTATACACTATCTTTTCTGGGACATAATTAGGCAGTGAAGCCTACAGCGACCTTGGTTAACCAAAGCCAGAATCAGTTTACTGGTTTCCCCTGAATGCTGGTCTTTCTCACTTATATGATGACCTTTTACATTGTAAGCTTGGGTCTAATATTGTAATTATCTATTACAGTTGACATTTAGCCAATCATCAAGCACTAATGAATTCTTCGTAACATGATGGAAGAATCTAGAAAGGTTTGTTGTACTCTAATTTGACGATCATTCATAAATCATAAACGGTACATGTACCACAAAATGGATGCCAATTGCATATAACATTTACATTGCTAGTATTATGTGTAAACAGTAATTTATAAAAACCAATCAATGAGATTACCAAGTCATCCACACGTCCAAAAACCATATAAATACATGTTGGCTACCGTTAAAATACCGGTACACTTTTTACACTATTCAGTAATGAAATAAGTTGAAACTTGAATTATAGTAGTTTGAACATATTCCTAGAATAATCAATAGTTAATAGAGTAGCAAGATAGTGTTCAAAACTAACAAACTGGAAGCATAAACCACTGATACAAAATGTTATTGATTACAGATACAAGAATAACATATACTCTGAACAAAATGGATGGTGTAAAAAGGACTGAAGTAGAATCTAATCAAGCAGAAATCTTTCAGATTGAAGGTCCAGAAATTTCATGGTAGTACATTTTGTTCAATTGAGAAAACACTTTTTTCTTGCCCAAAACATAGTGTTGTTAGCAACACCTCAAAAAGTGCTCATTGTAGAAGAATTCAACTTTGATAAATCATGAACCTGATATTACTTCTGATACACCTTTTACCATGGCAGAAAATTCAGATGTCAGATTTTCGTTCAAAAAGTCATCATGATAGCTGTAAATCAATTCAGAAGTAAAACATTTTAAGTGATTAAGTTGGTGTGTAAAAGACATGTTATTTAGTAATTATTAAGTAAGACCTTCACATGTCACAACAGGCATAACAAAGAGTTTACACTCAACTTAAAGAAAGGTATACCAGCACTTTTTTAATTCATTATATGGAAATTTGGCAATCTTCTACTGAATAAAAAAAAGATAGCTTGCCAGGCAAGGTAACATACGCCCACTTCAGCAAATTTAAATATTTGAAAAAGTTGATTGCACCATCGCACTTATTTGAGCTGATATTTAGATGAATCAATTCAAATGAAAACTCTAGCCTCTATCATGTACACAAGTTAATTTTAACGTTTTTCTCACTAAGTCAGGGCGATAACTTATAAACCGACGATTAGAAACGCGCGATTCTCGAATTGATCCGAGTTATTATCAAGATGAATACACATACCCAGTTAATTTTAACGTTTTTTTTCACTAAGTCAAGGGCAATAACCCATAAACCAAAGATTGGAATCGCGCAATTTTCGAACTTATCCGAGTTGTTATCAAGATGAAGATACATACCAAGTTTCATTCAAATCGGATGAAAACTTAAGCCTCTACGGCGTAAACAAGTTTTTTCACTAAGTCAAGGGCAATAACTAATAAACTGACAACTGGAATCAGGCCATTTTCAAACTCATCCGAGATATTATCAAGATGAATACACATACCAAGTTTCATTTAAATCGGATAAAAACTCTGGTCTCTACACAAGTCAATTTTAACGTTTTTCACTAAGTCAAGGGCAATAACTCATAAACCAACGACTGGATTTGCGTCATTTTCTAACTCAACCGACATATTATCAAGATGAATACAACCAAGTTTCATTCAAATCGAATAAAAACTCTAGCTTCTATCGCATACACAAGTTAATTTTAACGTTTTTTCGCTAAGACAAGGGAAATAACTCATAAACCGACAACTGGATTTGCGTAATTTTCGAACTCATCCGATATATTTTCAAGATGAATACACATATCAAGTTTCATTCAAATCGGATACAAACTCTGGTCTCTATCGCGTACACAAGTCAATTTTAACGTTTTTTCACTAAGACAAGGGCAATAACTCATAAACCGACGACTGGATTTGCATCGGATAAACACTCTAGCTTCTATCAGACCATTCTGATCAACAGAGAAATTCTACCTATCGGAGATATTATTCTGACCTATTGACCAACCATGTTTTAAATAGTTCACGCGTAGAAATCTTTCTCTCGGAGACCAGAAATGAGACGAAACGACTTCATGTAAACAAACCAAATGTTCCAAGATGGATTCCACGCCACTCAAACCAATTTATACAAACACATATGAAGAGAATGTATTTTATTTGATCCATACTAAGTGAAAAAGAATAAAATTTAAGCAGACTAATGTTAATGAGTTCGAAACAACTCATAATGATGCGAAATGTCTTTAATCGCCTTTCCGGTTTCTAGTCTCGTAACTCAAAAACGCCTCCGCTATTAAAAAGAGATCTGTACTGCAACTTCTTCAGTAAAGACACACTGTTAAATTTGGGAATATTTTTAGCATTTAAGAACTTATTGATATCCTATAGATGTTTTAATATTAAATTTGATACATACTTTATCGTTCAACGAATATCGTTGGCGTCATGGCTGGTGATTAGGTTTGTGTCTTTATCTGCAACACATACGGAGCTAGGAAAGATGCAAAGTTTCGTATGCTATCAGACAAGTTAATTTCAATGTTTTTTCACTAAGTCAAGGGCAATAACTCATAAACCGACGACTGGAATTTTTGAACTCATCCGAGATATTATAAAGATGCATACACGTACCAAGTTTCATTCGAATCGGATAAAAACTCTGGTTCCTATCGCGTACACAAGAAATTGTTGACGGACGGACAGACAGGGGTGACGGCAATATACGTCCACATTTTCATGTGGGCGTATAAAAAAGGCTTCCTCTCCATAGTACAGGCCCCCCGATGCCCTCAAGAGTGGCCCCTCAAAAATGACCCATTCTGCTTAAAGCTTTGATCGCTACGTTAGCTAAGCTCTATTTGGCCCTTATATTTCATTTATAAAATGTATTTGGCCCTTTACAAAAAATAATTGAGAAGGCCTGCCATAGTACAACCTTTGTCAATGTTTGTTTGTTAACTTGAGTTGAGCACTATGACTTGGTCATGAAAGGTTTAAATTTTGTCCAGAGAATATCTGATTGACAAGAAAAGATAATTTTGAAAAATTTGCAAGACAAAATAGTTCTTGTTAATATAAATTATTCTACTCAATACAACAACATTTTATGAACATTAATTGGTTGTTTTATTATGGATTATATAAATTTTGTTTGAAATTTCAATTTAAGACAAACAAAGAAATACATTTTGTGTTGCCTACTGTACTCTGAAACAAATTTTGATGGCTCTCTGAAGTTAGAAATTGGAGAAAATAGTTTTAGTACAAATACAAGGTTACCCAAGTAAAAAGCCTATTCATATCCTTGTTAAATGTACAATATGTCATCAGTTTTGGCATTTTGGCACTAAAGCTAAGGTTCCATGTGCGTGTCATGCAAATCCGTCATGCGTTATCCGTCAAGCGTTAAAAATCGATATTGTTGGTTTAAGAGGGTATGATTACATTTATGTGAAAGCGGTATCCGTTAAATGGTTTCTGTCATGCGTCAAAATAAAAATCGCCTGGTGTAGCGATTTTTTACGCATCCGGATGCCTTTCTCCCAAATGTGACATTTTTTCCCGCTAAAGGATCCATCTGTCTAGAAGTGCGTGTGTCAAAAGAAAGATAACGCCTGCGTTTAATGCACATATGGAATCATATTTGACACAGGACGGATCTGCAAGGGTCATTTATGTCTGCATGACGCGTATATGGAATCTTAGCTTAAGTGTGGTAACTTTACACATATAAGTCTACACATAGAGTTGTAATTATTCAGGAAAAACTTAAAATCAGGCCTTCTCAACTGGCGGCGCGCGTGCCACTTGTGGCGCATCACAACTGCCAAAGTGGCGCGCGGGCGTTTATGTGAAAAATATAAGTGCCAAAAATAATAAAATCTAACATTGGACAATTTTGCCTCCCATTCTGATACTGACTTTCAGAAGTCAATATGAATCTTATACGGCCAATATACGTGATCCTTTAAATTTTCACTTAATGAACACATTTCCTAACAAATACATTTTCCATATTATCTATTGTTGTTCAGTTATTAACCGGAATGATCTATCATTGAAATTAATGATCTTGAACCTTAATATCACTGGGAAATGTCAGGAAATTGCGTTTCTATGGGCGTTGAGTGGTCCAAATTTTCATAGCGACATACCACAGACCGACCTACACAAAAAATTTTTAACCGGAAATTTGCAGTGAAATGCCAGGAAATTGCGTTTCCAGGCGTCTTATTCTCAAAATTTTCCTGTGATGTCCCATTACAAATTACCCTTAAATTTGCCAGGAAATGTCAGTAAATCTAGTTTCAGGGAGTCAATTTCTATAAATGTGCTTGAGGAGGTTCCCGAATTTCAGAAAAATGTGTTTGTAGGCTTCCAGTGGGCGTCCTCGTCCTCTTTATAGAGCAGCACTGTATTGGCTAACAATTCAAAAAGTTTCAAGGAAAAGGGGGGGGTGGGAGGGGTACCTAAGGTACCAATCGATTTGTTGCGCTTCTTGCTCACTATTTTGACACAAGTGACGCTTTATGAAATTTTCTTGAGAATGCCTGCTTTAAATTTAAAACACAAAATGGTTTACAGGTATAGATACACCAAATAGCAATTAGATCAATATACAGAACTAGGCTTTTAATGCTTATACATACAGTATTTTATCAATTGAGAAAGATATTACTGTAAGAATATCGAATTTACTGATAAAATAGCCTTCAGTATAGAATATCAAATTGATGTGTATCCTGAAGTAACATTATATAATTTGCATGATAAATAGAATGTAAATGTTGGTAATAGAAAACATATTAATCATATTGAAGTGTTATCGATAGTTAACACATGATAAACTATATTTAAAACATCAATATTTAGTGCTCACACCAATGTTGATTTTTTTACTGATTCCACTATTCAACAACATTTTTTCATATAAATTTGAATATTGGTGATATTTTCAAACGAAAACTTGCATTGAAAAGTTTGCTGTATATAATAGTAGTATTTACAAGTGAAATTTGAAACTTCCTCACCTACAATACATACTAATTGTCAACAACTCAATGAAGGTGTGTTATATATGCCTTTCATATAATTAAAGGATGATTTACATTCTAGTAGTCTGCTGAAGAACGATAATCTAATACAATGGAGAAGACTTAAACATATATATCAATAAAAAAAATGTGTAAAAATTTAAGAACAAAAACAAAGCTATTGGAAGGGATTATTCCTCTAGATGCAGGTTCATTACATAAAAACCTATGGAAACAATTTGACATATGACCAGTCACAGTTACAATACACAATGGGTGAGGTCAGAACTCAGTTAGTGTTAGTGTTATAGTTAGTGCTAATCCAGTTACCTTAACACTTGCATCAGTATTGGGTGTTATAGAAGTATACTCTCCTATAGAAGCACTGACCAAGGTCAGAAGAAGAAAGCATACAATTTACATTACAGAGTTTAAAAATTATGTTACGTTAAATCATCACAACTTAAATTACATACAGAAAAGACTTAAGTGTAACACTTATACAACACCAGCCTAACACCAGCCTAACACTTCAACATTCCGTGTGTTACTCTGGTGTGATTGTGGTGTCCGCAAGGCAGCCAAGTGCATCTGTGAAACATATAAAGGATGGCAAGACAAGAATGGAGTGGACAAACTTTATTGATCAATCAAGATAGCTACCAATAGGCTAAACTCAAAGGTACAACACCAGACTTCTTCAAGACAAATGGTAAAGTTCACAACGTACAAGGGTCAGCCGCTGAGAATCTAAATAAAAATCTAGGCAAAGAATACTTGGAAAGCTAACAAAAAGGCTTTAGGCGCTACAATTGATTCCGAAGATCCCATCCCTAAACTCAAGGCACAACTTATAACGGGTATTGGCTTAAAGTAGCCTGTTTTAACCCTTTCAACCCGACAAGCCGGTATACCGGCCCATCCTTACGTTATATATACCCGATAAGCCGGTAAACCGGCCGTTGTGAAGTGACGTCATACAACGTTAACGTAATACGTTTTAAGAAATATTGCTTGGAGCTCAGGATATATGACGTTTTTAACCAAAGTAACGTCAGGGTTCAAAGGGTTAAAAAATCATCATTTCAGACAGCTGCTGCCTGGTAAACAGACAAGAATAAAATATTGACAAACAATAACACTACACTAATGTAATCTTGAGTTCTAACCTCTGCATCATGTAAACCTCTAGGGGTTAGTATTAAAGGTATATGGAAACCAATGCTTAGCCAGTGTTCTGAAACGCTGAGCTGGGATTAGTGAAACACCAGAGTAGCTCTAGATTAAAACTAGTGTTAAATTGTTCTAAAAAATACCCTATAGGGTAGTATTATCTCAGTGTAATCCAACACTTTGCATCCAGGTCAAATGTTTTGGTTAGTATTACTTTAGTGCTAGTAGCACACTAGCTACACTTCTGCATCAATCCAACACTAACGCTGAGTTTTGAATGTAGATTTATTCATATAAAAAGTAGTGGATCTTTTCTGTCATCATTAGTCTCCAATTAATTTTCTACTAAACCCATTCTTTTATCTACTCTTCTTATACTACTATATTCTACTAAACATCAACAGTCAGTAAACCATTTAATAACAGTAAAGGAATAGTCTACATTTCTTTGTTAATAGATGACTATTTTCAATCTATAATCTGTTGTTAAATGATGATTCCAGCATTTTTTTAGTCAGGATAAAAAAAAACTTTTTATTTACCAGTAGGCCTAAATTATGACTAAGTGAAAAATAAATTTTGTTAATTTTCTTTGTCTAAATAAATGTTATCTAATATGTCCATCAAAACTGTTTTAAATAAGAGATCAAATTTAAATTCAAACTAGAACTGTGATGACGGTTCCAAGGCAGTGCGCATCCTACATGGATGAAACGTCGCATATCTTAATAGATGATAAGAGTTTTACAGATGAAATAAAACAATCAAATTACTTGTTTTATTTTAGTCGGTAGTGAAGAGTTTGATAACTAGTTTATGTTTGGTAGTAAAAGGCAATTGAACATAAATCAGTTCCTAGCTCATGTGTCAAAATATTTCCACAATGTGTCCCTAATTTCAGGAGCCAATATATACCCTTATGTCTCTTATAAAAACTTTTCCCAGGTCAACGATTATATACAACAGACATAAAACGCAGATTTAAAAAAAGAGTTTAAATTAATTACAAGACTGTATTTTGCATGTTGTATGCAAATTACTCTGTCACTCCCAAAGGTTCAGAATCGCAATTTTCAAGTTGGAGGCTCATTTAGACCCTTGCGCCAATTTATTTTGTAAAAAGTGACTGGCTTGCCGATGAAACCGACTATCTACCGATTTTTTTTCAGTTAGCCAATTTTGAACTGGCTGAATTGGCTGGCAAAAAAAATCGGCGTTTTTTCGGCGGCTGAAACGGATTTCCTTCATAACACATATCTAAATTATTACATGCGTGATGCACGTGTGTGTAACTACTAATATAAATCACATGATACACATCATACATTACGTTATCTATCGCGTGATCGCGATTGTAGTTTATAACGACAGTTGTGGGTGTATAAATAGACTATGTTTTTACAGACTACATTATAACTGGGTTAACTTAACTGGGGTTATGTGATGATTACATTTACAAATCGGCTGACTTTAATCGGCAGCGCGTTCTTTTCACAACTGGCAGAAAATTGCTGTAAAGAAATCATTAATTACTTGATGGCATTTGACAGTGCATTCAACTTACTGCAAATGTCTCCGGGAACTTTGGCTTTGAAAACATGGTCTTACCTTGCAAAGTACTTTTTACACACAAATCTTCATCAACCTGTCACGCTTTCGGCCATTGCTGTCATCCTTAATAGCCTGGATGTAAATGTGCCGACCTCGATCTCAATCTATGGATACTTCCGGCTGTATTCGCATCTATTAGATGTTCTTGACTTAAAATCGAGATCGGAAGAACAGAGTTCTCAAGTCGGTGTCACTCAATATTTCAACAGTCTTTGAGTACAAATACTTGCATACATACTAGCAACAAATACAATTATCGTCTCGCGAGCTAATTTGACGAATACTTAATTCGACGAATGAATTTTCGGCGTCGTCTGCTCAGTTAATATTTCAGTGATGTCATCAATTTCTGTGTAAATATTGCAAACATACAGTCGGCTTTCACGTCATTGAAAAGAAGTCAAACTATGGCAGACAAAGGGGTACATACGATTATTTTTGTAAAACATATTTAAAATGGCGACTTTTCACTATTCCCAATTTAGTAGGTTTTTGATTTTGTGATAAATTTTGATTATATGTGGAAAGTCCCCTGAACATCTGCTGAACGCAATCATATGACGGTCACGTGGCTGGGTTTATTCAATCATGAATTATCGATTGTCCAGGTCATGCCACTTCTTTTTTTGTTAAACATATTCACTCTGTAATTTTTAAAAGCAATTAAGTTACTTGCACTGAAATTTCAAATTCTGATGCTATTTTATAATTTGTTTTAAATGTTCACTTTCTAATGGACAGTTACTGAAAGTTTTATGTCATTTATTGTTTCTTATAGCTCATATACAATAGGGATCATTAAAAAATAACTAATTCCGGGCTGACTGTATTTGTTTTTCAGGTAAAAGCCAAACCAAGTTCAAAACGTACTCCATATTCTCCAACTGCTTTGACCAATGCTTACCTTGATGTTAAAGATGGTCATCTGAATACGTACCAGGCCTCAATAAAGTACGGTGTTTCCGAAGCAACCTTAAGACATCGGCTTAGTGGTCGAGTTAATCTGGAGGCAACAAGGACAGGACCTCCGCCATTATCGACCGAAGATGCAGAATCCCTTCTTGTCTCAAATGAGTAAATTTGGCTATGGATACAGTAGATCTGAGGTTTTGAATATTGCCACAGAGTATGCAGTTCATATTTCTATGAAATGGTTTTATGGTTTTATGAGCCGCTGGCCTGAATTGTCTGTATTAAAACCAAGGGCTTTAGACCTCAAAACCAGCAAAAGCAAGTTAACCAGAAGTAATTTCAAAATATTTTGAAGAGCTGCAGTTCATTCTACAGAAATATAACCTTGAAGATAAACCGCAATGCATATATAATGTAGATGAAAAAGGGCTTCAGACAAATCATACTCCTCCTCGTATAATTGGAATAAAAGGGTCTGCCCCACCAGCTATTATTTCAAGTAGATCGTCGATCGTTACACTTATTGGGTGTGGAAATGCTCATGGAGTACAAATACCCCCATATTTTGTTTTTCCAGGACAGCGTATGCGACAGGAGCTGTTGAAAGGTTGTTCAGCTGGAGAGGTATCCGAGTCAGGGTGGTCGAACTCAATGATTTTTCAAAACTATGTTCAGAATCATTTTTTGAAATATACACAAGGCAGACATATTAATCAGTACATCTTACTACTCTATAGCCGTGTTTACACTACCTTAAAAATTGGCTCGCTTGAAGTGAACCGGGCTCGACTCGGGCCAGGCCCGTCTGACAGGTACCGTTTACACAGCGCTGTTTTCACAGGGACAGAATGGCGAGACATCAAGTACACACCGCCTGTGCATGCCATAAACAAAGCGATGATTTTGAAGTCGTAGTTAATATTTTGCCACATTCAAACCTCAAACGATTCTTTAAATGCTTTAATTTTGTTTTCGAGACACACAATAATAAAAGTTCATGTTTGCATGCCTACTTACCTACCAAGCTATTGCGAACAAGGTAGTTTATTACGACAATAGTTTCTGCGAATGAAGTCACAGGGTCAATGTCATCATCGCGCATGTGCAAACCTCCCCAGGTAAGTGGGATCGGCCCAGTGGCGCGTTTACACTGCACAAATATTTTGCTGAGCCAAGCCCGGTCCGGTCTGGACTGGATAATTATTAGCTGTGTAAACGCGACTTATGATGGACACAAATCTCATATTAACATGCATGTTATTGAATGGGCTAAAACATACAATATTATACTATTTGTATTACCCTGATAACTTGCGATCGTCGTTTAAGCGAACAGGAATATATCCACTGAATAAAACTGTAATATCAGAGGAAACCTTTACACCTTCAGTTACCATCAATAACTTAAAACAGCAGAAAATTCACGATGAATCTACTATTTTGAATGTCCAATCAATTGAAGAAAATACCACTGTAGCATCATTGCCTGCAGCTGAAGTTAATGATACAGCCGTTCACTTTTTTAAGTCAAAAGAGCTGACTACCACATTTATATCGGAGAACAAACCACACAACACTCTCAGTAAAATTGTGAGTGGAAAAGCTATAACTGAAATTGATACACAGGAAAAAGTTCAGGGTCACATTGAAAAACAAAACTTAAACCGGAACTTAAAAAGAAAACCAAGCATCTCTAGTACTACTAAATCAAAGAAAAAACCAAAACAGGGCCCGAGCATCTGGCAAACAAGTTATTGTTTTATCTGATGAATCATTTACATCTTATGATGACGACAGTCAAAAAATGCCTGAAGGGGATAAGTGTTGCATATGTAAGCACTTTTCATGTGAAGCTGCTAAGAAGTTGATGAAGATTTGTGTGTAAAAAGTACTTTGCAAGGTAAGACCATGTTTTCAAAGCCAATTTTAATGGACCCCGAAACATTTGCAGTAAGCTAAATGCACTGTCAAATGCCATCAAGTAATTCATAAGCCTCCAACTCGAATATTGCGATTCTGAACCTTTGAGAGTCACAGAGTAGGTCACGTGACAGAACCGTTTAAAATTAAAAAATGCTATTTTCAAATGGCTGTAGATCAGGAAGTTAAAATAGCAAAACAATCATAAAGCAATAATTGGAAAGATCTCATCATAAGCAATAACTTTTGTGCAGGTCACTTAAGGTCAAGGTCACAAGATATGAGCCTTAAAATTTTGACTGTTACAGAACACATAAAATTCAAAATTGGCTTGATAGATCGAAATAAAATTTGAAAAAAACATGCACAGTTACAATGGAACTTGGCACAAGATTTTCAAATTCTAAAACACGGAATAATGATTCAATTACATTGTGTTATATATCGTTGGAAAGAGTAAATCAAGCATAAAAAGAATTTGTGACGTATGTGAATTGGGTCATGTGAAGAGCTCAGTAAAATTGAAAATTGCAATTTTTAGACAGCCATAAAAATGGAAGTAAACATTGTGCATCGGAAATGATTGCCATTGGATAGATCTCATCAAGGGCTAAAACTTTTGTGCAGGTTACAAGGTCACTCGAGGTCAAGGTCACAAGATATGAGCCTTAAAAGTTTTGACTATTACTGAAAAATTTCAACCGGAAGTAAAAAAATTCTGAATCGAAAATTCAAAAATCGGCTTTCCATTTTTTGTTGGCAATAGATTAGAGATTCCATGGGAAATCATTATTCATATTCCATAGACGTAATTTATTCAAATTGAATGATTCTCTGATTCTGAATTTCGATTTAAACAAAAATCAGTCCTTTCAAGATTGCGTCAATGGTTATTTTTAGAACATTGCAAATCGATTTTTTTGAATATCTTCATTATTCAGGAAGTTGAAATTTCAACTTTACAAGCGAATGACGTCAAAACCGGAAGTGATATAAACATTTTGAAAACATCATTTTGTTCGCCATCAAAATGTCTATGCACATGTAAGTTTTCAGATTGATCAGAACAGAATTGCAAAAGTAAAACAAATGGTCTAAAAAAGTGCTCCAAAAGTCAGCGACAAAGTTCAAAAAGTGCATGTTTTGAAACTACTATCTAATAGAAAATCAGTTAAAGAATTACACAAAAAAAATCCCATCAAAATCGGTTGATAAGAAGAAGTGAAATCACAAATATCACATTTGTTTTCATACGTCATTTCCGGTTATGTGAAAGTGCGTCATTTTACATTCATCCACTAACGAGCACATATTTATCGTGGGAAATCATGTCAGATTATGTGTGGCATGTGCAGTTTTGACTGGGGATCGTGACCAGAATTCAAAAAAAAAAATAATCATTATGTAAACAACGCACTGCAATGAGTATTCATGAACAAAATCTGTACTGTTGGTCATACACTTACAGTCATCAAACGTCAAGGTCACGAGTTTTGAGCTTTGAAAGTGTTTGTTATTGCTGAATTTCTTTAACCGGAAATGACAAAACTTTTAATCGAAATTAGGAAATTGGCTGTCACCATTTTGTTAGTAATATATTGAAGATGACATAGACATCAACACTATGTAAATCGGATGATATCCTGATGTCACTTATATCGATTTAAAGAAAAGTTAGTCATTTCAAGATGGTGGTCTACTAGTTACTTCCGGGTCCAATTTTATCCTTTTTTTTCTATGAATGTTATGTCATTTTATATCTTCCAAAGAATGTGTTGACTCTCTTTAAAAATCCACAATTTAGGAAACACATGTTTTTTCGCGCCAAAAAAGCCATGCAGTTACTTCAGAACAATGAACAAAATTTCCAAATTAAAAAAAAAGCAAAATGATTAAAATATCTACTATTATATATCAAGAGGAGATAAAGCATAATAAGAAAAGACGATTTTTTTGTGACGTACTTGAATTAGGTTCAAACTGACAATTTTCAAATGGCTATAAAACAAGAAGTAAATATTGGACAACAAAAATGAATTCACCATTGGATAGATCTCATTTCGGGCAATAACTTTTGTTCGGATCATAAGGTCAACAAATGGCAAGGTCACAAGTTATGAGCTTTAAACACAGCAAGAATAATTACAAGTTTTAATAAAGTTAGCTAGACATCAAGAATAATTACAAGGTTTAATAAAGTTAGCTAGACAGCAAGAATAATTACAAGTTTTAATAAAGTTAGCTAGACAGCAAGAATAATTACAAGTTTTAATAAAGTTAGCTAGACAGCAAGAATAATTACAAGTTTTAATAAAGTTAACTAGACAGCAAGAATAATTACAAGTTTTAATAAAGTTAGCTAGGCAGCAAGAATGATTACAAGTTTTAATTAAGTTAGCTAGACAGCAAGAATAATTACAAGTTTTAATAAAGTTAGCTAGACAGCAAGAATAATTACAAGTTTTAATAAAGTTAGCTAGACAGCAAGAATAATTACAAGTTTTAATATTAAAGTTAACTAGACAGCAAGAATAATTACAAGTTTTAATAAAGTTAACTAGACAGCAAGAATAATTACAAGTTTTAATAAAGTTAGCTAGACAGCAAGAATAATTACAAGTTTTAATAAAGTTAGCTAGACAGCAAGAATAATTACAAGTTTTAATAAAGTTAACTAGACAGCAAGAATAATTACAAGTTTTAATAAAGTTAGCTAGACAGCAAGAATAATTACAAGTTTTAATTAAGTTAGCTAGACAGCAAGAATAATTACAAGTTTTAATAAAGTTAACTAGACAGCAAGAATAATTACAAGTTTTAATAAAGTTAGCTAGACAGCAAGAATGATTACAAGTTTTAATATTAAAGTTAACTAGACAGCAAGAATAATTACAAGTTTTAATAAAGTTAGCTAGACAGCAAGAATAATTACAAGTTTTAATAAAGTTAGCTAGACAGCAAGAATAATTACAAGTTTTAATAAAGTTAGCTAGACAGCAAGAATAATTACAAGTTTTAATAAAGTTAGCTAGACAGCAAGAATAATTACAAGTTTTAATAAAGTTAGCTAGACAGCAAGAATAATTACAACTTTTAATTAAGTTAGCTAGACAGCAAGAATAATTACAAGTTTTAATAAAGTTAACTAGGCAGCAAGAATAATTACAAGTTTTAATAAAGTTAACTAGACAGCAAGAATAATTACAAGTTTTAATAAAGTTAGCTAGACAGCAAGAATAATTACAAGTTTTAATAAAGTTAGCTAGACAGCAAGAATAATTACAAGTTTTAATAAAGTTAGCTAGACAGCAAGAATAATTACAAGTTTTAATTAAGTTAGCTAGACAGCAAGAATAATTACAAGTTTTAATAAAGTTAGCTAGACAGCAAGAATAATTACAACTTTTAATTAAGTTAGCTAGACAGCAAGAATAATTACAAGTTTTAATAAAGTTAACTAGGCAGCAAGAATAATTACAAGTTTTAATAAAGTTAGCTAGTCAGCAAGAATAATTACAAGTTTTAATAAAGTTAGCTAGACAGCAAGAATAATTACAAGTTTTAATAAAGTTAGCTAGACAACAAGAATAATTACAAGTTTTAATATTAAAGTTAACTAGACAGCAAGAATAATTACAAGTTTTAATAAAGTTAACTAGACAGCAAGAATAATTACAAGTTTTAATAAAGTTAGCTAGACAGCAAGAATAATTACAAGTTTTAATAAAGTTAGCTAGACAGCAAGAATAATTACAAGTTTTAATAAAGTTAGCTAGACAGCAAGAATAATTACAAGTTTTAATAAAGTTAGCTAGACAACAAGAATAATTACAAGTTTTAATAAAGTTAGCTAGACAGCAAGAATAATTACAAGTTTTAATAAAGTTAGCTAGACAACAAGAATAATTACAAGTTTTAATAAAGTTAGCTAGACAGCAAGAATAATTACAAGTTTTAATAAAGTTAGCTAGACAGCAAGAATAATTACAAGTTTTAATAAAGTTAGCCAGACAACAAGAATAATTACAAGTTTTAATAAAGTTAGCTAGACAGCAAGAATAATTACAAGTTTTAATAAAGTTAGCTAGACAGCAAGAATAATTACAAGTTTTAATAAAGTTAGCTAGACAACAAGAATAATTACAAGTTTTAATAAAGTTAGCTAGACAACAAGAATAATTACAAGTTTTAATAAAGTTAGCTAGACAGCAAGAATAATTACAAGTTTTAATAAAGTTAACTAGGCAGCAAGAATAATTACAAGTTTTAATAAAGTTAGCTAGACAGCAAGAATAATTACAAGTTTTAATAAAGTTAGCTAGACAGCAAGAATAATTATTACAAGTTTTAATAAAGTTAGCTAGGCAGCAAGAATAATTACAAGTTTTAATAAAGTTAGCTAGACAACAAGAATAATTACAAGTTTTAATAAAGTTAGCTAGACAACAAGAATAATTACAAGTTTTAATAAAGTTAGCTAGACAGCAAGAATAATTACAAGTTTTAATAAAGTTAACTAGACAGCAATCAAGGTAATGAAGTGAGCATGTTTCAAAATCCAACAAATAAATTCTTCTATTGATGTAGAGTCTGATTTCCCCATTCTTCACATATTAGTAGCAATCAATAATTTTCATTACAAGAAATGTTTGAATGTAAACTTCCATCAAAGCAGATAAAAAATTGAAATGGATATGTAAGTTCCATTTTTCTCCTGACTGGGCTAATTTCAATTCCAGTCAGTATGCAATAATAGTACCTTAACTAGGACATCTGTATCAAGAATATTTTTCTTGGATTGACAAGGTTATTAATTTATAACAATCACTTTTTATACATTAACATGTATGTAATGTCCAAATCAGCAATTAGAGAAAAATATGTCAATGTACTGAAGTAGGTGTACCATTAAAACAGCTGATGGTAAGTTGAGCTCTTTTAAAATTCTCACAGATATACTTCGAGATGTTGTTGTCAAACCTGAACTCTGATTATGCTATTTTGGATTCTCTCAAGGAATATGTGGACAGGAAAAAGGGGATAAACTGACTATTAAATAGGAACCGAAAGGCAGCTGAGATATTTTTAGTCAAACTTTTATTGAGACACATGTAAATGCTGCAATGGATTAATTTTACAATTAATGATTTATTTATGCCTATCAAAAACTGACCATGACCAGTCATAGTACTAACACATTAATCTACATGTAATCATTATGTAATTACAAAATCAATGTACATGTAATTACAAAACTATGAAAATATTACTTTGTTTGCTAGTCAAATTTCAACACACGTTTTCGAAACTCATGCTAATTAAAACTGACAATGTGATTGTATAAATATACAAATAATTCTAGAACTATCAAGTGTAATGAAGTAATAAAATGTCTAGCTGTATACCTTCAGCCCATAAAATAGCCAATTTAGTTTCTGGAGCTGGGAAAATCAATAAATGTTAAGTTGATCTGGGAAAATGGGCAGTATGAATTCTTAATATAATAGAACTTTGGAAATAAAGAGATAGTTGATATATTCTTTACAGTATCATTTCTATCTATTACAAAATGATTTAACAATAAAAAAATATTGAAACTTCAGTTTTAATACTTGGGTTACCTGTTTCGACGCATAAAAAGCATTACCCTCCTGAACAATCTGAAGCCTCACTTGCCAGTTTCTGTAAACCATAATTTGTCTAGATATTGAGTGGTCAATGTAACTTTGAAGTTTTTACCACTGGTTGAAAATAATATTTGGTGGATAGTTCAGACACTAAGTTATTCTTTATATGCTATATTGTGAAGTATTTTATTACCTTATACTAAGTTCACAGCAACGGCGCTTTGAGCAAAGAGGGGCATTCGGCAAGAGCGCAAAAAAAATTTAAACTGTTTAAAAATGTTTGGAGCTCTGTCACAAATTGATTAAAGCGCCAAGAGCGTATCACAGCTTAACATAGTGTAACACAGTTCAACAAAGCTTGACTCATAGCGTAGGAAAACTTACCAAAACTTTATTCAATTAGAGACCCCAGTCTTCACGGTCCGTCACCACAGAGCGTATAATGCACAACAGAGCGTGATTTAAAGCCTCATAATCACATCAAAGCGTAACAAGGCCTGATTAAATCGGGAAATAATTTGTCCCCAAAGCATAACTATGCATAACGATGCTTTGCTCGTCGATTTAAAGCGTGGCATTCGACATTGGTGTGAGCTAAGCATTACTGCAACTTTTTTTCATATAAAAGCAGCAAATTCCTAAGGTTATGTAGAAATGACTAATTCAAAACACAAATGTAACATAATGCATTACCAAATACGCATAATGAAAAAGACAAAAGACCTATAATATAAAATACATATAACCTCTTATGCACAATTGATTTTACAATCTGTAAGCTTAACCTTTACCAGAAGAATTGCCAATGTTGACTTGAAGTAAAAGTAAGATAGGCTCTAAATTGACTTTAAATTGTAACAGACCTTTGACAACTTATCTGCTCCCGATCTTATTCATTATAGTAAACAAATAAAGACCTAAAATGACACTAGCAAAGTTGAATATTAGAAGACATAGTTAGATCTGATAATATGTAGTTTTAAATATGTCCTATTTTTCCATATGTGCCACAAACCCCCTAAAAAGATGTTTTATCTAAGGGTAGAATTTTATTTGTTTATGTAAAACTACTGTAAAGGCCGGGAAATCTTTGACAGAACACAGAAATGAATACTAGATTGGTTCACGCCTTTCTTTTTAACAATAATAGTAAAAAAAAAATGTATGATGAAGTTTGAAAAGGAGTCGCTCAGTCAAATGAAATTATGGTATCACCACCATTCCTAATTACACATTTTTCAATTTGAAAATGTATGCACATTGTTGACTACTTTTCAAGCCACTACTCAATACGATTATTTCTGTAAAACTGAACTGATATTTCAGATCAATTCTAATAATCAGACAAATTATTCAATTGGGAAGAATTTTGATATTTCATTACTGGACTTGGAAATATACATATATTCACATTACGTTTATTTGAATTAAGAATCAAGTGAAAACATCTTGGCAGCTTGTCAAATATAGGACCTATAGACTATTTAACATACAATTTATTCTGAAAACTTTTTCTTTGCTGAAATCTTCAAATTAGATATGAAATTAGACAGTCAGTTAAACATTCTATAAGGTGAGATTGTCAGAATCAAATAATTTGTCACATAGCCAATTAAATTGGGTTTCATAGCATGTTGGACTGCCACAAGCTGTGAAGTGTGGATCTGATCTATGAAATCACCATACTAGGATAGTAAGATATCTATATACATGTTTTTCAATGTCTCCAAGGCGTGTCTTTTAAATTTTAATACTACCCACATTCTTCTAAAAAAATGCTTGCAGAAAAAAGTTTTTTTCAGATCACATAATCATATACGACATGATCTACTGTCTTGTTTGACAAATATATCTTATTATTTATCAATTTCAATTAGTAAACATCTTTTAACAAAAAAAGCAGAGTTAAATAACAATCACCATTTGCTTAATGTAACCAACCAAATGACATCATGATTGTAAAGAATGCAATAACCTAACTGACTTGGTTGTTTTAAATTAAAAAGAAAATGTTTTAGATACAATTGATTTGAATATGTCGTATGCACTGAAAAATAAAATTTGTAAGAAATATATCACTGAAGAAAGAAGACACTTTTGTAGAAAATTTTAAGTTTAACATATTGACAGAATTTGTTTGAACTACGAGACACATATTTTGAATCACATTTCTTCTATAATATTGGTATGAATTAATACATTAATCTCAAAATAGTTATATGAGAGTCTTGTATTGTCTTTAGGTATATGAAAATGCCAACTGTTAAATAAAAAAATATTTACAAGCTAGACGTGAATTTTCTGTCCAACATGTTAATGAATTTCATTCAAATTGATTGCTCTTGGAAGAAAGTATTTTTTATGTCAAACAAATATTTCAATGGACCAAATGGCATGCGATTGACAATCGTATATATATTTGTAGATACAGAAAAATACAATTCAGAACTTAATATGGTCTGGTAGTAATTACTGTTATTAGTGTTATATTTTGTGCTGCCAATACTGGTATAGACAAAGCTGGGATGGCTCATCCTCGATATCAAAGGTTTAATCTTGGCATAGTTCGAGGTAATACCTTAACTCAATTTCCTCTACAGTGATGCATGTCAAAGGGATTGAAATGCAAAAAGTGTCTAGTTGTTCGGATGAGACAATAACTTGAGAGCTGTGGTGTGATACATCAGTTGGATATTATAAATAATAGTTTAATTTCCTTCATTTCTTTAAGTGTTTGGAATTTACTCCTATTACAAATTTAACATACCAGGTAATTGCTTTGAACTAAACTAATGCTCAAAAGAAAGTACCCACCTGTATATTTTGCAGTAAAATCAACTTAAGTAAAAATAAAGTGATAAAACCACTGTGAAGCATCTCACACACGGTCAACACAATACGGTACTTTATGTGAAAAAAGTGACCGAATCACCCAAACTGTGCTTAAAATACAAAGCGACAAATTCTGATGTTGCATGATGGTGGTATAGAACAGCGTATTGGAAACATATAAAACAACACAGGGAAAATAAAAATAAACACAAGTAAAGAGAGAGAGATTTGGGGATGGTCCATTAGGACCAAACAAACCTTGAATGCAAGAACCTATGGCTGCAACAGCAAGACCGTAACTGATACAGCACACGGGCAGTACACCAGACAGGCCTAGGTGTGGTCAATCACCATGTGTAACAACACCAGTTGAGGACATTCATTTGTAGAATCATTTTGAAACCATATCAGCTGACACTCTGTGTCCTAGACATCATCAAATGACATGGAAGAGGAGAATTTGGCGATGGCAGATATATTTGATTGTTAACACCGTTCGCACGATTCCTTCTCTTATTTCATTATTTTTCGCATGGTATTCTAGTGTTTACTCAACTCTGTTGCATCACAGTGGGTTTATCACTTCATGTGAATACAATCTATTGATATTTTCACTTGTAAGTGATATATGTTTATCAGTTTACCCCCCAGTTCAGTTTGGGGAATACTCATTATATTAACATTTAGATGACCCACTATAATAGAGTTATAAGTTGTAACACAGGTAGAATATGAATAGTTTGTTCAGTGTTATTAAACATAGAACTACATTTTAAACGTGCCATTGAAAACATGTTCCTGTGACTTAATGTCTTTTATCTTCAAGTATATCAGGTTGATCTTAAATAAAAAAAATCTCAGGACCCTTTTCTAGAATAAAGTAAATCGACAAGTAGATCAGTCTAAGAATAAAGTAACGCAAAAAATCACATACTTTCTGAAAAGATTAGTACCGTGGAACACAATTCAAATTTGATGCTTTCAAAATCATGTTCTTCTTCCACCCCCCTTCCCTAACCCATCAAGCTGTGTCAAATTTTTCACTTTTCACTGCATTCTGCTAATTTGGTGAAAATCTATAAAGCAGTTTAATTGATTTCAAATATTGTCAATTTTGTGTTAAAAACCAATAAAGTTCAGCGAAGGTTTAGCTCAAGTCATCTACTGGGTTGACGTTGCAAATTATTTCATTTTATACATTAAAATGTTAAAGATAAGCCAGCTTTAGTAAAGATTGAGCGGTGTTTAGGTTAAGTAGGAGCGATACATATGGTCCTATGTTTATAACACATTAAAGTTGACCTTCTGTTCAGGGCCTGACACTAAATTCTGCTATTGATTTGGTCAGTTGATATGGGTCCAAGCTTACGGAAACTGCATACTTTTTACCATACCGGTACCATTTTCTACTAAGATTTAGTTGACATACAATAGTAATTTTTGGTGCCATTAATACAAAAAAGGAGCATTTTGACGTTTTAAAACCAAAAAGAATGTACCGTAATTAGTTACTAAATTGATAAGTATTGACAGCCTATATATTAACAGTAGGCCTACTGCTAATTTCACCTATTTACTGTGATATGGGCCTCTATATATGAAGCATGATTTTAACAATAAAAACTAAAATTTATTCTTTCACATTCAAATGTGTCAAATTCATTCTCAAAGAAAACTTTCTAATAGGCAGTTTTCCTGACCGTCGATTTACCTTCATCACTTTGCAAAATTATACCCACATTGGCTACATGGCCACCCACTAAAGAAACAATGCCATTGTTTTCAAACTAGTTTCTGTAGAAACTGATAGTGATAAATTCCTTCATTCTAATAGTTCTAATAATACATTCCAGCAATAAAGTGTAAAGTGAATTCAGTTCTTCGTAATTCTTACCTGCATTTCCAACTAACTTGGCTCTCTTCACTGTAACAGAAAGAAAATAAAACATTAGTTTGCGGCAATACTTCCATAAAAGGCAGAAAATTCAAATAATATTGTCCAAATATGGCAGGCTAGTTGTAGAAAATGTACTGTAGTATATCTATTATCGGTCACTGATACCATTAGCGAATGAAATTTCAGCGAGACAACCGTAATCGCGATCAAATATAGGGCACTCAAACCTAGCTGTCAAATGATTTTAAATCACTCACCACACACACAAAGCAATGACATATTTACAGTTCACTTATCCAACACTAACAAAGTCCATGAAATCATTCTAACTAGTACAGTTGATCAAGGTTAAATTACTCCTGTTTTCTAATAACAACCGAAGCCCACTGTGTCAGTCGTTCGGCCATTTTTAATACTTATGACGTAGAAATACAAGGATCCGTGGGCTCATTAATATTAACGAAACAGTCCAAATTCAGTAATTCTCATTCATGCGGACACAAATTTGTCTTTGGATTTCTTTATTGATGACATACGTAAATAATACTTTATGAAAAATAACTATTGTTAATATTATTACAAGTAATGTATTTTTATTTCGACATTAATGACATGTGTTGTAAAATCGATATTTGTTTTGACTCATAATATACGTCTTATATAGATTTACTATTAGATACTTTAATATGTGTAATGAATAAGCTATGACCTGGTCTGAATTGATTTTTATTCATTCTCTACGCAATGAAATATATCCTTTATCTAATAAAACTTAGAACTGTTATTGTGATTTTCAATGAGCAATTCAGACTATCTTCGGAATCATGTGATTACTTACATTTTTATCCGTTTTTAACATTATTCTTTCACTTATGAAAATATAAAAGCCTCGAAGCCTGGTTTGTTTACACAAATCAAATTAACATTATTAGTTTTATAGTCTAAAAAATGGTATTTAAGGAACAAGTTTACAGGTAACAGATTAGTGAGTGATGGTACACTCTGCTTCACTGTATTAAAGGAAATGACCTTGGAAATGGCGGGAATATTTATTAGGTCATTTTTTCATACCTCGATAACTCTGTTTTCTTTCTTAACAAATGAAATTAAGTGGAATGGTGATTAAGTCCCACTTTTTGTCTATTGTGTAAGTTTTTGTTATTTTTTTGTTTATTTTTTACATTATTGTTAGCGTTTTTAATATCAAATATATATATTTTTGCATTATCACCTAGCTTTTATTCTGCATCATTTCTCCCGCCCAGTTCGATTTATCTGCATAACCTGATCCCCACACTTTACGCTAGCATATACACTTTTCACCCAATTACATTCCTTGAACATTCCACATCTAACCTCCATTCATTTTCATTATGTTCCGAAACTACAACAACCACTGGCAAGAAGCCAGATATCGTAACACTAATCGTCAACCAAACCAACATCAAGTACCCTACAATGGTCCTGTTTTCCATCGACCTCTACCACCTACTAATCGCCGACCGCCTACCAATCCAACCAGTTATATTCCACCCCATCACCGACCTAACTACAACGACTCCTACCCACCCAGAAATTATCAACGACCTAACCAACAACAGAAACGACCACCAGCCCACAGACGCCAACCAGTTCCCACTCATAAGGAGGAAGAACCCTTTGTTAAGGTGTTCTTCCAAGTTATGCAGTGCCTTCATCATTTGGCCACCCTTAGACTTCAGCAAGAAGGTCAACCTGCCTTCACCTTTAAGCGCAAAATCCATGAGCTGGATAGTTTTATTCGTCCAGCAATGAGAACTTCAGCTGTTGACACAAATATTAGATCCCTCAATCGGACATGGCTCTCTAAGGTGACGCAGGCCCTGATCGACCACTACCAAACCACCCTTCAAGAGAAGCTAGCCACTATCCGCGCAAAGTCTCTTTCTCCAGCTGCCGTCGACCGTATCATATCCCATGCCCTGTCCTGGGCACGTCGCTCTTATGGGAAACGCCTTACCCAAACAGTAATTACCCAATTTTACCAAACGATTAACAGTACCAAGGCCAGAGTCACCATATCTATACCAACGGAAATGGATGTTGACCCGAATACACCTGCACCTACTAGGGTCACCACCGTATTGAACCAAACCCCTAAACGTGCCCGTAGTTCACCTACACCTAGTCCAGCAGACGTTGGTAAACGTTCGCGTAGAGAGGGCACCCCTCTTCTCTTTTCTCTTTCAGATTCCTCCTCTACCACTCCATCTGAATCTTCACCTAGGGACTCCGGTTCTGTAAACCTATCTGCCTTCTGCAAATATCTGGACCAACAGGAAACCCCGAATTCTCCGACCAAGTCAAGCCATACTTCCAAACCATCCCCTCCTCGTACCAGGTCCCGATCACTATCTAATTTTCCATCTTCAACTTGTGTACCAGTTCCAATCATCCCGTCGACAACCATTATATCCGCTACCAAACCCTTTTACCATAAAACCGATGACAAATCATCATGGACTCTACCCGCTCTACAGAAATCAACCTTAATTATTGGATCTTCTAACCTGAACAGAATTACCAAAACTGCTTCAGACACCGAAATTCATTCGTACCCTGGTGCCCAGATCCATCACATCCAATCCATCATTGATTCGTACGACCATGTTTTCTAACCAGCCACCGTCATCATTCATGTAGGTCTCAACAACCGTTACCAGTTAGCCAAAACCGCATTTGACCAAGTCCAGAAATTAATCGCCGCCGCCAAACGAACCTTTCCTAAATCCAGAATTTTCCTCACCTGTATACCTATCTCCCATAAAATCACGAAGAAAGCCCAACAGAACCTAAGTACTTTGAACAAAATGATGATGGATTTCAACACCAACGACGCAGCAATCCTACCTCCATACGAAGAAGAATTTGAACCAGTTGATGATCTACATTGGTCTCCTGATACAGCAAACAGCATCTATTTATTTTGGATACACCAGCTTCAAGCATCGAGTAAGTTGTCTTTAAACTAATTACTGGGGATAAAAATACTGAGAGGCCACCACTAGGCCAAACTGTTGTCAACTTGAGCCGTAAAATTCTCACTCCCCTTCAACATTCCATCTTAGACCGTGGACTTAAATTTATCCCGACCCCGAAGGTAGCCAACAGTGACTATCTTCGTCCATCTATTGAACGATTTCAACGCAATCTCAGCTGCACTTATTTTTTTCGAAACCACCCCCCACGTGGTGCTAGAACAATGTTTATTCCTAAATCCACGTGGAAACCGCCCAAGGCCGCCATCCATCCTGAAATTTTAGAAGTATTTGAGAGTATGAATAGCCAAACAACAAATCTTTCTATTACTAATGAAAAACCTAATCTCACACGGGTAGAACGTGAAGCTTTAAACTTACTTAAGAAAGATGATAGCATTATTATTAAAAAAAGTGACAAAGGTTCATGTTGTGTCATTCTAAATAGGGAAGATTATATTTTAGAAGCAGAGAATCAATTGAATAATCTTAAACATTATGCCATTTTGCCAGACCCAATTTTTAAGGAAACTTCTAAAATGATTAACAATATTCTTGGAAATTTAGTCAAAGACAGTTATCTCAAACAGAAACAATATGATTATCTGTCTGCCAAACCCGATTGTCGTGAGAGACATTTATACACTTTGCCTAAGATCCATAAGAATCCCACAAAGGAGTGGTTCGTCCCTAATAAAATCCCTAAAGGCCGTCCGATCATATCTGACTGTGGTAGTGAGTCATATGCGGTGTCAGAATACATTGACCATTTCTTACTACCTCTAGCTTGCCAACATAAAGCCTATCTTAAGGACACAACTGATTTTGTAAATAAAATTAAAAATCTTCGAGTTCCTCCGAATGCCATTCTGATTTCTATTGACGTGTCTTCTATGTATACCAATATTGATAACACTGCCGGGTTAATGGCAGTTCGTAAAGCTTTTAGTAGAAACCCAGATCCGAACAGACCCGATGATGCAATTTTAGAGCTTTTAGAGATTTGTCTCAGTCGCAACGATTTCACATTTAATGGTAAAACGTATCTACAAACTTCAGGAACAGCTATGGGTAAACGATTCGCCCCTTCATACGCAAATCTTTTCATGGCAGAGTGGGAACGTGAGGTATTACCCCTTTGTCCCTTTGATCCATTATTTTATGGACGATTTTTAGATGACATTTTTATGGTTTGGACTTATTCCATTGAGCAGTTCTGGGAATTCTTTGAAATTCTCAACAACCACCATCCGTCCATCAAACTAACCGCCAACGTCAGTCATAAAAGCATAGATTTTCTCGATACCACTGTTTTCAAAGGAGATTCCATAGCAGAAACCAATAAACTGGACATTAAGGTATATTTCAAAGAAACTGATACTCATCAACTCCTGCACAAAAGCTCGTTTCACCCAAAACATACCTTTTCCGGTATTATTAAATCACAAGTTTTACGATTTCACCGAATTTGCACAAGATCCTCTGATTTCAACCAAGCCTGTACGATTGTTTTCTCAAAACTGAAAGAGCGTGGATACTCAAAACGATTTTTACGAAACATAAAAAACTCCACTTTAGCGCAAATAGCAGCGAAGACTAGACTATATGCCGAAGTTCCTCCAGGTTTAAGGTGTGCCCCATGTTTGTCAAATAGATGCAAAACATGTCCCTTTGTAGCTGAAACACATTATTTTATGAGTAGCTTTACTAATAAAAGGTATCCGATCCAGGAGCATTTATCATGTGATAGCTCAAATGTAATTTATTTAATTTCATGTCAGAAATGCCCCAAACAATATGTAGGAGAAACTAAGAATAATTTACGCACTCGATTCAATGCCCATAGATCAGATATAAAATTAAAGAAAGACAAGCCCGTTTCTAATCATTTCAACCTCGATGACCATTCAATAAACGATCTCACCCTAACCCCAATTGAACGTATAGAAATTGATTTACCGGAAGATGAAACCACCAAATTCAGACAATCCAGAGAAGCCTACTGGATTGAGACATTGAACACAGCAAGACCTATAGGACTCAATATTCATCATTTTGCAGGCATAGCACCCTTTGTTGTCCCGTTTAATACAACCAGTAATCGAGCAAGCAAGATAGTTCATACCCACTACAAGAGTCTTCAAGAGAAATTTCCCCATGTTTATAAGCAGAAAATGATAGTTGCCTACTCAAAAAATCAGAACTTTAATGACAATCTGGTTCATAGCAAACTAAAACCAATTATTAATTAGCAGATACTATACTATTCGCCCAACGGGCGAGTTCTTATTTTTTCTACTTTCAGATCACAACAGAAGAAAAGCCTGAATCCAGACCCTTAATCCCATTTTCTCAATAAAGTATTTGTTCCATCCTAGGCCTGTACATTTGGGAGATTCAAACCCTCCCTCCACCGAAATTAAAAAAAATCGGAAGGAGGGGGTGCGACATATCTTGGCCATGGCGGATTTAGGATTTTTTTTATACCGAAGGCAGACGAGCGGTAGAGGGCCGGGTTTTTCAATTGAGAGGGATGGGGTTGTTTTTATGAAAAAAGGCCATTAATTAGATTTTAAGACTGCTGTATGTCCAGATATTTACAGACAAAAATGAACACGTTTTCAAAGACAAGGACAAAAATTCATATTTTTCCAATTATTCTGATTTCCCATAGGGTTCATCATTCATCACACCCTAATTCCAAAAACTTCTCGCCATCTGCCTGATCACATCATTTCCGAACGATTTTATTTTTTTAAATTTCCTTCATGAAAATCACTGGGGGGGGGGGAGTGGAGCTGCACCCCCAGCCCGTACGCCTATGTATTTAGATAACTTTCCCCAACAGTGCAAAAGCGGCTATCCAGATAGGATTTCAATACAAAAGGAAACCGAATCGAATTCAATAATCCAGTTATGAGTGCTAAAGGGGTGTTAGTTCGTCAAATTCTCTAAAGAACTTCAAGGGTGTAACAGGCTGAAAATGTCAAGCGTTTTCAAGAACAAGGGAAACAATAACCATCTAAATAATTATCGATGTTTATGATTTCCAATCGGGTTCATTCCTGATTGATTATGAACACTCACAACAAGTTTCGTCTAATTCCATCAAGAATTGTGCATTCAAAACTGTTTACGAGCTAAACAAAATTAAAGTTTTCAAGAACAAGGGCAATAATTAATAGTAAATATTTTCGATTTTTCTGATTTTTATTAGGGTTCATCATTGGGTAATTACAAACACTCACACAAAGTTCCGTCAAAATCCATCAACAAATTGTGACATGTAGAGTGTTTACGAAATAGACATTGAACGCGTTTTAAAGAACAAGTGTATGTTGTTATCACTCAAGAATGAACCCCATTGAAAATCAGCTTAATAGAAAATATTTACTATGACATCCCGAGCTGTCATTGACAAATTTAAATCTCATTTTGCAAGATTTGGTGTACCTGATGTTCTCTAGTGACAATGGACCTCAATACTTTCTATCGTGTCTTTTTTAAAGGGACAGTCTGAATTTTTTTTAGGTCAAAAAATTTTTTGGCTCAAATTTGTGAAAACTTTACACCAAAATCTGTAACTATGTGCCCTTTAATGCATCTGAAAGTTTTAACTAAAAAAATCCAACCGTTAACTTTTAAACGCTAAAAAAAATGCTAAATTTTTTAAAAAACCTTACGTACGGTTTCTAAGTGTGTTATGTTTTTTGGACGCAGATAGGAAACTACTGAATGGATTTGAGTAAAACAAACGCCTAATTGTAGAGAAATGTCCCTCTTTAGTATTTAAAAGGTTTCAGCTAGAAATATGGAACCATTTAAAGGACAAACACCAAAACTAGGTCAAATTTAAAAATACTCTCAGGTAGCATTTGCGATTTTTTTTGATAATGGAAACTTTTTTCAAAAAAGCAGAATGGCCCTTTAAGTCACAGAGTCTCAAGAAAAGACGAATCGTGGTTTATTCTGGATATACACATGAATTTGAAGATCAAATTTTTACGGAAAAGCCAGGAAGATCTAACTACATACAAAATGGTAACAAGCTTGAAATTGTCCAAACTCACGTCTAAGATACGTGCCGGGTCGAGATGATACATTCGGATTTTTCAACCCAATTTCCCACTGTCAGTGATGCAGGTAGGAGGGACTGACATGGATGAGGCAATTAACCGAGGCCCCGTGTACTATTGGGTGCACGATAAAGATACGTCGACAGTTGGAAATCAAATATAAGTGTAGGCTAATGCCGCTGTCCTGGCAAAATTCCCCTCATTGTACACTGCGTGGCGTTTGCCCGTCCTCATCTCGTCTTAGTTTTATAGTTGGGTCTTAGTTTTATAGCCCTATGGGTCTTAGTTTTCTAGTTGTGTCTTAGTTCTATAGTCTTATTGGTCTTAGTTTTATAGTCCTATGGGTCTTAGTTTTCTAGTTGGGTCTTAGTTTTATAGTCTTATTGGTCTTAGTTTTATAGTAGGGTCATAGTTTTATAGTCTTATTGGTCTTAGTTTTATAGTTGGGTCTTAGTTTTATAGTCCTATGAGTCTTAGTTTTATAGTTTTTATGGGTTTTTTTATAGCCCTATGGGTCTTAGTTTTATAGTTTGGTCTTAGTTTTATTGTCTTATTGGTCTTAGTTTTATAGTTGGGTCTTAGTTTTATAGTCCTATGGGTCTTAGTTTTCTAGTTGAGTCTTTTTTTTATAGCCCAATGGGTCTTAGTTTATAGTTGGGTCTTAGGTCTTAGTTTTATAATCCTATGGGTCTTAGTTTATAGTTGGTCCTTAGTTTTAAAGTCCTATGGGTCTTAGTTTTATAGTTGGGTCTTAGTTTTATAGCCTTATGGGTCTTAGTTTATAGTTGGGTCTTAGTTTTATAGTCTTATTGGTCTTAGTTTTATAGTAGGGTCATAGTTTTATAGTCTTATTGGTCTTAGTTTTATAGTTGGGTCTTAGTTTTATAGTCCTATGAGTCTTAGTTTTATAGTTTTTATGGGTTTTTTTATAGCCCTATGGGTCTTAGTTTTATAGTTTGGTCTTAGTTTTATAGTCTTATTGGTCTTAGTTTTATAGTTGGGTCTTAGTTTTATAGTCCTATGGGTCTTAGTTTTCTAGTTGAGTCTTATTTTTATAGCCCAATGGGTCTTAGTTTATAGTTGGGTCTTAGGTCTTAGTTTTATAATCCTATGGGTCTTAGTTTATAGTTGGTCCTTAGTTTTAAAGTCCTATGGGTCTTAGTTTTATAGTTGGGTCTTAGTTTTATAGTTTGGTCTTAGTTTTCTAGTTGGGTCTTAATTTTATAGTCCTTTTGGTCTTAGTTTTCTAGTTGGGTCTTATTTTTATAGTAGGAGGGACTGACATGGATGAGGCAATTAACCGAGGCCCTGTGTACTATTGGGTGCACGATAAAGATACGTCGACAGTTGGAAATCGAATATAAGTGTAGGCTAATGCCGCTGTCCTGGCAAAATTCCCCTCATTGTACACTGCGTGGCGTTTGCCAGTTGGGTCTTAGTTTTATAGCCCTATGGGTCTTAGTTTTCTAGTTGTGTCTTAGTTCTATAGTCCTATGGGTCTTAGTTTTCTAGTTGGGTCTTAGTTTTCTAGTTGGGTCTTAGTTTTCTAGTTGGGTCTTATTTTTATAGCCCTATGGGTCTTAGTTTTATAGAGTCTTAGGTCTTAGTTTTATAGTCCTATGGGTCTTAGTTTTATAGTTGGGTCTTATTTTTATAGCCCTGTGGGTCTTAGTTTTATAGTTTGGTCTTAGTTTTCTAGTTGGGTCTTATTTTTATTTTTATAGCCCTATGGGTCTTAGTTTTATAGAGTCTTAGGTCTTAGTTTTATAGTCCTATGAGTCTTAGTTTTATAGTTGGGTCTTATTTTTATAGCCCTGTGGGTCTTAGTTTTATAGTTTGGTCTTAGTTTTCTAGTTGGGTCTTATTTTTATAGCCCTATGTGTTTTAGTTTTATAGTTGGGTCTTAGTTTTATAGCCCTATGGGTCTTAGTTTTCTAGGTGGGTCATAGTTTTATAGTCCTATGGGTCTTAGTTTTCTAGTTGAGTCTTAGTTTTATAGCCCTATGGGTCTTAGTTTCCTAGTTGTGTCTTAGTTTTATAGTCCTATGGGTCTTAGTTTTCTAGTTGGGTCTTAGTTTTATAGTCCTATGGGTCTTAGTTTTATAGTTGGGTCATAGTTTTATAGCCCTATGGGTCTTAGTTTTATAGTTGGGTCTTAGTTTTATAGTCCTATGGGTTTTAGTTTTCTAGTTGGGTCTTAATTTTATAGTCCTTTTGGTCTTAGTTTTCTAGTTGGGTCTTATTTTTATAGCCCTCTGGGTCTAAGTTTTAAAGTTGGATCTTAGTTTTATGGAGTCTTGGGTCTTAGTTTAATGGACACCCGGTTTATCCTAAGGTCATTACAAACATTCACACTAAGTTTCATCAAAATCCATCAAGAAACCAGCTCTCTATCGTGTCCAAAACCAAAGCGTATTTTCAAGACCATGGGCAATAACCCATCAAATATTTTCCGATTAGTCTGATTTTCAATAGGGTTCATCCTTGGGTGATTACCAACACTCACAGCAAGTTTCATCAAAATCCATCATGAAACCAGCTCTCTATCGTGTCCACAACAACTGTGGACAGACAGACAAGCAGACAGCGGCGACTACAATATACGCCCACATTAATCAAAATCGGTTTTTCTAGTGCAAATTCTGTTGAATCGCAGAATTTTGCGATTTAATCACGCCAGAAAATGTGTGCTTCGGATGAAACAAGTTTCTTCGATTGAATGAAATTTTGTCCTTTGAATACCGTTGTATCCAAGAAGTTCATACTATTTTCAGATAAACATGCAGTTAGTTTTACAGAAGGGTGGTGATTATTCAAAATTTCGAAGGTGAAAATCAGATAAATCAAAGTATATTTACTGTATATAGTTACCAGATCGACCCGAAAATACCTAACCAAACCATATATCCATAGTCATCTGCAAACTGGTAACAAGAGTTCACAACAACACCGCACTACGAGACCACAAGTTCACCACCAGGTCACATCACCTTATTGAATGCGCCGAACTGAAATCCACTCGAATGCAACTGACAAGAGTACTTGGAAACCAATTGTATACCAAGTACCATACAGAATATTTTGGCACCACCAATGAACCACTGGTATAGAATAATGGAACTCATCTACCAACTTATAATATATAATGAACAGATAAAGTAACGTCGCAAAACATAAAGTAAATAGTGAAAAAACTACATAATTATAAGAACGCAACTGAAATTCACTTGGAAATATGTGTTTTAAAATGCGGATACAAATTAATGCGATCGCGATAGGTAGCCTTACAGTATCACGTATAACTACTTAGATTTGGAGGCTCTTTGTTTTGATTTTCGACTTCGAGCACCCAAACACATTGATCACAAGCCATCGTGCCCGGTCATTAATGGAAATCGACAAGGGTTGATTCGCACTATTAATCTACGTACATTATTGAAAAGGCAGGGTAAAGAAAACTGATTTTTTTTACTATAATATCACACCTTCCCATGTCCTTCAAGACACCGTGCAACAAGCTGATAAAAAAATCTGATTTCCACTGATAGTATATCCACTGCTAGCTACAGCATCGGGTGTCGCATTGAAGGTGCTACAAAAAATAGTGCGTGCTGGTCAAACAAGGATACCTAACGTGCAAGCGAGAACTTTTTGAAATTAAACATGAATTTCTTCAAGAACTGGAATGTTTGATTTTGGACGTTAGTCATTTCATTTTATCGGGATCCAATAGGTTATTGATTCATTTACCTTATTGAAAAAGATGTAACTGACCCCTCCAATGACGCTTCCATACTTTTTGTTTCTTTTATCCTTGAGCTAACTACCTACCTAGAGAACTTTTTACAATAGGATACTAGTACACTAAAATACATTTCAAATAACAGAATAATGTTGGCTTTAATGGTAAACTTATAAATATTTTATCAGTTTTGCTTCACCGACGATGTTTCCAATTAACAACATAACTAATTTACTTTATCTTGCATTTTCTTTTATATTTCATATAAGGATAATGTACTTTGGAAACAGTATCTGATCTGATATGATTAATTTGACAGAATCTCACATTATAACAGTTATTCTATACTATATCCATTTCATCCTTAACAACTATATATGGGAGTATATGTTAAATGTGTTGATAACATACATGTATTTGTCGGATTAGATGAAACTTGGCATTAAAACCTGGTCAAGTGCCTGGGTTTTCACCTGTTTTTCTTAAGTGTCCCCGTTTAAGCATGAGGAAATTACCAAGTCTACTGAACAGAAAATTTTCAAGGAAGTCATCGAAAACATGCAATCTAAGGCGAAGATTTTGCAGAAAATCTAATGTTGATAGATATCAATGTACCAGCGTGGTTTTGATGATTTTGACAATTGTGGACCAGAAAGAGTCATTTCGGGCAGATAATAATAAAAAATCTTATCTATAGTTTAGTTAGTGTTCTCTGTAAAAAATGTTCCTAGTGTGGGACATGTCTCCCAAGTTGAAAACCCAGGGTCAATTAAGTAGTTCTACGAATTAGGCATACTTGACAAGAACACATCAAATTTGTTTTGTAGATGTGATAAAGGCTTTTTTTTGCAGTTCGCTAGCACTGCTTTGTTTTGCAAATGACTTGCAACCGGAAATTAGGTATGAGAACATATGGGTTTTGATGTTTTGGCCATTATCTCCTTTATTTTTCAACCGATTTTGATCGGACTGACTTTGCATATTTCTCTAATCGATTGTCCACGAGACAAAAGTTTAACAATATCATTTTGAGAAAAATCTTGCTGACTTTTGGAGCACTTTTTCTTGACCACTTTTTCAACTTTTGCAATTTTATATTGATCAACCTGAAAACTTACATATTTATAGACATTAATTTTGATTGCGAGCAATAAGCAATTTTCAAAATTTCGACATCACTTCCGGTTTTGACGTCATTCGCTCTCAAATTTCAACTTCCGGAATTTTGAAGATATTCGAAAAATTCTTTTTGCAATATGTTTGTTATGTAGACTCAAAATTATACAAATCATAAAATTTGACCCGGATGAAAATGGGGCCTCAGGGTGTTATGGAATTTGCATAATTTTTATGTCTATGTAATCAACAGTCGACTGCGACCAAAACATGGGAAGCCGATTTTTGAATTTCAATTCTGAATTTTTCTGATTTCCGGTAAAAATAAATCAGTAATTGTCAAAACTTTCAAGGCCCATATTTTGTGACTTTGTGACCTGTACAAAAGTTATTGCCCTTGATTAGATGTATCCAATGACATATTTTTTTCAGATGCCCAATGGTTACTTCCGGTTTTATAGCCGTTTGAAAATTGTAATTTTTAACTTTAAACAGCCCTACCACGTGGCCTTATTTACATATGTCTTATTTTCTTTCACCGTCGTACTATGCTATGTCTGCTCTTTCCAATGATATACAACACAATATATTTGAATCAAAATTCCGCCTTTTAAAGTTTGAAAAATTTATGTCAATTTCCATTGAAACTGTGCGTGTTTTTTTTCAATTTTTATTTCGATCGTTCTGAAAACTTACAGGTAGATAGACATTTTGATGGCGAACAAAAATATGTTTTCAAAATTTTGATATCACTTCCGGTTTTGAAGTTATTGGCTCTCAAAGTCGAAATTTCAACTTCCGGAATTTTGATGATATTCGAAAAATTCTTTTTGTAGTATGTTTGTAAAGTAGACACAAAAGTATGCAAATGATAAAATTTGACCCGGATGTAACAGACCAGTCGTCATCTTTAAATGGTATATTTTTATAAAAGGCAAAATGGGGCCTCATGGTGTTATAGAATTTGCATAATTAAGATGTCTATGAAATCTACAGTCAATTGCTACCAAAACATGAGATGCCGATTTTTGAATTTCAATTCGGATTCAATTTAATTTCCGGTTAAAATAAATAACTTATTTTCAAAATTTTAAAGGCTTATATCTCGTGACCTTGACCTTCGGTGACCATGTGACCTGAAAAAATTCATTGGCATTAATGTTACCTATGCACGGATACTTTCATTTAGGTTTTCCGATGTTTACTTCCGGTTTTATATCTAATTCATGTACGTCACAAATTCTTTCACAATCTAATTATGCTAAATCTACTTTTTCAATTATATACAACACAATATTTTAAAATCAAAATAGCGCCTTTTGAATTTTAAAAATTAGTTATTCCATCTGCTTGTAAAATATTAAATTCAAATTTCAGTTGAAGGGAGAGTACTACATTTTGACATAAAGCTGCGTTTGGGCGATCGTCCTCTCCCATTAACTTGCGTTTGGGCGATACGTTATCATTAATGTACTTTTTTTTACATTGTAACTGTTTAAAAGAAACATTAAGATATATTTTCTTTGAATGAAATATGTATTGATAAAATTCGATCTGTATTTCAAACTATGAAGTAAGAATACTGTGCAGTCCGTTTCTAAATTGAGATTTGGCTCTTTCATGTGTCCTTTCTTGCACTTTAGAACTTATTTACAAGTCTTAGAAATTTTGTGATATGCGTTTTCCACTGATGTATATCAAACTGTGATTACGCCTTTTTTAATCAGATGACTTTTCACTACCGAACATGAAATGTTTATTTCACTTTTGACTACCGTGTGTGAACTGGTTTTTCTACTTTTCACTACCGAATTCAAAATTGTGCGTTTTAAAATTTTGTACCTTCTGCATTTTAATGTAAAACAAGCTTTCTTCTGTAAACCTGACATCATGGATTGAAAGATGTCACTTTTCACCAATGGACGAAACCGGATGCGCACTGCATGGTACCATTCATGGTTTTTTAGTTTTTTTTTTATCTCATATTGATATGAAACTTGGTTAGCCCATTCATATTTGCAGTCAAGTCTTAATTAAGAAGGCCTATTCAGAAGATCTGTTTTGGAGTTATTGTCCAAATTTTATTTAATACAAATTTTAATGAATTTTGTAATACGAGAAATGTTTTTAATTCACATAAAATTATCAGATACCGACAGCTGCATGTGATTGTATGTTACTTGCCCGCAGCTCTGGGTTATTAATTCATGAATACGCGTCAAATCTTCTTTCCCAGGCTTTCATTGTTCGTTGAATAATACTACCATCTACGTTTGTGGCGAGGTGCTAACAGTGATCAAGAATACAGAGCGATTGTGGTACATTTGTAATACATGTAGTTTGAAATTCTCATATTATATAACTATTTATCCTATAACCGACATGGGGAATAAAAATTTCCAATTTGTTTTTAATTAATTTTTTTCTCATATTCTGTGTCTGTGATAGGTTCTAGATAAAAAAATAATTTTTTTTTATTTTTTATGTTGGATACAAATGATATTCTAACATCTTCACTCGTTAGTAACACTCAAAATAGCGTTGAAATAAACGTTTCGTATGAAAAGTGAATTATCAAGATTGTTTACTATTACATGTCAATGATGTTTAATAACATGTCATGGTACAGTATGAGTAAAAACTGTTCTACATATAATGACAAACAGGGAAAATTATCGGATGAATAGGTTATCCGATGGCAAACTCGTGGATATGGTTTTAATGCCACTCGTGCTTGAGATATTTTAACTCGTGGCCATGCCACTCGTGAAAATATCACAAGCACTCATGGCATAAAAACCATATCCACTCGTAGCCATAGAATAACCTCTAGCCAGGATTACGTCCCGGGGGGGGGGGGGCGAGATATCTGAGGTTGCCCGAATTTCTAACTTAGTTATGCGAGTTTTGCAAACCTTCCTGGGAGAAACACTATTGTTATTGGCAGAGTATTTTCACTCTTTCTAGAACACATGGTACTACCCCCCTTAGGAGATCCACACGTATTCAGTTTAATTTACGGGATTGTTTGTATGAATTTTATTATTTCGACATTTTTTTTTAATTTCAATTATCATAGTTATCAACTTTAGTCATTCATAGCTTTTCTCCTTTTTTTCATCATTGAAAACGTCTGAATGACTTTGTCAAAATCAACATACTTGGCAAAATTCCTTTCTATATTTATCAAAGATCAATTTGAGAGCCTGTCTTCAGTCATTGTTGATCTCAGATAATTTTTTATTAGTTTCAATCTACTAAAGCTTCTCTCACTGGCAGCACTGGATACAGGGATTGTCAAAATATTTTATACAAAATCGTCAAATTGGGAAAGGCAGTTCATAGTATTTTGTATAATGAAGGGTAAAACATCTTTGACTTTTAAAAGTACCGAGGAAGGGGGTGTAAATATATCTTCTAAAACTATTTTAAAATGTCTATACATTTATTCATCTATTAGTTCGGCAGTATTGACATCTTTACTATAAAACTTTCTCAGTTCAATCAACTTTGTTTAACTGTTTTTATCTGAGAAATATAAATTCGAACTTAGTAATTGTTGCCAGAATACCATTACCATCAGCAAGTGCCTTCGGTGTTGTATTTCGTAATACACCACTAGCAATTTGTTCAAGAGCTTTCACGAGAGCTGGAATGCAGCTTATCACAGCTTTCACTGAGTCTTTGTGGCTATGCCAACGTGTGTCACAGTGCCTTTTCAATTTCAAAGTTGCTATATACAGTAGCTTCATTTCGGAATCTAACAGTTGCAGTCTTGGAAGAGAACTTGTCATAAAACTGTAGATATTTTCTAGAGTGCCAAAGAAAAGTTTAGCTTGTACACAAGACGAAGATGCTGAGTCACCTATTACAAGATTCAAATTGTGGGCACAACAGTGAACATAAATTGCGGTAGGCTCTTCAATTTTCACTCTTCGTTGAAGCCCAGAAATGTCACCTGACATAGTAGAAGCACCATCATATGCCTGACCTCAACATTCCGAGAACTTTAAAGAACATTTTTCGAGCATCTTATCTATTAAGTTCTTGAAATCTTCGGCGCTTGCACCATCCAATTCGTCGAACATGATGAACCGCTCAACGATATCTCCCGTCTTGGTGACGTATTGACGTAACGGAGAGAAAACGAGCATTGATCAATTCTACTGATATCTATAGTTGAATCTAGAATAATAGCATAATATTTAGCATAACGAACTTCAAATAGAATTCCCTGAAGAACTTCATTGGCAATGGATTCAATGATGTCATTCTGTATGTGATGACTTAAATAAGTTTCATTCCTTTTAGCACTTGTCAGATGGTCGGCTAGAATTTGATCATATTTTGAAATGAATTTAACAAGTTCCAGAAAATTTCCCTTGTTACAGTCTTGACTTAATCCCGCATGTTCTCTGTGACCCCTGAATGCAAGACCCTGTTTTCCCAGAAAAAGTATCGGATCTACCAGACGCTTTATAACTTGCCGATTTCGGCATTTTTGGCTTTCATCAAATTTTGATAGACTGTCTGGTCAGTCCGTAATCGAAACTTAGTGACAATTAAAACTCTCATAGAACTTTTGTGAATTTCAGAATCATCGTGAATTCGAATTTTCTCAATTCCTTTTTTAAAATTAGAACATCCAGCATTTGGATCTGCGAAAATTTGAAAATGAAAATTTATTTTTTTCTGCAAAGAGCCAACAAGACAGACAGTACATTTTATGTGTTTCTGGAGAGTAACAAAGCCATTGTCTATGGGATTTTGTTCTGTTTTCCATTGTCTTCAGATACCATTCCACATGAAAACGTCTCCTGTCTTTGTCGATTTGGAAATCATCAAAGTCAACATAACATCCTGGTTGACAAGCACATATTTCTATTATTGCTCGCACCAACGAATCAGTGATTTTGGAATCCTTGAAGAGCCAAGGATCTGATGGATATTTACATGTCAAATCAATTAGTTTCTCAAAAACAGATGAACATTCTTGTGGACTTTCCTGGATATTAGTTTCACTTATATCAGGTGTGTTGGAACAAGTTGGTTCAACGTAACATTCATGGACTGTGCCTTCGGATACATTATCAGATTCGGAAGAAGGATCACAATCATCAATTAGATGCGTTTCCACTTCACTATGCTCGCTACTAATTACTTCACATACATTCTGATTACTCTCTGAAGATGTGATAGTATGTGTTTTCCCGAAAAAAATACTTAATTGTGGTTGAGATTTATCAGTTTTTTGTTGAATGGGTGTAAAAGTAATAGCATTTCCCAAGTGTAAGCGTTTTACGTGACTTTCTTTATAATCAGAATCCAGTTCCTTGCCGCATGCATCGCATGCAACCCGGTGTCGATATAATCGTTTGCGTGTAGAAGACATTGTTTTGATTTCTGTGTCATTTTTTTCAAGTGCAAGTTATAATCAGAACAAACAATACTGGACAAAAGACAAAATGAGACAAAATTATTTTTGAACAATTTTTGAAATTTTTTTAAGTGCGTGTTTATCGATGATCGATGGACGACCGAACAGGTGTTATTCTAACGAAAGTTAACTCTGAAATGATCTCAGCTAGACGACACGCAATGTTATGTGATTATAATGATAATTATGATCTTTTTTCCAAGGGAAGTAAGCCAGGGAACTCGTGGTATGGCGGGGGAAAGCGGCAATAACCTAATGCTATGTAGAAATGTCTAATTCAAAACGTAAATGTAACATAATGTAATACCAAATACCTAAAACGTCTAATGCAAAAGACAAAATACAAGAAACATCTAATACATAATACCTCATACGTCTAATTCAAAAGACAAAGTACAAGAAACCTCTAATACACAATACATTTAACTTCTTATGCATTATTGATTTAACAGTGTGAAACACCGTTAGCATTAGATGACATATCTCGATAAACTTACTTACATTTCTACATTGCAATATCTTTATTTGGGTCATTGGGTCAATGTCAAGGCCGTAGTATTTGGCTATGTTTGGTTACTGTCTTACCGTTGAGCTACCGTTATCAAAGTTGGCAGATATGTCCTATTATGCATACTGAATATTCTTTGACAATTCTGAAGCTTTATACCTTCTTCTTTAGGGCCATAGGAAGCAAATGAAAACAGCCATCCAATCATATAAAGGATACGGCATTGAACATCAAAACGCTTGACGCTGAAGGAACCTTTAAGGCATAGCCATAGGAGACAGGGGGGCAGCCCCCCCCCCCAAATATTATGTTTTCGGGCAAAAAATCAAAAAAAAAAATCCATTAAAATTTGGGCAAGAACCAACCCGCTCTGCCCCTTTGAAGAAGGACATTTGTTATGATACCTTTCCGAACAGAATTGTCGTTAAAAGAATACCTAACTCTTGAATAAGACTTTGGGCATATAGCATATATAAAGCAAGAAAATTTTGAAAATAAAATTTTATTTCCTTGCATATTAGGCCTTTCCAAATAGCAGGCTATTTTGAAGGATTGCACCCTCAGAATATTAAAAAAAAAAACAAAAAAAAACAACAAATCCTTGCATCTGTAGTAGGTTTTATTGGGGGATAGTAGCCCAAGAAAAATTTCCTAACATCCTAGACCTTTAAAACTGTTTGGAGAGTTGGCACCCTATACAGGCCCGAAGAAACAATATGAAATTGCTTCCTACGAGCCTGCTATAAGGAAACTTTGAAAATTAAAATTAATTTCCTTTCATGCGACGCTCGGCTGACGGTCCTATTGTCTTTTGAAGAGTTTAGGAAGACATTGAAGAAAAGATTCAAAAAGTGGGTGGGTGTTCTAAACGAGAATTCTGTTCGGAAACCCCCTAAACGCAAGTAAATCAATCCTGAATTTTTTGAATGGGAGAATCCCTTAAATATTCCTTCGGCGCCAAGCGTTTTGATGTTCGATGCCGTATCCTTTATATGATTAGATGTCTGTGAAAGGAAAACAAATCAGCCACAAAGTTTCCATTTGCTTCCTTCGGCCCTGAAGATAGAGGAAAAAAGCTTCAGAATCATCTGAAATTTTCAATAATTATTCAGGATACATAATAGACCATATTTGCCAACTTTGATAACTGTAATTCAACGGGAAGACAGTAACCAAACACAGCCAAATACTACGGCCTTGACTTTGACCCAAATAAAGATATTGCAATGTACAAATGTAAGTAAGTTTATCGAGATATGTCGTCTAATGCTAACGGTGTTTCACATTGTAAAATCAATAATGCATAAGAAGTTAAATGTATTGTGTATAAGAGGTTTCTTGTACTTTGTCCTTTGAATTAGACGTATGAGGTATTATGTATTAGAGGTTTCTTGTATTTTGTCTTTTGCATTAGACGTTTTAGGTATTTGGTATTAAATTATGTTACATTTGCGTTTTGAATTAGATATTTCTACATAGCATTAGGTTTTTGCCGCTTTCCCCCGCCATACTCGTGTGTTGTTAGTTGAAACCTTATCAAACTTATTTATTTTACATTTTTCTTATTGGTGGAATTAGAGTTTAGAACTTTTTTTTTTTACACAAAAAAGCAATGTGATTTTATAATGATCTTTTTTCCAAGGGAAGTAAGCTAGGGAACTCGTGTGTTGTTAGTTGACCTTATTAAACTTATTTATTTTACATTTCTTTTATTGGTGGAATAAGAGTTTAGAGCTTCTTTTCTTTTTACACAAAAAAAAACCAATGTGATTATTAAATGATATATTTTCCAAGGGAAGTAAGCTAAGGAACTTGTTAAATGAAACCTTACCAAATTGTCTTTCGAGCACCGAGATTTCAATTTTTTTTTGGTTGTGTAAAAAACTCAACTTTCGCGCTGCGATTTCAATTATTGAAATATAATCATAGGAATGACATTCGGGCAGTAATTTCGATCCTTAAATGATATGAATTGAGAATAAGATAGGGCGATCAATTTAAAAAAAATACAGTTATAGTATAGGATATTCCTCCCTGTGGCTCTGCCACTGCTATTATAGTAACGAAAAGGAAAAGAAACCAAGCATCATTCACTTTTAATGTGTAGCACTTGTCGTTTTTGCTTGTATGATGAAGTTTATTTATTTAACATGCGAGCATAACACAACCCAGTTTATATATTACATAATTGTGGTTAACTGTTACATCAGGATACCTGCAGAGAAAATCTTTACGAAATTTTTTATACTTTATTGTTGTGAGTTAATTGGCAAAAATCTTCATATCATTGGAAAATTTATTTTTGCCACAATTATTGAGAAAACGTTATTGTTAATGGAAAATGATCATCGATTTTCTGAGCTTTTTAGCTGTAATTCATGGCGTTTGCTTATAAAACCAATCTCCGTGTAATTTAAATAAAATTGATCATAAAAAAGTTGTTCATAAAGGGACCGTTGTTGGTTGTCTAAACCAGTCTTTATTTCTGGAAGAGTGTTAGGAAATGAGCAGTGACGGCCCCAGCCTTCTGTATTTGGGAGAACAAACAAAGGTGGGGGACATCAATAGAATTGATCTCTGACCTTACAAATTCAAGGGACTACACATGTATCTATTATGAGCCTATTGAGACCCGGGTACCTCTAAAAGTGTTTGTAAAATCTAATCTATAACTTTGGTTTGTCTCGAAATTTTTCTATTTTTGATTTTCTGTTTTTTTTTTTACTTTGTAGAATGTTCATTGGTTCAATTTTCAATGTTTACTTTACTTTGCTATGCCTCTGGTAAAAGTATTAACTATACAAAGAGAGGTGTTTTTCATTTAATACCATTCATGGTGTTTCATAAAAAAATATGTTACTAAAAGGGGCTAAAGGGAAGGTTTAATGTTCCAGAAAAACTGTAACCTATGGACAAATTGTACGGTAGCCCGTATTGTATATCAATAGGTCCTCGAATGATTTATATGGTTGTCAGGGTTATATCAATACCAAATTAAACCATGTCTTTGTGTCTGCTAGATTACGTCTGCTCTGATTGGATTTTCTAACGGAAGTTTGTTATCAATTATTAATTTCTCATACGAAGCCTATCGATATCAATGTAATGTGGTAATATATGAGATAAATATTCCACTATTAAGAGGAAAGTGTTGACAGAGATGCTCGAAGTTTATACGGTGGTAATTTGTATGACAATTTTTATTAAGAAAAGAAACAAAGAAAGATCATCATAGTGCACAAAAATTATTAACACGAACATATATTAAAGCTCCACTACTCATTGATGCAGGTTGGTCGGGCTGAACGTTTTTTTTTATAGCATATTATTTACACTGAACTTTCAGTCAAACTGATTTCAATAACAAAACTAATCCATAACATTGACTGAAAGTTGAACCCTGATTATATTAGTAATTATAAATATGCTTCGTTTTGTACTAAAACTGTAGCTAAAACACGTTCTTCAAACGGAATGTAGATTTGTCATCAAATCATTAACTATCATTTAATCAAACATCACGTTAATAACGAGAGGACGATCAAAAATGAAACATCTTGTAAATAATGAATTTCATGTTCTATTTCCTAAACTATAGTAAGTTATTCCCCTTGGGGCGTATTGGTCTTCCTCAATGAAGAACGAAACGAGTTTCCCATTCCGATATTCCAAAGAAATATGTCTTATCGAACGCTTGGTAAAATCATGCATGAAATAAGATAGAGCTAGACGCTAGTTATAAGAAAGAATTTTACAAGAATACAAATTATCTATTATTATAAACAATTACTTCTTGAAATAAAAAGAACGCAACTCAACTCAGGAGATGATTTAAACAATATTTTATTTCTACATTTCATCTAATTTTTACAGAAAATAACTCTAGTTTTATAAACAAGCCGAAGTTTATGCTAATCCGGCACCTGATGCAAGGACAAGACGCAAAATAGAAAATATGAAGTATGTAAATAGATAAATGGTCATCAATGTTTTGTAATTTGATAATAAATAACAATTAAGCATGTATATTTCAATATTTGATTGAAAAAGTGCATATATAGGTGTCCACCCCAGATAGGGGTTGTCATCACCAAGAATTCCGTCCGCCCACTAGCACAACCAAGATAGCCGGGCTGATCAATTGGAGACTGCAGTGTTAGAGTTAAAATATAATCTGATGGACTAGATATAGACTTGTAATTAAGAGAATAAGGCGATGCCCATAGCTTCTTTATTTAAGTGAACAGAAACCTGATTCCCTATAAAGCAACGACTTAGATGTACCACGAACTAGACAGGTTAATGACCTGATGCAATCAAGGTGAAGATTTTCTAGTCGACACGAGTCTCTTTCTGCACAAGTATCATAAAATATGCCATCAACAGGGGTAGAATATAAGATTTGTCGATATGTTCAAGGGATTTCGTCGAAAGTCTTTATTTCATAGCACGAAATCAATTCACTGACTTTACTGATTTTACGTATGATAGTATAGCAGCATAGTGAAACAATCTTTCAGTTTATGATGCAAGCATAAAACTTAGCACAGTTGTACTATAACTGTGGGCTAAACTGCCCCTTTTTAAAAAAAAAGTGGTTGCCTAGCAAGTTACGCAAACTTTCCTGATAAATTTTTAGTATATCAAGAGCATTCGACTAAGTGGCAATAACTAAAAAACAATTCAATGAAAAATCGTTTAATTCCAACCTGTCCAAGATCTCATTAATACAAATGATCACATCAAATTTCATTCAAATCAGGTGAAAAATGTAATCTCTATCGTGTTCACAAGCCATTTTCGACGCATTTTGGTTTAAACTATATTTATTTCTATACAAATTACATTATAAATACATTACAATTCTAAAATACAATCTAGTCGATCCAGAGACAAGCATAAAGCTTATTTTAGTCTGTTTCGACCGTATCTATATACAAAATTATTTACAATTGTTTCAAAATAATACATTAGTGAATCAGAAGGTCTATATACATGTATGTATAAATCCATTCATTGGTATAAGGCGTGAGCCAATTGTAACTTACGGCAGTAAATTAATAGACGTAGAGGGAGAGTATATATCGTAGGTATTAGTTAACAAAGCGTTTGGATAAGGAAATAAACTTTTGAACAGTAGAGAAAATATGAGCATTGATACTTAAAGATAAGTCTGGATTACCAGATAGAAGTGAAGAGATAGAGCGGTGATGAAATGGAAGGAGATTTATAGTCGTGTTGCGTGTATTAGAGAAGTGTCTGCAGTGAAGGAGGTAATGCTCGGAATCCTCAAAGGGATGTCCACATAAACATGAGGGATTGTCGCTGATGTGCATAATAAATTTGTGGGCTTGTAAGGTGCTTTTGCAATTTCTTAGTCTGGTATGTATTATTTGGAGGGGACAGTCCCCAGAGTAAAAATAGATAGGGGCAGAAGATTTAGAAATATATTTTGAGAGTTAATATTTTAATTTAGACAAAGAAGAAGAATTTCGAAGGGCAGTGGGTAATGTATTCCAGGTCGACGCATTTTGACTAAGTCAAGGGCAATAACTCAAAAACCATTCATCGAAAAATAGCCAAATTCGAACTAATCCGAGATCTCATGAATATAGATGCCCACACCAAATTTCATTCAAATCAGGTGAAAACTGTAGTCTCTATCGCGTTCACAAGCCAATTGTGGACGGACGGACAGGGGTGACGACAAATTACGACCACATTACAATGTGGGCGTATAAATAGGCACATTAGCCACGTGAAATTTTTAAATGGCAGCCATTTTTATACGCCCACACATTAATGTGGGCGTATATTGTAGTCGCCCCTGTCTGTCTGTCTGTCTGTCTGTCTGTCTGTCTGTCTGTCCGTCTGTCTGTCTGTCCACAATTGTTGTGGACACGATAGAGAGCTGGTTTTTTGATGGATTTTGATGAAACTTGCTGTGAGTGTTTGTTATTACCCAAGGATGAACCCTATTGAAAATCAGACGAATCGGAAAATATTTCATGGGTCATTGCCCTTGCTTTTGAAAATATGTTGTGGACACCATAGAGAGCTGGTTTCTTGATGGATTTTGATGAAACTTGGTATGAGTGTTTGTATTGACATTAGGATAAACCCTATTGAAAATCAGAAACATCGAAAAATATTTGATGAGTTATTGCCCTTGTTCTTTAAAACGCGTTAATTTTTCAGCCGTTAACGAAGTTGTGGACACGATAGAGAGCTGGTTTCTTGATGGAGTTTGATGAAACTTGCTGTGAGTGTTCATAAACAACCAAGAATGAACCCTATTGAAAATCAGACAAATCGAAAAATATTTCATGGGTTATTGCCCTTGCTTTTGAAAATATGTTGTGGACACCATAGAGAGCTGGTTTCTTGATGGATTTTGATGAAACTTGGTATGAGTGATGGTATTGACATTAGGATAAACCCTATTGAAAATCAGAAACATCGAAAAATATTTGATGAGTTATTGCCCTTGTTCTTTAAAACGCGTTAATTTTTCAGCCGTTAACAAAGTTGTGGACACGATAGAGAGCTGGTTTCTTGATGGCTTTTGATGAAACCTGCTGTGAGTTCATAAACCCCAAGTATGAACCCTATTGAAAATCAGACCAATCGAAAAATATTTCATGGGTTATTGCCCTTGCTTTTGAAAATATGTTGTGGACACCATAGAGAGCTGGTTTCTTGATGGATTTTGATGAAACTTGGTCTGAGTGTTTGTAATGACCTTGGGTTAAACCCTATTGAAAATCAGAAACATCGAAAAATATTTGATGAGTTATTGCCCTTGTTCTTTAAAACACGTTAATTTTTCAGCCGTTGACAAAGTTGTGGACACGATCGAGAGCTGGTTTCTTGATGGATTTTGATGAAACTTGCTGTGAGTGTTCATAAACACCCAAGTATGAACCCTATTGAAAATCAGACCAATCGAAAAATATTTCATGGGTTATTGCCCTTGCTTTTGAAAATATGTTGTGGACACCATAGAGAGTTGGTTTCTTGATGGATTTTGATGAAACTTGGTATGAGTGTTTGTATTGACATTAGGATAAACCCTATTGAAAATCAGAAACATCGAAAAATATTTGATGAGTTATTGCCCTTGTTCTTTAAAACGCGTTTATTTTTCAGCCGTTAACAAAGTTGTGGACACGATAGAGAGCTGGTTTCTTGATGGCTTTTGATGAAACTTGCTGTGAGTGTTCATAAACACCCAAGTATGAACCCTATTTAAAATCAGACCAATCGAAAAATATTTCATGGGTTATTGCCCTTGATTTTGAAAATATGTTGTGGACACGAAAGAGAGCTGGTTTCTTGGTGGATTTTGATGAAAATTGGTATGAATGTTTGTATTAACCTTGGGATAAACCCTATTGAAAATCAGAAACGACGACAAAATATTTTATGAATTATTGCCCTTGACTTATAAAACACATTAATTTTTCAGCCCGTTACACTCTCAAAGTTGTGGACACGATAGACAGCTGGTTTCTTGGTGTATTTTGATGAAACTTGCTGTGAGTTTTAATACACCCAAGGATTAAGCCTATTAAAAATCTGACGAAGCGAAAAATATTTTATGGGTTATTGCCCTTGCTTTTTTTAGATTATGTTGTGGACACGATAGAGAGCTTGTTTCTTGATGGATTTTGACGAAACTTGGTATGATTGTTCATAATCACCCAAGGATGAACCCTATTGAAAATTAGAAGAATTCAAAAATTTCTTGGGTTATTGCCCTTGTTAACTTGTAGTTGTAAACACTAAAAAATCGTTCAATTTTGTAAACATTCTTGATGGCACGGTTTTCGACACTGTTTCGTTTACTGATAGTTCTTGTCGACCTCTCGGACGACTTGGCTGCCATTACAAAAGTGGGCGTATTACGATGGGGCATCGCTATTTTTTAAAGATGGCAGACAAGGACTGGTGTTAAATTCTTTTTTTAAGCATAAAAGTAGCATAGGCACCAAAATTCCCCAATTTTTAGACCGACTTAAAAAGTGGACTAAATTAACCACAAGAGGTTTAACATGGGGTAAACGCCCTTAATGAAAGTTCTGCTGTATCAGAATAACTTTTCCAAGCTTGGACAATGTATTTTGCCACCGTTTTTTGAAAACGACACTCTTCAAAAGTTTTTGTACTTGAAGATTGTGATCCAAAGGCTACCTGCGATTGATCAAAGAAGCCATTACCGAATAATTGTATTCGTCACTTCGTAGCTATGCGAGACTGGGTTTTTGCCCATGTAAAGCTAACAACGAAGGCGCGGAATTAGCTCGATGATTGGAAAGATATTTTGTTCCATTTGTAATAATATCATATCAAGAAAGACAACTCTGTCAATCTTATTGTCTTAGGCTTATGCCTGTTTATGTACTCCTTGCCATTATATGTGTGAACCCCATATCGATAGTTTAATAAAATGTCTGAATAGAAGAACACGTTTCATTTATGCTGTCCTTTCTCATTCGCTTAATCTACTTATTGTTGGTACTCAAGCATACCATTACATGGTGCCAGAAGTGTACAATGGATCTAGCAGGAGTTCCACAACCCAAAATGGATTGGGAGGCCAACAACCTTCCAGACACGTGGAAAAAGTTCCAGCAACACGTCGCTCTTATTTTCGAGGGCCCGCTTAAGGATGAAGGTATGAAATGCACCTTTCTGCTCCTTTGGGTCGGCGACAAAGGTAGGGACATATTCAACACATGGAATGATATCCAGGACGAGAATCGATCAAAGCTGAATGTGTATTACGAACATTTCCAGGCTTACGTACAGCCAAAATCTAACCCCCTATTCGCCCGTTACAAGTTTAACAATGAAACCCAAGGTACGGCTTCGATTGAAGAGTTTGTGACAAAACTCAGACTGCTAGCAAAGGACTGCTCCTATAAGGATCCTGACGAAATGATCCGTGATCGGATTGTGTTTGATCGAATAAAATAAGGGAAAAACTGATCAATCAAGGGAAAGAACTTACTCTCGAGAAAGCAGTCGAAATCAGCCAGACGTATGAATATTCAAAGGAACAAATGAGGGTTATGGTCCCGGATAACAAGGAAATTGATGCAGTCAATAAATCCAGATCCAGGGGAGACAACTTCAGGAAGCCCGACAATTCCAGGAAGCCTGACGACAACCATCAGGCTAAGCGACAGTTCGGCAGTGGAAAACGACTCCAGAAGGAACGACGGCAGTCCCAGGATGATCACACCCCCCAGAATAAACCGACGACATGTGGTAACTGTGGATATGTGCATCGCAAATCGGAGAACTGTCCAGCGAAAGGGAAACAATGTGACAATTGCAAAAAATGGAATCATTTTCATAAAGTGTGTAGGTCAAAGAACGTGCATGTGGTTGAAAACATTCCTGACGATGAATTTTATGTAGATTGTATTAAATCTCAGCCAAGCACTATGCCTAGGCCTACATATAGACCTACCCCCACAGACCAGGCTTTTGTATCTCTCCAAATTGGTCCCAAATCTATACCTGTAAGATTCAAACTAGACACAGGGTCCCAGGTCAATGTTTTGCCCATGAACGAGTACAAAAAACTCGGTTTGAAAGGTTACCTCAAAAAGCCAACCAGAAAGCTTTTTGCCTACAATGGCCACAATCTGGAAACTAAAGGCTCCCTTAATCTTGAGTGTCGCTATGACAACCGCTATGATGTAGCAGAATTTTATGTGGTCGAAACCACATCGTCCCCAGTCTTGAGTCTCACTACATGTTTAGACTTAGCTCTTATCAAACTTGTTTTCTCTGTAGGTTCGACCCCAGAGCCAAACTTGTAAAAGAAGGTCTGCTGAAAACATACGCAGACGTTTTTAACGGCATTGGCTTGATACCAGGTGAGTGTAACATACGGACTGACCCCAATGTACCCCCTGTTGTCCACGCGCCAAGACGCGTACCTTTTGCCCTGCGTAACAGACTCCAGGATGAGATTGACCGCATGGAAAAACAGAATGTAGTTACCAAGGTTACTAAACCTATTGAGTGGATTAACTCCCTTGTAGTAGTTGAAAAAACATCAGGAAAACTTAGAGTTTGCTTAGACCCCCAAGATCTAAACCGCGCAATTCAAAGGCCCCATTACCCGATGCGTACTCTTGACGACATACTTCCGCAGTTGTCAGACGCGAAGTACTTTACGAAACTTGACGCTCGCTCGGGCTACTGGGCCATCAAACTCAGTTAAAGACAGGGTCCAGCGCTCAACGATTTTTTAAACTGTAAATCATTGGACAATTTATAAGACAATAAAAAAAATTTCATGAAAATCCATCCAGCAGTTTTTGAGAAATCGTTCCTCAAAGTGTCCATTTTCACCTGCCTGAGAAAAACTAATCAGTGAAAAGCCTAACATCCGGTTTTACTTAAAATCCACGTGTGACGTCACTGGTGGAACACATCGTCAATGACGTCTATATTGAAGCGGTAAGAAGGCTGTTTTCATATTGACATAAATTCATTCTCAATAGGCCATGTATTATTTTTTAACATATATTGTGATGTGGAATAGAATAGATAGAGGAATTTAACCATACCAATATCATACTTATTAAATTTAGGCCCCGATTCAGGAGAAAAACACATGGAAAGTCGTAGTGTTGATTGACCTACATTACATAGTCACTCATAGACTGATAGAGTATGACGATAGGCCGGCCTCTCAACCTTCACGTCTTTAACAGCTCATACCAGAATCCATAAAAATCACATCAAACCAGGTGATACATCATTAAAAGCGGAATTAAATCAGCTTTTTACCGATATCTATGAATAATTTTTAAAGGCATGTGTTTCCGAGAAACGGCAATTTGAAGTCGAATTTTCGGCAGTCGGTCATTTCATCGCCAATGTCAGAGTGCGTAGACAGAAACATCCAGACATCTATCATCATTGTGGGCTTATTGACTTACGTCTTGTTGATCAAGAAACACATTACATAAACATTGAGGCAAAATGGCGTCTCGAGTTTGTTCACTTTTTTACGGGAAAAGTTTTTTTACATGTCATTTTTTTCTCGCGATTTGGCTCAACGAATGTTTTAAAAATTAAAGGTCAATTCTGTAAGTATACCAGGATTATAATTTCAGTACAACAATATCTTATAGTGCCTTGAAATAATATGGAAATATTTAGCGAACTATGACTGGGCCAAAAAGCTTTCATTTCAATGTAGGCCGCCTCAATTACCGAAGCGGGAAGATCGTAGATATTCCACGCTATTTTCACAAATTTCACATGAAAGATCCGTAGTCTTAGTTTCTTTAGAATCAGAATTTTGTTTTTACAGTTCGACTTCAGTATATCAACCGGCGGCCCCCGGGAAATTTCGAAGGGAGAAAAATGGAATGACTTACGTCAAGCGAAATGTCAACTTCAAACTGAAAAATCTCGGCAATGCGTTTAGATAAAAAATATTTGAAAATATCTCTAAATAGCTGATTCATTTCCACTTTTATGATCAGTAACATGCTTTAATGAAAATGTTTGGATTAAAAGTAGGAGTTTTAAAATACGTGATGGTGAAGTAACGATCTCGCCATTTTACTTTGACTTTAGTTTTACTTTTAGACCATCTAGACCCCAATCAAATAAAATCGGAATTATATTGCTAGTAAACAAGTTTATATTTAGTAAAATGCATACCCACTGCACTAAAATTTAATTTATGGCAACAATCACGCCTTTGATACCGATTTATGATCATGTTTTCATTGTCTTATCGACAGTAAATTGTCAGCTTCATGTTGTTAATGCAGTAGAACTCATAAGCTCAGTGTTACGTCTCACACAACTGACGTCATCGGTCAAAGGTCAAATTTCTGACTTTTTGATGAATTGATAAAGGTGAGTTTTGGAGTTATTTGCTAATAACAGGAGAATGGTTCAACCGATTCACCTAATTTTTTTTTTGTTAAGTTATTGATAGGAAAACACATCATTGTGGTACCATATCGTTTAGCGCTGGACCCTGTCTTTAAGATTCCTCGTATTTAACCACTTTTAACACGCCTTTCGGTCGCTACAGGTTTCTAAGATTACCATTTGGTCTTAAATCGTCACAAGATGAATTTCAAAGAAAGATGGATGAAGTCTTTGAAGGGCTTCATGGCATTGCCATAATCGTTGACGACATTCTTGTTTACGGTTCAACACGTCAAAAACATGATCGGAACTTAATAAACGTTCTAAACCGAGCTCGGGAAAAGGGAATCAAACTAAACGAGGAAAAACTAGACGTCGGTGTCACTGAGGTCCAATATTTTGGCCATATTCTCTCGTCAGCAGGTCTTAAACCTGATCCGCAAAAGGTCACAGCCATTCGGGAAATGAAAGCACAACAAAGTCGCGCCGAGCTCGAAACATTCCTTGGCATGGTGAATTACCTGGCCAAGTTTTCGCCGAATTTAGCCACAATCACAAGCCCACTTCGTAGCTTACTGGCTAAAGATGTAGAATTTTCATGGGACAAGCCGCAAGCTGATGCTTTTGACAAAGTGAAAGACGTCATTACACAGAGTCCTGGGCCCGTGCTTTCTTACTTTGACCCCACAAAGCCAATCACATTACAGGTCGACGCGTCCAAATTCGGCCTCGGAGCAACGTTACTCCAAAACGGCAAACCTGTTGTATTTGCCTCAAAGTCACTCACCAATAGCGAAATTAACTACGCGCAGATCGAAAAAGAGTTATTCGCGATTCTGTTTGGGTGCAAGAGATTCCACCAGTACGTTTATGGTCAGAAAGTTCTGGTACAGACAGACCATAAGCCCCTGGTCAGCATTATAAAGAAACCAATGTATGCCGCTCCCCCTCGTTTGCAGCGCATGCTGCTACAATTACAACCGTATGACATAGAGCTAGTACATGTACCTGGAAAGGAAATCCCTGTTGCAGACACTCTCTCTCGCAACTTTAGTACGGACACATTTCCTTCTCTCACACGGGGAATGGATGTACATGTCCACATGATTATGTCTAGCTTACCGGTTAGTGATAGGAAATTAAATGAGATCAGACTGGAGACTGAATCAGATCCTCAACTCAGTATATTAAAGAAGATGATTCTAGAAGGTTCCACGAGAAAGAAAAAAATGTCTGACTGCAGTGTCAGATTACTGGAATCACCGTGATGAACTCTCAGTGGTTGATGGACTGATTATGAAAGGTCCAAAGATCGTGATCCCCAAGTCACTAAGGGCTCTTATGTTGCAATCAATACATGTTGGTCACATGGGCATTGATAAATGTTTGCAAATAGCACGTGACATTATGTTTTGGCCTAGGATGTCAGCAGAAATATCAGACCTAGTCCAAAATTGTCCTGTATGTTTAGAGCGCAGAAACTCAAATCAAAAAGAGCCACTAAAACCCCATGATACCCCAGAGTACCCATGGCAGACGGTAGCCACCGATTTGTTTGCGTGGGAAAACCAGGATTTTCTAGCGGTAGTAGATTACTACAGTCGATACTTCGAGGTAAAGAAGCTTCATAATACTAAGAGTTTAACAGTGATTAGGGAGTTGAAAATCATCTCCTCCAGGTTTGGGATCCCTGAAACATTGATTTCGGATAATGGTCCGCAGTTTTCTGGTCAGGAATTTGCCTCATGGGCTGCTGAGTGGAATTTCCAACACACCACCTCGAGCCCAAGATATCCTCAATCCAACGGACTCGCTGAAAAAACAGTTCAAACTGTCAAGCACATACTCAGCAAAACTAAGGCCGACAACCAAAATCCGTTTTTAGCGTTCTTAGAATACCGCAACACCCCCAATGACACTGGTTTCTCGCCTGCACAACTATTAATGGGTCGTAAACTACGCTCCTTTCTGCCAGTAGTCCGTAAACAGCTCGTACCCAGTACACCAAACGTTTCGAATGTTCGTCAAGCAATCATGTCGAGTCGTATTAAACAAAAAGCATACTTTGACAAATCTGCAAAACCGCTGAAACCTCTCGTCAAAGATAAGGCTGTCCGCGTACAAATGCCCGATCGCTCATGGAAACCGGCAATGGTTATCGAAAACCATGGCGACAGATCATATACTGTGCAAACAGAAAATGGCGGCGTTTATAGGCGAAACCGTAAACATCTTATGCAAACCAAAGAAAAACCTTGCAATTATTTGGAAGAGGTAGACGAAACACAACCTGTTCTGTTTGAGCCAAACGGTCAATCTAACCCTAGTCACAAAACACTCTTCCCTAGTCCCAATGTCGAACAAGATTCGGCTTTGCCCCAAATTACACAGTCCACTCCGTATGTTACACGCTCTGGTCGTGCAGTTAAACCAAAAACAATTGTATCAATGTAATCTCTTAATAGATTTCCTAATCTGTAATACATTATACTAATTGTTGGTATCATTATGTAAATATGTTGTGTTCTTGTTCTCAAGTTTCTTTTCTTGTTAATTAAGTAGGCTATGTGAATCCAGTAGTTCAAAATATAACTACATGTATCCTGAATGCTTATATTTCTAGTCAAAAAGTAAAAATCACATTTATTTTTCAATCATTTGTGTTATAATAATAGTGTTATATTTTATAAACCTTTATACAGGAGAACTTTCTAAAGGAGGGAGATGTAATAATATCATATCAAGAAAGACAACTCTGTCAATCTTATTGTCTTAGGCTTATGCCTGTTTATGTACTCCTTGCCATTATATGTGTGAACCCCATATCGATAGTTTAATAAAATGTCTGAATAGAAAAACACGTTTCATTTATGCTGTCCTTTCTCATTCGCTTAATCTACTTATTGTTGGTACTCAAGCATACCATTACACCATTGGCCAATGAATTTGGTCGGGTTAAAAACGTTGTTATGTTGGCATCACTCTGGAAAAGTCTTGGGTGATTTTCTTTTTCCACATTTTTTCTCGGTTGATAATGTGTCAGGCTCCAAGTGAAACAGAAAGAAATCTTTATAGTAAAGTTGAGATGTCTGGTCTGATGGTTAGTGATGGATGGGATAAATTAGTCAAGTAGCTAATGTAAATGAGGCCAGATTTCATATGTTGGCTCTGATAGCCCCAAAACGCCCCCCCCCCCCCCCCCCCCCCCCAAATGATAATATTTGAATAGACGATAATACAAATTTTATTATGTCGATAGCATAAAAAATAAAGGGTTATAACTTATTTATTCCAAAGATCACACCAGGTTTCATTCGAATTTGTTGAAATCTGTAGCTTCAATCCTGTTCACAAACAAATTTTGATGCATTTTTAGAAAGTCAAGGGCAATAACTAAAAACCGTTCATCGAAAATACGTCAAAAATTCGAACTTGACCGAGATCTTATCAATTTTAAGAACCATACGAAGTTTCATCAAAATCAAATGAAAACTGTAGCTTCTATTGACATAACGATCAATTTTCAATGCGTTTTATCAAAATCAAGGGGAATTACTCAAAAACCGTTTTTTGAAAATACGTCAAAATCAAACTTGACCGAGATCTTATCAATTCAAAGGATCTAAGATGCAAGGAACTCAACAGTAATTTTCAAACATTTCTCCCGAGAGAATCACCTTTAATCTTCCTCACAAGGCCTCAAAATCAATCCTAATTTTCAAAATGTTTGGGAAGAAGATACCCCAAACTCATCAGTTCTTTTTAGCCTTCAATGACCCTTGACTTAATTTATAAATCTGTGGTCTTTGTTCTTTAAATATAAGTTTAAACCAACCCCTAACTAGCACATTTGAAATTTTTAGTTATTTGTTAGGGGTGAAATGCAGAGAAATATTTTTTCTCAAGTGGGGAATCGGATCAAAAAGGTTGAGGATCACTGCTCTAATGCATTTGAATTTATTATTATCTCTTGAGTTATGAGTTCACATCAAACTCTTGAGTTTCTATTGCATGATTTTTTCAACCTTGTCCCTTTTTATACGCCCATCTCTCTCTATGTCCTCGGTTCCCAACCTTTTGGACTCTCCGAACTCTTTGCGCAATCTCCTGGTACCCTATGAGCAAACTGATTTTGAATAGCAGAAACCAATTTCTAGAATCTTTTTTCAAGCATCGCTGGCGAACCATCAGTACACAGTATTCCATTGGAATATTGTGCTTTTCCGTGAATGTAGAAACCAGATCCAGAACATCAACTGCTTTGGTAGTCGTGACGAGGGGTTGCACAAATACTTGCAGTTGGCTACATTGAGCGCAGTCCGTAGACTAGTCCAATTGCATACTTATTTTGAACGGACTGGCGTTGATTTCTTCAATCACCTGATCATGTATTATCGAAGTACTATTTTCTGGGGGTGTTGTATAGCTCTTGTTGTAAACGTATTAGCACTATGGATAAAACCGGTAACTCTGCATCCGAAGTTTAATCAACCAAACATGGAGACATTCAGGTAAATCGGCTGACCAGATTTAAACGTACACACAGAGAACGTCGGTATCCAAAACTTTTTTTTACAATACAAATACATCCAAATATATATAGTTAATGCATTACATAACAATGTACAATAATAATGATAAGTGATGTGGCAACATACCTTCAGCTTATGTTACCATGTTTGATAAAATCATTAATTAACAATGACATTGATAAGTTATAGTTTGGGGGTATGTATATTAAAATGAAAGGTATACATGGTCTTGCATATACTTACACTGCTATAGTATTGAAGAGCTGGACCATGTTCAGAGCGCATAGCTTGATAAGAATTTCACCGATTGTGTGAGGTTTTTTCACTTTGGCTATTCAATAGGCCACCCTATAAGACGCTTCAAGGGCCGGCTTTTGGGTAGGCACGAACCCGTGGCCCGTCCTAAGCTTACCGACCGTGCGGATTTAGCCTTCTAGCTGATTCAGGTGCCATTGCCCCCCGCCTCCAAACTTTTGGTATGGATCCGTCCCTGAGTTGACAAAGTCAAGATCTTGAATAACCATTGACAGAGATGTCTGTCTACCTTTTTACAATTTGTTTAAGAGGTCTCCCAGGTACACCCTGTGATGTTCGCAAATACCCCCAAGAGGAACCGGGACTTTATGTGAACGTATTTTGTGGGCACCCCTGTCCGTCAACATGTGCTTGTAAACACTCTAAAAACTAGATGTTTTGATGGGATCAAATGAATTTCAATATGTGTATACATAATCATAAAGCGAAGATCAAGGTAGAATTTGAGCTATTTTCGACCTCAGGACTGGAATCTCACGATTCTCGAATCTATCTGAGTTATTATTAAGATGAATACACATACCAAGTTTCACTCAAATCGAATGAAAACTGTAGTCTTTATCACATACACAAGTCAATTTTAACGTTTTGTCACTAAGTCAAAGGCAATAACTCTTAAACCAACGACTGGAATCACGCCATTTTCGAACTCATCTGAGATATTATCAGGATGAATACACATACCAAGTTTCATTTAAATCGGATAAAAACTCTAGCTTCTATCGCGTACACAAGTTAATTTTAACGTTATTTTTCACTAAGTCAATGGCAATAACTCATAAACCGACAACTGGAATTGCGCTATTTTTTTAACTCATCCGAGATATTATCACATACCAAGTTTCATTTGAATCGGATAAAAACTCTGGTCTCTATCGCGTACACAAGAAATTGTTGACGGACGGACAGGGCAGGGGTGACGGCAATATATTTCCACATTTTCATGTGGGCGTTTAAAAAGGAAAAATTGTTTATCGAATTATTGTCAATTTCAATCCTATAAATAAAATACATAAATACCAAAATTCAACAAAATCGGATTTAAAGCGATGCTTAAACAACTCCAAATAACCAATTTGGAGATCTCGGCAATTATATATTATATAAATATGCATAGTAAGATCCAAGTTTTTATACGCCCACATGAAAATGTGGACGTATATTGCCGTCACCCCTGTCCGTCCGTCCGTCGGTCAACAATTTCTTGTGTACATGATAGAAGCCAGAATTTTTATCCGATTCGAATGAAACTTGGTATGTGTATTCATCTTGATAATATCTCGAAAATGGCTCAATTCCAGTCGCCGATTTATGAGTTATTGCCCTTGACTTAGTGAAAAAACGTTAAAATTAACTTGTGTACGCAATAGAAGCTAGAGTTTTTATCTGATTTGAATGAAACTTGGTATGTGTATTCATCTTGATAATATCTCGGATGAGTTCAAAAATGGCACAATTACAGTCGTCGATTTATGAGTTATTGCCCTTGACTTAGTGAAAAAAACGTTGAAATTAACTTGTGTACGCAATAGAAGCTAGAGTTTTTATCCGATTTGAATGAAACTTGGTGTGTGTATTCATCTTTATAATATCTCGGATGAGTTCGAAAATGGCGCAATTCCAGTCGTCGGTTTATGGGTTAATGCCCTTGGCTTCGTGAAAAAACATTAAAATTAACTTGTATATGCGATAGAAGCTAGAGTTTTTATCTGATTTGAATGAATCTTGGTATGTGTATTCATCTTGATAATATCTTGGATGAGTTCGAAAATGGCGTGATTCCAGTCGTTGGTTTAAGAGTTATTGCCTTTGACTTAGTGACAAAACGTTAAAATTGACTTGTGTATGTGATAAAGACTACAGTTTTCATTCGATTTGAGTGAAACTTGGTATGTGTATTCATCTTGATAATATCTCAAATGAGTTTAAAAATGGCAAAATTCCAGTTAAAATGAACTTGGTATGTTTATTCATAATTGATAATAACTCAGATAAATTCGAGAATTGTACGTTTCTAGTCGTCGGTTTATGAGTTATCGCCCTAGACTTAGTGAAAAAACGTTAAAATTGTGTACATGATAGAGGCTAGAGTTTTCATTCGAATCGATTCATCCAAATATCAGCTCAAATAAGTGCGATGGTGCAATCAACTTTTTCAAATATTTAAATTTGCTGAAGTGGGCGTATGTTACCTTGCCTGGCAAGCTATCTTATCAAGTTTAGTTTGCAGCATTTAATATTTTTTTTTTTAGCAGAAGTGTACGTATTTGATGAATGAAAAGCCATTATATGGCCGGCTTAATAGGAGTCCTTAATTAAAGAAAATAAAAACTAATAGACCATTACAAGAGTGCTTTAAACTTCATTTTAAGACAATAGATCGTTTGATGAAAGTTTTCGTCAATAAATCTTTATTTCTACAGACAGTATCTAAATCAGGGTAGTTTTAAATAAAGCCTTTGTTAACCGTTTGAGAAAGGAAATGGCTTGCTTCAGTTAAAATTGATAAGATTATTGTTGATAATGGAATTAAATCAGAAATATATCGGAAGTTGTTAATCGCTTACTCATCTTTTAAATCTTTGGCATAGCATTACTTTCTCGATAAAACAAAACTACAAGAGAATATACCCCTATAACAAAATATAGTCACAGTGTACTAACAAATCAAATTTGACCGCATGAACGCATATATTTATGTGCAGTCTTTACTCATGAGTACTACAGAGTACATTTACACTTAGTTTGGACTGGATGTTTTATTTTGATTTTCAAAAACTTTATTTAATCAATTCACGAACAATTTAATTTTAATCAAATTATTATACAGATCATAGCAAACTGAATAAGGAATATTTTATCAAATTATCAAAATCATACAGATCATAGCATACTGACTGAATACAGAATAATATACAAGTTATCAATTTTCCCATGCAGTGGCTGGTTTTTGTGATTAATAAAATAAAACTGCAAGCCGATCAAGACCAATTTCTTATTGATATATTTGTTTTTCTACACAATAAACAAAGTTTTTATTAAGTAAGGGGCAATAACTCTAAAACACGTCAGTCCAATAACTACCCAAATGTTAATAGTATATGTGAATGGAGTTATACAGAACCGTAGTTCACATCAGTCAAGACCTAATTCTCACAATAATATTGCGAAGCGAAGCTATCAACTGTAGTTCTCAGAAAAAATCCTCTGCCATTCACCCGCTCAAATAACTAAAAAACGAAAAACTGAATCATATTAGTCATAAGTATTGGATGAATCTTATAAACAGGACACAGATCTACCATGTAGAGTTGATTTCTGGGCCGGGAAACACTGGAAGCACTCGCATCTACTGTTTGGAAAATAGAAAGACATTTAAAAATATATACTGTCTGTATAGGTTAATGGCCGAAAGCAGTCCAATAAGTTCAATAATGATCGTAACACAAGGACCGACGGTCCGCGTGTTACGTCATTATTGAACGCATTGGACTGCTTGAGGACCATTAACCTACTTAAAATACAGATCAACCAAAAACACTCTTGGCAAAATGCCCGTACCAATAAGTTAAATATTGGACCGTCAAGAACAAAGGGTGACGTCACATCTGTATTTTAAACTGAGTTACTGTCCTTGTATATAAAAAAATATTGAATATCAACCAAGCAAGTTCGGATGGAAGTGTCATAATAAAGAATAAATAGTGGGCGTATGTTACTTTTGCCTCACTATATAACGGTTGATTTCGCAGTATCTGAGACCTTTCTCGTTATAACGCTCCACTATTTAGGGTTTGGAGATTCTGAGCTAACATACAACATACATACAACTCATACAAGTTTCTCCTATTCACACTTTTGTTTCTAATTAACCTCCAATTCCCCCTCTTTCCAAATTTCACTCCTAGCATTTCAATCCCCCGGGGAATGCATATAGAGACTGAAGAATGTATCCCCAGAAAGTGGAGAGTTTCAATCTAGAACATGCTCGATCTACAAGAAAGTGTACGAGAGCAAATCTTCTAAAAATTCTATAATAAAGTTGAGTCTGCTAACTAAATATAATTATTAATGACTTTCAACCACCCAACTAAATTATTATTATACCCCAGAGTTAATCCTAATCTATCAAAGATAATGAAACAATTTTACACTCTTATGCTTCTAATTAAAGGTTAAGAGTCAAATTAGTAGGTTTAGAACCTAACAAACAATTGACTTGTTTACAATCAGCTTGATACTGTTGTATCTTTATATTTTCACTATCCGTTCGACCAATTAAACCTTAGTTTCAGAACCTGGATTTTTTTGGGCTAAGCTGATCAGTAATAGTGGTCACAACTCGAAATTTCAGCCTTCAAACCCCCGTGTAGTAATTATTATAAGCGTATTGCATTATTATGAAACACATAATATAGATAAAGGCAGATAAATGTTTAGGTAGGGATATAATTAAATGGATAGTGCGATTTTTGTGCAGTTCTAATACTTCTTCAAGGCCCAAATTTTATATGAAAGAGATTTTCTGCCGATTTGGAATTCGTCAAAGTTGTCGTACAATCATTCTCATATACAATCTCAAACATGTAATGTTGCTTAAAGGCTTATAGTCGTCTAAATATTCGCTCTAGCTCGTCTAATAATCAGAAACATAGCTTGCCAGGCAAGGTAATATACGCCCACTTGCAGCTTTGACTTTATAAACAAATATATTTGAGAGTAACAGGAAAAAATATTCAACCTTCAGTCATACACTTCTTTTGACCTTTTTGTGATAATACTGAATAATATCATCCAAATCCATCATAGATTATGTATTCTAGAGTGTTTACGAGCCAAAAATCGAACGCATTTTCAAGAACAAGGGCAATAATTCAAAGTAAATATTTATTCGATTTTGTTGATTTTCAAAAGGGTTCATCCTTATCACTAAGTTTCGTCAAAATCCTTTCAGAATTGTGACCTGTAGAGTATGGTAGTAGGGCGTTTCACACCCAGATAATTCCCTCCCGGACAATTCCCGCCCGACCAATTTATATCGGGACATTTCGCACCAGGATGATTTGCATCAGGACAACTTCCACCCGAGGCATTTGACACCCGGGCACTTTACACCCAGGACGATTACCATCCAGGAAAACTGCCACCCGAGACATTTGACACCCGGGCACTTTGCATCCAGGACAAATTTCAACCTAGGAAAACTTCCACCCGAGACATTTCACACAAGGACGATTCACATCCAGGAAAATTGCCACCCGGAAATTTCACACACGGGAAATTCGCACCCATGACAATTTTCACCCATAAGAAACGCATTCCCGTCTCTTACACAAACAACAAACTACAAGGGGTCTATTGCAATAAAATCATGCGTAGTTTCTTATGGGTGGAAATTGTCATGTGTGCGAACTGCCCTTGTGCAAAATTTCCGGGTGGCAGTTTTCCTGGATGTGAATCGTCCTTGTGTGAAGCACCCGGGTGTGAAATGTCTCGCGATGGGAAATTTTCCTAGGTGGAATTTGTCCTTGGTGCAAAGTGCCCGGGTGTGAAATGTCTCGGGTGGAAGTTTTCCTGATGCAAATCATCTTGATGCGAAATGTCCCGATAGGAATTGATCGGGCGGGAATTGTCTGGACGGGAGTTATCTGGGTGTGAAATGTCCGCGCACGGTAGAGGATTTACGAGCCAAAAATCGAACAAGAACAAGGGCAATAATTCATAGTAAATATTTTTCGATTCTTTTGATTTTCAATAGGGTTCATCCTTGGGTGATAATAAACAATTTCAGCAAGTTTCGTCAAAATCCGTTAAGAATTGTTACTTGTAGAGTGTTAACAAGCTAAAAATCGATCGCGTTTTAAAGAACAAGGGCAATAATTCATATTAAATATTTCTCGATTCTTCTGATTTTCTATAGGGTTCATCCTCGGGTGATAATAAACAATTTCAGCAAGTTTCGTCAAAATCCGTTAAGAATTGTGACCTGTAGAGTGTTAATGAGCAATTGTGGACGGACGGACCGACGGACATGGGTGACGGCAATATACGCTCCACATTTCATGTGGGCGTATAATAAAAATGTAAATTAAATGATCTCCTTGCTAAAAAAAATACCTTTTATTTTGATCGAAAGTTTCCTAGCGACAATTTTATCAGTGATGGCTGCCATTTTAATTATCGCGACTTCCGTCGTCTGTGACTGCTTCAAATTTTGTTTCAGTGTAAGACGGTACTTTTGGGAGATTTTTGTTAAGTTTTTACATTCCATCGATGAGAAAATTCTTCGAAATTTCCGAAAAACGTAAATTTATAAAGGTTGGCCAATTCGTTAAGACCTGAGAGGCGTTCAAACACCAGGAATCCTCATTCCCGGAGTTCCGCTATTGGTTTGTATAGGACGGATCCCTAACTAGGGTGACGATAATATACGCTCCACATTTCATGTGGGCGTATAAAAAGCGCACAGATGCAAGAAGGGCCTGACCGTGCATGCGTACGCCACCAAATGTTGTCACCATTCCACAAACCAGTGGCATATTTTGAGGACAAAATAAAAACTGGCTCAATTTTCACTAGCAATTGAAACTCGCAAGATTTGAACAATTTCATGAACAAATTCCAACGGCCAAAATTGTAGGGCCAAGTATGGAAGTATTCAATTGCACATTTTTGAAGATCTTTAGCAGTTTGCAACACCTTCGAAAGTCGAAATAGAGCTAATCTGCGCGACCCTAAAAAATCTGTAGCTTCTTAAATTAGTTTTTTTTTTTTATGAAATTTCGTGAAAGTCGGTCCTTTCCAAATCGAGATACCTTTACGTGTTATGCTGTTATGCTACTTTTCATTTGTATTCCATCATCATGGTTCTATAATTCGTCTTAGAAACTGAATTTTTACGGTAAACAGTCAAACAGGCTAGTCTATAGTAACCCTCAAGCAAATGGTAATACAATCTTAGGATTTGGCACATACGTCCTGTAGAACAATTGGAACAATTAGTGGTTGTTTTTCTACAGACAGTATCTAAATCAGGGTAGTTTTAAATAAAGCCTTTGTTAACCGTTTGAGAAAGGAAATGGCTTGCTTCAGTTAAAATTGATAAGATTATTGTTGATAATGGAATTAAATCAGAAATATATCGGAAGTTGTTAATCGCTTACTCATCTTTTAAATCTTTGGCATAGCATTACTTTCTCGATAAAACAAAACTACAAGAGAATATACCCCTATAACAAAATATAGTCACAGTGTACTAACAAATCAAATTTGACCGCATGAACGCATATATTTATGTGCAGTCTTTACTCATGAGTACTACAGAGTACATTTACACTTAGTTTGGACTGGATGTTTTATTTTGATTTTCAAAAACTTTATTTAATCAATTCACGAACAATTTAATTTTAATCAAATTATTATACAGATCATAGCAAACTGAATAAGGAATATTTTATCAAATTATCAAAATCATACAGATCATAGCATACTGACTGAATACAGAATAATATACAAGTTATCAATTTTCCCATGCAGTGGCTGGTTTTTGTGATTAATAAAATAAAACTGCAAGCCGATCAAGACCAATTTCTTATTGATATATTTGTTTTTCTACACAATAAACAAAGTTTTTATTAAGTAAGGGGCAATAACTCTAAAACACGTCAGTCCAATAACTACCCAAATGTTAATAGTATATGTGAATGGAGTTATACAGAACCGTAGTTCACATCAGTCAAGACCTAATTCTCACAATAATATTGCGAAGCGAAGCTATCAACTGTAGTTCTCAGAAAAAATCCTCTGCCATTCACCCGCTCAAATAACTAAAAAACGAAAAACTGAATCATATTAGTCATAAGTATTGGATGAATCTTATAAACAGGACACAGATCTACCATGTAGAGTTGATTTCTGGGCCGGGAAACACTGGAAGCACTCGCATCTACTGTTTGGAAAATAGAAAGACATTTAAAAATATATACTGTCTGTATAGGTTAATGGCCGAAAGCAGTCCAATAAGTTCAGTAATGATCGTAACACAAGGACCGACGGTCCGCGTGTTACGTCATTATTGAACGCATTGGACTGCTTGAGGACCATTAACCTACTTAAAATACAGATCAACCAAAAACACTCTTGGCAAAATGCCCGTACCAATAAGTTAAATATTGGACCGTCAAGAACAAAGGGTGACGTCACATCTGTATTTTAAACTGAGTTACTGTCCTTGTATATAAAAAAATATTGAATATCAACCAAGCAAGTTCGGATGGAAGTGTCATAATAAAGAATAAATAGTGGGCGTATGTTACTTTTGCCTCACTATATAACGGTTGATTTCGCAGTATCTGAGACCTTTCTCGTTATAACGCTCCACTATTTAGGGTTTGGAGATTCTGAGCTAACATACAACATACATACAACTCATACAAGTTTCTCCTATTCACACTTTTGTTTCTAATTAACCTCCAATTCCCCCTCTTTCCAAATTTCACTCCTAGCATTTCAATCCCCCGGGGAATGCATATAGAGACTGAAGAATGTATCCCCAGAAAGTGGAGAGTTTCAATCTAGAACATGCTCGATCTACAAGAAAGTGTACGAGAGCAAATCTTCTAAAAATTCTATAATAAAGTTGAGTCTGCTAACTAAATATAATTATTAATGACTTTCAACCACCCAACTAAATTATTATTATACCCCAGAGTTAATCCTAATCTATCAAAGATAATGAAACAATTTTACACTCTTATGCTTCTAATTAAAGGTTAAGAGTCAAATTAGTAGGTTTAGAACCTAACAAACAATTGACTTGTTTACAATCAGCTTGATACTGTTGTATCTTTATATTTTCACTATCCGTTCGACCAATTAAACCTTAGTTTCAGAACCTGGATTTTTTTGGGCTAAGCTGATCAGTAATAGTGGTCACAACTCGAAATTTCAGCCTTCAAACCCCCGTGTAGTAATTATTATAAGCGTATTGCATTATTATGAAACACATAATATAGATAAAGGCAGATAAATGTTTAGGTAGGGATATAATTAAATGGATAGTGCGATTTTTGTGCAGTTCTAATACTTCTTCAAGGCCCAAATTTTATATGAAAGAGATTTTCTGCCGATTTGGAATTCGTCAAAGTTGTCGTACAATCATTCTCATATACAATCTCAAACATGTAATGTTGCTTAAAGGCTTATAGTCGTCTAAATATTCGCTCTAGCTCGTCTAATAATCAGAAACATAGCTTGCCAGGCAAGGTAATATACGCCCACTTGCAGCTTTGACTTTATAAACAAATATATTTGAGAGTAACAGGAAAAAATATTCAACCTTCAGTCATACACTTCTTTTGACCTTTTTGTGATAATACTGAATAATATCATCCAAATCCATCATAGATTATGTATTCTAGAGTGTTTACGAGCCAAAAATCGAACGCATTTTCAAGAACAAGGGCAATAATTCAAAGTAAATATTTATTCGATTTTGTTGATTTTCAAAAGGGTTCATCCTTATCACTAAGTTTCGTCAAAATCCTTTCAGAATTGTGACCTGTAGAGTATGGTAGTAGGGCGTTTCACACCCAGATAATTCCCTCCCGGACAATTCCCGCCCGACCAATTTATATCGGGACATTTCGCACCAGGATGATTTGCATCAGGACAACTTCCACCCGAGGCATTTGACACCCGGGCACTTTACACCCAGGACGATTACCATCCAGGAAAACTGCCACCCGAGACATTTGACACCCGGGCACTTTGCATCCAGGACAAATTTCAACCTAGGAAAACTTCCACCCGAGACATTTCACACAAGGACGATTCACATCCAGGAAAATTGCCACCCGGAAATTTCACACACGGGAAATTCGCACCCATGACAATTTTCACCCATAAGAAACGCATTCCCGTCTCTTACACAAACAACAAACTACAAGGGGTCTATTGCAATAAAATCATGCGTAGTTTCTTATGGGTGGAAATTGTCATGTGTGCGAACTGCCCTTGTGCAAAATTTCCGGGTGGCAGTTTTCCTGGATGTGAATCGTCCTTGTGTGAAGCACCCGGGTGTGAAATGTCTCGCGATGGGAAATTTTCCTAGGTGGAATTTGTCCTTGGTGCAAAGTGCCCGGGTGTGAAATGTCTCGGGTGGAAGTTTTCCTGATGCAAATCATCTTGATGCGAAATGTCCCGATAGGAATTGATCGGGCGGGAATTGTCCGGACGGGAGTTATCTGGGTGTGAAATGTCCGCGCACGGTAGAGGATTTACGAGCCAAAAATCGAACAAGAACAAGGGCAATAATTCATAGTAAATATTTTTCGATTCTTTTGATTTTCAATAGGGTTCATCCTTGGGTGATAATAAACAATTTCAGCAAGTTTCGTCAAAATCCGTTAAGAATTGTTACTTGTAGAGTGTTAACAAGCTAAAAATCGATCGCGTTTTAAAGAACAAGGGCAATAATTCATATTAAATATTTCTCGATTCTTCTGATTTTCTATAGGGTTCATCCTCGGGTGATAATAAACAATTTCAGCAAGTTTCGTCAAAATCCGTTAAGAATTGTGACCTGTAGAGTGTTAATGAGCAATTGTGGACGGACGGACCGACGGACATGGGTGACGGCAATATACGCTCCACATTTCATGTGGGCGTATAATAAAAATGTAAATTAAATGATCTCCTTGCTAAAAAAAATACCTTTTATTTTGATCGAAAGTTTCCTAGCGACAATTTTATCAGTGATGGCTGCCATTTTAATTATCGCGACTTCCGTCGTCTGTGACTGCTTCAAATTTTGTTTCAGTGTAAGACGGTACTTTTGGGAGATTTTTGTTAAGTTTTTACATTCCATCGATGAGAAAATTCTTCGAAATTTCCGAAAAACGTAAATTTATAAAGGTTGGCCAATTCGTTAAGACCTGAGAGGCGTTCAAACACCAGGAATCCTCATTCCCGGAGTTCCGCTATTGGTTTGTATAGGACGGATCCCTAACTAGGGTGACGATAATATACGCTCCACATTTCATGTGGGCGTATAAAAAGCGCACAGATGCAAGAAGGGCCTGACCGTGCATGCGTACGCCACCAAATGTTGTCACCATTCCACAAACCAGTGGCATATTTTGAGGACAAAATAAAAACTGGCTCAATTTTCACTAGCAATTGAAACTCGCAAGATTTGAACAATTTCATGAACAAATTCCAACGGCCAAAATTGTAGGGCCAAGTATGGAAGTATTCAATTGCACATTTTTGAAGATCTTTAGCAGTTTGCAACACCTTCGAAAGTCGAAATAGAGCTAATCTGCGCGACCCTAAAAAATCTGTAGCTTCTTAAATTAGTTTTTTTTTTTTATGAAATTTCGTGAAAGTCGGTCCTTTCCAAATCGAGATACCTTTACGTGTTATGCTGTTATGCTACTTTTCATTTGTATTCCATCATCATGGTTCTATAATTCGTCTTAGAAACTGAATTTTTACGGTAAACAGTCAAACAGGCTAGTCTATAGTAACCCTCAAGCAAATGGTAATACAATCTTAGGATTTGGCACATACGTCCTGTAGAACAATTGGAACAATTAGTGGTTGTTTTTCTACAGACAGTATCTAAATCAGGGTAGTTTTAAATAAAGCCTTTGTTAACCGTTTGAGAAAGGAAATGGCTTGCTTCAGTTAAAATTGATAAGATTATTGTTGATAATGGAATTAAATCAGAAATATATCGGAAGTTGTTAATCGCTTACTCATCTTTTAAATCTTTGGCATAGCATTACTTTCTCGATAAAACAAAACTACAAGAGAATATACCCCTATAACAAAATATAGTCACAGTGTACTAACAAATCAAATTTGACCGCATGAACGCATATATTTATGTGCAGTCTTTACTCATGAGTACTACAGAGTACATTTACACTTAGTTTGGACTGGATGTTTTATTTTGATTTTCAAAAACTTTATTTAATCAATTCACGAACAATTTAATTTTAATCAAATTATTATACAGATCATAGCAAACTGAATAAGGAATATTTTATCAAATTATCAAAATCATACAGATCATAGCATACTGACTGAATACAGAATAATATACAAGTTATCAATTTTCCCATGCAGTGGCTGGTTTTTGTGATTAATAAAATAAAACTGCAAGCCGATCAAGACCAATTTCTTATTGATATATTTGTTTTTCTACACAATAAACAAAGTTTTTATTAAGTAAGGGGCAATAACTCTAAAACACGTCAGTCCAATAACTACCCAAATGTTAATAGTATATGTGAATGGAGTTATACAGAACCGTAGTTCACATCAGTCAAGACCTAATTCTCACAATAATATTGCGAAGCGAAGCTATCAACTGTAGTTCTCAGAAAAAATCCTCTGCCATTCACCCGCTCAAATAACTAAAAAACGAAAAACTGAATCATATTAGTCATAAGTATTGGATGAATCTTATAAACAGGACACAGATCTACCATGTAGAGTTGATTTCTGGGCCGGGAAACACTGGAAGCACTCGCATCTACTGTTTGGAAAATAGAAAGACATTTAAAAATATATACTGTCTGTATAGGTTAATGGCCGAAAGCAGTCCAATAAGTTCAGTAATGATCGTAACACAAGGACCGACGGTCCGCGTGTTACGTCATTATTGAACGCATTGGACTGCTTGAGGACCATTAACCTACTTAAAATACAGATCAACCAAAAACACTCTTGGCAAAATGCCCGTACCAATAAGTTAAATATTGGACCGTCAAGAACAAAGGGTGACGTCACATCTGTATTTTAAACTGAGTTACTGTCCTTGTATATAAAAAAATATTGAATATCAACCAAGCAAGTTCGGATGGAAGTGTCATAATAAAGAATAAATAGTGGGCGTATGTTACTTTTGCCTCACTATATAACGGTTGATTTCGCAGTATCTGAGACCTTTCTCGTTATAACGCTCCACTATTTAGGGTTTGGAGATTCTGAGCTAACATACAACATACATACAACTCATACAAGTTTCTCCTATTCACACTTTTGTTTCTAATTAACCTCCAATTCCCCCTCTTTCCAAATTTCACTCCTAGCATTTCAATCCCCCGGGGAATGCATATAGAGACTGAAGAATGTATCCCCAGAAAGTGGAGAGTTTCAATCTAGAACATGCTCGATCTACAAGAAAGTGTACGAGAGCAAATCTTCTAAAAATTCTATAATAAAGTTGAGTCTGCTAACTAAATATAATTATTAATGACTTTCAACCACCCAACTAAATTATTATTATACCCCAGAGTTAATCCTAATCTATCAAAGATAATGAAACAATTTTACACTCTTATGCTTCTAATTAAAGGTTAAGAGTCAAATTAGTAGGTTTAGAACCTAACAAACAATTGACTTGTTTACAATCAGCTTGATACTGTTGTATCTTTATATTTTCACTATCCGTTCGACCAATTAAACCTTAGTTTCAGAACCTGGATTTTTTTGGGCTAAGCTGATCAGTAATAGTGGTCACAACTCGAAATTTCAGCCTTCAAACCCCCGTGTAGTAATTATTATAAGCGTATTGCATTATTATGAAACACATAATATAGATAAAGGCAGATAAATGTTTAGGTAGGGATATAATTAAATGGATAGTGCGATTTTTGTGCAGTTCTAATACTTCTTCAAGGCCCAAATTTTATATGAAAGAGATTTTCTGCCGATTTGGAATTCGTCAAAGTTGTCGTACAATCATTCTCATATACAATCTCAAACATGTAATGTTGCTTAAAGGCTTATAGTCGTCTAAATATTCGCTCTAGCTCGTCTAATAATCAGAAACATAGCTTGCCAGGCAAGGTAATATACGCCCACTTGCAGCTTTGACTTTATAAACAAATATATTTGAGAGTAACAGGAAAAAATATTCAACCTTCAGTCATACACTTCTTTTGACCTTTTTGTGATAATACTGAATAATATCATCCAAATCCATCATAGATTATGTATTCTAGAGTGTTTACGAGCCAAAAATCGAACGCATTTTCAAGAACAAGGGCAATAATTCAAAGTAAATATTTATTCGATTTTGTTGATTTTCAAAAGGGTTCATCCTTATCACTAAGTTTCGTCAAAATCCTTTCAGAATTGTGACCTGTAGAGTATGGTAGTAGGGCGTTTCACACCCAGATAATTCCCTCCCGGACAATTCCCGCCCGACCAATTTATATCGGGACATTTCGCACCAGGATGATTTGCATCAGGACAACTTCCACCCGAGGCATTTGACACCCGGGCACTTTACACCCAGGACGATTACCATCCAGGAAAACTGCCACCCGAGACATTTGACACCCGGGCACTTTGCATCCAGGACAAATTTCAACCTAGGAAAACTTCCACCCGAGACATTTCACACAAGGACGATTCACATCCAGGAAAATTGCCACCCGGAAATTTCACACACGGGAAATTCGCACCCATGACAATTTTCACCCATAAGAAACGCATTCCCGTCTCTTACACAAACAACAAACTACAAGGGGTCTATTGCAATAAAATCATGCGTAGTTTCTTATGGGTGGAAATTGTCATGTGTGCGAACTGCCCTTGTGCAAAATTTACGGGTGGCAGTTTTCCTGGATGTGAATCGTCCTTGTGTGAAGCACCCGGGTGTGAAATGTCTCGCGATGGGAAATTTTCCTAGGTGGAATTTGTCCTTGGTGCAAAGTGCCCGGGTGTGAAATGTCTCGGGTGGAAGTTTTCCTGTTGCAAATCATCTTGATGCGAAATGTCCCGATAGGAATTGATCGGGCGGGAATTGTCCGGACGGGAGTTATCTGGGTGTGAAATGTCCGCGCACGGTAGAGGATTTACGAGCCAAAAATCGAACAAGAACAAGGGCAATAATTCATAGTAAATATTTTTCGATTCTTTTGATTTTCAATAGGGTTCATCCTTGGGTGATAATAAACAATTTCAGCAAGTTTCGTCAAAATCCGTTAAGAATTGTTACTTGTAGAGTGTTAACAAGCTAAAAATCGATCGCGTTTTAAAGAACAAGGGCAATAATTCATATTAAATATTTCTCGATTCTTCTGATTTTCTATAGGGTTCATCCTCGGGTGATAATAAACAATTTCAGCAAGTTTCGTCAAAATCCGTTAAGAATTGTGACCTGTAGAGTGTTAATGAGCAATTGTGGACGGACGGACCGACGGACATGGGTGACGGCAATATACGCTCCACATTTCATGTGGGCGTATAATAAAAATGTAAATTAAATGATCTCCTTGCTAAAAAAAATACCTTTTATTTTGATCGAAAGTTTCCTAGCGACAATTTTATCAGTGATGGCTGCCATTTTAATTATCGCGACTTCCGTCGTCTGTGACTGCTTCAAATTTTGTTTCAGTGTAAGACGGTACTTTTGGGAGATTTTTGTTAAGTTTTTACATTCCATCGATGAGAAAATTCTTCGAAATTTCCGAAAAACGTAAATTTATAAAGGTTGGCCAATTCGTTAAGACCTGAGAGGCGTTCAAACACCAGGAATCCTCATTCCCGGAGTTCCGCTATTGGTTTGTATAGGACGGATCCCTAACTAGGGTGACGATAATATACGCTCCACATTTCATGTGGGCGTATAAAAAGCGCACAGATGCAAGAAGGGCCTGACCGTGCATGCGTACGCCACCAAATGTTGTCACCATTCCACAAACCAGTGGCATATTTTGAGGACAAAATAAAAACTGGCTCAATTTTCACTAGCAATTGAAACTCGCAAGATTTGAACAATTTCATGAACAAATTCCAACGGCCAAAATTGTAGGGCCAAGTATGGAAGTATTCAATTGCACATTTTTGAAGATCTTTAGCAGTTTGCAACACCTTCGAAAGTCGAAATAGAGCTAATCTGCGCGACCCTAAAAAATCTGTAGCTTCTTAAATTAGTTTTTTTTTTTTATGAAATTTCGTGAAAGTCGGTCCTTTCCAAATCGAGATACCTTTACGTGTTATGCTGTTATGCTACTTTTCATTTGTATTCCATCATCATGGTTATATAATTCGTCTTAGAAACTGAATTTTTACGGTAAACAGTCAAACAGGCTAGTCTATAGTAACCCTCAAGCAAATGGTAATACAATCTTAGGATTTGGCACATACGTCCTGTAGAACAATTGGAACAATTAGTGGTTGTTTTTCTACAGACAGTATCTAAATCAGGGTAGTTTTAAATAAAGCCTTTGTTAACCGTTTGAGAAAGGAAATGGCTTGCTTCAGTTAAAATTGATAAGATTATTGTTGATAATGGAATTAAATCAGAAATATATCGGAAGTTGTTAATCGCTTACTCATCTTTTAAATCTTTGGCATAGCATTACTTTCTCGATAAAACAAAACTACAAGAGAATATACCCCTATAACAAAATATAGTCACAGTGTACTAACAAATCAAATTTGACCGCATGAACGCATATATTTATGTGCAGTCTTTACTCATGAGTACTACAGAGTACATTTACACTTAGTTTGGACTGGATGTTTTATTTTGATTTTCAAAAACTTTATTTAATCAATTCACGAACAATTTAATTTTAATCAAATTATTATACAGATCATAGCAAACTGAATAAGGAATATTTTATCAAATTATCAAAATCATACAGATCATAGCATACTGACTGAATACAGAATAATATACAAGTTATCAATTTTCCCATGCAGTGGCTGGTTTTTGTGATTAATAAAATAAAACTGCAAGCCGATCAAGACCAATTTCTTATTGATATATTTGTTTTTCTACACAATAAACAAAGTTTTTATTAAGTAAGGGGCAATAACTCTAAAACACGTCAGTCCAATAACTACCCAAATGTTAATAGTATATGTGAATGGAGTTATACAGAACCGTAGTTCACATCAGTCAAGACCTAATTCTCACAATAATATTGCGAAGCGAAGCTATCAACTGTAGTTCTCAGAAAAAATCCTCTGCCATTCACCCGCTCAAATAACTAAAAAACGAAAAACTGAATCATATTAGTCATAAGTATTGGATGAATCTTATAAACAGGACACAGATCTACCATGTAGAGTTGATTTCTGGGCCGGGAAACACTGGAAGCACTCGCATCTACTGTTTGGAAAATAGAAAGACATTTAAAAATATATACTGTCTGTATAGGTTAATGGCCGAAAGCAGTCCAATAAGTTCAGTAATGATCGTAACACAAGGACCGACGGTCCGCGTGTTACGTCATTATTGAACGCATTGGACTGCTTGAGGACCATTAACCTACTTAAAATACAGATCAACCAAAAACACTCTTGGCAAAATGCCCGTACCAATAAGTTAAATATTGGACCGTCAAGAACAAAGGGTGACGTCACATCTGTATTTTAAACTGAGTTACTGTCCTTGTATATAAAAAAATATTGAATATCAACCAAGCAAGTTCGGATGGAAGTGTCATAATAAAGAATAAATAGTGGGCGTATGTTACTTTTGCCTCACTATATAACGGTTGATTTCGCAGTATCTGAGACCTTTCTCGTTATAACGCTCCACTATTTAGGGTTTGGAGATTCTGAGCTAACATACAACATACATACAACTCATACAAGTTTCTCCTATTCACACTTTTGTTTCTAATTAACCTCCAATTCCCCCTCTTTCCAAATTTCACTCCTAGCATTTCAATCCCCCGGGGAATGCATATAGAGACTGAAGAATGTATCCCCAGAAAGTGGAGAGTTTCAATCTAGAACATGCTCGATCTACAAGAAAGTGTACGAGAGCAAATCTTCTAAAAATTCTATAATAAAGTTGAGTCTGCTAACTAAATATAATTATTAATGACTTTCAACCACCCAACTAAATTATTATTATACCCCAGAGTTAATCCTAATCTATCAAAGATAATGAAACAATTTTACACTCTTATGCTTCTAATTAAAGGTTAAGAGTCAAATTAGTAGGTTTAGAACCTAACAAACAATTGACTTGTTTACAATCAGCTTGATACTGTTGTATCTTTATATTTTCACTATCCGTTCGACCAATTAAACCTTAGTTTCAGAACCTGGATTTTTTTGGGCTAAGCTGATCAGTAATAGTGGTCACAACTCGAAATTTCAGCCTTCAAACCCCCGTGTAGTAATTATTATAAGCGTATTGCATTATTATGAAACACATAATATAGATAAAGGCAGATAAATGTTTAGGTAGGGATATAATTAAATGGATAGTGCGATTTTTGTGCAGTTCTAATACTTCTTCAAGGCCCAAATTTTATATGAAAGAGATTTTCTGCCGATTTGGAATTCGTCAAAGTTGTCGTACAATCATTCTCATATACAATCTCAAACATGTAATGTTGCTTAAAGGCTTATAGTCGTCTAAATATTCGCTCTAGCTCGTCTAATAATCAGAAACATAGCTTGCCAGGCAAGGTAATATACGCCCACTTGCAGCTTTGACTTTATAAACAAATATATTTGAGAGTAACAGGAAAAAATATTCAACCTTCAGTCATACACTTCTTTTGACCTTTTTGTGATAATACTGAATAATATCATCCAAATCCATCATAGATTATGTATTCTAGAGTGTTTACGAGCCAAAAATCGAACGCATTTTCAAGAACAAGGGCAATAATTCAAAGTAAATATTTATTCGATTTTGTTGATTTTCAAAAGGGTTCATCCTTATCACTAAGTTTCGTCAAAATCCTTTCAGAATTGTGACCTGTAGAGTATGGTAGTAGGGCGTTTCACACCCAGATAATTCCCTCCCGGACAATTCCCGCCCGACCAATTTATATCGGGACATTTCGCACCAGGATGATTTGCATCAGGACAACTTCCACCCGAGGCATTTGACACCCGGGCACTTTACACCCAGGACGATTACCATCCAGGAAAACTGCCACCCGAGACATTTGACACCCGGGCACTTTGCATCCAGGACAAATTTCAACCTAGGAAAACTTCCACCCGAGACATTTCACACAAGGACGATTCACATCCAGGAAAATTGCCACCCGGAAATTTCACACACGGGAAATTCGCACCCATGACAATTTTCACCCATAAGAAACGCATTCCCGTCTCTTACACAAACAACAAACTACAAGGGGTCTATTGCAATAAAATCATGCGTAGTTTCTTATGGGTGGAAATTGTCATGTGTGCGAACTGCCCTTGTGCAAAATTTACGGGTGGCAGTTTTCCTGGATGTGAATCGTCCTTGTGTGAAGCACCCGGGTGTGAAATGTCTCGCGATGGGAAATTTTCCTAGGTGGAATTTGTCCTTGGTGCAAAGTGCCCGGGTGTGAAATGTCTCGGGTGGAAGTTTTCCTGTTGCAAATCATCTTGATGCGAAATGTCCCGATAGGAATTGATCGGGCGGGAATTGTCCGGACGGGAGTTATCTGGGTGTGAAATGTCCGCGCACGGTAGAGGATTTACGAGCCAAAAATCGAACAAGAACAAGGGCAATAATTCATAGTAAATATTTTTCGATTCTTTTGATTTTCAATAGGGTTCATCCTTGGGTGATAATAAACAATTTCAGCAAGTTTCGTCAAAATCCGTTAAGAATTGTTACTTGTAGAGTGTTAACAAGCTAAAAATCGATCGCGTTTTAAAGAACAAGGGCAATAATTCATATTAAATATTTCTCGATTCTTCTGATTTTCTATAGGGTTCATCCTCGGGTGATAATAAACAATTTCAGCAAGTTTCGTCAAAATCCGTTAAGAATTGTGACCTGTAGAGTGTTAATGAGCAATTGTGGACGGACGGACCGACGGACATGGGTGACGGCAATATACGCTCCACATTTCATGTGGGCGTATAATAAAAATGTAAATTAAATGATCTCCTTGCTAAAAAAAATACCTTTTATTTTGATCGAAAGTTTCCTAGCGACAATTTTATCAGTGATGGCTGCCATTTTAATTATCGCGACTTCCGTCGTCTGTGACTGCTTCAAATTTTGTTTCAGTGTAAGACGGTACTTTTGGGAGATTTTTGTTAAGTTTTTACATTCCATCGATGAGAAAATTCTTCGAAATTTCCGAAAAACGTAAATTTATAAAGGTTGGCCAATTCGTTAAGACCTGAGAGGCGTTCAAACACCAGGAATCCTCATTCCCGGAGTTCCGCTATTGGTTTGTATAGGACGGATCCCTAACTAGGGTGACGATAATATACGCTCCACATTTCATGTGGGCGTATAAAAAGCGCACAGATGCAAGAAGGGCCTGACCGTGCATGCGTACGCCACCAAATGTTGTCACCATTCCACAAACCAGTGGCATATTTTGAGGACAAAATAAAAACTGGCTCAATTTTCACTAGCAATTGAAACTCGCAAGATTTGAACAATTTCATGAACAAATTCCAACGGCCAAAATTGTAGGGCCAAGTATGGAAGTATTCAATTGCACATTTTTGAAGATCTTTAGCAGTTTGCAACACCTTCGAAAGTCGAAATAGAGCTAATCTGAGCGACCCTAAAAAATCTGTAGCTTCTTAAATTAGTTTTTTTTTTATGAAATTTCGTGAAAGTCGGTCCTTTCCAAATCGAGATACCTTTACGTGTTATGCTGTTATGCTACTTTTCATTTGTATTCCATCATCATGGTTCTATAATTCGTCTTAGAAACTGAATTTTTACGGTAAACAGTCAAACAGGCTAGTCTATAGTAACCCTCAAGCAAATGGTAATACAATCTTAGGATTTGGCACATACGTCCTGTAGAACAATTGGAACAATTAGTGGTTGTTTTTATAAAAGCAACAGATGAACAGAAAATATGGTGGCTGGAAGGATAAGCTATCAAGATGTGTAATCATAAAATTAAGATGTGCGAATTGTGTATTATTTTAGCATGTATTTCATTTTAATAGCGACAGGAAAATACTGTTGTACTGGACAAAACAACTCTGTTGTAACACTTGAATTTACCAAAATAAATTCATTTGTCTAACACCGGGCATTGTGTCCAATCTCCACATATACTATCTCCTTAACCCATGTCCAATCGCCCAAGCTACGTATAGACGTCTTTCATGTGACTGCCTGTTCCCGTATATAAGCATCTTTGTATACAGCTCTGATATCAAATGAATGTTTTTAGTTGTCATACATAACGACAGTAAACAGCAAATACAGGTTTCTTACTTATCGCAAAAACACCTTGTTCATACCCGAATTGTCTTTGAATAGAGATACTGCCAACCAGACAATGAAGTAGAAAATTCTGATTTTCGTAATTGCAGTACGATCTAGCGAACGCACTGCTTTGTTTTCATAATGACTTTTTTTGTGTCTACTTCTGGTCCCGCTATTTCGGTATGAAGGAAACATATTACACGTAACCTCAGATGATTTCCCACGATAACTAGCGTGTCGGTATTAGATGAATATAAAATGATGCATTTTATTCCAACCGGAAATGACGCAAAATGTATCGCAAAAATACCCTTTTAAGGTTTTAACCATTTCCACCTCTGTTTTTCAACCGATTTTGATGTGATTTTTTTGGTTTATTTTTTGTCTACAAGGTAAGACTTTAAAAATATGCATTTTTAGAACTTTGTTGCTGACTTTTTGAAGCACTTTTTTTTACCATTTTGCAATTTTATTTGTATCAATATGAAAACTTACAGGTACATAGACATTTTGATGGCAAACAAAATGAAATTTTCAAAAAAAATATATTACTTCCGGTTTTGACGTCATTCGCTTGTAAAGTTGAAATTGTAACTTCCGGAATAATGAAAATATTAAAAAAAATCTTTTTGCAATGTGCTAGAAATAACCATTGACAAAATATGAAATGATAAAATCTGACCCAGATATTTCATACTAGCCGTCATTTTGAAATGACTGATTTTTCTTTAAATTGAAATTCAGAATCAGGGAATCATCCGATTTGAATAAAGATAGCTTGCCAGGCAACTTCAGCAAATTTGAATATTTGAAAAAATTTATTGCATCATCGCACTTATTTGAGCTGATATTTAGATGAATCAATTCGAATGAAAACTCTACCCTCTATCGTGTACACAAGTTAATTTTAAAGTTTTTAAAGTCAAGGGCGATAACACATAAACCGACGACTAGAAACGCACGATTCTCGAATTTATCTGAGTTATTATCAAGATGAATACACATACCAAGTTTCACTCAAATTGGATGAAAACTCTAGCCTTTACTTTATGGCGTAAACGAGTTAATTCAAACGTTTTTTCACTAAGTCAAGGACAATAACTCATAAAAAGACAACTGGAATCGTGCCATTTTCAAACTCATCCGAGATATTATCAAGATGAATACACATACCAAGTTTCATTTAAATCGGATGAAAACCCTAGCTTATTTCGCGTACACAAGTTAATTTTAACGTTTTTTTCGCTAAGTCAAGGGCAATAACTCATAAACCAACAACTGGAATCGCACCATTTTCGAACTCATCCGAGATATTATCAAGATGAATAAACATACCAAGTTTCATTCGAATCGGATAAAAACTATGGTTTCTATCGCGTAAAAAAAGAAATTGTTGACGGACGGACGGACAGGGGTGACGGCAATATACGTCCACATTTTCACGTGGGCGTATAAAAATGATGTCTATGGAATTTTCAATCGATTGCTAACAAAACATAGGAAGCCGATTTTTGAATTTCGATTCAGATTTTTGTTTATTTCCGGTTTAAAATTTTCAGTAATAACTTTTAAGGCTCATATCTGTTGACCTTGAGTGACCTGAAGAAGAAAAGTTGTTGCCCTTGACAAGATCTAACAAATGGCATAATCTTTTTAGATGCCAAATGTTTACTTCCGGTTTTATGACCGTTTGAAAATTGCAATTTTTAACTTTAAACAGCCCTGTCACGTGACCTAATTCACATACGTCAAAAATTATTTTTCAGTCTTACAATGCTCGATCTACTCTTTACAAAGATATAACACAATGTATTTGAATCATAATTCAGCGAACTGAAAACATACAGATAGACATTTTGATGACAAACAAAAATCTATTTTCAACATTTCGTTATCACTTCCGGTTTTGACGTCATTTGCTCATAAAGTTGAAATATCAATTTCCGGAATTGAAAATATATGAAAAATTATTTTTGCAATATGTTTCAGTTGTGCGTACTAACACATAAAAATTATAAAATTTGACCCGGATGTTTTAGACCAGTCGCCATTTTGAAATGACCAATTTTTCTTTAAATCGAAGCTCAGAAACTTGGTATTTTCCTGATTTGAATAAATGTGATGTCTATAGAATCTTCAATCGAGTGCTAACAGAACATGGGGAGCCGATTTTTAAATTTTGATTTAGAATTTTTGTCATTTCCGGAAAGTTTTTTTTAGTAATAATCAAAACTTGTAAGGCTCATATTTTGTGACCTTGACCCGGAGTGACCTTGTGACCTGCACAGAAATTATTGTCCATGATGAGATCCATCAAATGATAGCTTTATATTTGTTGTGCTTTTATAACTTCCGGATCTACAGTCATTTGAAAATTGCAATTTTTAACTTTAAACAGCTCTGTCACGTGACCTAATTTTCATACGGCACAGATTCTTTCTCAGGCTTATTATGCTCGGTTTACTCTTGAAAATTGCGCATTTTGAAATTTGAAAATTGTGCAGACCTAGGCTACTGTTTTCCGATTTCTTGTAACTGATTTTTTTTTCAATATAAGATAATGCACTAACAACTATTAAAAATTTTTTAAATGTAGTATATAAAGATACCTTTCCATAAGAAAAAAGTTCCATTCTAAAAAATCCAGTTTTGTAATTAATTAAAATGCTTTTTAAAAAAAATACGTTTTATAACGTTGTATATAAACATTGACCAGGGAAAAGTTTTCATAAGAAACATGAGGGTATATATTCTTGTAACAACTTAAATCTTTACAAGAAAGTGTGAATTGCTGTTCAAACTGCAAACACCCCAGTGCAGTGCACTCGCTCCTGTTAAACATGGTGTAAGTACATGTAATTTGACATGTGAGCAGGGAATAAAGAAACCAAGTACTAACGATCCGATCCGCAAAACGAAACTTCAAAATCCAAAAACACATTTTGACGAAACATAGCCTAGGTAACACCTTATGAACTTTTCAGTTATTAAATCAATCAAACATGAGTAAGTATATCATAATGAAAAGTGGTATCAGGGGTCTAGAAGAGTAAGCATACCCTGCCTGGCGCCACACCCGTCCTAGCTGTTAAAACAAACAAGAACATGAAAAAGCGTCAGATGAAAAAAACGTGACAAATTTTCATAAACTCAATCAATCAACGAGGAAGCATTCAATGACGAAAAGTGACACCAAGTTATCAGAAGGGCAAGCAAATACTGCCTAAAACAACACCGGTAATAGCTGCTTTATACACTAAAAGATGGAGGGAGGCAAAACAAGAGTAGTGTCTTGTAAAATTATAAAAGAATAAGGTGACAACTCGACAAGTTTCATGAGGATAAGCTTAAAAGAATCGTTAAGCAAAAGCATTTGCAATCATAGCACAAACAGAGATGATTTGTAATAGTCTAACAAACTACAAAGCAAAAGAATGAATATATAGTGACCCGGCGACAAATTTTCAAAAGGTCAAGGGACGTAACTGATCATAATAATTGTTGTGTTATGATAATAAAAAAAAAGTTGAGTACGTCCGAATACTTTCTAGAACAACACCGGTAATAGCTGCTTAATATTGAAGATAAAATAGGTAGGCAAAACAATTAGTAGTGTCATGTAAAATTAGAACTAAAGGTGAGAACTCGACATAATTTCGTGAGGACAGGTTTAATGCACAATGATAGCAGAAACATATATTTTATATTTATCAATTAGTTCATGATGGCGGCCGTAAAATTTTTGAGTCGATTTGGTAAATATCCTTGTAGTAGTAGCTTAGATGTTAGAAGCTTCGATCTGGCTAAGAAATCATCGTAGAAAGAACATGCTCTACAGTATCGAACTAATTGAGACACATATACTCCATAAGCTGGCGAATGTGGAATGTTGCTGCACATAAAAGGAAAATTGACGTTTGGAAAATCAAAATCATCATATAATTTTACAGTAAGTCTCTGTTTTTTGTCATATTCAAGACGCAGATCCAAATATGATGCGTAGTGTACGTTATCGGTTGTGTTTTTAATTTCTAATTCATCGGAATAGATGAAATCTAAATATTCACTAAATTTAGGATTATTTAAAGAGAGGACATCATCTATATAGCGATAAGTGAAATTAAAACACTTACTTAGTCGTTTGTTATTTTTTACGAGTGCTTGCATGAACTCTGCCTCGTATGTGTATAAAAAAATAAATTAAATAAGTAGAGGCGCGCAGTTAGTGCCCATAGAGATGCCTATCACTTGCTGATAAATATCGCCGCCAAATTCCACAAAAATGTTGTCTATTAAAAAATCCAACATATATGTGAAATTATAATTGACAACAATATATTTAAATCTTACATTACCAGTTTTAGAATGGAAAACACTATAAATAAGATCTTTTAAACGTGCTTTGAGTTTACTATGTGGAATTGTAGTGTAAAGAGTTGAAAAATCAAAGGTTTAAATAGATGAGACTCTTGAAAGTGATTTAGACTGTAAATTTTCTAATAGTTCTTTTGAATTTTTCAAAATCCACATTTGATTGAATCCATTGCGGGAGTATATAGAAATGCAATATTTCTGAACACCCTCTTTAACTGCAGTTAATATTGAAGTAAGTAATTTGGAAAGTGGCTTGGTTGAACAATGAGAAGAACCTGCTATATATAGCTGTTTGTAAGGATTTTTGTGTAGTTTAGATATTCAATACAGTAAAAAGATATCTGACTTAATTATGATCAATTGTCTTTTCACTACCGAACATGAACCTGTTAAGCACTTTTCACTTTTCCGGCTGAATATAAACAAGTTATTTGATTGTTTTATTTCATCTACAAAACTATTATCATTGATTAAAATATGTGATGTTTCATCCATGTAGGAAGGGCACTGCCTCGGTACTGTCATCACAGTTCTAGTTTATTATTTTATTTTATTTTTTGGCAGTCAATACTTTTGAGAAGCCTGATAAGACGTGGAATACGATGTAAGTTTTCTTGAGAACGTAACGATTATGTTTCTGTTGAACTGAGATAATAAGTATTGGTTGCTTTAATCTTTATATTAAGCTTAATATATCAATAAAATATAGAATTTAGTTTTAGTCAATAACAATTCAATTGATGAGCACTAGTAATTGAAAATTTCTTGCAATCAATGAGAGTCTAATTTAAAAATATTCGAGATGAAAATCGGACCCAGTTAAAAAATGGATAAACATTATTGGTAGTTGTTTTGTCACTTACAGTTCTGGTATGAGTGTCGCGTTCAGTCCTATGAGGGTCGTGTTTGGTTGAAAAATTTGCATAAACCACAAGGTCGAGCACGAATCAACACGATGTTTTCAACTTTTCTTAAATCGTGTTCGCAATTTCTTAAATCGTGTATGTGAGATAGGGGCTTTAGAGGCAAGTAAGTATTGTTGCCCAGATATATACTGTAAACCTTGGTAAACTGTACATATTGTGGTCATGTACTCGATCACCGAATCTGCCCTCCCATATGTCTATCTACGATTGAAATGGAAATCATTTACCAAAAGAAAAGCGTGAACGAACATTTGGTTCATAATCGTGATATGTGATCTTCATGTGAAATCAACCATTTCCTTTAAATACTAGATCGATTGGTTTGTTGTTTTGAAGTAGCCTAGGACCTTGGAAGTGAACCTACTCTGTAATGATTTGTTTCAGGGGTCTAGTGCGGGTGTTATGCAGATTCTTTTTGTTTAAGTTTTGCTAGACTGTGTGTCTTGAGAAAAGGTGGATCCATCAAAAACTAACATTGAACTATAATTTACGTTGCTAGTGTATGTGTAAAAAGGAAAGACTGCAAGAACCCTAATTATCACCTAAACCATTAACTTTCATCATAATAAGTTCTGTAGTGTCGTAGTAATATTTTCAGAACCAAATTCGATGTGAAGGAATTATTAATCTTTACAGTTCTGAGTGAATTTTCTGTTTTATTAATTCTATCAAGAGGTTTGGAGGGACTGAAAATAGAATTCCCGTGGTCAATTGGACACTTGTGAAGAATTGGTTTCACGTCACTAGTTGAGTATGGTGTGTCTATTGGAAGATGTATGGTGAGAGTTAAGATCAATAAAGTATAAAGTGAAATCAACAATAGACAGCGCTTATAATATATCATTTTATCTTTTTTTTAAATCAATATTTATTTACATGAATACATAAAGGTTACAAAACACAATACGGGATTTAGAAACAAGCATAGCTTATTTAAATCTATTTCCCTGATTTTTCATTTTATCTTCAGCTTATCGGTCATTTAGAAAAATACGACATTAATTCACCCTTCTATCTGGCTCTTCACTTTGTTCTTGTGCTACAGGTTGATAACATCTTATGTCAAAGAAAGCGGTATAATCAGAATAAATAGTTTTAAAAGTTTGATAGTTTATTTAAACTCAATACAATGATTGAAAGACGGCCTCACATAAACATTCAACACAAGTTATTAATTTTAGTCAAAGAAGCTCCTGTCAAGGCAATATATTCCTTTTTTCTCAATGCATGTTGCAATTGCCCAATAAGGTTCAGAAAAGAAAGTCGTGAAACACCAAAAAATTCGCTCAATTTGAAACTTTTGAAAAGAAAATATCCGTATTCATTAGCACAATGTAAACTTTGTTTGCCATTTCTCTGTTGGTTTTCTAACTTTTCAAATTCCAAGATGTATTAGTTAAGAACGCTTAATAACTTGATGTTAGATGTCAATCAAATGCCGTGTAATCGGAAGTGGGTGGAAACCTAATTGATAAACAAACACAAAATCAATTTAGTATTGAAAGAAACATCTTAGACTATAACTTGGTGCTGGCGAGCAGCAACAATATTATTCTTGTATCTATGGTCTATATTAGTTGGCCATGATTCAGTGGGACAGCTCCACTTTTTCAAAAAAATTATTTCTATCCGTCGCGAGGCATCACGAGATTTTTAAATTTCCATTAGAACTGAGACCTTAAGATTGGTTGGTAGATGACAAGTTAACGTTCGCTTCTAGTGGATGCTGGTATTTTAAACCATGACTTTATATGAAGGATGCTCGTTTAGATATGGCAATAAAAAAAAACAGCCATTGTCTTGTTTGAGCATTGATTTTTGTTCGCTTCATAAGGTCTACAATGGCTTCATTAGGTCGACAGGTTGGTTAAGTAACATTTGTATTCTCTGACAATATTTACAGCAAAGTTCTTGATATAGAACTGTAACAATCACACAAGTCAAATATTTCGAATTAGTTTAGAAAAAATGACATGTTTTAAAACTAGACAATGTTAATTAGATATAAAGTACATTATAAATATTTAGATATAAATTGGAGTGTATATTGTTATGGGATATTGCAATCCAGTTATTAATCAATCAGATTAAAATTGACTTTCTACTGAGTGATAGTGCAATCAATCAATTATTCAATACAAATCTCTTACACTAGAACAAATGCGCAATATCAACTGATTGTTGTGAAATGATTTTGTTTAGATAAATATTGGAAACTATATCATGATTTTGATTGAGAAGACGATATCATGAATAACTGTGACATAATCATTAGTTCGATACATCAAAATATAAAATAACAAATAAATCTGAGAACCCACATCCCAAACAAACAGACAGGACACAAGTTATGTTTGTATTGTCATTCTTGTATGTCTGGTGCTAGTTTGGTGTGAATTCGATTTATCCATTTAATATGTCAGATTCTTCACATTTAATAATACCCCTGAGAATATTAGATAGAAGTTAATAGAAACGTTGGTTCTGTTACCTGGAGAGAAGCCAATCAAGCCTACATTTACTATCTGTGTTTTTAATTAAAATAATCGTTCTGGTTGTTTGAATACAGACTGTTATAGGTATAGTATATCGGGTGAAAGGATGGAAAATGAATGATATTGGTGGTCGATGTCGTGAAAGCACAATGAACACAAATTCAAATATATAATTTGCTCTGATATTGAATTTTTGACATGCTATTATGTGTATGTGTATGTTCGGGAAAGCACGAGGGCCGAAGGCCCGAGGGCTTTTCCGAGCCCAAGGGCATTATGACAACTAATCCCGATAGAAACCATGCATTATCCGACATATAAACCGATTCCTGATTCAATAATTGGTAAATATGTTGAAAAATCAATCATACATTTAACATCACATGGGGGATAATCCATGTCGTGTGAAAAAATGTTCCAGAATTTTCAGAAATATTTAGTTTTTAATATTAAATATCTAATTTTACATTAAAAAATTCTAAAATGTAGTATTGAAAGATATACATCCCCGGAAAAACAATTACGCTCTAAAAATCTAGTTTTTTATACGCCCACATGAAATGTGGAGCGTATATTGCCGTCACCCATGTCCGTCGGTCCGTCCGTCGGTCCGTCCACAATTGCTTGTTAACACTCTACAAGTCACAATTCTTTACGGATTTTGACGAAACTGGCTGAAATTGTTTATTATCACCCAAGGATGAACCCTATTTAAAATCAAAAGAATCGGAAAATATTTAATATGAATTATTGCCCTTGTTCTTTAAAACGCGTTTGATTTTTAGCTTGTTAACACTCTACAAGTCACAATTCTTTACCGATTTTGACGAAACTTGCTGAAATTGTTTATTATCACCCAAGGATGAACCCTATTTAAAATCAAAAGAATCGAAAAATATTTAATATGAATTATTGCCCTTGTTCTTTAAAACGCGTTCGATTTTTAGCTTGTTAACACACTACAAGTCACAATTCTTTACCGATTTTGACGAAACTTGCTGAAATTGTTTATTATCACCCAAGGATGAACCCTATTTAAAATCAAAAGAATCGGAAAATATTTAATATGAATTATTGCCCTTGTTCTTTAAAACGCGTTCGATTTTTAGCTTGTTAACACTCTACAAGTCACAATTCTTTACGGATTTTGACGAAACTTGCTGAAATTGTTTATTATCACCCAAGGATGAACCCTATTTAAAATCAAAAGAATCGAAAAATATTTAATATGAATTATTGCCCTTGTTCTTTAAAACGCGTTCGATTTTTAGCTCGTTAACACTCTACAAGTCACAATTCTTTACGGATTTTGACGAAACTTGCTGAAATTGTTTATTATCACCCAAGGATAAACCCTATTTAAAATCGCAAGAATCGGAAAATATTTAATATGAATTATTGCCCTTGTTCTTTAAAACGCGTTCGATTTTTAGCTCGTTAACACTCTACAAGTCACAATTCTTTACAGATTTTGACGAAACTTGCTGAAATTGTTTATTATCACCCAAGGATGAACCCTATTTAAAATCCAAAGATTCGAAAAATATTTAACATGAATTATTGCCCTTGTTCTTTAAAACGAGTTCGATTTTTAGCTTGTTAACTCTCTACAAGTCACAATTCTTTACAGATTTTGACAAAACTTGCTGAAATTGTTTATTATCACCCAAGGATGAACCCTATATAAAATCAAAAGAATCGAATAATATTTGATATGAATTATTGTCCTTCTTCTTCCAAATACGTTCATACAAGGCTAAACTTGATGAATGAGGTCTGATTGAAATGTATGTTTATGACTACAGGTTGAATATTTCATGATTGTGATGGTTGCTGTTTTCTGCCAAATTTACTTTTTCAAACAAAGCTGCCAGTGGGCGTATATTACCTTGCCTGGCAAGCTATCTTAGATTTTTAAAACCATTTTAAAAAAATAATATGACCAGTAAAAAACATTACAAGAAATGTGATGGTATATATTGTTGTATCAACCTTCACTGTAATAGAGGAAGCAAGAAACCATACATTGATCTCTGGGTTGTGACTTGATACTGACTGATAAGATTGCATACTTTGTCACTGGGTAGTGATTTTGTAACTTCAATATTAAGTTGGAAAGAAAAAATCTTCAGGGCGGTAGAGTTGATTGCTCAAATGTATTGTTGTAAGATTGAAGTATATTCTCTCGAATGTACTTTGGTAGAGGGATATTATTCTCTAATATACCTGTTCACGGGGGGGATATTCTCTCGAATGTCCCTGGATTGAGGGATATTCTCTCGAATGTCCCCGAGTGGAGGGATATTAGTGAAAAGAAAGATCTGCCAAAACAATGGGATGACGTCACAAGAGATTTATATGTTCAAGATACTTTGTATAATTTTTATTCGATTACTTTCATATTTTTAAGGGTCTGACAAGGACATGTTAAAGTAAATACCCGATATATTCATTAGAGATTTGTAGAAACAATCAAATCATGTTTATAACTAGGTCATGTATGACCCATTGAGCTATGTTAATGGATTTTAATATATAATAGGCATTTGTCTGTCAGATATGCTTGAATTATTCGAGCGATTGACATGTCTCATTTCATTTCATCATCAATAAACCAAGTTGCATTTTTATACGCCCACACGTAAGTGATCATTTGGAGATGTGTCAATATCAGTATGAAGATGTACGCTATTGAATTTGGTGATGATCTGATGATTTTCTTGAGAGATATCGCATAAACCTCTGATATCGTGTTTTTTGGCTCGTGCTCACTTTACAGACTACAATTCTCCATGAATTTTTTTAATCTTTTGTATGTGTGTCAATATCATTATAAGATGCGTACTTTTGAATTTGGAGATGATCTGTTGATCTTTTGGTCATTCTTGAGGGTGCCGCGAGCCACCATTTGAGAAGGCCTTGTTTATTGTCTCATCCGAACGACTAAACGCCTTTTCAACTTCAGCCACCCCGATGTGCATCACTGAGGGGGAACCGGGTGCTAGAATTGAACCTTAGACCTTCGGATATCGCAAATGAAATTTTCAAAGGTTAAAATGCTGTTATTGTTGCAGGCAGTAATAAATATAATAACCCATAATTATCTGGAATTTGTTTCAATCACTAGAAATTATTTCAAAACTGCCCAGAAAATTACAGCAATCACTACAAGTATTTACCGTCAACAAAAAGACAAATTATACATGAGAGAATGTCAAACAAGATGTTTATTTTCAAATTGCGTGACAGCTCGCTAATATTTAGTTACAATATCTCTCTTTAATAGTGTGAAACTGAATGTTGATCGCCATTTTCGTCTGTAACTAATTCAATGAAAACGATCAATTTAATTTTTTATAATTCAATGTTATTAAAATGACATGATACGTTAAAAAGATGATGTTTTTGCATTCAAATTATGTCATTGTTCTGTGTATATAAAGTGATTTGATTAAGAATATTGTAGTGGTAGTATATGTGTTTAAAGTGATTTGATTAAGAATATTGTAGTGGTAGTATATGTGTTTAAAGTGATTTGATAAAGAATATTGTAGTGGTAGTATATGTGTTTAAAGTGATTTGATTAAGAATATTGTAGTGGTAGTATATGTGTTTAAAGTGATTTGATAAAGAATATTGTAGTGGTAGTATATGTGTTTAATAGTGTGTATGTGTGTTGTAAGATTTTGTTGTGGAATGTTGTAGGATGGAGTTGTCACCAAATTATTATCACATTAACGTTTTACCTTAGTCTTTTTTGAGATCACAAGAATTTCAGAAGGTGCAAAATAGTTGATGTAAATATGAAGGCAATCACCTCGTATATAGCAACAGTGCATGTAATTTTAGAAAAATATTCTTTTATTGATGGTTATATGATAAATATAACTTTAGTAGGCTGCTCATGTCGTATGAAGTTTATGAAATAAGGATATTATGGAGAGGTGATATTCGCCAACCTGTCCCCTAATTCCTTTCATATAAACTGAACATCATCTTCAAAAACAACATGATAACTGCATTGTTCCGTAAAAAGGCTAGCTGGTTTAAGATTATTATCTTAATAATTTTTCATGTCTCTTTGTTAAAGGCTTACAATTCTTTTTAATTTAGTCTCATTTTGAATGTGACACTACAACCGCATCTCATAATCAATGTCGTTTTTCCGTAGAAATTTTTTTAATTTGACTTCAATCAATCATGAAATAATGTTTAAATAGAATATATAATGAGTATCTTATAAATAATAGAAATACTTAATATTTTGTTTACACTATATACAAAGCCGTATAATTATATATGTTGTGTCAGAGCGCCCCAAGTCTGATGTTTCAAGTTCAACGTTTCATTAATCGCCGGGTAAAGATTAAATCGTTGTGACACCAGCACATAGAACTTCCTTATCTTTGTCATAACCAATCTATAATTTTACTGCATTAAAAATATATTTTAATTACTAGTGAACAGTGACTCTACATATAATATACATTCTCGATTTATGAAACCAGTCGCATTATAGCTTAGGCATAAACTATACTGAATGTACTGTTTTCGTATAGGCCTACACTAAACTCCATATAAAGATTATATTGGCGTAAAGAAACTCGATAGTATTCCCCTTGGAACATTTTACCAACAATTACTCATAATTATTATTGAATTATTTGCATCCTACACCAGAATAAGAATTGTGTAGTAAATGAAAATATCCGGTCTTGTATTTGACATTTATTATTTGCCGTTTCTCAACTAGCATCGAAACTCGTTGAATCAAATCCACGAGGCCACACCCGTAAGAGATCCCCATCCACAAAACAAAAGTACTAAAAATATGTCCAAGAAGAACATCTAACAAGATCCCCAACTGTCCACCTACCACCACTCTTTTAGTTTAGTTTTTGATATCAAATAATACACAATATTGAGATGTAAAGATAGCTTGCCAGGCAAGGTGATATACGCCCACTGGCAGCTTTGATTTTAGAAAACATATTTCTGACCTCTAGAGTGTTTACAAGCTCAAAATTTAACGCGTTTTCAAGAGCATGGGCAATGATTCATAGTAAATATTTCTCAATTTTGCTGAATTGCAATATCACCTAAAAAAGATTGTGGCTTCTGTCGTGTTTACGAACTAAAAATTGAACGCGTTTCAAGAACAAGGGCAATATTTCATAGAATTAACTAATTTTTAAAAACTAGGGTTCATCAATGGGTGATTACAACCACACACACACCAAGTTTCGTTAGAATCTATCGAGAATTAATTGTGTTTACGAGCTAAAAATTGAAAGCGTTTTTAAGAACATGGGCAATAATTCATATTAAATATTTTTCATTTTTTCTGATTTTCAATAGGGTTCATCCTTGGGTGAATACAAACACGCAACCAAGTGTCATCAAAATCTGTCAAGAATTGTGGCCTGCAGAGTGTTTCAATAACAAGGGTAATAATTCATATTTAATATGGTCAGTGATTGATGCATTATCCAAGCACAGCTTCACACAGATCCCCCAAAAAACATGTTTAATCAAAATCACGAACCAATCGCTATTTTTTTTCATAAAAGATAACTTTGAGGTCTTCATCGCTGTTCATCGCTTCGATCTGCGCTAATGAAGAGGTTTTTTTTTCTCGTAAAAATCGTTAAAAGTATTCACACTCTTTCAATTTAAGAAAGCAATCGTACAGACTTTGTCGATTTCAGAAAATCTTGTGCAAATTCGATGGAATCGTAAAACTTGTGATTTAATTATACCGGAAAAGAGCTTTCGTGCAGGATTTGATGAGTATCAGTTTCTTGAAAGTACATCTTGATATCCAGTTTATTCGTCTGTGAAATCTCCTTTGAAGGCAGTGATACGCTTGTATGACTGACGTTGGCGGTTTAGTGCTGCAGCTAGGTAGAGTTTAATCATAAAGTTAAGCCCAAAAGGTTTGAGGTCTAATAACCAATTTAAATTAGAAGTCTCTGATTTTTTGCATGGTGGTAGCCAGAAATATCAGTATTGAGAAAATGCAAAAATTGGCATAGGTCACCGATTTATTTTTTTAGATATTGGGCGTTAATCTTGTAGGGGTGGGGCACAATAGTCTATCTAATTTTGACTCTCAACTCACGGTGTTTTTACACTTCTGTAATATTGATTTTTGCTCAGAAACAACATAAAATGATCACAGAAGTTTCAATAATACTTTGGTATCAGCAATTTGCTAAAATACAAATTTACAGATAAAAATCGTTTTAGGCATTGTTAGTAATTACTCCAGAGGCACTAAAACACCTATAACTTGCCTATCGTAAATTAAAATCTGTTATTTTTATACGCCCACATGAAAATGTGGACGTATATTGCCGTCAACCCTGTCCGTCCATCGGTCCGTCCGTCCGTCTGTCAACAATTTCTTGAGTACGCGATAGAAGCCAGAGTTTTTATCTGATTCCAATGAAACTTGGTATGGTTATTCATCTTGATAATATCTCGGATAAGTTCGAAAATGGTGCGATTCCAGTCGTCGGTTTATGAGTTATGACTTAGTGAAAAAACGTTAACATTAACTTGTGTACGCGATAGTAGCTAGAGTTTTCATTCGATTTTCGTGTGGGCGTATAAAAATACCTTAATGACAATTTGGTTCATTCCAAACTTAAACAATTGCCTACTCATTTTTATACGCCCTCATCTCTCTATGAGGACGTATATTGTCGGCACCCCTGTCCGTCCGTCGGTCGGTCCGTCCGTCCGTCAACATTTGCTCGTAAACCCTCTAAAAACTGGAGTTTTTGACGGAATCAAATGAAATTTGATATGTGTATACATATATTTATAAAACGAAGATCAAGTTCGAAATTGAGCCATTTTCGATCGTTAGAAGCAGAGTTATTGCCCTTGCCCCAAATCCGTCGGTCCGTTCATCAACATTTGCTCGTAAACGCTCTCAAAGCTTGAGTTTTTGACGGAATCAATGAAAATTGATATGTGTATATACATATTCATAAAACGAAGATCAAGTTTGAATTTGAGCTATTTTCGATCGTTACAAGAAGAGTTATTGCCCTTGCCCCAAATCTTAAATATGCTATTACTCTTAGTTTTCAACCGATTTTGATGAAACTTAAAATGAATGTTATTGGACCTAAATCGAACGGTTTGAGAAAGTTTAGTTTACTCCTGATTAAAATTAAAGCTTTTTCAAGATTTGGCCTCTTTCATCAGTTTTGAGGAGTTTTCGCCCTTTAACCTCTATACAGTAGGTGCTTTCTACATATTCAGAAAGCAAAGATCAAGTCCGAATTTGAGCTTTTTTCGACCGTTAGTAGCAGAGTTATTGCCCTTGCCCAAAAGTCTTGAATATGCTATTACTATCTTAGTTTTCAACCAATTTTGATTAAATTTGAGGCTTTTTCGTTAGGCGTATATAGCCGTGGTCCACTATCTTTTTCTAATTTCCAGACCTTGTTCCACCCTAGCGTCCACTTGAGTTTTTTCTGTGAGTCTTCGAGAGTTACTCGCGAGAGAACTGTCCGTGCTACTAATTCCATTTGAGAGCAATTGAGAGTAAATCTTATTGCGAGCTACTATCATTGAGTCAAATTACATTCGCGATCTGCCCGTGGGAAGTGGGTGCGAGTTACACGACATCTTGTCAGGTTGATTTACAACTTGGAAATGGCAAATGTTGTTGTTGAAGAAAAAACGAATTGCTGCGGCTATAATATAATCGATGGAAAGACGAAACAGAGAAACACAATAGTGCACAAGGTCTGGGTAAGGACTTGGATTGAACGAAGAGAGCCCTTGGAAGCCCTTTGTTCCTTGATGAATGGGTTGAGACAGTCAATTCCGCAATTTCATTCGAATGTTAACAGTGGATTTTGAGGAGTTGACGTTGCTGGTCGGACCAAGAATTGTCAAACAGGATACAAATGAGAGTAAACTGATTATCTTGAGTAAACTGCTGTCTCGAAAACTCGATCAAGTGAACATCCCAAAATTCAGGACGAGTTTCATATCCTGTGACGAGGCGCTCAATCTCTTAACGCGTTTGTTTCGACATATTTCAGACTCCTAAACACGGTTCTATTCTGATCACTCTCAAACAGGAATCTGTATTCGACAATCACTCGCTGCAGTTCTATCGTCTATCGACAGCTGGGTTCGGATGCCTGACATTTTATAAGAGACCCCCTTTCATTTGAGAGAAATCGCTCTTAGCGGTTCTATCGAGAGTTGTTTGCGACTGTCCAACAAATGCTCTCAAAATACCTTCCACTGTGAGTTACTCTCGTGCTATAAAACATAAAAGTGGACGCCGTATACGGTATAAGCTTGTATTGTGATCACTAACACATTTTGACGCGTTTTAAATAAGTCAAGGGCAATAATTAAAAAACCCTTTCATCAAAAATGCGTAAAGTTAGGACTTGTCCGAGATTTTATCTTTTACTTTTAACAAAGACAAGGGCAATAGTTAAAAAAACGTTCATAATGTTTATAAGAATTGTTGACTGACGGAACAACGGCGATGTCCTACCTTTCTGTGATTGTTTGGACATGAGAACATACAAAATGTAATGTAATGCAAATTAGAGAAATTTTTCAAGACCAGCGACATTAGTCTACTCTTATTTTCGATCTCCAACTGTAGGGTATTTAGGGTTGAAGCACACGTGGGGATTCAGCCACTCCGATATATATCACTGACAGGGGAAACTAGGTTTAAAAACCCGAAGGTATAATCTCGACCCATGATTGGATTGAACACTTCATTTTTGGAAGAGCTCAAACCTTTTAACGCTAATATGACGTGGTAATCTTCGGAAAGTATCCTTTATTTAAAATTGTGAGGATATTATTGTTGTTGAAAATCAAGAGAAGTTAGTAATAGATTTTTCATGAATATTCATATCATAATAATAATCATCAGGGCCCCATATTAGTACCTAGATACACTCTAGACTGTTCAAGTTCAATATTTGAATCTGACAATTTTTAGTAAATGAAAAATATCCCCCAAGGAAAACAAAATCTGGTAATTAAAATTGTTGTAATTGCATTAGGTTATAGGTAATGAATAATGGAATAACGGTCTTTTATCTATAATTCAATTAGGCCCGGTCATAACAAATGACCGATGTCTTTATTAAATTCATTATGGCTGATGGAAGAGAAAGGATTTACGGGGGAGGAAAAGATATCTAGGAAACAATTTAATGCTCACTGAATCTTCAACTTTAGAGTAAAAGAATCCTCATCAGTGGGATTATTTGAAAACAAAAATGGATTAGAAATATTTATTTGTTATTTTAGAATTAGATCATAGTCAAAACCATACGAAACCTGACCTGATCTATATAGTTACCATACAAAACTTCGTGTCTGATCTATTGGTCAGACACGTAGTTTCGTTCGAATCACAACCATACCGTGTAAAAAGAAATGAAAGATAGTTTTTTGCTCTTCTCTTCCAAAAATGTTTAAAGCAGTCGGGAAACGTCATGCAGTGTACCATGCTATAATCTCTAAAAGAAATATAAGACCCCCGAAGTTCTAGGGCGCACAACCAGCGTTAGTCGAGATGCTGTTTTCCTACTTTTCAACCCAATCTCCTAGTGCATGTCGGAGAACATTGAATACATAGAGATCTCAACTTGCCACCGACGGCTCCAGGAGCAGAAATAACAAATCTCAACTTGCCACCGACGGCTCCAGGAGCAGAAATAACAAATCTCAACTTGCTACCGACGGCTCCTGGAGCAGAGAGAGTCTGATGTTCAGACTAGTTAGAGATGCAACCACATCAGTTGGTTGTAGCACATCAGATGAGCTAATAATAGAAAAATCTGCATACTATAGTCTGATATTTAAATGACGTTTACTTCAAATAGGATATTAGTTAGGTGCCTTATCTATCATTCTAACAAGGGTAGTATTAAAACCCAAACAAGATTGAAGAACCGGTGTCAAATATGAGATGTCGTTGTGACTTGGAATGTATAATTAAGCGAGTAATGGAATGGCGATTGTATAAAAGAAGATGAGTTATAACATCATTTGAATAATTATGGAACCAATTATTCGTTCGGATTAATGTAGAAAGTCTTATTTATTCAGCTAATATAACACGATTTAAGCTAGTTATTGCATCCAAATACCACATTACCAAATACCGAATTTCTTATTTTCTACACATATATCATTCTTCCATTGCGTTCTGTTACTTTGGGGCATGTATAACGTTATAATTTAGAAAAAAAAGAGAGTATTTGATTCTTACGGTCTGTTTATACTGAGCGCGACTACAACCACGAACGCAACCACTGTGATTTTTCGCGCGACCTTCGCTAATGAAACGAGCTCATTTAGTATTTGGACTCTAAACTGTGCTGTTTGTTTCCATATATGTATTTCTTCTTGTCAATATTTTTGAAGTCCCTGTGACTTTTATCATAAAGAATAGGATGCTTTTCGATTAGCAAAATGAATTATTTAGTTTTGTCTCCTGGCATGACAAAGCCATCTCAGAGAGTGAACTAAAGGTATGACTTTTGACCCCACACTCTGATTGGCTAATGAAAACAATTCGCGCGGTCTTTTTCCCAAATTCGATATGAGAGCAATCTCTGCGAACAAAAATTCGGCCGCGTTCGCCTTTGATAAAAACGACCTCATACCAAATCAGGTTAAGCAATCCAATGCGAACGCTACGTTTGCGTTCGATGTCGCGGTCGTAGTCGCGCTCAGTACAAACGGACCTTAACATAACCCTATTATTTCTTTCAACGAAAACCACAAAATTTCCAACACGTTCACAAGGTTTAAATTCTTATTAGATAAAGTTAAACGATCAAATAACGTCGACTTGTGTATTGGAAGTGCCTCTCAATTGGTTGATTTAAATTCTAATGAGATTGACAACGCATCAAGTAATTGTATTCATCTTGTCGACTACTGTAGATCTTCCAAAGCCTCGGGCTTACAAGTTAATTAATAAATAGGGAATAATATTGTACTGAAAAGAGGGGCGGGAATGACTTTTCCCATATTAGGTACAGGACAGTGCAAAGAGCGTTAATCACAAAATGTGTTTTATGTATCAACGCATTCTTCGTTATTTAATTATCGCGAGGTATACATTGTACAAGTTATTATTTTATTACCATTTGAAATTGTATTTTTAACAACATAAAATCTTTTCAACATATTGTCCAACATGTTACCAAAGTGTTGTACTTTAAGATGTTATCTTTTCACTTACTGGCCCTTGCCTAAACCCCTTATAACATTGGTATTTCCAGGATTATCATTACCAATTTACAGCTGGATTTACTGGATTTATGAGTGGATATGAATTATTTATGGTCATCGAACTTTCACATCCCGATTGAGATAAAAAAAACTCACAACAACCACTATTTGCCTGTATCCAAAAAAAAGAACGTCAAATTTGTTAAGTATGAAGCCTTTACCGACTGTGATATAGAACCTCACAAATTAACTTTAGTTATTGGTTGTCCCTCGAGATTTACAGTACAAAATTCTTTTATAACTATATCCATTAAATTACTTAGTACCCTTATAATAATATTAGTACTAACATTACTGTCTTTTTTTTAAGTCCACTAAGTATAGATTTCACTTTTAGATGTGCTATCGTGTATCAAAAGTATAGAATGCCATTATATACCCTTTTCCTAGCAAGAGAACATGAATGTGTACAAATTGTAAATTCTGCTTTTATTTTGATTTCATCTATTAAAAAAATTCTCCAGACGAGATCAAGTTGTTCAATATTTTCTGTCAATGGAAACACATTGCTAAACGTCTCACAATAAAATAGCGGTAAATATAACGTGTCAATTTCTTCAACGAATATTGACGACATTATCTTATAATAAGTGCTGTTTGAAGATGGTTCAATCGTTAATAGTGTCTGGGAGATGTAGCTCATTTCACCAACATACAATACCAAGTATTAATCTCTAAATCAAATTTTCTCATCGACAGACTCTCTCCTTCTTCTATCATCCTATTTAATTGCCAAAAGACTTTAGCCCTCAAATCCAATAATTTTGAGATATAATGGAAAGTTAAACACTGTTCAATTTGAACTATAAGTTCTTTAAAGGGAGAGATTAGAAGATAAAATAGTTTATTTATATCCAAATAATATCTTTATATAGTTGGTTGTCAACATTTAAACATATCACTTGTTACAAGGGTGTTTTTAATTTCCAAGAATAAAACTTGGATTAAACCTCATTATCTGTCTCCAATAAATAGCCCTACACAGAATGGGGTAAATAAAACCGACATAGCAGTCAGAACATTTAGGCTGTATCCCATTCTATCACTTTCATTGGCTTTGAGATTTTGAAAGCAAGGAACAGGACAACACCTTCATACCTATTGAGTTATCTATGTGCTTAAAGTGGCACATTCATCATCTATTTGACTACTAATACCTTAGTCTCAGAAACAGAATACTGTTTTTATCTCAGCTCACAGCCGAAATTTAAACATTCAAATCCACGTGTGTCTATAATCAGCAAAGTTTTACAGTAAAAAAAATACGACTCGTATTTTAGTGAGACTATGTTTAAATACCGATGCCTCCTTATAATGCCTCTTATGTTATACTCAAATACAGAAATTTCCCATAATCTAACGTGTATTACATGAATTCTAAGTGGGGGGAGGGGGTGTTCTGGACCCACTCCATCACTTTCTGGCCCATAAAATATTATTCTGTTTAAGCTATTTTTGCCATTCATAGGATAATGTACTAAATCTGAATCGAGTAGCTGAGAGATGAGTTTTCTAAAGTATGATGGTGGGATGAGGTCTCTTCAATTGTATTTGTGAGAGGTCGTCATAACTAGTCACACCCCAGCCCCTAACCATCATTCTAACCACAAATATAAATGAAATGCACCCATGAACTTTTTTTTCAAATAATGATGTGGCTTGACCTCTCTCAAGGAAAATAAATCATGTCTTACCTCTAACGTTTACTACGTAAGCCATTCCAGCACACGACCCATTAGAATGGGCTTAGTTACGGTCCTTGCTTCCTCACTTGTTAGGAGTTTAAAGCCTTAATCCAAGGTTGAAATCACGCAATATTTAAATAAAAACAAGGAAACCACTTGATAACTCGAATGAGAAGAACATCTACTACGAGTATTATTACTATATTACTATCTAGAGAAGATTCCATCAATGAAAAATCAATCACATGGATTCTACTGTGTGCTATATTAAACTAGTTTACAATATACTAATATTTACATGATTGGTTTCATAGTTCACAACACTAACCACTTCTTATCTACTAGTATCTCGGAAATTCCATTGACTAAGAAAAGACACAGCATACCCGTCGATTGATTTAATGATATTTGATAGCGACTCCAACAATTATATCGTCTGCTTCGATTTTGCACGCGTATGAGTATGATAGTATACCTGTATGGGAATTGGTGGCATAAAACTCATCGATTAGGAGAGAACTTCCTACAGTATTACAATACTAAAAACTAGTAAATGTGTATACAAGGCTATGATTGATTATTGCTCTTCTACAATTAGAACTGGGTGTTGTATCTTCAAAATTTCAAGGCCCAGGATGGAACATAATTAGACTTTCGTTGTCCAAAATATTAGTATTAAATAACGGAACACAATTTTATGGTATACTACTCCTTAGTTTTATTACACACAACGTTTCAACAATCTACGTTGTGTGTAATAAAACTAAGGAGTAGTATACCATAAAATTGTGTTCCGTTATTTAATGTGATCTCTACATAAATGTCGCTTAAGGACTAAAATATTTGTACAATACTGGAGAGCGGTCTGTACTAAACCATTTTATGCTGGGATCTACCGGTTGAAATATGGCATTGTATGTCAATAACATAAACTAGGACACACTCCCAAAAGAATTAAAATATTCACATAAGAATGGGTTTCGCGTGAAAACTGTTTATACGTCATCATTGATTTCAACATGATTGGATTCCACTCAGAAATTCCCCAGAGTTTCGGTTATTGGCATATTTCGCCAAATGCTTTATCAGTAATTGGGATATTCATAAGATACGACGCAAAGGTATTAATAACATGTAGTCCGAAATATTTCTACTTTTTTTTTTTTAGTTTTTGCTGATATTGTGAGGTCAATTTTGGTATTTCCTTGAAATTGGAGTTTTACACAGAAGTTATTACTACTGTCTTCGGACATGTTTCGGTAAATCAACATTTGCCAGTTTGTATATGCTCACATGGAAATTCGGACGTATATTGCCGTCGCCCCTGTCCGTCTGTCAGTCCGATAAGGCGATAATAAGATGAGCGGATTTTTAGTTATTACCCTTGGTACAAATGCGTCAAATTGACTTGTATCCTCAACAGAGGCTACACTTATTATCTGATCTTAGTATGTACGTATGTATTAAGGACTCCGCTCCTGGGGACTAGAAGAGCTTGATGTGGAAGTCTTGTATCAATAGTACATGTACCTTCCTGTAGATTACTGTCAGTTACTTCTTAAAACGCGTTTTATGTTCTCCGTTACTTTGTCTACAACTTTTGGCCTGAGGAGTGTAGGTGCTGTTGAAATCTGCATCTTGGTTCGTTGCGACACTAGTGGTTGGACTGGACTGCTGTACATTCCTTCAGTAGGTGTGTTCCACCAAGCTAGTAAGCTCAATTAATCTTGACAGCAGACTCATCTTTTCCATTTGATTGACTGTGATTAGGCGATGAACTTGAATGCTCAAAACCGTAAGTTGAAGCTAAATGAGAAAATTCCATGGCAGTAAACTGCGGACCTTTGTCTGTGTCAATAATGTCGGGAATACCATGACGTCCAAAATGTTCATGGCATTTGTTTATGACAGACGATGATGAAGTATTATTCAGCTTGTTGAGCTCAAAGTAATTAATAAAACAGGTCCATGCCAAGTTTGCTCCATGGTCTGTCTGGAACCTTGTGAGTCTTTAGAGTTTCTTTATGTTGGTTGTGGCTAAAAGTCGTTACATTGCTGCATTTTGAAACAATATCCTTGATTTCAGCTTTGATATTTGGCCAAAACATAACATTTCTGGCTCTTCTAAGACAAAATTCTATACCATTGTGTGATTGGTGTATTTTGGCCAAGATTTCAGGTCTGACACTCTTAGGAATGATAATCTGCATACCCTTGAAAAGTATACCATTTTGGACTGTGATTGTTTCCCTAAAGCACCAATATTCCCTTATGGACAAAGGAGTCTCTTCCTTGATGTCTGGGGGAGTCGCGGTGGCTCAGTGAGTTAGACGCTTGCTCTTCAATCCCGGCTTGGGTCGAGATAATACCTTCTGATTTTTCAACCCGGTTTCCCTCTGCCAGTGATGCAGGTCAGAGGGGCTGACATGGAAAAGGCGTCTAGTCGTTCGAATGGGACAATAAACCGAGGTCCCGTGTGCTATTGGCTGTGCACGCTAAAGATCCCTCGACAGTTGGAAATTGAAAATAAGAGCAGGCTTATGCCGCTGTCCTGGCAAAATTTCTACCTCATTGCACACTGCATGGCGTTTGCCCGTCCTCAGTTAGCCCATATAGGTGCAGAAAAGTAGGACGTAAAACTCCATTCATTTTATTTCATTTTTCCTTGATGTCTGGCCATCCTGACTGTACTGTTGAGTGTTTGGAATGCAGGATCATGTTTTGTCTCACGCTGAATTTGTTTGAGTCGATCATCAGTGAAGTTGACACATTCAGCTGAGTCATTCTGTTCAAGTTCATCATAGAGGCGTGATGATTCTTGAATTCTGAAGATTTCATAATCTGGGGTTTCTTTGGTGATTTCCTTTAGTGGTGGAGATGCTCTGGACAGGAAATCGGCTATAAACATCTCCTTGCCTTTCTTGAAGGTGGCATCAAGATTGTATCTAGGAAGTCTTAGAAGCATACGTTGAAGACGTGTTGGTGCTGTGCTGAGTGGGCTTGTGTTCTGATTCTACTTTTATAGAATCTCTTCCACACAAATATTGATCTAACCTTTCGGCAGAGAAGACAATAGCCAAACATTCTTTCTCTATTTGTGCATATTTCTGTTCTGTCTTTGTCAAACTTCTGGAAGCGAAGCTGACTTCTGCAAAATTGTTGCACCAAGTCCCTTCTCTCTGGCGTCACACTGGATGGTGACTGGTTGGTTGACATCATAGAACTTGGGCAGTGGAGAAGATCTTGTTAGTGTTTTCAGCTGTGTAAATGCCTCTTCATGTTTATCTAACCACGACCATTCAGCTAGACCCTTGAGCCGCCGCCATTAGCCGCCGCCGATTTCTTAACAGCCATTTTCTGCCAGTTGTGAAAAGTAAGCGCCGCCGATTTAAGTTAGTCGATTTCTGCCACTTTGATAATGTAATCATCACATAATCCCAGTTAAGTAAATCCAGTTATTATGTTGTTTGTAAAAAAACGTAGTATATTTATACACCCACAACTGTCGTTATAAACTACAATCGCGAACACGCGATAGATAACGTAATGTATGATGTGTATCACGTGATTGATATTAGTAGTCTCACACGTGCACCACTCGTGCACCATTCGTGCAATAATTTAGATACGTTTAATTAAGGAAACCGTTTTAGCCGCCGAAAACCGCCGATTTTTTTTGCTATCCAATTCAGCTAGTTCAAAACTGACTAACTGAGAAAAACTGACTAGCCAGTCGGTTTCATCTGCTAGCCAATCACTTTTTATACGCCCACACATTAATGTGGGCATATATTGTTGTCTCCCCTGTCTGTCTGTCTATCTGTCCATATTGTGGACACGATAGAGAGCTGGTTTCTTGATGATTTTGATGAAACTTACTGTGAGTGTTTGTTATCACTCAAGGATACACCATATTATTGAAAATCAAACGAATCGAAAAATATTTCATGGGTTATTGCCCTTGCTTTTGAAAATATGTTGTGGACACACTAGAGAGCTGGTTACCTGATGGATTTTGATGAAACTTGGTATGAGTGTTTGTATTGATAAACCCTATTGAATATCAGAAAAATCGAAAAAATATTCGAGTTATTGCACTTGTTCTTTAAAACCCGTTAATTTTTCAGCTCGTTACACTCAAAGTTGTGGGACACTATATAGAGCTGGTTTCTTGGTGGATTTTTATGAAACTTGGTATAAGTGTTTGTATTGACTTTAGGACAAACCCTATTGAAAATAGGAAACAACGAAAACAAAATTATGAGTTATTGCCCTTGTTCTTTAAAACACGTTAATTTTTCAGCCGTTACACTCTCAAAGTTGTTTACAGGATAGAGAGCTGGCTTCTTGATTGATTCTACTGAAACTTGTTGTGAGGATGAACTCTATTGAATATCAGACAAATCTTTAATGTATTTTACTCTGTTTGAATTTAACGAATTAAGAGTGAAATATTTTCTTTGGTATAAATGGTTGAATGTATGTTGATGAACTCATTCGCGCTCAGACAAGCACACTGTACTGTATACTTTTCTTAAAATGTAAATTTCTTTGGCATTGCTTGTAATTTAGATATATTATTTGTTTTATAGTTGCGCCTTTGAGGTAAAAAATAACAAGATATTGGTTTAAGCATGTATATTTTGCTGTGCCACCATCTTGAAATTAAATTCTTGTAAGATGAATGATGGATTCCCTGCGCTCAGACATTGACAAGCACACTGTACTGTATACTTTTCTTAAAATGTAAATTTCTTTGGCATTGCTTGTAATTTAGATATTTTTTTTATATAAACAATATTTATTTATATAGGATTAGGGAACAGGCTTTCGCCTATAGTACCCTCTCCTTAAAGTACAATATATACATAATCAAAAAATATATATACAGTATATACATGTATAAAGAAATTTACATTAAATACAAATATTGATACTTGCTGCTATAAATATGTACACAGATTGTAAGTCAATCAATTCAGGCATGTTGAGTCAAAACCGGCAGCTAAAGGTTAGAAAATTATGTACTGCTGTGAATATCTGGTTAGTTTCTAAAATGTTTTCGTTGCCAAATAAAAGTTATGCTAGGTTTACACCATGTTCACGGTGGCCACGGCAGCCCCGTTCGCCCGAAACGTACTGCGCCGTGAAATTTTGGCCGTTTTTGTTTTTATATTCAAGTTTTGTTAGGTTGTGGCTAAGTTTCCTCACGATTTATTACAGTGTCCGTGACAGATCGATAGGGAGATGAAGCGGTTCCACCAAGGCGCACCAAGATTCGGACCGCGGTCTACCAGTGAAGCATGTTTGTTGCTTCCCGGTCTGATGCGTTCTGATGGGATCTTTCACGTTTTTCACGTCTTCATCCAGGTCTGATGCGTCTTTCAAGTCCTCCTACGGATCAAACGTGGAAGCCGGGGTAATTGGAACACGTTTGTAGCCATGGTACAAAGAAAACTCCACGAGTAATTGTAATCATACTCCTACGGAGTAACGTTTACACTATGTTCCCGATGACCACGGTAGAGAAAACGGGGTGAACGTGAGCCATCGCAGAGGTACAAGATAGGCAAACGTGACAAACCGCAATCGCCGTGGATACCGTGCCAGATTTTTAAACTGTCAACAAATTTGGCACGGCAGCCACGGTGCAGAGAAACGTAATTGACCGTAGTTAAACTGGGCAAACGCTACAAAACGTGACAAAGCGTAATAGGCCGCGACAAAACTTGCAAGTGGTCCGTAGTGGGACGGAAATCGTTCTTTTCCAGATCTGTCGTGTTGTGTTCCGTTTTGTCACGGTTTTCACGGAAGGCTAGCAGTCTCACTACGTTTCTATAAAGGTGCGTCCCGGTGTGTCACGGAGAATTACGATACGTTGAGTTCTACTAAGGTTTGGCCAGTTGCACGAGGTGAAAGGAGCTGGGCAGGTAAACCGATGGGTTCGTTTTGTCGCATTGCCCAACTTGCCGCATTGTGCCCAACTTCACAAAAACGACTCGTAAAACGAAACTAAAGATTTCTGAAGTTTTGAAATTACTTTCTGGGAAACCGTCAAGTAGGTTTATGTATTTTGTATTATGGTTTTGATAGTGTAAACTGGTTTTTTTTGCAGTGCGTTCGATTTGTCGAACGCACTGCTTTGGTTTGCAATTGACTATTTGCAGTGCGTTCGATTTGTCGAACGCACTGCTTTGGTTTGCAATTGACTATTTTTTTTTTGTCTATTTCTGGTCACGCTCCCCAGCCAAAACTGCACATACCACACATAACTTGACATCATTTCCTGCGATGATTAACTGCTCGGTGTTGCTTAAATGTAAAATGGCGCATTTTTGCCTAAGCGGAAATGACGTATATTAAAAAGTCGTATTTCAGGGTTTTTCCATTTTCAACTCATTTTTCCAACAGATTGTGATCGGTCTTTTTTTGGTTCATTTGTTTAACCCAAAAGCTACAAATTGCAATTTTGAAAAATTCATATTTTGACTTTTGTAGCTGACTTTTGGAGCACTTTTTAAAGCATTTTTTTTAACTTTTGCAATTTTATTTCGATCGATCTGAAACCTTTCAATAACATAGACATATGAATTTCCAAAGAAAATCAATTTTCAAAGTTTCGATATCACTTCCGGTTTTGACGTCATTTGCTTCTAAACTTTCAATTTCAACTTCCGGAATATTGAAGATATTTGAAAAAAATGTTTTGTGTTATCATAGATTTGGTCATACATAAAAAATAAAATGATGAAATTTTATCCAGGTGTAAGGGATCAGCCGCCATCTTGAACTGACCTATGTTTCTTAAAATTTTAATTCAGAACCGAGGGTTAATCGGATTTTTTTAATTTTGAAATCTACGACTTCTGCAATCGATTGCAAAAAAAATGTAGGTTGTCGATTTTTGAATTTCGATTTCAATTTCTTTACATTTCCGGAACAAGAATTTCAGTAATGACCGAAAGTTTCAAGGCTCATATCTAGTGACCTTGACCTTTGATGACCTCTTGACCTGTACAAAAATTATTGCCCTTGACGAAATCTATCAGATGATATATTCATTTCCGATTTATGATGTTTACTTCCGGTTTTATCGCCATTTGAAAATTGCAATTTTTAACTTTAAAGAGCTCTGTCACGTGACCTAATTTACATACGTCACAAATTGTATTTCATTATTACTATGCTAAATCTGCTCTTTCAAATGATATATAACACAATATACTTGAATCAAAATTGCGCTTTTTAAAACTTGCAAATTTTGTGTCAAATTCCACTGAAACTGTGCGTGTTTTTTGGAAATTTTTTCGATCGATATAAAAACTTACAGGTAGATAGACAATTTGATTCTGAACAAAAAAATATTTCTAGAATCTTTATATCACTTCCGGTTTTGACGTCATTTGCTTGTAATCTTGAAATTTTAAATTCCTTAATTTTGGAGATATTTGAAAATATTTGTTTGCATTATGTTAAAAATGGTCATCATAAAAGAAATAAATAATGTAATGCGACCCGGAAAAAATATATAACAGTGGAAGTATTATAAAAATTTCCAATTTTTGCAAAATAAAATGCAATGAATAGAGTTTTACGTCCTGCTTTTCTGCACCTATATTGAGGACGGGCAAACGCCATGCAGTGCGCATTGAGGAACATTTTGCATTAGCCTGATATTATTATCAATTTCCATTTGTCGAGGGATCTTTAACATGCTCAGCCAATTAGCACATCGGTTTATTTACACCCACGATTGAACGCCCTTACCATGTCAGCCCCTCCGACCTGTATCACTGACGGGTTTCATCCCTGAACGTTCAGGATGGCGAGCAAGCATACCTGATGGCATGTGAGAGACTACGTTGTTATGTTACAATGCATCATCACTTCAGCACGTCTAACAATTCAGGATCAGTGTACTGTGTACAGTGTATTGTTTCATTTAACGCTTCTCACTGGTCAATGTTTTGATATAATGTACAACAAATTGTTTTTTATAATATCATAAAACTAAAATACAACAATGAAGTTTTTTGGGGAGAATTGTATCCTACTGAACTATATTAAGAATTTTTCAAATGATCTGAAAAAACACTTGCTTGCAAAATATAAGATAAAAACTTACATGTCTGTTGTCTGTATGTTTAAATGCAGTTCTCTCCCTTCAACTGACAAATGTTTGTTGTCTATCTGTTCAAATGCAGTTCTATCCCCTCAACTGACAATTGCAAGTGCTTACTTTATTACATTGTCACTTGCGCTTTTAACGTTTTAAATTATGTAGTAAAATGAAAAAATAAAATCTAAATATAGAAGAAAACGATCCGATGCCAAAAGAAATAAATTCGTTCTAAAAATCTGGTTCTGTCATTTATTAAAAAAAAAGTTTTAAAACTGTATGTCTAAAAACGTTGACCATTAAAATGTTTTTTAAAAAAATAATAATATAAATTTTTTGCTAAGTTCATATTAAAATGATAAATTACGAGCTGAATTGTGAACTTTTAAGAAAGTTAGCACTCAGAATTCTGATGTCATTTATATATCTTATCAAGTAATGGTGTTATGCGGCAGCTCAGTGAGTTAGACGCTTGCTCGCCAACCTGAACGTCCAGGATTGAATCCCGTCAGTGATGCAGATCGGAGGGGCTGATATGGAAATAGCGCCTAGTCGTTCGGATGGGACAATAAACCAAGGTCCCGTATGCTATTGGCTGTGCAAGTTAAAGACCCCTCGACAGTTGGACATCGAAAAAAAGAGCAGGCTAATGCACACTGCATGGCGTCTGCCCGTCCTCAGTTAGCCCATATAAGTGCAGAAAAAATAGGACGTAAACTCCATTCATTTCACTTCATTTCTTTCATATGTATGATATTGCATATGAAAAATATTAATATATTCTTTAACTATTATACTTCCAATGATGTATAAAAATGTACATAAATAAAAACAACAACTTTTTAATCAAATGACTTTTCACTACCGATCATACGCTAATTATTCCATTTTTCACCGAACGTCAACTGGTTATTCTACTTTTCACTCCCGATTAAAAACAATTTATATGTATGGATTGAAAATGACACTTATCACCCATAGACGAAACCGGATGCGCACTGCCCAGTATCGTCTCACGATTCTAGTTTTTTTGCAGTGCGTTCGATTCTTCGAACGCACTGCATTGTTTTGCAATTGACTATTTTTTTTTTTTTTCGTTTTCTGGTCTCGCTATTTCGGCATGAAGGAAGCTTGTCACACTAAGTCTGACACCATTTCCCACGATAATTTGCTGCTCATTGTGGCTTAAATGTTAAATGACGCAGTTTACGCCAACCGGAAATGAGGTATCACAAAACGTCTATTTTCGGTTTTTTATCATTTTTACCTACAATTTTCAACCGATTTCGATGGAATTTGTTTGGTTTATTTCAGTTATGTCTTTTCTACACGATAAACACTAAAAAACTTATAATTTTTGATTTTTGACGCTGAATTTTGCAACTCTTTTTTAACGCTTTTTTCAACTTTCACAACTTTATTTCGATCGCTATGAAAACTTCTAGGCATATAGACATTGTTATTGCGAACAAAACTGTGTTTTCAAAATTTTGATATCACTTCCGGTTTTGACGTCATTTGCTTGTAAAATTGAAATTTTAACTTCCAGAGTTTTGGAGATATTTGAAATTTCTTTTTTTCATTATGTTAGAATTTGTCATCATAAAAGATATTTATAATAAAATTTGACCCGGAAGTAATATGTCAGACGCCATGTTGATGTGACTAATTTTTATAAAACTCAAAATGGGGCCTCAGGGGATAATCGGATTTGCACAATTTTGGTGTCTATGAAATCCTTAGTCGATTGCCACCAACCTTATGACAGCGGATTTTTTAATTTCGATTTAGACTTTTTTCTATTTCCGGACAAAGAATTTCAGTAATGACAGAAACTTTCAAGGCTCATATCTAGTGACCTTGACCTTTGATGACCTTTTGACCTGCACAAAAGTTATTGCCCTTAACGAGATCTATCAAATGATATATTCATTTCCGATTTCTGATGTTAACTTCCGGTTTTATGGCCATTTGAAAATTGTAATTTTTAACTTTAAAGAGCTTTGTCACGTGACCTAATAAACATACGTCACAAATTTTTAGACATATTTACTATGCTAAATCTGCTCTTTCAAATGATATATAACACAAAATATTTGAATAAAATTTGCGCTTTTTAAAACTTGCAAATTTTGTGCCAATTTTCATTGTAACTGTGCGTGTTTTTTGGAAATTTGATTTTGATCGATCTGAAAACTTACAAGTAGATAAACAATTTGATAATGAAGAAAACAATATTTCTGAAATTTTGATATCACTTCCGGTTTTGACGTCATTTGTTTGTAAACTTGAAATTCTAACTTCTGGAGTGCCCGAATTATTTGAAAGTTTCTTTTTGCATCATGTTAGAAATGGTCAACAGAAAAGATATAGATAAAATCCGACCCGGAAGTACTATGTCAGGTGCCATGTTGTTGTGACTTATTTTTATAAAACTCAAAATGGGACCTCAGGGGATAATCTAATTTACATTATATCGGTGTTTATGTAATCCTTAGTCGATGGCCAACAACCTTGTGGCAACTGATTTTTTAATTTCGATTTCTTTATATTTCTGGAACAATAATTTTAATTTAGACTGAAACTTTCAAAGCTATTTCTAAATCTATTGGTTCAAATGACCAGGAAGTACTATTAGCTTGTATGCTTCAAATAAGTGTAACACACCTCGAGAGGATCATTTTTGTCACTATATCTGACAATATGTAAGAGACTACGCTGTAGTATTACAACGTATCATTCCCTCAGCACATCATACGATACATGATCAATATACCAACATCTAGAAAGTTACAATTTACCATAGTGTTTCTTTTAACGCTTCTCACTGGTCAGAGTAGTATTTTAAAATGTTCAAATGCAGTTTTCTCCCTTCAAATGAAAAATGTTTGTTGTCTGTATGCTTAAATGCAGTTCTCTCCCTTCAACTGACAATTGCTTAACATGAATTTCTTACATTGTAACTTGTATTTTTAACGTTTTAAATTGTGTACTAAAAAGATAAACAAAAAGTCTAAAAGAAGTAGATAACGATCCAACGCCAAAAGAAGAAAATCCGTTCTAAAAATCTGGTTCTGTCATTTATTAAAATTGCATGTCTAAAAACGTTGACCATTAAAATGTTTTCTAAAAAAATAATAATATAGAATTTTTGCTAAGTTCATGTTAAAATGATAATATTCGAGCTGTGCTGCGAACTTACGTGTATGGAGGTTAGCACTCAGTATTCTGATGTCATATACATATCTCTTATCAACAATTGACTCACATTTTGGGAGCCGCGGTGGCACAGTGAGTTAGACTTTTGCTCGCTGAAGGTCCAGGGTTCAACCTCGGCATGGGTCGAGATGATGCCTTCGGATTTTTCAACCCGGTTTCACCCTTTCAATGATGCAGGTCGGAGGGGCTGACATGGAAAAAGCGCCTAGTCGTTCGGATGGGACAATAAACCAAGGCCCGTGCGCGTTAAAAACCCCTCGACAATTGGAAATCGATTCTTTTCGGTTATTCTACTTTTCACTCTCGAATATAAACAATTTATATGCCGATTTTTATGTATTGTAAATTTCGCAATTCGGATTGAAAATGTAACTTTTCACCCATGGACGAAACCGGATGCGCACTGCTCGGTACCGTCGCACGGTTCTAGTTTTTTTTTTTTCTATTTCTGGTCACGCTCCCCAGCCAAAACTGCACATACCACACCTAACTTGACATCATTTCCTGCGATGATTAACTGCTCGTTGTTGCTTAAATGTAAAATGGCGCATTTTTGCCTGACCGGAAATGACGTATATTAAAAAGTCGTATTTCAGGGTTTTTCCATTTTCAACTCATTTTTCCAACAGATTGTGATCGGTCTTTTTTGGTTCATTTGTTTAACCCAATAGCTACAAATTGCAATTTTGAAAAATTCATATTTTGACTTTTGTAGCTGACTTTTGGAGCACTTTTTAAAGGATTTTTTTTAACTTTTGCAATTTTATTTCGATCGATCTGAAACCTTTCAATAACATAGACATATGAATTTCCAAAGAAAATCAATTTTCAAAGTTTCGATATCACTTCCGGTTTTGACGTCATTTGCTTCTAAACTTTCAATTTCAACTTCCGGAATATTGAAGATATTTAAAAAAAAAAATTTGTGTTATCATAGATTTGGTCATACATAAAAAATAAAATGATGAAATTTTATCCAGGTGCAAGGGATCAGCCGCCATCTTGAACTGACCTATGTTTCTTAAAATTTTAATTCAGAACCGAGGGTTAATCGGATTTTTTTAATTTTGAAATCTACGACTTCTGCAGTCGATTGCAAAAAAAATGTAGGTTGTAGATTTTTGAATTTCGATTTCAATTTCTTTATATTTCCGGAACAAGAATTTCAGTAATGACCGAAACTTTCAAGGCTCATATCTAGTGACCTTGACCTTTGATGACCTCTTGACCTGTACAAAAATTATTGCCCTTGACGAGATCTATCAGATGATATATTCATTTCCGATTTCTGATGTTTACTTCCGGTTTTATCGCCATTTGAAAATTGCAATTTTTAACTTTAAAGAGCTCTGTCACGTGACCTAATTTACATACGTCACAAATTCTATTTCATTTTTACTATGCTAAATGTGCTCTTTCAAATGATATATAACACAATATATTTGAATCAAAATTGCGCTTTTTAAAACTTGCAAATTTTGTGTCAAATTCCATTGAAACCGTGCTTGTTTTTTTGAAATTTTTTCGATCGATCTAAAAACTTACAGGTAGATAGACAATTTGATTCTGAACAAAAAAATATTTCTAGAATCATTATATTATTTCCGGTTTTGACGTCATTTGCTTGTAATCTTGTAATTTCAACTTCCTTAGTTTTGGAGATATTTGAAAATATTTGTTTGCATTATGTTATAAATGGTCATCATAAAAAAAAAAATAATGTAATGTGACCCGTAAAAAATATATTACAGTGGAAGTATTATAAAAATATCCAATTTTTGAAAAATGAAATATAATGAATAGAGTTTTACGTCCTGCTTTGCTTTTCTGCAGCTATATTGAGGACGGGCAAACGCCATGCAGTGCGCAATGAGGAAAATTTTGCATTAGTCTGATATTATTATCAATTTCCATTTGTCGAGGTATCTTTAACATCACAGCCAATTAGCACATCGGTTTATTTACACCCATGTCAGCCCCTCCGACATGTATCACTGACGGGATTCATCCCTAGACATTCAGGATGGCGAGCAGGCATCTGATTCACTAAGCCACTGGGGCCCCCCTCAATTCATTATACCTGCATCAATGATAGGGGAGTAAGAGTAATGGACATTCATTACCTTTTAATATTGCATAGGAAGGGTCATTACATCTTCCCATACCTGATGGCATGTGAGAGTCTACGTTGTTGTGTTACAATGTATCATCCCCTCAGCACGTCACACACTTCGAGATCAGTGTACTGTGTACAGTGTATTGTTTCATTTAACGCTTCTCACTGGTCAATGTTTTGATATAATGTACAACAAATGGTTTTTTATAATATCATTAAACTAAAATACAACAATGAAATTTTTGGGGGAGAATTGTATCCTACTAAACTATATTAAGAATTTTTCAAATGATCTGAAAAAAACCGGTGCTTGCAAATTATAAGATTAAAACTTACATGTTTGTTTTCTGTATGTTTAAATGCAGTTCTCTCCCTTCAACTGACAAATGTTTGTTGTCTATATGTTCAAATGCAGTTCTATCCCCTCAACTGACAATTGCAAGTGCTTACTTTCTTACATTGTCACTTCCGCTTTTAACGTTTTAAATTATGTAGTAAAATGAAAAAATAAAATCTAAATATAGAAGAAAACGATCCGATGCCAAAAGAAATAAATTCGTTTTAAAAATCTGGTTCTGTCATTTATTAAAAAAAAAGTTTTAAAACTGTATGTCTAAAAAACGTTGACCATTAAAATGTTTTTTAAAAAAATAATAATATAAATTTTTTGCTAAGGTCATTTTAATATGATATATTACGAGCTGAACTGCGAACTTTTTAAGAAAGTTAGCACTCAGAATTCTAATGTCATTTACATATCATATCAAGTAATGGTGTTATGCGGCAGCTCAGTGAGCTAGGCGCTTGCTCGCCAACCTGAGCGTCCAGGATTGAATCCCGCCAGTGATGCAGGTCGGAGGGGCTGACATGGAAATAGCGCCTAGTCGTTCGGATGGGACAATAAACTATGGTCCCGTGCGCTATTGGCTGTGCACGTTAAAGACCCCTCGACAGTTGGAAATCGAAAAAAAGAGCAGGCTAATGCACACTGCATGGCGTTTGCCCGTCCTCAGTTAGCCCATATAAGTGCAGAAAAAAATAGGACGTAAACTCCATTCATTTCACTTCATTTCTTTCATATGTATGATTTTTCAAATGATGTATAAAAAATGTACATACATAAAAACAACAACTTTTTAATCAAATGACCTATCACTTTTCACTTTTCACTCCCGAATAAAAACAATTTATATGTATGGATTTATGTTCCCCAAAAAGGTCAATATTTTAAATAAAAAAAAATCTATGCGAGACAACAGATGTTTTAATGTTTTATGGTCATACTGCATTTTATCTGAAAACTTTTCTTTCTTTTTACTGGTCGTTTTTTGTGCAGTTGGGCACGATACGACAAGTTGGGCAATACGGCAAAACGAACCCATCGCAGTAAAACTTCATTTGAGTCTAAGTATTCGACGACGAAACAAATATTTTTATAACCAGAGGTCATGCTTTAAAATGCCACCAAAGAAGCGACGAACAAAAGCCCCCCGTCCTACACGGGTAAAACCAGTTGAAGAGCAGTCTGCAAGTCCTCTTCCCTGCTCTCCACCTCTTCATCAAGATGAGCTTACTACCCATGCTGACCCGGTTCCTGCCAATGAGGCCATGGAGGCAGAAGACGACTCATGTGCGAGGAAGAGAGGCAATAGGGTTTCTACCAACTTTTCGGAGGAAGAGAAGGAATACATCATTGACTTTCTCCAGCAGAACCCAGCGATATATTCGAAGAGGCTTGCAGGTTATAAAGACGCAGGGGCAAAAGACAGGCTGTGGGCGGAGCACTAACGAACTTAAGACGTGGTACGACAGCATGCGCACCAAGCTCGGTAAACTTAAGAAAGCGGTCACCAAGTCAGGGCAAGCTGCAGATGGCTTCACTGCCACCGAAAAGTAAGTCTTACTTTACCTTTGCGACATGACTTCAGTTTTTGTGACAATCTTACCTCTTAAAATGACAATATGAATGATATGGAAAACAGTGATTACGAATTTCTTTTATTTTTATACGTCCACACGAAATTCATTAGCACAGGTGTTATTTTCTGCTATGATATTCGAAACAAAGCTGCCAGTGGGCCTATTACCTTGTCCGATTTTTTATAAGCCATCTTTGTTATAAATTCTAATTCTATTTCCTCAGGTGGATTTGGCAGCACTTTCAGTTCCTGTCGGAGCACATCACTCAGATGCCAAGAAGGAACGTCGTGAGCTTCAATGCCCGACTTCAACCTCCTTCTGCTTCAGCTTCTAATGCTCTACCAGATCCTGATCCGGCAGAACAGATCCCATTTGCTTGCGAGGTCCAAGAAGACGCTGCATTTGCTGGTAGTCGAGTTAATACGCCCACATCATATACAGCTGGTACTCAACAAGATGCTATTATGGGCCTTTTGGGGACATTCTTAACACAGCGACAGAATAAGGCAAATCCAACAACTGCGTTTGGCTGTTACGTCGATTCAATTCTTCGAAGTCTCCCTCCACCTATCCTACGAAAAGCAGAATCCAGAATCATAGCGGTTTTGCACGAGTGCCATAACGAAGCAGAGAGACAACAGCTCCGTTCAGTAGAAGCTGAGCACACTGGCCCGGTAGTCCAGCGACACATGACTACGTTTGGAGAGCCTCAAGTCCAGCGTCCAGCTGGTCGTCCAAGAGAGCCTTTAGTTAGACAGTGGCAGCCACCTCCCTCCCAGTGGCCGTCTGAAGTGACCACCTCACCCAGTGTCTGGAACTCCATGGATCGACCATGGGTGCAGCAGCAATTTCCTGAGATGAACATTATCTGTCCAACGTCGATCAGTGGGAATGAGCAACAGCCACAGCGATCGCCATCAACATCAGCTGTCGAAGAACAAGCCATATCATACAGCAGAATCCTTAACTCTCACTCTTATCAGTCAGAGTCAGGTCACCAGCAACATGCAAAGCAAAGATAGAAGGATCAGTAGCTTCAGCCAAATGAACTATACATAAAAAATGTTTCTTTATTATTATTATAAATGTGTGTATTATTAGTATTATTATTATTAAAACTAATTTGTTAAACATCAATTGATCATTCTGTCCTGCCACTCCACAGCACCAGCTTCAGAATTAAAATATCGTTTAAGGTACTCCCGTTGTTGTTTTGCGTCCAATGTGTCTCTATTCCTTCCTTCTGTTAGTATGTCTACGCCCCTCCATTGAACCTCATCTCTCCAGTTACCAGGAATCAGATTGTGTTCCTCATCCTCATGGTCCACCTCGTTCACTGGGATGACTGGAACTCTTCTCCTAAGGAGATTGTGGAGCACGACAGCGGCCTCAATCATGTCTCTCACTGTAATAATTAAAATCAATATATTAACACAGATAAATCAACTAATACTCGTTTGATGAAGGGAAACCTTTGATTTGGGGAAATTCAGAGTAAATATAGGAAATCAAACTCATAATCAAAACCCAAAGTACCAAACAAAATCTTGTACGCGGTGTAGTACTCTATTTTTCAGTATAATCTAAACGTTGTTATAGTACCCAAATAATACTGACCTGTGTCTGGTCTTTGTTCTAAAGTACCAAGGAAACATCTAAATCTCTTTGCCAGGATGCCGAACGCATTTTCTACCACACGTCTTCCTCGCGATATGCGGTAATTGAAGATTAGCTCTTCTCTTGGCATCAGTCTTCTCCCATACGGCTTCATCAGGTAGCTTCTCAAGGCAAATGCATCATCTCCAACGATAAAATAAGGGATGCCCTGATTCTGGTCATCGTTGGGTAGAGGGCATGCTGGTGGTAAACCTATTCTGGATTCTTCGAGAAGTTCGCAGAGCTCTGAATCATTTTATATTTGGGCATCTGACATGTGTCCCACACAACCAACTTCAATCCATATGAATCGATACTGGGCGTCCACCAATGCGAGGAGAGGGATACTAAAAAAACCCTTATAGTTGTGATACAAGGAGTCTGTATTAGGTGGCTTACAAATGGCAATATGCTTTCCGTCCAGAGCTCCCACTGCATGAGGCAAATTCCACATGTCTTCAAATTCTCGCGAAAGATATCTCCACTCATCGGGTGTCACCGGAACGGCAAAAACTTCATCTTTGTAGGCTGCGACAACGGCCTTGCATACCTCTGGCACCATATGACAGATGGCTGCCTTACTGCAGCGGAATGCATATGAGAGTGACGAGTAATTGTCTCCAGTGGCCAGATGTCTCAGAGTCAATGACAGTTTCAGCCCAGGCGTTAGAGCAGAACCTCGTGTCTTGTCTCTCTATAACTGGTGTTATTTTTTCAAGGATTTCGTCGAAGAGCCCTAACGGCAATCCAAGATAGTTTTGAAAGGCATTCGTATCTTCTATCTTCTGATAACCATGCGCGAACCCACACAGATCTTGGCCTTCGTGTCCGCCTTCTTCCTGCCAGGTGTTCTTTTTGCAATTCTTGTTGGCCTTCTTGCTGATTCAAAGGCGGGATAAATGCAGCAAACAAACAAAAAAATACGAAATCTTCTTCGTCTTGGGAATCCATACTCCTTGAGGACAAAAATGGCAACCAAACAAACTCTTGCGTGTTAAATTGTGATTTGTCACGCTTTGTTTTCGTTATGGTTATTTTCTAGCTAATACCTTCCTGTCAAGTTTCAAATCAATCGCTCAATAGTGCAAATTTTTAATGTTTTCAGATGGAATTTTTACCTGGTTTTGGCGAAATGGTACTGGGGGTTAAATCTTCAAAAAGCTAGAATTCCAAAAGTGCCAAAATGCCATGGGGTAAGGTATCATGCCAAGCTCAGAGCTGTTCACAGTCCTAGTTTAAGTTTGCTTTTGTTAAATTCAAAGCTTCTTCCAGCATAAAAATAATATCCATATTTATTTAATAATCATATTTATGTTAATAAAAAAAATTGTACACGTCGTAGACAAAGTGGAATTGGATTATGGAGTATATTAGGAAGTACAATAGGGCGTGCTGCAAAACTCTCTGGCTTCCACGTTTCTTGAAAAGGAAAACTTGACAGACGCATCAGACCGGGTAGCAACATACGTATGCATCTGTAATAAACCATTGCCGAACCTTAATACACCTTGGAAAAGCCACTTCATCACCTCAACGGACCGTCTATGATACCGTGAAAAACCGTAAGGAAACTTGGACGACAAATTCCTGTCTGGCTTGGCCTTTTCTTACATCTCTAGCATCGTGTCAGACCGTAACAGAACTGATGATGCAGTTTGCAAAGCGTCACACATCGGAACGAATCTTTATTGGAACGTGAAGATAAAACTTTCGTTCAACCTATATTTCTATGAAAACCGTGACAAAACGGAACACGACGTGATGAAACTGAATAGGATCTTCAGTTGCCGGTGAATAGATACGATTCCCGTTCCACTACGGATCAATTCCAAGTTTTGTAACGACCTATTACGTTTTGTCACGTTTTGCAACGTTAACCCAGTTTGACAACGGCCCAATACGTTTTTCATCCACACCGGGGTTGCCGTGGCTGCCGTGGCAAATTTTTTGACAGTTAATATTCTGGCCAGCATCCACGGCAGTCACGTTTGTCTATCGCGTTGTCTCACGTTCATCCCGTTGTCTCCACGATGGCCCTGAAACGTGATTACCGTGGCCACCGGGAACATAGTGTAAATCTAGCATAAGGGTAAGGTGATCAGGTGTTTTGGTAAGAGATTTATAGATTGGTTTCGTGCATCGCAATGCAAGTAGGCAGTGTTGATTAAGTGATGGATAATGGCCGAAGACTGTCCATTATGTAAATAGAAAGAACAACTGAGGGGCGTTAGCCCCGAAGTTGTTCTGACTATTTACATAATGGACAGTCTGAGGCTATTATCAAACTTAAAACATAGCAACATAGAGATCCAAAATATCTCAAAAACATCATGTCATTACTAAAATAATGGACAGATTCTTACAACAACTCAGTATGATATGTATTCACTCATAGAGGTGGTAACTACATATCAATAAGCAAGATGTCTTCCAGTGGACACTGTAGTTATCACACAATCAAGGATTTAGGTAATGATAATATTCTACGTGATTTGAATAATATATATTGCAAAAAATTACATACCAGTTACAATAATCATTCTTTAATTGGATATTCTATTATATGATGTAATATTTATATTATGAAGGATACATCAAATATATTGGTGAAAAAGGTTTAAGATTGATAATAGTCATGTAGCGAATATCATATTTAGTGAGACTAAGCGAATACACAATATGGATATAGAAGGAGAAATTTTTAGTTTAAGGTATATTTGAACGGATTATGTGATTTTCCTGCAATACAAGTTCTTCTATATTCAGAACCCCTGAAAACCGTACCCTTTATGGAAAAAAAAGCTTGCAGTCATCCAACCAGATAATCCAGAAATCAAAATAAGAAAACCCTCAAGGTTATAACGTGAAATATACATTTTAAAAAGTTTTACATTGATTTTGTGTACAGTGTTAATAAATTTTTTTCACATTGGTGCCCATTTTGCTATTGCCCTCTTATTTTTTTAGAAAACTGTCTATTATTAAGAAATCTGTCCATTATTTAGAAAACTGTCCATTATCTAGAAAACTGTATATTATTAATCGCAAATAATGGACAGATTTCTATATAATGGACAGAACATCTACTAACAGTGTCTATTCTCCTATATAATGGATAAAAACAACAAAGGATGACGTCATAACTATGTTTTAACTTCTGATCCATGACCACAATATGTGACTCATATGCTTATGTCCTTGAAGATCGCTACAAGAGAGACGGAGGCGGCAGTGAAGAATTTGGTTAAGACGAGTGCCAAAGTAGTATTGCGGAGGAATTTTGATATCATTAACTTTTAGTTTATTTTTGAAAATTGAGATTGAGAGTGAATTTTTGATAGAAGATGGTAGGTTAATTCCAGAGTTTGATTGTAGATGGTATAAAAGAATTCGAAAATATATCAGTTTTGCAAAAGTATTCTGAAAGTTTATCATTGTTTCTAAGGTTATATGGTCTGTCCGAATATTGTACAAAATTTGAAAGAAACGCGGGAGTCTGATTATTTAAAATTTTGAACATTAATATAAGCTTGTGCCTCCTTCGCCTCTCTTGTAAAGTTAAAAATCCTGTTTCTTCATATAATTTGTGATTGCTGGTACCTTTCACAGCGCCGCATATAGTCCTGAGTGCATCTAACTGAACATTTTCTGAGTTAAGCATATGAGCATTTGCAGTCGGGTCATGGATTTTCATATATATGCTGGTATTGTCTGCAAACAGATTTAGATATATTATTTGTTTTATTGTTGCGCGTTTGAGGTAAAAAATAACAAGATATTGGTTTAAGCATGTATATTTTGCTGTGTCACCATCTTGAAATTCAATTCTTGTAAGATGAATGATGGATTCCCTGGCCATAAAAATGTAAAAATTAGTTACTGATAAAAGGTTTACAGCTATCATAGATCTCGAAATACTAACAATTATAGATTTTTAAGGTACGCCATTTTGAAATTCAATTATGGTGCCAGTTGTTGCCACTATTAACTTGAACCAGGGGATCCCTGAACCGCAAACATACAATTTCCCACCAAAAACCAGTTAATTCCTGGCATTTATCAAGAATTATCGCAAATTATCGATATTTATAGACGCCATTTTGAAATTAGACATGGCCAGATGTTTCAGCCACTTGTAGCTTGACTTCCCTGACCTAAATTCAGAATTAGCCATCAAGAATGCTTTTATAGCTGACATAGATTAAAAAATACTGATACCATTTTTTTTTTTTTCGATTTTCTTTTCGATACGGGCCTGCCATAATCATACATTCATATATAAAATCAATAACGACCGGCGAAGTTAGGCTATCGTTACTTCTGCAACTTAATTGTATATGGACAGTGTTTTATTCTATTCAGTATTTTTTTTATTGTCTTTCAGAATGAATTGGATGATGTTGCGAAAATTTGGAACCAACATGTTATTAGGCCCTCCACAAATTTAAACATACCCCATGGACGTCCTAATGTAATGTATTATGTTCCGGACTTGTGGGATACAACTGATAATCTTTATACAGTGTCAATGATAGATGTAGAACGGTGTAGGCAAGATGTTGTTTTTCGGTCTCGTAAACCTTGTGATCATAATGTTTATGATATATGTGTTCTAATAATGGCCGAGGAAAATCTTGATATTCCTGATGATGCTGGTCATGCAACGCGTCTTTTTAAACTTCTACGCAGTCGACTAAATGAAATGTTGTGATGTAATCAACTATAAATATCATAATCCCCCACCCTACCCCCCTGGACATCTTGTCAAGCAAATAGTTAAACGACTATTTATATCTATGTAGGCTATCTTGTTATATACTGCCATACTATTAACGCAACTAACTTCCAGAATCATAACCCGAGCCAAATTAAAGTGGGAATAGTCGGCATTTTCGTGGGTTGATTTGGGTAGGTCTCAGCAACTTGAGTCTTGAGTCTTGAGCATCATGTATGGTATATATGACGTAAGAACGACGCGATAGTTTCGTATGATATAGTGTCGTTCGCACAAAAGAGTTCATCCGATTACCGCTTCATCTTTGATAAACATATTACGTCTATTCCGATATTGTTCATGCCATATCCGTCATCAACAATGGTAACGACCGCTCGTTTAAAGTTAAAGAAAATATAAATATAAAAGTGATGAAGCTACTTGTTCCATGCCCTGTAAATATAATCGTGTACCATAATCGTGCGCGGACATTTCACACCCAGATAATTCCCGCCCGGACATTTACCCCCCGACCAATTCCTATCGGGACATTTCGCACCAGGATGATTTGCATCAGGACAACTTCCACCCGAGACATTTTACACCCGGGCACTTTGCACCAAGGACAAATTCCACCTAGGAAAATTTCCCATCGCGACATTTCACACCTGGGCACTTCACACCAGGACGATTCACATCCAGGAAAACTGCCACCCGGAAATTTCGCACAAGGGCAGTTCGCACACATACATGCTATCTATATGACTATTAGAATTGAATTTGTAGACGACTCAAACTTCTGGATCGTAAGTGACCTTCTCACGTGTACATATTACCTATATTATGCGCCAAAAGTAATACAGGATCGAATGTTTAAATAGTGATGTTAGTCTGAACTGGCTTTGTACTTTTTTGCCAACAACAAATTTTAATACTGCAAGTGTTATGGATAGCTGACATTGAGCTTTCTCAGTCGGAAAGCATACTTTTAAATAGCTGTATAGAACAAAATTTCTAATGAAAGCTGTTGCCATTATTTCCACTAACAAAAACAAGGAACAAAAACATGTGTTCAAACAAAGCATCCAAACATTTACACAAAACACTATACATAATCCATGTTCCACACAGCACAGCTTAATACGCTATTAAATTCTGCTCTAAAGTCTGGATAACTCGTATACGTTGAAGGAAGCTGAAGCATACTTGTACATGTTCTACTTACAGGGCACCTTTCAAAGTCTCCCATCAACGAAATACACAGTAATGTACTGACCCAATAACATATCGGACCCCGTACAAAAACACAGGAAGCTGAGGAGGTTATCACTGCCCGTCTCTTTAATATATTTTATTAAATACTTTGATATCTCCTGTTCACTTTTGTTCATAACCTCAGGAAAGATTATATGTTTTACTATATTTCGGCACCCGTTCCTGTAAACTTAGCCGTTATAAACAGAAAATACTTAGTATTCTTAGCCCGTTATAAAAGCTAAAAAGGTTTAAACCGTGGACCGCACGGTATGTTTTTAGCGTGCTATGAAGGCTCCTAAAGGCTAAAAAAGGACAGAGAGGCGAATACATAGGGAAATTATTAACCAATCACCGACCGATTTCCTAAGACTTTTAAGATCCAATCAAAATTGTTGCATTTCGTTAAAATCTAAAAAAAACGGAATTTTAGGTTTTCTCCGCAATTTTTAGCCTTTCAGAAGAGACCAACACTGATATAGACACTTGTATCATATTAATTTATTTTTTTCATTTTATCAATTTTATTTTGGCCAAAATATCTACTTTCACTTTCGGCAAGGTCAAGGCCATTGGGAGTCAGTTCGATACATTCAGTTTGTCATTGTGGACTCGATGAAATGGGACGACAATATGAATTTAATGCTTAAATAACAAGCCCATTCTGCATTTATTGTTTGAAAATCAATATGCCTTGTCCTTCCCTTTGAGAAAATAATTGGTAAACTCCAGAAGTTGCGACCAGATAACGGAGACTATCCAGAAAAAAAAGGGATTGGGATTGCTTTTTCGGTAAGCTTATTTTATTATTCACTCGATCAGCATCAACTTTTTTGTGAGCACACAGTTAGGCTTTCTGGTACTGTATGCTTAGATTTAATATAGGAATCTGGGTATATACTGACTACTCTTTGCTTAGAGTTTGAGGACAAAACTGATAGGCCTACATGTGGGTCGACCTTTGGATTTTTCAACACCGGGCTGAAGTTATCACACAGATTCAATTATCATACGGATTCGGTCGATTCGTCTCAGCATACAGATTCGGGTCAAATCGACCCAATATATAAAGTTCATTATTTTAACTTAAATATCGCTAAAATAACTTGAATTTTTTATGGTAAAAGCTGACATTAATGTTCTTTCAGTTACGCAAATACCTGTAGCGCTATCTCATCTACTCTGTGTACGGTGGCCCATATAAGTCACATACTCTTTTTTTTATCAAAGGTGGACCTATCAAAAAATTAAACAACAATTTAAAAGGCTTAGCCGTCATAGAAACTTTTTGAAATTTAAACCCTACTATTTCACACTATTCCTGATTCCAAATATGAAGTCAGCAAGTTGCTGTCTAACTTACTTCATTTATGGTGGCCCATCAAAGACATACTACATTCAACTTATATTTAACTTATCTGAAAATATTACGCAGAATTTACGGGCGATTTTTAAATCTTAACAGTCATAGAAACATTTTCCAATTCATATCATGTAATCTCATACTAGTCCCCATTCCAAATATCCAATGAACTAGTTGCTGTCTTGCTAACTTTATGTACGGTGGCTCATTAAAGACACAATACAATCGGCATATCTGAAAATTAAGCAGAGTTTACGGGCAATTTTTTAGGCTTAGCCGTCATAGAAACCTTTTCAAATTCATACCATATAATCTCACACTAGTCTTCATTCGAGATATCCAATCACCTAGTTGCTGTCTTCCTTACTTTATGTACGGTGGCTCATTAAAGACATACTACAATCGGCATATCTGAGAATTTACAAGAGTTTACGGGCAATTTTTTCTAGGCTTAGCCGTCATAGAAACTTTTTGAAATTCATACCAAGCAATCTCACACTAGTCCTTATTCGAAATATTTAATCACCTAGTTGCTGTCTTGCCTACTTTATGTACGGTGGCTCATTAAAGACACACTACAATCGGCATATCTGAAAATTAAGCAGAGTTTACGGGCAATTTTTTCTAAGCTTAGCCGTCATAGAAACGTTTTGAAATTCATACCATATAATCTCACACTAGTCCTCATTCGAAATATTCAATCACCTAGTTGCTGTCTTGCTTACTTTATGTACGGTGGCTCATTAAAGACATACTACAATCGACTTATATTTGACATATTTGGGAATATTACGCAGAGTTTACGGGCAATTTTAGAGGCTTAGCCGTCATAGAAACTTTTTCAAATTCATATCATATAATCTCACACTAGTCCTCATTCGAAATATTCAATCAATTAGTTGCTGTCTTGCTTACTTTATGTACGGTAGCTCATTAAAGACATACTACAATCGACTTATATTTCACATATTTGGGAATATTACGAAGAGTTTACGGGCAATTTTAGAGGCTTAGCCGTCATAGAAACTTTTTCAAATTCATATCATATAATCTCACACTAGTCCTCATTCGAAATATTCAATCACCTAGTTGCTGTCTTGCTTACTTTATGTACGGTAGCTCATTAAAGACATACTACAATCGACTTATATTTCACATATTTGGGAATATTACGCAGAGTTTACGGGCAATTTTAGAGGCTTAGTCGTCATAGAAACTTTTTCAAATTCATATCATATAATCTCACACTAGTCCTTATTCGAAATAATTAATCACCTAGTTGCTGTCTTGCCTACTTTATGTACGGTGGCTCATTAAAGACACACTACAATCGGCATATCTGAAAATTAAGCAGAGTTTACGGGCAATTTTTTCTAAGCTTAGCCGTCATAGAAACGTTTTGAAATTCATACCATATAATCTCACACTAGTCCTCATTCGAAATATTCAATCACCTAGTTGCTGTCTTGCTTACTTTATGTACGGTGGCTCATTAAAGACATACTACAATCGACTTATATTTGACATATTTGGGAATATTACGCAGAGTTTACGGGCAATTTTAGAGGCTTAGCCGTCATAGAAAATTTTTCAAATTCATATCATATAATCTCACACTAGTCCTTATTAGAAATAATTAATCACCTAGTTGCTGTCTTGCCTACTTTATGTACGGTGGCTCATTAAAGACACACTACAATCGGCATATCTGAAAATTAAGCAGAGTTTACGGGCAATTTTTTCTAGGCTTAGCCGTCATAGAAACGTTTTGAAATTCATACCATATAATCTCACACTAGTCCTCATTCAAAATATTCAATCACCTAGTTGCTGTCTTGCTTACTTTATGTACGGTGGCTCATTAAAGACATACTACAATCGACTTATATTTCACATATTTGGGAATATTACGCAGATGTTAACGGGCAATTTTAGAGGCTTCGCCGTCATAGAAACTTTTTCAAATTCATATCATATAATCTCACATTAGTCCTCATTCGAAATATTCAATCACCTAGTTGCTGTCTTGCTTACTTTATGTACGGTAGCTCATTAAAGACATACTACAATCGACTTATATTTCACATATTTGGGAATATTACGCAGAGTTTACGGGCAATTTTAGAGGCTTAGCCGTCATAGAAACTTTTTCAAATTCATATCATATAATCTCACACTAGTCCTTATTCGAAATAATTAATCACCTAGTTGCTGTCTTGCCTACTTTATGTACGGTGGCTCATTAAAGACACACTACAATCGGCATATCTGAAAATTAAGCAGAGTTTACGGACAATTTTTTCTAGGCTTAGCCGTCATAGAAACGTTTTGAAATTCATACCATATAATCTCACACTAGTCCTCATTCGAAATATTCAATCACCTAGTTGCTGTCTTGCTTACTTTATGTACGGTAGCTCATTAAAGACATACTACAATCGACTTAAATTTGACATATTTGGGAATATTACGAAGAGTTTACGGGCAATTTTAGAGGCTTAGCCGTCATAGAAACTTTTTCAAATTCATATCATATAATCTCACATTAGTCCTCATTCGAAATATTCAATCACCTAGTTGCTGTCTTGCTTACTTTATGTACGGTAGCTCATTAAAGACATACTACAATCGACTTATATTTCACATATTTGGGAATATTACGCAGAGTTTACGGGCAATTTTAGAGGCTTAGCCGTCATAGAAACTTTTTCAAATTCATATCATATAATCTCTCACTAGTCCTTATTCGAAATAATTAATCACCTAGTTGCTGTCTTGCCTACTTTATGTACGGTGGCTCATTAAAGACACACTACAATCGGCATATCTGAAAATTAAGCAGAGTTTACGGGCAATTTTTTCTAGGCTTAGCCGTCATAGAAACGTTTTGAAATTCATACCATATAATCTCACACTAGTCCTCATTCGAAATATTCAATCACCTAGTTGCTGTCTTGCTTACTTTATGTACGGTGGCTCATTAAAGACATACTACAATCGACTTATATTTCACATATTTGGGAATATTACGCAGATGTTAACGGGCAATTTTAGAGGCTTAGCCGTCATAGAAACTTTTTCAAATTCATATCATATAATCTCACACTAGTCCTCATTCGAAATATTCAATCACCTAGTTGCTGTCTTGCTTACTTTATGTACGGTAGCTCATTAAAGACATACTACAATCGACTTAAATTTGACATATTTGGGAATATTACGCAGAGTTTACGGGCAATTTTAGAGGCTTAGCCGTCATAGAAACTTTTTCAAATTCATATCATATAATCTCTCACTAGTCCTTATTCGAAATAATTAATCACCTAGTTGCTGTCTTGCCTACTTTATGTACGGTGGCTCATTAAAGACACACTACAATCGGCATATCTGAAAATTAAGCAGAGTTTACGGGCAATTTTTTCTAAGCTTAGCCTTCATAGAAACGTTTTGAAATTCATACCATATAATCTCACACTAGTCCTCATTCGAAATATTCAATCACCTAGTTGCTGTCTTGCTTACTTTACGTACGGTGGCTCATTAAAGACATACTACAATCGACTTATATTTCACATATTTGGGAATATTACGCAGATGTTAACGGGCAATTTTAGAGGCTTAGCCGTCATAGAAACTTTTTCAAATTCATATCATATAATCTCACACTAGTCCTCATTCGAGATATCCAATCACCTAGTTGCTGTCTTGCTTACTTTAGGTACGGTGGCTCATTAAAGACATACTACAATCGACTTATATTTGACATATTTGGGAATATTACGCAGAGTTTACGGGCAATTTTAGAGGCTTAGCCGTCATAGAAACTTTTTCAAATTCATATCATATAATCTCACACTAGTCCTTATTCGAAATAATTAATCACCTAGTTGCTGTCTTGCCTACTTTATGTACGGTGGCTCATTATAGACACACTACAATCGGCATATCTGAAAATTAAGCAGAGTTTACGGGCAATTTTTTCTAAGCTTAGCCGTCATAGAAACGTTTTGAAATTCATACCATATAATCTCACACTAGTCCTCATTCGAAATATTCAATCACCTAGTTGCTGTCTTGCTTACTTTATGTACGGTGGCTCATTAAAGACATACTACAATCGACTTATATTTCACATATTTGGGAATATTACGAAGAGTTTACGGGCAATTTTAGAGGCTTAGCCGTCATAGAAACTTTTTCAAATTCATATCATATAATCTCACACTAGTCCTCATTCGAAATATTCAATCACCTAGTTGCTGTCTTGCTTACTTTATGTACGGTAGCTCATTAAAGACATACTACAATCGACTTATATTTCACATATTTGGGAATATTACGCAGAGTTTACGGGCAATTTTAGAGGCTTAGCCGTCATAGAAACTTTTTCAAATTCATATCATATAATCTCACACTAGTCCTTATTCGAAATAATTAATCACCTAGTTGCTGTCTTGCATACTTTATGTACGGTAGCTCATTAAAGACATACTACAATCGACTTATATTTCACATATTTGGGAATATTACGCAGAGTTTACGGGCAATTTTAGAGGCTTAGCCGTCATAGAAACTTTTTCAAATTCATATCATATAATCTCACACTAGTCCTTATTCGAAATAATTAATCACCTAGTTGCTGTCTTGCCTACTTTATGTACGGTGGCTCATTAAAGACACACTACAATCGGCATATCTGTAAATTAAGCAGAGTTTACGGGCAATTTTTTCTAAGCTTAGCCGTCATAGAAACGTTTTGAAATTCATACCATATAATCTCACACTAGTCCTCATTCGAAATATTCAATCACCTTGTTGCTGTCTTGCTTACTTTATGTACGGTGGCTCATTAAAGACATACTACAATCGACTTATATTTCACATATTTGGGAATATTACGAAGAGTTTACGGGCAATTTTAGAGGCTTAGCCGTCATAGAAACTTTTTCAAATTCATATCATATAATCTCACACTAGTCCTCATTCGAAATATTCAATCACCTAGTTGCTGTCTTGCTTACTTTATGTACGGTAGCTCATTAAAGACATACTACAATCGACTTATATTTCACATATTTGGGAATATTACGCAGAGTTTACGGGCAATTTTAGAGGCTTAGCCGTCATAGAAACTTTTTCAAATTCATATCATATAATCTCTCACTAGTCCTTATTCGAAATAATTAATCACCTAGTTGCTGTCTTGCCTACTTTATGTACGGTGGCTCATTAAAGACACACTACAATCGGCATATCTGAAAATTAAGCAGAGTTTACGGGCAATTTTTTCTAGGCTTAGCCGTCATAGAAACGTTTTGAAATTCATACCATATAATCTCACACTAGTCCTCATTCGAAATATTCAATCACCTAGTTGCTGTCTTGCTTACTTTATGTACGGTGGCTCATTAAAGACATACTACAATCGACTTATATTTCACATATTTGGGAATATTACGCAGATGTTAACGGGCAATTTTAGAGGCTTAGCCGTCATAGAAACTTTTTCAAATTCATATCATATAATCTCACACTAGTCCTCATTCGAAATATTCAATCACCTAGTTGCTGTCTTGCTTACTTTATGTACGGTAGCTCATTAAAGACATACTACAATCGACTTAAATTTGACATATTTGGGAATATTACGCAGAGTTTACGGGCAATTTTAGAGGCTTAGCCGTCATAGAAACTTTTTCAAATTCATATCATATAATCTCTCACTAGTCCTTATTCGAAATAATTAATCACCTAGTTGCTGTCTTGCCTACTTTATGTACGGTGGCTCATTAAAGACACACTACAATCGGCATATCTGAAAATTAAGCAGAGTTTACGGGCAATTTTTTCTAAGCTTAGCCTTCATAGAAACGTTTTGAAATTCATACCATATAATCTCACACTAGTCCTCATTCGAAATATTCAATCACCTAGTTGCTGTCTTGCTTACTTTACGTACGGTGGCTCATTAAAGACATACTACAATCGACTTATATTTCACATATTTGGGAATATTACGCAGATGTTAACGGGCAATTTTAGAGGCTTAGCCGTCATAGAAACTTTTTCAAATTCATATCATATAATCTCACACTAGTCCTCATTCGAGATATCCAATCACCTAGTTGCTGTCTTGCTTACTTTAGGTACGGTGGCTCATTAAAGACATACTACAATCGACTTATATTTGACATATTTGGGAATATTACGCAGAGTTTACGGGCAATTTTAGAGGCTTAGCCGTCATAGAAACTTTTTCAAATTCATATCATATAATCTCACACTAGTCCTTATTCGAAATAATTAATCACCTAGTTGCTGTCTTGCCTACTTTATGTACGGTGGCTCATTATAGACACACTACAATCGGCATATCTGAAAATTAAGCAGAGTTTACGGGCAATTTTTTCTAAGCTTAGCCGTCATAGAAACGTTTTGAAATTCATACCATATAATCTCACACTAGTCCTCATTCGAAATATTCAATCACCTAGTTGCTGTCTTGCTTACTTTATGTACGGTGGCTCATTAAAGACATACTACAATCGACTTATATTTCACATATTTGGGAATATTACGAAGAGTTTACGGGCAATTTTAGAGGCTTAGCCGTCATAGAAACTTTTTCAAATTCATATCATATAATCTCACACTAGTCCTCATTCGAAATATTCAATCACCTAGTTGCTGTCTTGTCTACTTTATGTACGGTGGCTCATTAAAGACACACTACAATCGGCATATCTGAAAATTAAGCAGAGTTTACGGGAAATTTTTTCTAAGCTTAGCCTTCATAGAAACGTTTTGAAATTCATACCATATAATCTCACACTAGTCCTCATTCGAAATATTCAATCACCTAGTTGCTGTCTTGCTTACTTTATGTACGGTGGCTCATTAAAGACATACTACAATCGACTTATATTTCACATATTTAGGAATATTATGAAGAGTTTACGGGCAATTTTAGAGGCTTAGCCGTCATAGAAACTTTTTCAAATTCATATCATATAATCTCACACTAGTCCTCATTCGAAATATTCAATCACCTAGTTGCTGTCTTGCATACTTTATGTACGGTAGCTCATTAAAGACATACTACAATCGACTTATATTTCACATATTTGGGAATATTACGCAGAGTTTACGGGCAATTTTAGAGGCTTAGCCGTCATAGAAACTTTTTCAAATTCATATCATATAATCTCACACTAGTCCTTATTCGAAATAATTAATCACCTAGTTGCTGTCTTGCCTACTTTATGTACGGTGGCTCATTAAAGACACACTACAATCGGCATATCTGAAAATTAAGCAGAGTTTACGGGCAATTTTTTCTAAGCTTAGCCGTCATAGAAACGTTTTGAAATTCATACCATATAATCTCACACTAGTCCTCATTCGAAATATTCAATCACCTTGTTGCTGTCTTGCTTACTTTATGTACGGTGGCTCATTAAAGACATACTACAATCGACTTATATTTCACATATTTGGGAATATTACGAAGAGTTTACGGGCAATTTTAGAGGCTTAGCCGTCATAGAAACTTTTTCAAATTCATATCATATAATCTCACACTAGTCCTCATTCGAAATATTCAATCACCTAGTTGCTGTCTTGCTTACTTTATGTACGGTAGCTCATTAAAGACATACTACAATCGACTTATATTTCACATATTTGGGAATATTACGCAGAGTTTACGGGCAATTTTAGAGGCTTAGCCGTCATAGAAACTTTTTCAAATTCATATCATATAATCTCACACTAGTCCTTATTCGAAATAATTAATCACCTAGTTGCTGTCTTGCCTACTTTATGTACGGTGGCTCATTAAAGACACACTACAATCGGCATATCTGAAAATTAAGCAGAGTTTACGGGCAATTTTTTCTAAGCTTAGCCGTCATAGAAACGTTTTGAAATTCATACCATATAATCTCACACTAGTCCTCATTCGAAATATTCAATCACCTAGTTGCTGTCTTGCTTACTTTATGTACGGTGGCTCATTAAAGACATACTACAATCGACTTATATTTCACATATTTGGGAATATTACGAAGAGTTTACGGGCAATTTTAGAGGCTTAGCCGTTATAGAAACTTTTTCAAATTCATATCATATAATCTCACACTAATCCTCATTCGAAATATTCAATCACCTAGTTGCTGTCTTGCTTACTTTATGTACGGTAGCTCATTAAAGACATACTACAATCGACTTATATTTCACATATTTGGGAATATTACGCAGAGTTTACGGGCAATTTTAGAGGCTTAGCCGTCATAGAAACTTTTTCAAATTCATATCATATAATCTCACACTAGTCCTTATTCGAAATAATTAATCACCTAGTTGCTGTCTTGCCTACTTTATGTACGGTGGCTCATTAAAGACACACTACAATCGGCATATCTGAAAATTAGTCAGAGTTTACGGGCAATTTTTTCTAAGCTTAGCCGTCATAGAAACGTTTTGAAATTCATAGCATATAATCTCACACTAGTCCTCATTCGAAATATTCAATCACCTAATTGCTGTCTTGCTTACTTTATGTACGGTGGCTCATTAAAGACATACTACAATCGACTTGTATTTTACATATTTGGGAATATTACGCAGAGTTTACGGGCAATTTTTGGGGCTTAGCCGTCATAGAATCTTTTTGAAATTCATACCATATAATCTCACACTAGTCCTCATTCGAAATATTCAATCACCTAGTTGCTGTCTTGCTTACTTTATGTAGGGCGCTCGGTAAAGTATAGGCTGAAGTTAGCATACAGATTCAAGTTGAACATCTTACAATCAACGTACTATGACTTATAAGGGAATATTACGCAGAGTTTACGGACAATTTTTGAGGCTTAGCCGTCATAGAAACCTTTTCAAATGCATATCATATAATCTCACGCTAGTCCTCAATCGAAATATCCAATCACCTAGTTGTTGTTTTGCCTACTTTATGTACGGTGGCTCATTTAAGACACATTACACTCGGCATGTCTGAGAATTACGCAGAGTTTACGGGCAATTTTTAAGCCTTAGCCGTCTTACAAACTTTTTGAAATTCATTCCAAGCAATCTCACACTAGTCCTTATTCGAAATATTTAATCACCTAGTTGCTGTCTTGCCTACTTTATGTACGGTGGCTCATTATAGACACACTACAATCGGCATTTCTGAAAATTAAGCAGAGTTTACGGGCAATTTTTTCTAGGCATAGCCGTCATAGAAACGTTTTGAAATTCATACCATATAATCTCACACTAGTCCTCATTCGAAATATTCAATCACCTAAGTGCTGTCTTGCTTACTTTATGTACGGTGGCTCATTAAAGACATACTACAATCGACTTATATTTGACATATTTGGGAATATTACGCAGAGTTTACGGGCAATTTTAGAGGCTTAGCCGTCATAGAATCTTTTTGAAATTCATACCGTGTAATCTCACACTAGTACTCATTCGAAATATTCAATCACCTAGTTGCTGTCTTTCTTACTTTATGTACGGTGGCTCATTAAAGTCATACTACAATCGACTTATATTTGACATATTTGGGAATATTACGCAGAGTTTACGGGCAATTTAAGAGGCTTAGCCGTCATAGAAACTTTTTCAAATTTATATCATATAATCTCACATTAGTCCTTATTCGAAATATTCAATCACCTAGTTGCTGTCTTGCTTACTTTATGTAGGGCGCTCGGTAAAGTATAGGCTGAAGTTAGCATACAGATTCAACTTGGACATCTTACAATCAACGTACTATGACTTATAAGGGAATATTACGCAGAGTTTACGGGCAATTTTTGAGGCTTAGCCGTCATAGAAACCTTTTCAAATTCATATCATATAATCTTACGCTAGTCCTCAATCGAAATATCCAATCACCTAGTTGCTGTTTTGCCTACTTTATGTACGGTGGCTCATTTAAGACACACTACAATCGGCATATCTGAGAATTACGCAGAGTTTACGGGCAATTTTTAAGCCTTAGCAGTCATAGAAACTTTTTGAAATTCATTCCAAGCAATCTCACACTAGTCCTTATTCGAAATATTTAATCACATAGTTGCTGTCTTGCCTACTTTATGTACGGTGGCTCATTAAAGACACACTACAATCGGCATATCTGAAAATTAAGCAGAGTTTACGGGCAATTTTTTCTAGGCTTAGCCGTCATAGAATTGTTTTGAAATTCATACCATATAATCTCACACTAGTCTTCATTCGAAATATTCAATCACCTAGTTGCTGTCTTGCTTACTTTATGTACGGTGGCTCATTAAAGACATACTACAATATACTTATATTTCACATATTTGGGAATATTACGCAGAGTTTACGGGCAATTTTAGAGGCTTAGCCGTCATAGAAACTTTTTCAAATTCATACCAAGCAATCTCACACTAGTCCTTATTCGAAATATTTAATCACCTAGTTGCTGTTTTGCCTACTTTATGTACGGTGGCTCATTTAAGACACACTACAATCGGCATATCTGAGAATTACGCAGAGTTTACGGGCAATTTTTAAGCCTTAGCAGTCATAGAAACTTTTTGAAATTCATTCCAAGCAATCTCACACTAGTCCTTATTCGAAATATTTAATCACATAGTTGCTGTCTTGCCTACTTTATGTACGGTGGCTCATTAAAGACACACTACAATCGGCATATCTGAAAATTAAGCAGAGTTTACGGGCAATTTCTTCGAGGCTTAGCCGTCATAGAATTGTTTTGAAATTCATACCATATAATCTCACACTAGTCTTCATTCGAAATATTCAATCACTTAGTTGCTGTCTTGCTTACTTTATGTACGGTGGCTCATTAAAGACATACTACAATCGACTTCTATTTGACATTTTGGGAATATTACGCAGAGTTTACGGGCAATTTTTGGGGCTTAGCCGTCATAGAATCTTTTTGAAATTCATACCATATAATCTCACACTAGTCCTCATTCGAAATATTCAATCAAATAGTTGCTGTCTTGTTTACTTTATGTACGGTGGCTCATTAAAGACGTAATACAATCGACTTATATTTGACATATTTGGGAATATTACGCAGAGTTTACGGGCAATTTTTGGGGCTTAGCCGTCATAGAATCTTTTTGAAATTCATACCATATAATCTCACACTAGTCCTCATTCGAAATATTCAATCACCTAGTTGCTGTCTTGCTTACTTTATGTAGGGCGCTCGGTAAAGTATAGGCTGAAGTTAGCATACAGATTCAACTTGAACATCTTACAATCAACGTACTATGACTTATAAGGAAATATTACGCAGAGTTTACGGACAATTTTTGAGGCTTAGCCGTCATAGAAACCTTTTCAAATCCATATCATATAATCTCACGCCAGTCCTCAATCGAAATATCCAATCACCTAGTTGTTGTTTTGCCTACTTTATGTACGGTGGCTCATTTAAGACACACTACAATCGGCATATCTGAGAATTACGCAGAGTTTACGGGCAATTTTTAAGCCTTAGCCGTCATAGAAACTTTTTGAAATTCATACCAAGCAATCTCACACCAGTCGTTATTCGAAATATTTAATCACCTAGTTGCTGTCTTGCCTACTTTATGTACGGTGGCTCATTAAAGACACACTACAATCGTCATATGTGAATATTAAGCAGAGTTTACGGGCAATTTTTGAGGCTTAGCCGTCATAGAAACGTTTTGAAATTCATACCATATAATCTCACACTATCACTAGTCCTCATTCGAGATATTCATTCACCTAGTTGCTGTCTTGCCTACTTTATGTACGGTGGCTCATTAAAGACACACTACAATCGGTATATCTGAAAATTAAGCAGAGTTTACGGGCAACTTTTTCTAGGCTTAGCCGTCATAGAAACGTTTTGAAATTCATACCATGTAATCTCACACTAGTCCTCATTGGAAATATTCAACCACTTAGTTGCTGTCTTGCTTACTTTATGTACGGTGGCTCATTAAAGACATACTACAATCGACTTATATTTTACATATTTGGGAATATTACGCAGAGTTTACGGACAATTTAAGAGGCTTAGCCGTCATAGAAACTCTTTCAAATTCATATCATATAATCTCACACTAGTCCTTATTCGAAATATTCAATCACCTAGTTGCTGTCTTGCTTACGTTATGTAGGGCGCTCGGTAAAGTATAGGCTGAAGTTAGCATACAGATTCAACTTGAACATCTTACAATCAAAGTACTATGACTTATAAGGGAATATTACTCCGAGTTTACGGGCAATTTTTAAGCCTTAGCCGCCATAGAAACTTTTTGAAATTCATACCAAGCAATCTCACACCAGTCGTTATTCGAAATATTTAATCACCTAGTTGCTGTCTTGCCTACTTAATGTACGGTGGCTCATTAAAGACACACTACAATCGGCATATCTGAGAATTAAGCAGAGTTTACGGGCAATTTTTTCTAAGCTTAGCCGTCATAGAAACGTTTTGAAATTCATACCATATAATCTCACACTAGTCCTCATTCGAAATATTTAATCACCTAGTTGCTGTCTTGCCTACTTTATGTACGGTGGCTCATTAAAGACACACTACAATCGGCATATGTGAATATTAAGCAGAGTTTACGGGCAATTTTTGAGGCTTAGCCTTCATAGAAACGTTTTGAAATTCATACCATATAATCTCACACTAGTCCTCATTCGAGATATTCATTCACCTAGTTGCTGTCTTGCTTACTTTATGTACGGTGGCTCATTAAAGACACACTACAATCGGTATATCTGAAAATTAAGCAGATTTTACGGGCAACTTTTTCTAGGCTTAGCCGTCATAGAAACGTTTTGAAATTCATACCATGTAATCTCACACTAGTCCTCATTGGAAATATTCAACTACTTAGTTGCTGTCTTGCTTACTTTATGTACGGTGGCTCATTAAAGACATACTACAATCGACTTATATTTTACATATTTGGGAATATTACGCAGAGTTTACGGACAATTTTAGAGGCTTAGCCGTCATAGAAACTCTTTCAAATTCATATCATATAATCTCACACTAGTCCTTATTCGAAATATTCAATCACCTAGTTGCTGTCTTGCTTACGTTATGTAGGGCGCTCGGTAAAGTATAGGCTGAAGTTAGCATACAGATTCAACTTGAACATCTTACAATCAAAGTACTATGACTTATAAGGGAATATTACTCCGAGTTTACGGGCAATTTTAAAGCCTTAGCCGCCATAGAAACTTTTTGAAATTCATACCAAGCAATCTCACACCAGTCGTTATTCGAAATATTTAATCACCTAGTTGCTGTCTTGCCTACTTAATGTACGGTGGCTCATTAAAGACACACTACAATCGGCATATCTGAGAATTACGCAGAGTTTACGGTCAATTTTTAAGCCTTAGCCGTCATAGAAACGTTTTGAAATTCATACCAAGCAATCTCACACCAGTCGTTATTCGAAATATTTAATCACCTAGTTGCTGTCTTGCCTACTTTATGTACGGTGGCTCATTAAAGACACACTACAATCGGCATATGTGAATATTAAGCAGAGTTTACGGGCAATTTTTGAGGCTTAGCCGTCATAGAAACGTTTTGCAATTCATACCATATAATCTCACACTAGTCCTCATTCGAAATATTCAATCACCTAGTTGCTGTCTTGCTTACTTTATGTACGGTGGCTCATTAAAGACATACTACAATCGACTTATAATTTACATATTTGGGAATATTACGCAGAGTTTACGGGCAATTTTTAAGGCTTAGCCGTCATAGAAACTTTTTGAAATTCATACCATGTAATCTCACACAGCAACTATGTGACTAAATATTTCGAATAAGGACTAGTGTGAGATTGCTTGGAATGAATTTCAAAAAGTTTCTATGACGGCTAAGCCTCTAAAATTGCCCGTAAACTCTCCGTAATATTCCCAAAATGTCAAATATAAGTCGATTGTAGTATGTCTTTAATGAGCCACCGTACATAAAGTAAGCAAGACAGCAACTAGGTGATTGAATATTTCGAATAAGGACTAGTGTGAGATTATATGGTATGAATTTCAAAACGTTTCTATGACGGCTAAGCTTAGAAAAAATTGCCCGTAAACTCTGCGTAATTCCCAGATATGCCGATTGTAGTATGTCTTTAATGAGCCACCGTACATAAAGTAGGCAAAACAGAAACTAGGTGATTGGATATTTCGAATGAAGACTAGTGTGAGATTATATGGTATGAATTTCAAAACGTTTCTATGACGGCTAAGCCTAAAAAATTGCCCGTAAACTCTGCGCAAAATTCTCAGATATGCCGATTGTAGTATGTCTTTAATGAGCCACCGTACAAAAAGTAAGCAAGACAGCAACTAGTTGATTATATATTTCGAATGAGGACTAGTGTGAGATTGCTTGGAATGAATTTCAAAAAGTTTCTATGACGGCTAAGGCTTAAAAATTGCCCGTAAACACTGCGTAATTCTCAGACATGCCGATTGTAGTGTGTCTTAAATGAGCCACCGTACATAAAGTAGGCAAAACAGCAACTAGGTGATTGGATATTTCGATTGAGGACTAGCGTGAGATTATATGATATGAATTTGAAAAGGTTTCTATGACGGCTAAGCCTCAAAAATTGCCCGTAAACTCTGCGTAATATTCCCTTATAAGTCATAGTACGTTGATTGTAAGATGTTCAAGTTGAATCTGTATGCTAACTTCAGCCTATACTTTACCGAGCGGCCTACATAAAGTAAGCAAGACAGCAACTAGGTGATTGAATATTTCGAATAAGGACTAATGTGAGATTATATGATATGAATTTGAAAAAGTTTCTATGACGGCTAAGCCTCTAAAATTGCCCGTAAACTCTGCGTAATATTCTCAAATATGTCAAATATAAGTCGATTGTAATATGTCTTTAATGAGCCACCGTACATAAAGTAAGCAAGACAGCAACTATGTGATTGAATATTTCTATATATGACTAGTGTGAGATTATATGGTATGAATTTCAAAACGTTTCTATGACGGCTAAGCTTAGAAAAAATTGCCCGTAAACTCTGCTTAATTTTCAGATATGCCGATTGTAGTGTGTCTTTAATGAGCCACCGTACATAAAGTAGGCAAGACAGCAATTAGGTGATTAATTATTTCGAATAAGGACTAGTGTGAGATTGCTTGGAATGAATTACAAAAAGTTTCTATGACGGCTAAGCCTCTAAAATTGCCCGTAAACTCTGCGTAATATTCCCAAAATGTCAAATATGAGTCGATTGTAGTATGTCTTTAATGAGCCACCGTACATAAAGTAAGCAAGACAGCAACTAGGTGATTGAATATTTCGAATAAGGACTAGTGTGAGATTATATGGTATGAATTTCAAAACGTTTCTATGACGGCTAAGCTTAGAAAAAATTGCCCGTAAACTCTGCGTAATTCCCAGATATGCCGATTGTAGTATGTCTTTAATGAGCCACCGTACATAAAGTAGGCAAAACAGCAACTAGGTGATTGGATATTTCACATATTTGGGAATATTACGCAGAGTTTACGGGCAATTTTAGATGCTTAGCCTTCATAGAAACTTTTTCAAATTCATATCATATAATTTCACACTAGTCCTTATTCGAAATAATTAATCACCTAGTTGCTGTCTTGCCTACTTTATGTACGGTGGCTCATTAAAGACACACTACAATCGGCATATCTGAAAATTAAGCAGAGTTTACGGGCAATTTTTTCTAAGCTTAGCCGTCATAGAAACGTTTTGAAATTCATACCATATAATCTCACACTAGTCCTCATTCGAAATATTCAATCACCTAGTTGCTGTCTTGCTTACTTTATGTACGGTGGCTCATTAAAGACATACTACAATCGACTTATATTTCACATATTTGGGAATATTACGCAGAGTTTACGGGCAATTTTTGAGGCTTAGCCGTCATAGAAACATTTTCAAATTCATATCATATAATCTCACGCTAGTCCTCAATCGAAATATCCAATCACCTAGTTGCTGTTTTGCCTACTTTATGTACGGTGGCTCATTAAAGACATACTACAATCGACTTATATTTCACATATTTGGGAATATTACGCAGAGTTTACGGGCAATTTTAGAGGCTTAGCCGTCATACAAACTTTTTCAAATTCATATCATATAATCTCACACTAGTCCTTATTCGAAATAATTAATCACCTAGTTGCTGTCTTGCTTACTTTTTGTACGGTGGCTCATTAAAGACATACTACAATTGACATATCTGAGAATTTTGCGCAGAGTTTACGGGCAATATTTTAGGCTTAGCCGTCATAGAAACGTTTTGAAATTCATACTATATAATCTCACACTAGTACTCATTGGTATGAATTTCAAAACGTTTCTATGACGGCTAAGCCTAGAAAAAATTGCCCGTAAACTCTGCTTAATTTTCAGAAATGCCGATTATAGTGTGTCTATAATGAGCCACCGTACATAAAGTAGGCAAGACAGCAACTGTTACTATGTGATTAAATATTTCGAATAAGGACTAGTGTGAGATTGCTTGGAATGAATTTCAAAAAGTTTCTATGACGGCTAAGGCTTCAAAATTGCCCGTAAACTCTGCGTTATTCTCAGATATGCCGATTGTAGTGTGTCTTAAATGAGCCACCGTACATAAAGTAGGCAAAACAGCAACTAGGTGATTGGATATTTCGATTGAGGACTAGCGTGAGATTATATGATATGAATTTGAAAAGGTTTCTATGACGGCTAAGCCTCAAAAATTGCCCGTAAACTCTGCGTAATATTCCCTTATAAGTCATAGTACGTTGATTGTAAGATGTTCAAGTTGAATCTGTATGCTAACTTCAGCCTATACTTTACCGAGCGCCCTACATAAAGTAAGCAAGACAGCAACTAGGTGATTGAATATTTCGAATAAGGACTAATGTGAGATTATATGATATGAATTTGAAAAAGTTTCTATGACGGCTAAGCCTCTTAAATTGCCCGTAAACTCTGCGTAATATTCCCAAATATGTCAAATATAAGTCGATTGTAGTATGTCTTTACCGAGCGCCCTACATAAAGTAAGCAAGACAGCAACTAGGTGATTGAATATTTCGAATAAGGACTAATGTGAGATTATATGATATGAATTTGAAAAAGTTTCTATGACGGCTAAGCCTCTAAAATTGCCCGTAAAATCTTCGTAATATTCCCAAATATGTGAAATATAAGTCGATTGTAGTATGTCTTTAATGAGCCACCGTACATAAAGTAAGCAAGACAGCAACTAGGTGATTGAATATTTCGAATGAGGACTAGTGTGAGATTATATGGTATGAATTTCAAAACGTTTCTATGACGGCTAAGCTTAGAAAAAATTGCCCGTAAACTCTGCTTAATTTTCAGATATGCCGATTGCAGTGTGTCTTTAATGAGCCACCGTACATAAAGTAGGCAAGACAGCAACTAGGTGATTAATTATTTCGAATAAGGACTAGTGTGAAATTATATGATATGAATTTGAAAAAAGTTTCTATGACGGCTAAGCCTCTAAAATTGCCCGTAAACTCTGCGTAATATTCCCAAATATGTGAAATATAAGTCGATTGTAGTATGTCTTTAATGAGCTACCGTACATAAAGTAAGCAAGACAGCAACTAGGTGATTGAATATTTCGAATGAGGACTAGTGTGAGATTATATGATATGAATTTGAAAAAGTTTCTATGACGGCTAAGCCTCTAAAATTGCCCGTAAACTCTGCGTAATATTCCCAAATATGTGAAATATAAGTCGATTGTAGTATGTCTTTAATGAGCCACCGTACATAAAGTAAGCAAGACAGCAACTAGGTGATTGAATATTTCGAATGAGGACTAGTGTGAGATTATATGGTATGAATTTCAAAACGTTTCTATGACGGCTAAGCTTAGAAAAAATTGCCCGTAAACTCTGCTTAATTTTCAGATATGCCGATTGTAGTGTGTCTTTAATGAGCCACCGTACATAAAGTAGGCAAGACAGCAACTAGGTGATTAATTATTTCGAATAAGGACTAGTGTGAGATTATATGATATGAATTTGAAAAAGTTTCTATGACGGCTAAGCCTCTAAAATTGCCCATAAACTCTGCGTAATATTCCCAAATATGTCAAATATAAGTCGATTGTAGTATGTCTTTAATGAGCTACCGTACATAAAGTAAGCAAGACAGCAACTAGGTGATTGAATATTTCGAATGAGGACTAGTGTGAGATTATATGATATGAATTTGAAAAAGTTTCTATGACGGCTAAGCCTCTAAAATTGCCCGTAAACTCTGCGTAATATTCCCAAATATGTGAAATATAAGTCGATTGTAGTATGTCTTTAATGAGCCACCGTACATAAAGTAAGCAAGACAGCAACTAAGTGATTGAATATTTCTATATATGACTAGTGTGAGATTATATGGTATGAATTTCAAAACGTTTCTATGACGGCTTAGCTTAGAAAAAATTGCCCGTAAACTCTGCTTAATTTTCAGATATGCCGATTGTAGTGTGTCTTTAATGAGCCACCATACATAAAGTAGGCAAGACAGCAACTAGGTGATTAATTATTTCGAATAAGGACTAATGTGAGATTATATGATATGAATTTGAAAAAGTTTCTATGACGGCTAAGCCTCTAAAATTGCCCGTAAACTCTTCGTAATATTCTCAAATATGTCAAATATAAGTCGATTGTATTATGTCTTTAATGAGCCACCGTACATAAAGTAAGCAAGACAGCAACTAAGTGATTGAATATTTCGAATGAGGACTAGTGTGAGATTATATGGTATGAATTCCAAACGTTTCTATGACGGCTAAGCTTAGAAAAAATTGCCCGTAAACTCTGCTTAATTTTCAGATATGCCGATTGTAGTGTGTCTTTAATGAGCCACCGTACATAAAGTAGGCAAGACAGCAACTAGGTGATTAATTATTTCGAATAAGGACTAGTGTGAGATTATATGATATGAATTTGAAAAAGTTTCTATGACGGCTAAGCCTCTAAAATTGCCCGTAAACTCTGCGTAATATTCCCAAATATGTGAAATATAAGTCGATTGTAGTATGTCTTTAATGAGCTATCGTACATAAAGTAAGCAAGACAGCAACTAGGTGATTAATTATTTCGAATAAGGACTAGTGTGAGATTATATGATATGAATTTGAAAAATTTTCTATGACGGCTAAGCCTCTAAAATTGCCCGTAAACTCTGCGTAATATTCCCAAATATGTCAAATATAAGTCGATTGTAGTATGTCTTTAATGAGCTACCGTACATAAAGTAAGCAAGACAGCAACTAGGTGATTGAATATTTCGAATGAGGACTAGTGTGAGATTATATGATATGAATTTGAAAAAGTTTCTATGACGGCTAAGCCTCTAAAATTGCCCGTAAACTCTGCGTAATATTCCCAAATATGTAAAATATAAGTCGATTGTAGTATGTCTTTAATGAGCCACCGTACATAAAGTAAGCAAGACAGCAACTAGGTGATTGAATATTTCGAATGAGGACTAGTGTGAGATTATATGGTATGATTTTCAAAACGTTTCTATGACGGCTAAGCCTAGAAAAAATTGCCCGTAAACTCTGCTTAATTTTCAGATATGCCGATTGTAGTGTGTCTTTAATGAGCCACCGTACATAAAGTAGGCAAGACAGCAACAAGGTGATTAAATATTTCGAATAAGGACTAGTGTGAGATTGCTTGGTATGAATTTCAAAAAGTTTCTATGAAGGCTAAGCCTAGAAAAAATTGTCCGTAAACTCTGGGAAATTCTCAGATATGCCGATTGTAGTATGTCTTTAATGAGCCACCGTACATAAAGTAAGCAAGACAGCAACTAGGTGATTGGATATTTCGAATGAAGACTAGTGTGAGATTATATGATATGAATTTGAAAAGGTTTCTATGACGGCTAAGCCTAAAAAATTGCCCGTAAACTCTGCTTAATTTTCAGATATGCCGATTGTAGTGTGTCTTTAATGAGCCACCGTACATAAAGTTAGCAAGACAGCAACTAGTTGATTGGATATTTGGAATGGGGACTAGTGTGAGATTACATGATATGAATTTGAAAATGTTTCTATGGCGGTTAAGCTTTAAAAATCGCCCGTAAATTCTGCGTAATATTTTCAGATAAGTTAAATATAAGTTGAATGTAGTATGTCTTTAATGGGCCACCATAAATGCAGTAAGTGAGACAGCAACTTGCTGTCTTCATATTTGGAATCAGAAATAGTGTGAAATAGTAGGGTTTAAATTTCAAAAAGTTTCTATGACGGCTAAGCCTTTTAAATTGTTGTTTAATTTTTTGATATGTCCACCTTTGATAAAAAAGAGTATGTGACGTATATGGGCCACCGTACACAGAGTAGATGAGATAGCGCTATAGGTATTTGCGTAACTGAAAGAACATTAATGTCAGCTTTTCCCATAAAAAATTCAAGTTATTTTAGCGATATTTAAGTTAAAATAATGAACTTTATATATTGGGTCGATTTGACCCGAATCTGTATGCTGAGACGAATCGACCGAATCTGTATGCTAGTTGAATCTGTGTGATAACTTCAGCCCGGTTTTTTCAACCAGGTTTCCCCATGTCACTGTCAGTGTCAGAGTGATGCATGTCGGAGGGGATGACATGGAAAAAGCGTCTAGTCGTTCGGATGGGACAATAAACCGAGGTCCCGTGTGCTATTGGCTGTGCACATTACAGATCACTCGACAGTTGGAAATCGAAAATAAGATCAGGCTAATGCCGCTGTCCTGGAAAAAATTTCCCTCATTGCACACTGCATGGTGTTTGCCCGTTCTCAATTAGCCCATAAAGGTGCAGAAAAGCAGGACTTAAAGTCCATTCATTTAAAATTTTTTGGTAAGCTTATAGCAACATTACAAGTGAATAATGGTGGGTCCATTTTGCCACATTGCCAAACTTGCCGCATCGTGACCAACTGCACTGAAACGAAAAGGAAACTAAAGTTTTGAAACTAATTCCTGGGAAACCGCCATGTTAGTTTAGGTAATTGAATTAAGGTTCTGGTCGTTTGTACTTGGTATTTATTTTATTCCAGATTTTAACATAAAAATATAGTTTAGATTTCCCTAATCGATTACACCATTTTATCATGATGATCATACAAAAATCTTGACATTATTTCAGTTTTATTTGTGTCCAATATCAGATATTGATAAATAAAAACTTTCAGGTACAAAAACATACACTAATCAGACGAACATGAAAAAGTAGGGCTGTGTCTAATAATTGAAATAATCGACGCTACAAATTATTTATTTCGATTATCGATTAAAATTCATAGTAAAATTTTGTTTTAATATTATCTGCTACACGCTTATCAGAGAAGCTTATCAGAGAAGTCACGAATCATTTTTATACGCCCTCATCTCTCTATGAGGACAAATATTGTCAGCACCCCTGTCAATCCGTCTGTCGGTCAGTCCGTCCGTCCGTCAACATTTGCTTGTAAATGCTCTAAAAACTAGAGTTTTTGACAGATTCAAATGAAATTTGATATGTGTATACATATTCATAAAAGGAAGATCAAGTTCAAATTTGAGCTATTTTCAATCGTTAGAGTTATTGCCCTTAATCTTGAATATGCTATTACTCTCATCAAAATCGGTTTAAAACTAAGAAACTTAAAATGGATGTTATTGGACTTAAATCTGAAAATTTGAGAAAGGTTAGTTTATTCCTGATTAAAATTAAAGCTTTAGGCCTCTTTCATCAGTTTTGAGGAGTTATCGCCCTTTAACCTCTGTACAGTGAGTGCTTCGATCAACATCGATTGCTTGTAAACGCTCTAAAAAAATTTGAATTTGTGATAGAATCAAAGAAATTCGGTATGTATATACATATTCAGAAAACAAAGATCAAGTTTGAATTTGAGCTATTTTCGACCGTTAGAAGCAGAGTTATTGCCCTTGCCCCAAAATCAACCGATTTTTATGAAACTTAAAATGCATGTTATTGGACCTAAATCAAAAGGTTTGAGAAAGTTTCGTTTACTCCTGATTAAATTTAAGGCTTTTTCGTTGGGCGTATATGGCTGTGGTCCACTATCTTATTATAATAATACACAATTCTGGACATGCCTTCAATTCTTTCGATTATTAGAAATGAAATGGAGCTTTACGTTCTTCTTTTTGTATCTGTATATAGGTTAATATGGATGGGCAAACGCCCTGGGTAAAATTTTAGTCCACTCTTATTTTTTATTTCAGCCCCTTCAACCTGCTTCACTAAAAAGACATTGCACCCTTAATGTTATGATATTTGATGATCCCATTGTTTTCATCAATGACCTTTTTCATCTCATTGAATATATTTTCTTTGCAAGTGCTAATGAAACTCAGAATCTGGTTTTTTTTTTATTTAAACTGATGAAATTCAGCAATAACCATTTTTGTGGACAATTTGTCTTTATTTAGGAAATTAGAAGGTAAAATATATAAAACCATATCTTTTTATATTTGATAGGAAAAGATTTTGGTCATACCAAGAGAGACCTTGTTGAAAAGGAAAGGTTAATGTAAGTTTATCAAACACAGTCGGAAATTAAATAAATGTAGATGAGTGTTTGAAACACTCATCTACATTTATTTAATTTCTAATCTCTCATTTAGATTTAAACATTTTTATTTGCTGTCATGAAATATGCTGTGTCACCAATGTCCGTCAGTCTGTCCTCAATTGCTCAGAAATGCTTGAGAAGGTTCTTGATGAATCTTTATTAATTTTTTTTATGACCAATGGATGAACAATATGGAAATTCAAAAACATTTTAATAACAGTTTGTAGCTTGTATTCTCTAAAATCACAAAGAATTCTACTGAAAATGAAAAATATTTCTATCTGAAGACATTTAATTTTTACCTTGAAAGCAGAATTCTGATGAATTTTGTTGAAATCTTATGGTATTGTTTTTTTATCACTCAAGAATGAATCCTATCCAAAATCAGAAGAAATTGTAATACGAGTTATTGTCCTTGATTTACACTTCTTCTTATTCTAGGTTATGCTCTTAAAGCTGCCAGTGAGAATATATAAAATTGACTGGCAAGTTATCATTTATTTCAAATATCAGCAGTATGATCATTGTATTGTCAACATTAAATAAGTTTTTTGCTAATTTCAAACATATGGAATATTTATATTATAGGCAAAGAGATCAACAACAAAATGTTCTTGTAGAAAACTATGTTAAAGAAGATGTCAATGTTATTATTATCTAAACAACACATAGGTAAGCTTGGTTAGCTCTGTAACTGGAAAATTAGTGTCAAGAAAATTGGTGACATTAAAAAATTTCTGTTGTCAAATATTTTAATAATTTAATAAGTTTTCAATGGTGTAGATTTTCAGATATTAACAAAAAGTCTAGTTGATGATGCCACAATTAAATATATAAAGCTTATTTCTACAAATGGAAATTAATTAATTTATTGTAATTTGAAAAGATCAGATTCAGATTTTGTAGTAATTGGGCAAATAGTGTTTCAGTTATTGCCCTTGCTTTAGAAAAAGGTTACAATGATTTGGCTCTTTGACAGATATTCAATATTATTATATTATATACTAGTAAGTAGTATAGATGTTGATATTGATTAGATCTGGGTAAAATTTTGAAATTAACTTGACTTTTAGCTACAGTTTTATATGATGTGGATGAAACTAAGTATGCCTAGGCACATCTATGATTAATATGTGTCAAAGCAATGATATTTAGATGAATAGTCGTGAGTTACAGGAAATGTGGTGTGCATTTATTTGTTTGTATGTGACCAATATTAGATTGGATGAAATTTTTATCAACAATTTGTCTTGTGATTTAGATAATCTTTATAATAGTTTAAATTTGCTTTTGTCAGTTTTAATTTAAATTTTTTTAAGAAAATATAATGCATATTCAAATTCTTAAAAATTAAAACAAAATCCAATATTTTCTTCTTTTTTTTTCAGAAAGAAAACTTGCTGTTGAAGAAAGTTACTGATAATTTGTGACAGCTGTTGAAATCCTTCAGAGAGAGTAGAATTTGTTGGACAAAATTATTTCAGTTTACTATGTTGTTTTTATTAAATTTGAAGAATAAAATCTTGAATAATTGTTATTCTGTTCATGACAAACTTAGTTTAGTTTACATGTAGGGGAGAACTGGGAAGTAGTTTCTTACAGTGTTAAAAAAACATAAGGAAAGTTTAAACTTTCAGATAAATAAAAGGACACATAGTGTAGTTAGAAATTATGATGTATAGTTTTCACAAGTTTGACCAAAAAAATATTTGACCTAGACATAATTCAGACACCTCAAAATCTCTGTTGTTTTTTAACCAACCAGGTTCAAGCATACACTCACTTGAAGTTCAGGGACACTTTTATAAGAGGCAAATAATAAGCTTTTGGTTGAAATTTTGTAAATGAATTAAAAATAATTTTTATAAAAAATGACTATTTATGACTTGTTATGTATTGGTTTAGGTCTATCAGACAGTTTAGAAATCCCTGAATGTTAGTAGTTTGCTCTATGTATGGGTCCAGTCCAGTTTCCCAGTTTTCCCTCAATTGACAGTTCTAAAAATCAGTTTTTTAAAGTTATTGGCAGTTATGTCTCAACTTTCAAATGTCTCAGGCAAAATAACCCAGATGTATAATAGAAAGATTGAATCAAGACTTTATCCAGCACCTCGTTTCGCTTCCAGTAAAATCTACCACTGATGTCTCAGTTCAGAGACACATTAATTTGTTCATGGTAGTTCTTTGATGAACGCAAACTTTTCAACTAGAACATTTTGTTTCTCTCCAAAGCCATGATAGCCGTCCCTTGATAAAAATCAACATCACATTAATGCAAAAAATCATTCACTCTTTATAATAATATGGACTGGAGATCCAAAGATGCTTGTTAGACAAAAACTAGATGATGGCAGGGTGGCATCAGATACGCTTGAAAAGTACTATATTCTGTCCTTAAGATGTTTAGTACTTCAAACGTAGAGAAAAATACTATCTTTTCACAGTTTCCCATAACTTGATTAATTCATATTTTGACACTGGTCAGTCTGAAATTGACGTGACACGCTTAACAATACACATATAAAACATAAGAAATTGTCATGCATGATATGATCAAATCTTCCATACAGCTTCAACCATTAAAGTTAAATTATTACACAAAAGGCGGAACGTCAATATTATCAGGGGATACAACGCAATTGTAAAAATATTTTGTTGCATCTGCACTAAACACGCAAATATACGGTACTTAATTGCATAGGTATCACTATTTCCAAAATATCTTAATAAGATATTATTTCAGTTTCAAGTATACAAATTTCATGCACATTAAGCATTTGTCGAATTAGTCGGATAAAACCTGCCGTTGTATTGTCGAATTTGACATTTTCCGAGTCAATGTATTTGTGGTGAATTGATGAAAGTGAAATTTCAATTTTTTACATTAACACCGTACCTCCATTGGTCGGACAGATCTTGTCCAAGGCAATGTGTTGATTTGATGGAAATAAATAAATCATTCTATTTTCAAATTTATACAAATTTCGTAAATCGTTGGACAGTTCTAAACACAGGTGATGTATAGTAAAAATTTGGAAGAAACTTAAAAGCATGTCTCCATTAGTCTGACAGATCTTGTTCAAGGCATCACATTAGTCGTGAATTGATTGATAGAAAAGAAACCATTTAGAAATGAAAAATTATACACAGGTATATCTCCATCTTGTCCATGGCAACGTATTGGCCTACATTTAATTGCAATGAATGAAGCATTAATTGGCTCTTGTAAATACAAAATTACCCCGTTAGTCTGACAGACCATGTCCAATGCAATGCATCGGTCTTGAATTTGGTGGAAAATTAATGTAATGTTTCAATGTACAAATTATTTCCATCGGTCGGGTAGTAAGCTAAAATCTTGATCGAAGTTTGCAGACCAATCCAATCCAATCCTTTTATGTGGCAAGAGATGCTAATAAACTAAGTAATATAGTGCTAAAATCTCTCGGTGAGTAAAGCGTAGTTGTGTCAAAGCTACTTTATTGAGTACTGAGTTATCACTATTGACCTACATGTATATACATGTATGCTGAATAATTGTTGAGCTTGTGCAGTTGCTTGTTCGGTCTATTGCAAGGTTTTCAGCCTTTTTTTTTACCCATTTCAAGATTATTGATCGATTGTATTACTCACCTTCCTCTGTATATCATCACTAGATTATGTCATTCTTTCCTATATAAGTTTTAAACCCCTTAGGAGGTATTTAATCTCAGGTTGAAAACCTCTTGTTTATTGAATATACTCCCGGTCTTGGTCCCTGGCACACCTCGAAAGGATCGCAAATACATTTATGGGATCGTACAGTGTAATAACCCCGGATTATCAAGTGAGTCAGTCTGCTTAGCGCTTAGTAGCAACACTTGAAATCGATATTGATAATATTCTTGATCTGGTATAGTCCAGGGTCGTGTTAAGTTCTGATATGTTGGCCAACAAAATATTGGTTTCAGTATACACACGAAAACATGTTGCACAAATTGTAATCATTCATTGGTGGTGACTCCGTTTTTATTTACATCACATGACTTCAGACAGATCATGGAATTTATAGTCAATTTCTAATTGGATAAAACTTAGCAACATCATTTGCATCTCAACAACAAAAATAAACTTGTATTTATTCAGCAACTGTACACACTGATAACATTACAGTTGTTGGGAATATTAACTTTATAGTCGTTGAGACTACTGACTTGGGACAGTTGTTGTTGAGACTACTGACTTTACAGTTGTTGGGAATATTAACTTTATAGTCGTTAAGACTATTGACTTGACAGTTGTTGGGGACTGAGACTATTGACATGACAGTTGTTGGGGACTGAGACTATTGACATGACAGTTGTTGGGGACTGAGACTATTGACATGACAGTTGTTGGGGACTGAGACTATTGACATGACAGTTGTTGGGGACTGAGACTATTGACATGACAGTTGTTGGGGACTGAGACTATTGACTTGACAGTTGTTGGGGACTGAGACTATTGACTTGACAGTTACGAAGCTTGGGTTTGGGTTGGCAAAAGACAAATTAGTAAAGACCGGAGACTATACATCTGTTGAAACTATTGACTTTAGAGTTGTTGAGAGACAATAGTCTTTACAGTTTGTTGAGAATATTGACTTTACAGTTGTTGTGAATATTGACTTTACAGTTGTTGTGACTATTGACTTTACAGTTGTTGTGAATATTGACTTTACAGTTGTTGTGACTATTGACTTTACAGTTGTTGTGAATATTGACTTTACAGTTGTTGTGAATATTGACTTTACAGTTGTTGTGAATATTGACTTTACAGCTGTTGTGAATATTGACTTTACAGCTGTTGTGACTATTGACTTTACAGCTGTTGTGACTATTGACTTTACAGCTGTTGTGAATATTGACTTTACAGTTGTTGTGAATATTGACTTTACAGTTGTTGTGAATATTGACTTTACAGCTGTTGTGAATATTGACTTTACAGTTGTTGTGAATATTGACTTTACAGTCGTTGAGACTATTGACTTCACAGTCGTTGTAACTATTAACTTTACAGCTGTTGAGACTATATTCTTTACAGTTGTTGAGACTATTGGCTATTCAAATGGTTGGCTTTTTGACTATGCATTTTTTAGAATATGGACTATTGATCTTTGAATGAAAGACTCTCTTCAAAATGTAACAATTTTTTTTCCAAAAAAAATCTTAAATTCACAAGAATTAAGGTAAAAAAAAACAACTTCAAAGGCAATTCTTCTTCCACCAGCTGATGAACTGGATCTTAATAATCATCTTTCTCCTGAAAAATACAAAGAGAGCACAGGTTATATATATATATCATGTTCAAATAGTACATGAAACATTAGTTTCAGGATTTGATCAGTAAATATTATTCAGTCAAAGTAAATGTGTCAAAGTGATTTGGTCATAAAATACACTGGACAAAAAATTTACTAACAAGGTAAATGTTTAAAAATGATCTGGTCACTATATATATTCACACAAGGAACATTGGTGACGGGAATTTGTAAACACTGTACATTAATGATAGAAATAATCCAATAGAAGATATGTGGCCATAGACAGATAAATAAATAATGACTGTGCTAAAAATTACTGTGACTAAATAATAATAACCAATTTACTTTATGCCCAAATTAATGTGATCTAACAACTATGACACATGACAGTTATACCTTGAAATAATTACAATAAAATACTACTGTAACAGAGTTATTGGCTATTGGTGCCAAATTTACCATGACCATTTCTGTCATCAAATTTCTTGTAAACATTTCTGTCACAATTATTGCAACAATATTTTGACAGAAAAAGGTATAACTTTTTTGTTGTAAACAAACAAGAATCATTCAAATATCTCAAAGATTATTTAAAAAAAAAAAACACTGTAATTAAAGGTTTCAGTAGCAGTATGTAATTCTGGGGCCTTATTCTCAAAGACTTAACTTAAAATGTTTTTAGTGTTCCAGTCTTCTGATTGGTCAATTACTAAAATTGATTTTAAATATATCTTTATTATCCAATTAGAGTACTGGATTTTATCTTAGTTAAGTTTTCAAGAATAAGGCCCCTGATCTTCTAATTAAGTTTTTTTTTAATGTCTACACATGTTTAACTATTTATGATTTGTACATGGAAATAATACACAAAACTTATTAACCAACCATTTTTATACGCCCTCATCTCTCTATGAGGACGTATATTGTAGTCACCCCTGTCCGTCCGTCCGTCCGTCGGTCCGTCCGTCCGTCGGTCCGTCCGTCCGTCCGTCCGTCCGTCAACATTTGCTCGTAAACGCTCTAAAAACTAGAGTTTTTGACGGAATCAAATGAAATTTGATATGTGTATACATATTCATAAAACGAAGATCAAGTTCGAATTTGAGCTATTTTCGATCATTAGAAGCAGAGTTATTGCCCTTGCCCCAAATCTGTCGGTGCGACCATCAACATTTGCTCGTAAACGCTCTAAAAACCAGAGTTTTTGACGGAATCAAATGAAATTTGATATGTGTATACATATTCATAAAACGAAGATCAAGTTCGAATTTGAGCTATTTTCGATCATTAAAAGCAGAGTTCTTGCCCTTGCCCCAAATCCGTCGGTGCGACCATCAACATTTGCTTGTAAACGCTCTAAAAACTAGAGTTTTTGACGGAATCAAATGAAATTTGATATGCGTATACATATTCATAAAACGAAGATCAAGTTTGAATTTGAGCTATTTTTGATCGTTAGAAGCAGAGTTATTGCCCTTGCCCCAAATCCGTCGGTCCGTCCATCAACATTTGCTTGTAAACGCTCTTAAAACTAGAGTTTTTGACGGAATCAAATGAAATTTGATATGTGTATATATATTCAGAAAACGAAGATCAAGTTCGAATTTGAGCTATTTTCGATCGTTACAAGCAGAGTTATTGCCCTTGCCCCAAATCTTAAATATGCTATTACTCTCTTAGTTTTCAACCGATTTTGATGAAACTTAAAATGGATGTTATTGGACCTAAATCGAAAGGTTTGAGAAAGTTTAATTTTATCCCGATTAAATTTTTCGTTAGGCGTATATGGCCGTGGTCCACTATCTTAAATAATACTTTGACATAAGAATTGAAAATTAAAAAATGCTATATTAACAGAATTGTCTTGTTTTTATGGATTTTTACTTTATTTTCAATAATATTTCATCTAAACTTTCTAATCACAATTTATGCTATTTCTGAGCCTTCTATTAATTCAAAATATTATTCAAAATGTTTGTTCACTAAGTTTGTATGTGTGTTATTTCTACGTAAGAACCATATGTGGTTTTGCATGTTATCATCAATTGAAATATTTCTCACTGTTGATACTGGTAGGGTGTTAAAGAGATATGTTCACAAACTGTTCGACCAAAAATTTTAAGTCTCAAAAATACAACTTGTCGTTTAGTAAGACTGCATAATATAGAAGAACGCATATACAGAAAATGAAAGATAACTATTAAGGTACCGGTATGGGTATAATTTAAGGGTTTGTGAGATTTTTGGGCTGTTCCAGTAAATCTGAAGGCTATTTACATAAATTCAAGGCCCAAATTGATCCTCGAAAATGCTTAACCCTTTAAGTGGCATCACATATTCTATTCATACATTTGATGTCACTCATCAATTGATAGCCTAGTCATTCATTTGACGTCATATCTTATCAATGAGGTATGTAATTTTATTTCAGGTTGCCCTGTTCTCATTCTATTTGACATTCAAATAGAATGAGAACAAGGCAACCTAATGAGAGATTCTGATTTTTTAGGATAAAAGAAAAATAGTTTGGAGATATAATTATCAGGAAAGTAAGAAAATGTAGAAAAGAGATTAATATTTAATATGACCCTCCCTTACCCGGTAAACAAAGTAATTTTACCTTTTTTGGATAATTTGACTCAGCATTAAGAATTCATAACATTTTTCAATATCTCTTCATGGAGGCAGGTCTCTCTTTCAGTTAGATCCAAATCTTTACCTTGTCTCTAGAAAAAATTAAAATTTGTATTTAAATAAAAGTAAAAAAAGATCACGCTTTGAAGGCCTGACTGTATAAATCCTCCATATAAACCTTAGTTCTAAATTAGTGAAAATGCTACTGTAACCTTATCAAGAGCTATCGAAACATTACAATTCCCTGCTCCTCTCTGCAAATACAAAATTTTCCCAAATTAAGGTAATTTATGGCCCCTACATTGAAGACTCTCCATCCAGAAATATCACTGCCACAATAATATGTATCTTAAAGGGATTGTAGAAAGGTTTTCTAAACTTTGTACGGGTATGTGTATTGGGGACACTGATAGTATCAATTTACACCATTCCAATTTCCATTCTGACGTCTGTGGTTCTTAACATTCCACTTAAACTAAAGCGTTTTATGACGTTACTACCAGTGATCTGTAGGAGCTGCGGTAGCTCAGTGAGTTAAACGCTTGCTCGCTAGCCTCAAGGTCCAGGGTTCAATCCCGGCATGGGTCGAGATGATACCTTTGGATTTTTCAACCCAGTTTCCCCCTGTCAGTGATGAAGGTCGGAGGGGCTGACATGGAAAAGCCTCTAGTCGTTCGGATGGGACAATATACCGAGGTCCCGTGTGCTATTGGCTGTGCACGTTAAAGATCCCTCAACAGTTGTTAATCGAAAATAAGTGCAGGCTAATGCCGCTGTCCTGGCAAAATTTCCCTCATTGCACACTGCATGGCGTTTGCCCGTCCTCAATTAGCCCATTTAGGTGCAGAAAAATGAAATGAATGGAGTTTTACGTCCTACTTTTCTGCACCTTATATGGGCTAATTGAGGACGGGCAAACGCCATGCAGTGTGCAATGAGGGAAATTTTGCCAGGACAGCGGCATTAGCCTGCTCTTATTTTCGATTTCCAACTGTCGAGGGATCTTTAACGTGCACAGCCAATAGCACACGGGGCCTCGGTTTATTGTCCCATCCGAACGACTAGACGCTTTTCCATGTCAGCCCCTCCGACCTGCATCACTGACAGGGGGGAAACCGGGTTGAAAAATTCGAATGTATCATCTCGACCCATGCCGGGATTGAACCCTGGACCTTCAGGTTAGCGAGCAAGCGTCTAACTCACTGAGCCACCGCGGCTCCCAGGTGCAGAAAAGTAGGACGTAAAACTCCATTCACTTCATTTTCATCTTTACCAGTGATTTGCATAGATATCAATATTAGCTTTTCTCTCTGGTAGATCACAAAGCTTTATATATAGCTTTGGTAGATCATGGGTAATGATGTCATAAAACACATTAGTTTTTGTGGAATTGCAAGAACAACAGACATCTGAATGAAAATTTAATGGCGCAAATTGATGCTATCAGTGTCCCCGATACACATACACAGTTAACAAACCTGTTTACAATCCCTTTGATAAGATTCTATAAGTTTGAAAAAAAATCCAACATGGACGCTTATTGCAACAGAGAACTGGTCTGGGCTCAATGTTACCCACCTGTGACACCAGATTGGTCTTCTACTAAGATAAGAGAATATCTTCTCTTTTATCCTCTTTTAAGGCCTAATTTTAATATTTAGCCCATGTAATCACAAAATAAATGATGCTGATCAAATGAAACATAAAATACCTGAGAAAAATGGTAAAATAAACGGCATTTGTGCTGCAAAAAGATGGTGCTGAAATCCACATTGCGCTTTATAAGTGGGTCATTTAGTCTCCGGTAACCAGTCGTAATTTCTGGGGTTTATCAATATTATTTTTTTCCGTTTACAAAGATTAAGGACAAGGCATATTGATTTTTAATGAGGGACCAACAATAAATGAAGAATGGGCTTGTCTATAAGCATTAAATTCATATAATCGTCCCGTTTCATCGAATCCACACGATGACAAACTGCATGAAACGAACTGACACCCAATGGCCTTGACCTTGCCGAAAGTGAAAGTAGATATTTTGGCCAAAATAAAATTGATAAAATGAAAAAAAAAAAATTAATATGATACAAGTGTCTATATCAGTGTTGGTCTCTTCTGAAAGGCTAAAAAGTGCGGAGAAAACCTAAAATTCCGCGTTTTTAGATTTTAATGAAATGCACAATTTTTGATTGGATGTAAAAGTCTTGGGAAATCGGTCGGTGATTGGTTAATAATTTCCCTATGTATTCGTTTTTCTGTCCTTTTTTAGCCTTTAGGAGCCTTCATATCACACTAAAAACATACCGTGCGGTCCACGGTTTGCACTTTTTTAGTGGTTATAACGGGCTAAGAAAACTAAGTATTTCGTGTTTATAACAGCTAAGTTTACAGGAACGGGTGATTTCGGGCAGTGGGCATTTTTGATTTCCTCATTGAGGACAATAACTCGTTGGACAAAACCTCCCGAAGTTGCCCTACAACAGGTCGCCAACAGTCTATAACGAACATGGGAGCTCGGATAAGCTCTTTATGAGCGATTTGTTGCACTACCTTTTTGATGTTATCTTGAGTTGGGATTACCTTACAGTTATAGGAGTCTAGGACTTCCAAGAGATCATCTTTATCCACTGAGGCAATATCCTCTATTGCTGCTTTCAGAGTATCATTTTCAGAGGTGGCTATATACAGTAGAAATGATTCAAGAAGATCACTTTCTGAAGTTTTGTGGCCTAGATCTTCGTTGATAAATGGAGCTGCAATTTTAAGAGGAACATACTCTGATTCGAGCCAACCCTTTACAAATATTTGAGCTATAGCTTTTCCTTGATAATCATGTCTGATAAAGGGAACCTTAACATGTGTCCCAAGAGTACATCTTTCGTACACAGATTGCCAAAACTCTAAAAACGCCTACACCCTCTGCAGTTTCGCTTTTCCCATTCGGTTCAATAATGTCTAGTCTTAAATCTCGATCAGTAAGTTGAGGATTGTCAACAAATGCAGATTTCAAATCTTCTAGAGCAAAGCCTCTTCTTATCCGAATGTATTGAGAATGTGTAGTATTTATACTTGGTGAAATTTGTACATTACTATGGTTGTGTAATGGAGATATGGCAAAACTTGACCATACAACAGGGAGCCGCGGTGGCTCAGTGAGTTAGACGCTTGCTCGCTAACCTGGAGGTCCAGGGTTCAATCCCGGCATGGGTCGAGATGATACCTTCGGATTTTTCAACCCGGTTTCCCCCTGTCAGTGATGCAGGTCGGAGGGGCTGACATGGAAAAGCGTCTAGTCGTTCGGATGGGACAATAAACCGAGGCCCCGTGTGCTATTGGCTGTGCACGTTAAAGATCCCTCGACAGTTGGAAATCGAAAATAAGAGCAGGCTAATGCCGCTGTCCTGGCAAAATTTCCCTCATTGCACACTGCATGGCGTTTGCCCGTCCTCAATTAGCCCATATAGGTGCAGAAGGTAGGACGTAAAACTCCATTCATTTCATTTTTGACCATACAACATTAATGAGGCTGGACGAATCTGATGTTTGTGGGCGAAAATGTATTTCATGGTCACTTCCATCTGCATATTCAGAAAACGAATGGAGGGAACTTACACTGTTAAGAACAGTATCATCATATACTGCAACTGGTAAGTCACTATTGGATATAAATGCAGTTAACTGTTGATCATTGAAAATGGGGGTAGTTATATTGATTAATGAAGTGAACTGTTGGTTTGAAGACGTCAACGTGGAAACATTGGCATTGGAGATAGGTGAAACACTTCTATCCAATAAGTTGTTCTCTCGATGATCAGATGTAGCGAAAATATTTGGCTATGCAGACAAATACTCAGGTGATGCAGATGCTGTAGACAAACCCGGTGTCGCATATCCTTCATTATCTGTGATTGATGTGGACTGGTAGTCGTTAGATGTCACAGTGGCTGGGATGCATTTTCTTGGCTTATGACGTGATGTCGATGAGGAGGGAAAATCCAGATATGTGTTTCGTGCATCAGTATTGATGTCAATGTTGAATCCATCAAAAGGAGAAAAGCACATAGACGATGTATTCTGTCGATTTTCAGAACAGGTAGGGACATCTTCTGACTCGTCGTCTAATCTCTCAGGAGATTTAATGGGTATATCATCTTCTGTAAACCGTTTAGTACATATATACAGTCGAAGAATTTTTAATTTGGTTTCCTCGTACATATCCCTTATCGTTTGGTCTTCATCAAAAATTTCAAGACGATTAAAGCCCATTAATGCAAATTTAAAACTACCTACATGTCCTCTTTTAGATTTGTTATTTGGGAAAAACAGCTCCTTTCCAAGCTGTAATATTTCTTCTTTATTTACCTTGGCATCAACTGAGAGATGTCTGGTACCTCCTCCGGAGACACCATAACTTGTTTGTAGTTGTTTGTAGAGTGATCGTAATCAAGCCATCCCAACTCGATCCTTCTAAATTCTTTTCTGGCGTTTAGATTTCCTTCTAATTTGTGATTCTGTGTTTTGACAGTAGGACTTTTTCTTTTGCGCGATTTCGCTAATTTTTGTTTTAGTCTCTCTACAAGGTTTTTAGAGTTCGGGGAAGGGAGGGATTGATTCTCCCAAATGTACAGGCCTAGGGTGGAACAAATACTTTATTGAGAGATTGGAGTAAATGGTCTGGATCTTCTGGAGTTTTTTCTTCTGTTATGATCTGAAATTAGAAAAATATAGCTCGCCCAAAGGGCGAGGAGTATAGTACCTGTTATGTATCGATGGTTTTTAGTTTGCTATGAACAAGATTGTCATTAAAGTTCTTATTTTTAGAATACGCAACTATCATTTTCTGCTTATAGACATGAGGGAATTTCTCTTGAAGAATCTTGTAGTGGGCATGAACTATCTTGCTTACTCGATTGCTGGTTGTATTGAACGGGACAACAAAAGGGGCTATGCCTGCATTATGGTGAATATTGAGTCCTATAGGTCTTGCTGTATTCAATGTCTCTATCCAATGGGCTTCCCTAGATTGTCGGAATTTCGTAGTTTCATCTTCTGGCAAGTCAATTTCTATGCGCTCAATTGGGGTTAAGGTGAGGTCGTCTATTGAATGGTCGTCAAGATTAAAATGATTAGATACAGGCTTGTCTTTCTTTAATTTGATATCTGATCTGTGGCCATTAAAACGAGTGCGTAAATTATTCTTAGTTTCTCCTACATATTGTTTGGAGCATTTCTTACAAGAGATTAAATATATTACATTCGAGTTTTGACATGTTAGATGCTCCTGGATCGGGTACCTTTTTTTCGTAAAGTTACTTGAAAAATAGTGAGTTTCTGATATAAAGGGACATGTTTTACATCTACTTGAAAAACATGGGGCACTCCTTAAGCCTGCTGGCGCTTCGTCATAAAGTCTATTTTTAGCTGCTATCTGAGCTAGAGTGGTACTTTTTATGTTTCGTAAAAATCGTTTAGAGTATCCACGTTCTTTCAGTTTTGAGAAGACAATCGTACAGGCTTGGTTGAAATCTGAAGGTCTTGTGCAAATTCGGTGGAATCGTAGAACTTGTGACTTAATTATACCAGAGAAGGTATGTTTTGGATGAAATGAGCTCTTGTGCAGGAGTTGATGAGTATCGGTTTCTTTAAAATACACCTTAATATCTAGTTTATTCGTTTCTTCTATGGAATCTCCTTTGAAGACAGTGGTATCGAGGAAATCTATGCTTTTGTGACTGACGTTGGCGGTTAGTTTGATGGACGGATGGTGGTTGTTGAGGATTCCAAAGAATTCCCAAAACTGTTCTATAGAATGAGTCCAAACAATGAAAATATCGTCCAAAAATCGTTTATAAAAAAGTGGGTCAAATGGACAAAGGGGTAATACCTCTCGTTCCCACTCGGCCATAAAAAGGTTTGCGTACGAAGGGGCGAATCGTTTACCCATAGCTGTCCCTGAAGTTTGTAGATACGTTTTATTATTAAATGTGAAGTCGTTGCGACTGAGACAAATCTCTAAAAGTTGTAGAATTGCATCGTCGGGCCTATTTGGATCTGGGTTTCTATTGAAAGCTTTACGAACTGCCATTAAACCAGTAGTGTTATCGATATTAGTATACATAGATGACACGTCAATAGAAATCAGAATAGCATTCGAAGGAACTCGAAGATTTTTGATTTGGTTGACAAAATCATTTGTATCTTTAAGGTAGGCCCGATGTTGACATGCTAATGGTAGTAAGAAATGATCAATGTATTCTGACACTGCATACGACTCACTACCACAGTCTGATATAATCGGGCGGCCTTTTGGGATTTTATTAGGGATAAACCACTCCTTGCTTGGATTCTTATGGATCTTAGGTAAAGTGTATAAGTGTCTCTCACGACAGTCGGATTTGGCAGACAGATAGTCATATTGTTTCTCTTTAAGAAAACTTGTTTGAACTAAATTGCGAAGAATATTGTTAATCATATTAGCAGTTTCTTTAAAAAATGGTTCCGGCAAAATGGCATAATGATTAGGATTATTTAGTTGATTTTCTGCTTCTGAAATATAGTCCTCCCTATTTAAAATTACACAACATGAGCCTTTGTCACTTTTCTTTATAACAATGCTTTCATCTTTCTTAAGTAAATTTAAGGATTCGCGTTCTACTCGTGTGAGATTAAGCTTTTCGTGCGTTACGGAAATACTTGACGTTTGGCTATTCATGCTTTCAAATACTTTCAATATTTCAGGATGGATGGCGGCTTGGGGTGGTTTCCACGTGGATTTAGGAATAAACATTGTTCTAGCACCACGTGGGGGGTGGTTTCGGAAAAAATATGTGCAGCTGAGATTACGTTGAAATCGGTCAATAGAAGGTCGAAGATAATCAATGTTGGCTACCTTCGGTGTCGGAATAAACTTAAGTCCACGGTCTAAGATTGAATGCTCAAGGGGTGTGAGAATTTTTTGGCTCAAGTTAACAACAGTTTGGCCTAGCGGTGGCCTCTCGGTGTTCTTATCCCCAGTAATTAGTTTAAAGACAACTTACTCGATGCTTGAAGCTGGTGTATCCAAAATAAATAAATATCGTTTGCTGTTTCTGGAGACCAATGCAGGTCATCAACGGATTCGAATTCTTCTGCATACGGTGGTAAGATTGTTGCGTCGTTGGTATTGGATTCAATCATCATATTGTTGAAGGTCTTGAGATTCTGTTGAGCTTTCTTCGAGATTCTACTGGATACGGGTATACACGTGAAGATGATCTTGGAATTGGGGAAGGTCAGTTTGGCTGTGGAAAGTAATTTCTGGGCTTGGTTGAATGAAGTCTTTGGTAAATTGTCGCGATTGTTGAGGCCTACATGAAGAATGACGGTATTTGGTACGGGATCATGGTCGAAGGATTCAAGGATGGACTGGATGTGATTGATCTGGGCACCAGGGTACGCATGTATTTATGTGTCTGAAATAGTTTTGGTAATACGGTTCAGGTTAGAGGATCCAATAATTACGGTAGATTTCTTTACAGCAGGTAGATTCCATGATGACTTGTTATTGGTCTTGTGGTAGAAGGGTTTGGTAGCGGATACAATGGTAGTAGACGGGGAGATTGGTACTGGTTTGGTAGTTGTTAGGAATGCAGCATTGGGTGTGGACTGGGATCTGGTTCGGGGAGGAGATACACGGCTTGGTTTGGTTGAGGAATGCGGGGTGGTTTGCTGGTCTAAATAGGCACAGAAGAGAGAAAGATTGGCAGAACCTGGGTCACGTGGTGAAGATTCGGATGGTGTTGAGGACGATGAAGAGGAGGGAGATGAATCGGAAGAAGATGAATCTGAAAGAGAAAAAAGAAGAGGGGTGCCCTCTCTACGTGAGCGTTTACCTACGTCTGCCGGACTAGGAGTTGGTGAACTTCTGGCTCGTTTAGGTGTTTGGATCGATAGGGTGGCGACTCGAGTTGGTACAGGTGTATCAATGTCCATTTCAGTGGGTAGGGATATGGTAACTTTGGCTTTGGTCTCGTTGATCGTTTGGTAGAATTTGGTAACAACAGCTTGAGTAAGACGTTTCCCATAGGAGCGACGGGCCCAGGAAAGGGCATGGGAAATGATGCGGTCGACGGCTGGTGGTGATAAGGACTTGGCACGGATGGTGGTGAGCTTCTCTTGAAGTGTGGTTTGGTAATGGCCGATGAGAACCTCCGTGACCTTAGAGAGCCATGTCCGGTTGAGGGATCTAATATTCGCGTCAACAGCTGAGGTTTTCATAGCTGGACGGATAAAACTATCCAACTCGGAGACTTTACGCTTGAAGGTAAACGCAGGTTGGCCTTCCTTCTGCAGAGCCAGTATTGCCAGGTGATGGAGACACTGCAAAACTTGGAAGAACACCTTAACAAAGGGTTCCTCCTCCTTTTGAGTGGTGACTGGTTGACGTCGATGCATTGGTGGTCTTTGTTGGTTAGGTCGGCGGTTATCTCTGGATTGGTAGGCGGAGTTATATGTAGGTCGGCGATGGGGTGGGACATAACTGGTTTGGTTGGTAGGTGGTCGGCGATTCATTGGTGGTGGAGGACGATGAAATACTGGGCCATTGTAGGGTACGTGATGTTGATTTGGTTGACGATTACTGTTACGATATCTTGCTTCTTGCCATTGGTTGTTGATATTGGGGAACATAATGCAAATGAATCGAGGATAGTCGGGGAATGTATAAAGATTGTAATAGTACGAAATTATATATGCTAGTAAAAAATGTGGGGATCAAGGTAAGCAGTAAAATGGGCGTGAGGAATAAAGTAAAAAATGAGAGTTTGGATGAAAGGAAATGTAAAAATATATTTAGATAATGAATAACAATAAAGTAAAAAAATAAATAAAAAAACTTACAAAAAATGACAAAAACTTACAAAAATGACACGAACCGGTTTTCGAAATAATATTCTTTTTCAAGTGTCGAGAAATGGTGATTATTGAGAAATTTGATTGTAATTTATAGTAGTAGACTGATTAGTTAATGAGTGATTTATAATTGAGTGAATCATGTCATATCTTTGATCAATTGAGGATTAGTGAATTGTATTTACAAAAATTAGATTAGTATGAATTTAGATTATACCCGAGTTCTAAAGGATTAGATTATCTCAGAGTACAATTTACATAAAATAAAAAACATAAACAATACAGGAGGATTATAAAATCTAGACATGAAAAATATATGTAGATATAAAATTTAAATTGCATTAATGATTTGTCACATTGGATTATCAGAGTACAATTTACATAAACGGGTACGTCAACAATGTCAATAAAAGTTAATTGGATAACATAAAATAAAATATTATTGGGATTAATGCAAAATTTGGTAATGTGGCGATGGATTGTTACATGCACAGAGAGACAATTGTCATAACCCTAACATATACAATATATACATAAGCAAATTATAGAATATGAACAACAACAAAAATATAAATATACATGTATAAACTGATGAATTAAATTATAAAAACAGAATATCCAAAGTCAAAATAAATTATCTGGTCTGACCTGGCACGGACAGTATTAGAGTTCGGGGAAGGGAGGGATTGATTCTCCCAAATGTACAGGCCTAGGGTGGAACAAATACTTTATTGAGAGATTGGAGTAAATGGTCTGGATCTTCTGGAGTTTTTTCTTCTGTTATGATCTGAAATTAGAAAAATATAGCTCGCCCAAAGGGCGAGGAGTATAGTACCTGTTATGTATCGATGGTTTTTAGTTTGCTATGAACAAGATTGTCATTAAAGTTCTTATTTTTAGAATACGCAACTATCATTTTCTGCTTATAGACATGAGGGAATTTCTCTTGAAGAATCTTGTAGTGGGCATGAACTATCTTGCTTACTCGATTGCTGGTTGTATTGAACGGGACAACAAAAGGGGCTATGCCTGCATTATGGTGAATATTGAGTCCTATAGGTCTTGCTGTATTCAATGTCTCTATCCAATGGGCTTCCCTAGATTGTCGGAATTTCGTAGTTTCATCTTCTGGCAAGTCAATTTCTATGCGCTCAATTGGGGTTAAGGTGAGGTCGTCTATTGAATGGTCGTCAAGATTAAAATGATTAGATACAGGCTTGTCTTTCTTTAATTTGATATCTGATCTGTGGCCATTAAAACGAGTGCGTAAATTATTCTTAGTTTCTCCTACATATTGTTTGGAGCATTTCTTACAAGAGATTAAATATATTACATTCGAGTTTTGACATGTTAGATGCTCCTGGATCGGGTACCTTTTATTCGTAAAGTTACTTGAAAAATAGTGAGTTTCTGATATAAAGGGACATGTTTTACATCTACTTGAAAAACATGGGGCACTCCTTAAGCCTGCTGGCGCTTCGTCATAAAGTCTATTTTTAGCTGCTATCTGAGCTAGAGTGGTACTTTTTATGTTTCGTAAAAATCGTTTAGAGTATCCACGCTCTTTCAGTTTTGAGAAGACAATCGTACAGGCTTGGTTGAAATCTGAAGGTCTTGTGCAAATTCGGTGGAATCGTAGAACTTGTGACTTAATTATACCAGAGAAGGTATGTTTTGGATGAAATGAGCTCTTGTGCAGGAGTTGATGAGTATCGGTTTCTTTAAAATACACCTTAATATCTAGTTTATTCGTTTCTTCTATGGAATCTCCTTTGAAGACAGTGGTATCGAGGAAATCTATGCTTTTGTGACTGACGTTGGCGGTTAGTTTGATGGACGGATGGTGGTTGTTGAGGATTCCAAAGAATTCCCAAAACTGTTCTATAGAATGAGTCCAAACAATGAAAATATCGTCCAAAAATCGTTTATAAAAAAGTGGGTCAAATGGACAAAGGGGTAATACCTCTCGTTCCCACTCGGCCATAAAATCGTTCGATATAAATGCGTAATTGGTCATCCTTGTACAGCACTACAGTCAATCTAAAAACAAAATAATAACAGTTGAGAAAGCCAATCACGACATGAGCAATATTAAAAATTAAAACAAATGTTGTAGAGTTTTGCGTACTATGATACTTTTATGCTTCTAACTACTGGCATCAGTACAGCATGCAACATACAAAACTAGTGTCCCACTAGCAGATTGTGACACGACGACAGTGAGCAGCCATTAATCTCAAATGTAGTAGTAAACCACTTATTTTAAGGCTTTTGAATACAACTCCCAATGTCTATGAATATGAGGATGTATTACGCCCGTAGCTACATGGGGACAAGTTGGATGGGGGTGGGGGCATGTAGGTAATTAGGTCACAGGAATTTCGAGATGCTAAGTCGTGGCCACGAGATACTAAGTCGTGACCACGAGATGGCTAAGTCGTGGCCACGAGATACTAAGTCGTGGCCACGAGATACTTCTATGCTTCCGTAGGTTTCTTAAAAGGGACAGCCTGTTTTTTTTTTTTAGGTCAAAATTATTTTTGCTCAAATTTGTGAAAACTTTACGCCAAAATCTGTTACTATGTGCCCTTTAATGTATCTGAAAGTTTAAACTAAAAAAATCCAGCCGTTAATTTTTAAACACTAAAAACATGCTAAAATTGTTAAAAAAAAACACTTACGTAAGGTTTTTAAGTGTGTTATGTTTTTTGGACGCCGATAGCAAACTACTGAACGGATTTGAGTAAAATAAACGCCTAATTATAGAGAAATGTCCCTCTTGTGTATTTAAAAGGTTTCAGCTAGAAATATTGAGCCATTTAAAGGGCAAACACCAAAACTAGGTCAAATTGCTTAATCAAAAATAAGTACTCTCTGTTTGTAATTAACCCTTTAAAACCAAATTCAGTTTGCTCAAGAAGATATAGAGATACAAAAAGCATACTTTAAAAATACTCTCAGGTAGCATTTGCGATTTTTTTTTGATAATGGAAACTTTTTTTCAAAAAAGCAGAATGGCCCTTTAATTAAAGAAATTCATTGAAACATAATATAAAAACAGTATAATACAGTATAAGGTTATTGTCTTGAGATGTTTTTTCTTTTTAAAGTAACAAAATACAAGTATTTACCAAGTTTTTGAAGTGTGATATAATTTTTCGAATTCAGTAAATCAATTAGTTTATACATAGAAGGTTTTTTTTTTAAATATTTAGAATCAATATACATATTTCTGATTGAGTTATACTCTGGGCATACAAGAATGAAATGATATTGGTCTTCTATCTCATCTTCTTTACAAAATGTACACTTTCTTTCGTGTCTTTCAATCTTATCATATCGCCCAGATTCTATCTTAAGGTTGTGGGCTGAAATACGGAATCTACAAATTAAATATTTATAATTTACATTTTTACACAAATAATATTGCAATTCATAGTTGTTCTGGTATAAGCTACATCGAGTCATGGTAGTAATTCTACTTCTTATGGATTGTACATGTATATCTTTCAAGCGTTGCTCAAACATATTGATAAATGCCTTTTCATTGTCTACTCCTTGTGAGTACCACACATGGCCAAAACCTGTTTCTTCCAAGAGGTTTTTAACAAATTGGATCCATGGGTTACAGCTTTTACATTGATTGAAACTGTTGAGGACGATGTCGAAATAATGAAGACCCATTCTAAAACTATGGTTTATTCGATGAAAATACAAATCTAAAAATACGATGTGGAAGCGTGCATGTTTCGATCTCGAATGTTTTTCACACAAGGGAGGTATCATGGGAAAATTACAGGTGTGCTCGATACCTGTACTCGGCACAACCTAGAACGGCTGCGCTCAACACTATTTCTATTTTACACATATCCCCCTCCTTGGTGTGACTAACATCAAAAAACGAAAATACACATCAATAAACAATGCGATAAACAATGCAAAAGAGTTCTTGTTAATGTCTATACAGTTATAAAACAATGCTATTAACGATGAATGTTGAATATCACTAAAAACACTCCAACGAGATCGAACACTATATATTATGATAAGCTATACTACACGATGCACAAGATAAAACTTTTTCATAACACGTACACATTTTTTTTATAAATTTTCTCCATATTAACGCACACAATTTTTTTTTTTATAAATTTTCTCCATATAACGCACACAATGGACACATATGATTTAAAAAACACAAAACTTCACAATATATTTTACACATCTGACACATTTAATGGGCACAAATGACTAATGGATCTCTTGTAGACTTTTTCTCCAATTTTAACATCCACAACGCGAACGTGATTGTCGACACCTTGGTATATTTTGATTATTCGACCTAAAGGCCATTTTCCACGCGGAGATTGAGGATCCACCACTATCGCGATATCACCTTCCTGGAAATCTCTTTGAGTGATATTCCATTTCTTACGAGAGTTGAGCATTGGTAATAACTCGCGCAACCAACGTTGCCAGAAATGCTTAACCAATTCTTGTACACGGCGCCATCGCTTTCGCGGATTGAAACGACAACTGTCAACTGACTCCGGTGCCAATTGACCACTAACTTGTCCAAATATGAAATGATTTGGGGTCAATACGGGGTCATCTAATGCATCATCACCCTGGTAACACAGTGGTCGCGAATTTATCAAACCTTCAGCTTTTGCGAAAGCAGTAATTAACTCTTCGTCGCTTATGTCAGCATCGCTAATTATGGCTTTGATAGCCCTTTTCGCAGACTTGATCATGGCTTCAAATACCCCACCGAAATGTGGCGACAAAGGTGGATTAAACTTCCAGTCGATGGCACTGTTCGCCATTGAAGTACCTATTTGCGATTGATCTAATGCTCGTACCAAATCACCCAACTCGCGGTCCGCACTAACAAAGTTCGAACCATTATCTGACAATACGGTTAAAGGTTTGCCACGACGATTTGTGAAACGAGAAAAGGCACATAGAAACGATTCTGTGTCCATACTCCAGGCCATTTCCAAGTGACAAGCACGGCTAGATAAACACGTAAAGAGGCACAAGTATCTTTTAAATCTAGTTTTTCCCCTTCCTTGCTTGGTTAAGAAAGGCCCCGCATAATCAACACCGACTCTTGCAAACGCACGTAACGGAGTTCCAAGACGAAATCCTGGTAGAGGCGCCATTATTTGTTGAGCAGGTTTATTGCGACGTCTAGCGCACTTGTTACATGCGGATTTTACCGATTTTACGAGACAACGAGCACGAATAATCCAAAAATAAGTCCGTAAAAGCGACAATGTGTGTGAAACACCGATGTCATGGTTATTATTCTCATGACAATCCAATACGATTAGGCGCGATATATAACTGTCTCCAGGCAATATTACCGGGAATTTGGCAGCGTAAGACAATTGTTCTGACTTTCCGATTCGTCCATCAACGCGAAGTATTCCATTGTTATCTAAGCATGGATGCACAGTCAGAAGTTTGGAACTCTTTGGAATAGGATTGTTCTTTCGAATTGCGTTAATTTCTTCACTAAATGCCTTAGCTTGAGAGAACTTATACCAAAATGTTCTAGAATGATCAATTTCTTCAGAACTTAGAGTCTGCGATAGAATGCGAAAATTAGGGTTTCTTAAATTATTAATAAAGCGACGCACCCACGCAGTAATTCTTAGCAGTTTAGACCACTTAGAAAAACGTGATGGTGCTAATCTTCCGAAGTCTTCTATCCGAGGAATCGTTAGAAAAGTATCCGAGACTTTAGATCGCACTTCACTCATAGCTGTATCTACCATAGCTGGTACCTCGATTTTAGGCCAATGCCAAGGTTCTTGCGAAAGGAATTGTGGGCCAAACCACCACGCGTCACTGTGGGCTAATTCAGTCGCCGTCATACCGCGTGTAGCCAAATCGGCACTGTTTGAATTTGTCGGTACAAAACGCCATTGACAAGGCTCTGTTAATTGGTGAATCTCACCCACACGATGTCCGACAAATGGCTTGTAATTCCTGGACTCGCCTTTTATCCAATACAGGACATTCTGTGAGTCGCACCAGAAAGTTACTAGTTTGGTTGAAATATCAAGTATCTCACAAACGGTTGTAATCAAACGAACACCTAAAATTGCGCCACATAATTCTAGTTTAGGAATAGATATTGTTTTTAAAGGTGCAACCCTAGTTTTTGCGGCTATTAAATTAGATGTCACAGAGCTATCTTCATATTCGCTTCTTAGATAACAACAAGCTGCGAACGCCTTTTCCGAGGCATCTACGAAAACGTGAATAGTCTTGTTATCAATGCGCGATCCGTCTTTGACTAAGCATCTAGAAACTTCGACATTTGCTAGCAAAGGCAATTCTTTAAACCAATTAGTCCAATTAACGGCTAGATCATCGGGTAACTCGTCGTCCCAATCTAACCCGCGTACCCATGTTTTTTGGATACCCAATTTTGCGCGTATAGTGAAAGGAGCGACTAAGTTAAGTGGGTCGAAAAGAGTGGCTGTTCTACTCACGACTGTTCTCTTTGTCAGAACTATTTCCGATGGTTCTGTGATTTCGAACGTAAAAGTGTCCGTTTCTGCCTTCCATAAAACGCCCAATGTTTTTACGGAAGGTAAATTGTTATCATCTAATGAGAGTCGATTTACACGATCCGAAACAGGAATGTCTTCCAATACTTCTGTCTTATTGGACAGCCATTTTCGAATTTTGAAACCCGCACTATCCAATAAACTGGTTATCTCATGGCGAAATTGAATAGCTTCTGATACAGAATCGACACTATCCAAAAGATCATCCACGTACATGGAGTTTAAAACCGAGTTAGTACCATTTGGATACACTTGACTATTTCGATTGCAATGCTCACGAATCACTGCTTGGGACAAGAAAGGCGACGATGTATTCCCGAAAACTAGTCTATTGTATTGATAAATCTGAACAGGTTTGCAATTGTCTAAATCGCGCCATAAGAATCTATGATATCGCTGGTCCTCTTCGCGAAGTCCAATTCTTAGAAACATCTCGCTTATATCCGATGCTAAAGCGACGGGTTTTGCACGGAAACGAATAAGTACGTCAAAAAGTTCACGTTGAAGCTTTGGTCCAGAGTTAATGCAGTCATTGAGAGCGACATTGTTAGTTGGCGCGGCAGCATCCATTACGATCCTAACTTTCGTCGTCGATTTGTCATTTCGCACGACGGCAAAATGTGGCAAATACCAAGATGGTTCACTGTGAGCGTCGACTTCAGAAACATATCCCTTGCGTATATGATCACGAATGATTTCAGAATATTGTTCAGCTACCTCGGGTCGTTTGACTAACGAACGTTCAAGTTTGTGTAAGCGATTCAATGCACTTGGAAAATTTGACTGAAGTTGATGTTTATTCGATTTCCATGGAATGCCGACGATATAACGATTAGCGGATTCATCGAAACGCAATGTGTCCTGAGTTGATTTGATTGCCTCTTCCTCGGCCTTAGTAAAGTTCGGAGATTCTAAACGAACGCCTACACTCTCAATCTCCCAATAATTACGAAGCAAAGTGTTTGTATCCGATTCAGTTTTAACAAAATATGCGAAATGAGCGAAATTGTTTGTATTAGGTTGAAATGGACTGACAGGACCTATACATGTCCATCCTAGCGGTGTCAGGCGAGCGACTGGTTCACTCGGAAGACCGGCTATCTCCGTGATGGCTCGATGAATGCCAGGAACGTTGAGACCTATTAAAACATCAACACGAGTGTTCTCAATTTGCGAAAAAGGTATTCCCTGCAAATGTGGCCAAAATCGCGATTGTTCATTCCAGTCAACTGTGCGCAAATCTCCAGTTACATTTTTAACGGTGAATGCACCAAATGGAACACAGGTTCGATTATCAAGACTACACAGTTCTGCGGTTACAAACGTAGAGTTTAAAGAGCTTGATTTTCCACCCAAAACATTGACTTCCAAGTCCGACACTTCACCGCGTAAGCCTAGTTCTGCAGCTATGCACTCGTTTATGTAACTGTCTGTTGAGCAGTCATCCAATAAAGCGTTGCAACGTATCGATCTGTTAGCGCTTCGAATAACGATAGGAACGACTCTCATTACTAGTGCAGTAGTTTTTCGAACTTGTGTATGCGTACGCCTAGAAGACATAAATTCTGGAGACGGAGATGGTTGTGACGTATGCGGTTTATAAACTGCTTGCGTTTGGTTTGAACCGAGCGAAGGCGAGGCCGAATCCTCCGATCCCCCTCCGTGCAATAAAAAGTGATGAGTGCGCGTACATCCATCATATCGACACTGTTGATAGTTATTACATTCGTTGCCTCTATGACTCGTACTAAGACATCGAAAACATAAGCGTTTTTCTTTGGCTGTCGCCCAACGTTGACGAACAGACAATGACCTAAAGTAGGAACAGTTTGTTACACCGAGTGCGTGACTTACAGTACAGACTGCGCACGATTTCGGATTATCATTGGTCTTAGAACTAGTAGCGAAAGTTTTTGATCTATCATTCTGATATCTCGATCTAGGATGCGAAGAATTGTCAGATCTATTGCTTGATGAATACGATGAGGATTGGGTCGAAAATCCTTCAACCTCTTCTCTAGATTCTATGCGATATTTGATTTCTTTCGAAAGCCATTCATGAAATGTAACAACAGATTCCGGTTTGCGTTCTAAAGCTGTCCAGCGTTTATATTGAGCAACATTGTTCGAAGATATTCTTGAGCGGGCGACACAAAAAAACATAGAATTGGGTCCAAACTCTTCAGTTCGGCCACTTTCACGAAGCGATAAAATACATAGTTCTAAATTGTCAACAAATTCTTCAAATCTCTTTAAATCATTGAAATTTACATTTTTGACGTTAAGGATCGATTCTAAATGAATAAGAACAGAGCGACGTTCACCACCAAATTTGTCATCGAGTCGTTTAAGGGCTGCGTCGTACCCAATGTCTGAAGCTGGGAAACCTTCAACTGCTTTTAAGGCTTCACCTGTTAGGTGTTGTCTAAGTTGAAGCATTTTATAAGCCTTAGACGATGTTGTATTGTTTATGCATTCTCGAAACGCATCTATAAATGACACGTAATCTCTTTTATTGCCAGAGAACTTTCCGATCGACACTCTACCCAATTGCCTATACATATCTCTATCTAATTGAGTAAAATTTGAAACCTGGGGGGATTGTTGATAACTCTCACCATTTTCATCTGTATTAACACCAGTATTATCATCACCATTTTCGTTGACCATCTCATCAGATTGTTGTTGAGTTTCAGTTGGAATTCCCAGTCTTGATGAATTAACTGTGGTCTGATTCCGGACTGGTTCAGAAGGTGAAACTGTCTCCCTTGAAGGTTGTTTACACAGCCAATCTGTAGCTCTCGATAATAAATCTGAAATACTAGGATCAGCTTGAATAGCGTCAAGTTCTGTTTCGAATTCGGGATTCTCATCGCAGAGACTGTTGAGAATATCAATAGCAGCATCTTGATGTCGTAATATGGCATCGACAGCATTCCGTATCTGTTGCACGTGCTTTTCACCAGCACAAAGCAAGCTGGTCAAGTAAAGCTTTGATTTTGTTAATTGAGATTTACATACCCTCTTTCTGCTGCGTAGGACGGTAACTGTAGCCGGATTATCGTTCCCACCACTGGCATTCTCATTATCATTGACGTGTTGGTCAGCAGAGCTATCAGTTGTGGTCTGGTTGTTTACCTCTCCCGGGTTATCTCCCATCTTGTTGATGATGGCCCGTCTGCTAGAAAGTTCTATTTCTGCGACTTTCAAACTCCATATTACGATGAAAACTAATAACGATACCTTTCGAACCACGTCTCTGGCTACCATATGTTGAGGACGATGTCGAAATAATGAAGACCCATTCTAAAACTATGGTTTATTCGATGAAAATACAAATCTAAAAATACGATGTGGAAGCGTGCATGTTTCGATCTCGAATGTTTTTCACACAAGGGAGGTATCATGGGAAAATTACAGGTGTGCTCGATACCTGTACTCGGCACAACCTAGAACGGCTGCGCTCAACACTATTTCTATTTTACACATATCCCCCTCCTTGGTGTGACTAACATCAAAAAACGAAAATACACATCAATAAACAATGCGATAAACAATGCAAAAGAGTTCTTGTTAATGTCTATACAGTTATAAAACAATGCTATTAACGATGAATGTTGAATATCACTAAAAACACTCCAACGAGATCGAACACTATATATTATGATAAGCTATACTACACGATGCACAAGATAAAACTTTTTCATAACACGTACACATTTTTTTTATAAATTTTCTCCATATTAACGCACACAATTTTTTTTTTTATAAATTTTCTCCATATAACGCACACAATGGACACATATGATTTAAAAAACACAAAACTTCACAATATATTTTACACATCTGACACATTTAATGGGCACAAATGACTAATGGATCTCTTGTAGACTTTTTCTCCAATTTTAACATCCACAACGCGAACGTGATTGTCGACACCTTGGTATATTTTGATTATTCGACCTAAAGGCCATTTTCCACGCGGAGATTGAGGATCCACCACTATCGCGATATCACCTTCTGTTGAGGACGATGTCGAAATAATGAAGACCCATTCTAAAACTATGGTTTATTCGATGAAAATACAAATCTAAAAATACGATGTGGAAGCGTGCATGTTTCGATCTCGAATGTTTTTCACACAAGGGAGGTATCATGGGAAAATTACAGGTGTGCTCGATACCTGTACTCGGCACAACCTAGAACGGCTGCGCTCAACACTATTTCTATTTTACACAGAAACAACTTAACATATTCACATAAGATGCATTGAGAACAGTATTTGTACATTTAGCAAGTTTTACGCAATATTTTACAATATTAACCTTTCTTTTTACATACATAGGAAATCCACCTAGCTCGTTATATACAGGATCATTACAGGTTGAAGTTCTAACATCTAATATCTTTTTACAAAAATTTTCAAAAATGGATACAAATCCTATTACATGATTCAAAATTATGTGTAATTCAATGTGGCATTTTCACAGAATTTTTCAATATTGGTAGAGGCTGTAGACAAGGAGATCCCCTTAGCCCTTATCTCTTTATTCTATGCGTTGAAATTTTAGGAATAATGTTTAGGCAGGCTAAAGACCTTAAAGGGATAGCCCTATCAAAAAATACTGAAACTAGAATAATTCAATATGCAGACGACACTTCTATTATCATGGATGGGTCAGAACGCTCACTTAGAACTTCACTAACATTACTAGATCAATATGCAAAATTCTCAGGTCTCAAACCAAACCTAACAAAAACATGTGCAGTGTGGATTGGATCATCAGTAGGTAAACCACAAATATGTGGAGAAATATTGGTCTTGCTTGGATTTCAAAAGCTGAACCTTTTACTATTCTTGGCATAACTTTCTCAACAAACCTTGATGACATGATAGCCCTTAACTATGACTCAAAATTAAATGAAATACAAACTCTTATCGAAACTAATAAAAAAAGAAACTTGACTGTTCTTGGTAAAATATGCGTCATTAAATCCATGCTTATTCCTAAACTAACTCATTTATTTAGCTCTCTTCCAAATCCAAACAAAACATTTGTTGAAAATCTTGAAAAAAAATTGTACGAATTTATTTGGGGGAAAACAGATAGAATATCAAGAGAAACTTTAATCCAAAATTATGATGTAGGAGGATGCAAAATGATCCATATCAATTCTTTTATAAAAACATTAAAACTTTCCTGGATTAAAAGGATACTTATGACAAAGACTATTTGGGGAGAATTGGTATATAATATGACAGGTCAAAAGTTCGAAAATATTTTCAAATATGGCTCTAGTTACAAGGCTGAAATTTTGAAATTGATAAAAAATAAATTTTGGATAGATGTGGTTGACAACCTATATGAATTGTTGGCAATAGTTGACAACAGGAAAAATAAAATGACACTGCCATTATGGTATAACCCCAGGCTAACTATAAATAATACCCACATCATCTGGCCAACATGGAAAAATAAGGGTATAAGATACGTTAATGATTTATTTGATTCCAACGGTAAAATGTTAAATTTTGTTGAATTTTGTAATAAATTCCATTTCAAACCATGTATTACTCTATTTTTTGGACTTAGAAATAGCATTCAAAAATTGTTAAAAGGGGAAGTAATCTAAAATATTCCTACTCAACCAGCATTACCACCTTTCATTCAGGTTATATTACAAGATAAAAATGGAGATAGAAAAACCTACAATGAGTTTATCATTTCTATGAGGAAACCTATTAAGGCCCAAAAGAAATGGTCTATCGAATTAGATTTATCAAATAATGACTAAGATCTTAAGTTCAATCTTTATCATAAAACTGCGCAAGATACAAAACTAAAGTGGTTTCAATGTCGAATTCAACATAGAATCCTTGCAACTAATGAATTGCTCTTTAAGATGAAACTCCGAGAAAATAGCCTATGCATCTTCTGTCATTCAAAAACTCAAACAATTTCCCACTTGTTGTGTAAATGTGATGTAACAAGCCAACTCTGGTCTGACTTAAAAACTTGGATTTTGCAAAAAAAAAAAACCAACACTTGTCTCGGGATAGATGCTGTTGACATTCTCTTTGGAATAAATGGTAATGATAATCAGGCTATAAATATGATTTATATTCTTACTAAATGGTATATTTATAAAAAAGTACAAATCTAACTCTGAACTATATCTCAAATCCCTGATTTCTGACTTACAAAACTATTATCAAATTGAGAAATATATTTTCTACAAAAACAAACAATTAGATGATTTCTTCATCCGTTGGAAAAATGTCCACCACTGCCTCTCTGATAATCTCTACTGTACCACAACTACCAATATAACTAGATAGATAAATAGATTGATAGATACATTATATTATACTTCACTTGGTTTGATATATTTTTGAAGATCCTGTTGTACGAATGTGTGAGTGAGTGAAAATGTAATCATGTATATTGATGACAATTATATAATGTATGTTATTGATTGTATAATGTATATTATTGATAAATAAATATATTAAAAAAAAAAAAAAAAAAATTTGCTTGGACCTTCTCTATTTCATTTGCAGTATGCGTTCCCCATATTTCGGAACCATAGTTTAATACAGTGCTAATATATGTGTCAAATAATGATATACAAGTAACAATATTGAAGTTATTGTGGCGTATAATACTTTGGAGACCAAAAAGAGCCTTCTGTCCTTGGGCTGCGATCGTCTTTTGTGTGAGGTCAAATTTACCGTTATAGTTAAAAACAACTCCAAGATAGTTGAAAGAGTTATAACTGTTATACTAGCCGATAATTAATAGAGACTGATAGGAAGGCGTAGTATCCGATTAATATAAGGTTGACAAAAGTATGAAAATACTATATCTTGTATGTTCCTTATTTCAGGTTGAATTTCGCATTTCATTTGCTCTAATCTATAGTTTATTTCTTCAGTTCCGCATGTGAGATTTCTCACATTATTGAGTAATTCTTGTGCCCACAACGGGACCTCTGATTGTTCATTAGCAAAAACTGGTAGCGGATTCCCCTGATGCTGATAAATATGTCTATAAAGGCTAGCGCACACGAGAGCTTTTGGAAGGTCACCAACCCGACAATCAACACCCAGCTGATCCAGAGTACCAACAAGAATGAGAATCCATTAGGAGCAAGGGCTCACGCTCTTGATCTTATTGATTCTGCATACGCCGACCATTTGAAGATCTACACCGATGGCTCCAAGAGCAGTACAGCAACAGGTTACGGTTTGTGTATCCCGGCAAAAGGCATCAGCATTAGTAAAAGAATCCCTCCTCACTGTTCAGTGTTCACAGCAGAACTTCTTGCCATCAAGGATGCAGTAGCTTGGCTATGCTTGCATCATACGGCGCATGCCGTAATCTTATCCGATTCATTAAGCAGTCTTCAATCAATTTCTCTCAATTCTTCTAATTGCAGGTCTGAAGCTATATCCGAAATCCGATGATACACGACTACCAAACCAACAACAACCACCAGATACAGCTAGCATGGATCCCGTCACATGTCTACATATCAGGAAATGACCAAGCAGACCGTTGTGCCAAGGAAAGTCTGAGTCTGGATGATATCGAGCCTGTAGAATACTCCTACTCGGAGTTCTGCAGTATCGTGTCGTCTAGGGTCAATCAGAAATGGGCTGACATGTTAAGGAACCTCAACACCGCTAGATACCAGATCGATCAGAAGATACCAAACCAAACCAAACCAAACCAAACCATCCATCCATCCATTGCAATCTGCAAACTGGTTACAAGACTCCGCACCAACACCGTTCTACGAGACCACACGTTCACCACCATTAAATGTCGATGTGGCCTTATCGCCACCAGGTCACATCTCCTCATTGAATGCACCGAACTGAAACCCGCTCGCAAGCAACTGACAGAGTACTTTGAAACCAATGGTATACCAACAACAATACAGAATATCCTGGCTCCACCCACGGACCACTGGTATAGAATAATGGAACTCACCTACAGTTCTGTATTACCAAATCTGTCTTGAACAGATAGGCTAAGTTTCTAATTAAAGTTTTTTATATTATTTATTCACAACCAAATTAATAAGTTTCATTGCAGAAACAAAGAGAACATTTTCCCCCTTTTTCGTTGAAAGCTTCCCCCACCCCTTTTCTTCTTTTCTTCTCCTTTCTCACATTCTCCTCTTCCTTTCTTTTCAGGTCTTTCAGTTTTCCAACATCCATCAGATAATCTAACCAAACCAAACCAACAACTACCATTCAACAACCAGTATCAAGAAGAATAACCATGATCACAACGAGTTTGGAAGAATGGAGAAGATCGAGTAACTCACGCCACACCACCCAGGGCCGAGTTTCACTGCCATGTCATTCGACCCGACCAGATCTTACGAATTCTCCAATTACCAAACCAACAGCGCAGTACCATCCTATTGAACCAATCAACTACCAACTACCACCACTACCAACAACTACCTAGTTTGCGATATCAGCTGCTGCTGGAAGCGAACGTTAACTTGTCATCTACCAACCAACCAGAGCTCCCAGCTGAGCAAAATTTCATTCGTGGCAGTCAGCTCAGCTCGTAGCTCTCGTGTGCGCGGTGTTTACGTAAGGTTTGTTTTATTCGAGGCGTTAAGGAAATTATCTGTCGTGTTTGATAATTTTTTCCTCGAATGAAAAATACCTTACCGTGTGCGCAGCCGAAAGCTCTTAGCTTTCAACATTCATATTCTGAATCATTCGAAGTATTGCTGACGTCTGATATTTTGTCACGTGATCTAGTTATTTTTTAGACGTTTATGACTCCACACCATGTCTATGAAAGCTGTAAGCTTAGCGTGTGCGCGGAAACCGACGAAAGCTGCGAGCTGAGCTGGGAGACACGAATGAAATTTTGCGCAGCTGGGAGCTCTCGTGTGCGCTAGCCTTTACCTTGTACATCTTGAGCTGGAGTTGATGCTAGGAAATTTGGTGGTGGGGTTGGGAATATATATGTAGAGTTGAGATCGCCTTGTTGATCCGCCATTTTGTGAGTAGTCGTCAGAGTATTGTTGATAAGATTTATTTTGTTATTCTACCAAGATACGTATGGTTTATTTCGAATAAAGTTGTTGGTTTTTTGTCTATAAAGGTCTAGGATGGTATTACCAGAGGTTTATGTTTATTTTCTCCATTCACAATTTCACAACTATCATGTTTTTGTCTCTAACATTTTCGTGTCCGTACACCATCCGCCATCTTTGACTCAATCTTGATCAAACGGAATTTGTTTTTAAAGGATTAATTACAAACAGGGAGTACCTATTGCTAATTATGCAGTTTGACCTAGTTTTTGTGTTTGCCGGGAAGACACCGCCTAAATGGGGTGTTCCCACTTTCCCGGCAGATTATCTGGATTAAATTTTTCTAATCCGGATTAGTTGGGTTATACGGATTAGTCGGATTAAAGCCGATAAAATTCTAAATTAGGGCAAATTTTACTTACCATTCTGCTAAAAGACTAGCACGAAGCCAAGGACCACCCTTCACCCCTATCCGAGTCATTAAAGTTAGCTTCTTCACCCCGGTGAGGCTTTAGATATAGGTTCAATTTCATTACACCCTTTTTAGGCGTGATCTGAATCAAATTCGCCCTGTCTGTAATAACACTCAGGCTTTGCCAAAGTCAGTTGATTCGGAAGAAGTATCCGACGTTTTGCCATAGTGTACTGCTTCCACTATGACGTTCAATCTCTCATACAGAGTTGTTTCCCCTGCGGTCCAGATTGAATCTGGACGATCTGAACTGCTTAGGCAAGGGAAGACAACTCTGTATAAGTCATAAGAGATTGTATAACGTTATGTTCTGGGTTGACGTCACTTACGTAACGTGATAACAAAGCGCGCCATTTTTTAAGCATCGCTCGGAAAGTCCGGTTTTTATTCGTTTTTGAGGAAATAAACTTTTTGAGAATTTGTTTTTTTGTAATCTATTATCAATCCAGGAGTCATTCAACATATTTTTTTTTAAATTTCAAAATGACTTTGCACAACCTCTTTAAGGGAACTCTTTATTAGAGAGTTACATAATGTGTACCAGTATAATGGCTGAATAATTATTATGATTAGATAATCAATAGTTAAGTCTGTCAATACTACTGTTAAATGGGCTGGGCATCAACCCCTACAACATGTATCACCAATTGGAACGTGTCACTATTCCACAATTTAATGGCAATAAAATGGAATCCAAATTTTTATGTATGCCTTTAAGCGATGTATAGACCCAGGCCAAATGTTCTGATGTTTACAGTTACGGCAATACTTGGAAGGCGAGGCTTACAAGGCTATCGAGGGATTTCCTGCATCGTCGGTTAGCTGTGAGTCTAACAAAAGACGACTTGAAGAGATATTCGGTGGTTCCAGGCGCTTAATATTAATGCAAATGGATTCTAGTAAATATGAAGTCAGTTAATTTTCAGGATGTTTAGCAGGTTGGAAGATTTTGTGATAATATGGAGTTGGCTATTATTACTCTATAAGTATCATAGTATTGAGAGATCAAAGCTACCTTCTGTAAGTGTTACTCATTAGAAACGCTGGGCTTGCTCGCTGAATTCCTTGTTTAAGTGGTTTTTGACTGAGCTTAGATAAAAGGTTGAGGCTATAAACAAGAAATCAAAGGTTTAACAGATATGAACGCTATAGCCCATCATTACGACAAAAACCTAAAACCTATTCAACTAATAATTTAAAGCATGTTTCTTGTGTCTAAAAAAAAACAGACTCTCAGATTGTAGCTACTTTCGTTCCTTGTCTGTAAGTCAGCGTTGGGATTGTGCAAAATCTAATAAGCTTTGCTTCTGATGCCTTAAAGACACCTATATTGGTTCCAAATGCCCGTTTTGCATCAATGTGCAGTGGTAATGACGGTGACTGCGTAGCCCTGCAAATAGTCCATGTAGAATTAGTCAAGGCAGATACATTAAACGCACTTTTGGATGAATGTTCTACTGACACATATTGATTCTGATCTAACTGCAGAATTGGGTTTGGACGGCCGTGGTGTTGTCTAGACGTAGGTGTGTCGAGAGGCAGGACAACTCCCTTATCCACAAGTCGTGTAAATATTGATTTCATGAGCGTTGGCAGCAAAAAACAAAACACGCTTTAACATAGATGCATATACTGTAAACAATGTTACTGGTGTCATGACTGTAATTGACTGGAACAGATATTCCCACCATGGCCACATTTAGACGGGATTCCCTTCGGTAGGACAAACTCCTAGTGTAAGGCTTCTTCTAGGACTTAATTCCCGGAGATTTATGGTAAACCAGGTGAACCGATAGCCGTTTAACACCCTTATGATGGACATGTGTTGGTCCCTACGAAACCTGAGGTCAAAATGCTAAAGGACACAATCATTTCGCCCGGGCATATTTTGACCCAGAGACTATTGTGAAACTAACAAACTCATTCGCAAGATGTGGATGTTACCTCACTAAATTATTATAGAGAAAACCACACACCTCTCGAAGACAAAGTTTATAATTCAATTCGTAAAACCATAAAGTCTGAAGACGGTAGATACAGTATTGCAATTCCTTGGAAGCAAAATGAACCAAATTTGGCCAATAGCTTTGACATGGCAAAATCGCGGTTGTTGAACCTTGAAAAGTCATTGCTAAGACGTCCCCATGTTGGCGATGCCTACAAACAGCAATCACATGAAAAGATAGCTTGCCAGGCAAGGTAATATACGCCCACTGGCAGCTTTGTTTCAAAAAGAACATTTTGCAGAAAACAGCAACCATCACGACCATGAAATATTAAACCTGTAGTCATAGGCCTACATTTTGTTCAGAATCAAGTTTAGTCAAAATCCTTCTGCCTTGTAGAGTTTTTCTGAGCTAAAAACTGATTGTATTTCCAAGAAGAAAAGCAATAACTTATATCAAATATTTTTTTATTTTCGATAGGGTTTATCGTGTCAGAAACTATTTCAATAGGTTTCTTTAAAATCTAACAAGAATTGTGCCTTCTAGAGTGTCAACGAGTTAAATATCAAACGCGTTTTAAAGAAGATTCTTTTGATTTTAAATAGGATACATCCTTTGGTGATAATAAACAATTTCAGCAAGTTTCGTCAAAATCCATAAAGAATTGTGACTTGAAGAGTGTGATCGAGCTAAAAATTGAACGCGTTTTAAAGAACAAGGGAAATAATTCATATTAAATATTTTTCGATTCTTTTGATTTTAAATAGGATACATCCTTTGGTGATAATAAACAATTTCAGTAAGTTTCGTCAAAATCCGTAAATAATTGTGGCTTGTAGAGTGTTAACAGGCAATTGTGGACGGACGGACCGACGGACATGGGTGACGGCAATATACGCTCCACATTTCATGTGGGCGTATAAAAATCATATGTACAGGAAGTGGTTCCACCAGAGTGACATGCTGACATTTTGCGACAAATTTAGCTTTCAAGTGGAATCGCCACCTCCAACGGTTCTAACTAAGAGTTTGTTGTTAGTAAAACCGTTTCGTTATTTGGCCCACTTAACCGTTTGTCTCCGTTCACGATCCGAGCAAAACTTGGTATTTAATTCTCATGGCTCAGAAGAGTTGGTTAGGATGACGAACTCCCAGGCAACTTGACTGATTCTTGGCTGTCGTGGTTTAAAGATCTACCGCAATTAGAATCGGTAAAGATAGCTTGCCAGGTAATATACGCCCACTGGCAGCTTTGTTTTAAAAGAACATTTGGCTGAAAACAGCGTCCATCACAACCATTAAATATTCAACCCAAGGCCCAACACTAACGCTTGCCCGACTGGAAATGACAAGTAAATGTCACTGTCGGGCAAGTGAAATGTACTCAGCACTTGCCCGACGTGGCAAGTAAAATGTACACGATTAGTTTAATATTTATCTTGTCGTTAAACTAGACTTGCTGACTCTTTCCCTTGCCTCTGATAGCTATTTGGACGGATATGGCTGGGGGAGAGTCAGAAAAACTAGGCCCCAAAAACTTGCGATTTCAGCATCTCCTTGGGTGCAAGGTTTTTAAACGTATTTTTTTTTTCGAATCCACAAAACTTCGATATATTTGGAAAGATGGATGATTTTGTAGTTCATTCATTCCATCATTATCCCCCTACGACAAACAGACCATGTATGTGAGTCCATCAAAGTTGTAGAAATAAAATCTGTGGCTCGCCATTAAATGGCAAGTTGTGGAAATTCCCCAATTTTTGTGGCTTTACTTTTCTGACTCTTCCCGTGTCATATCTGTCCAAATAACTGTCAAAGGCTGGGGCTAGAGTCAGCAAGTTTCAGACTAGTCAACACCTTTAATTAGGGCTAATTAGCGTTTTCATCAAACTTTTGAGCCCAAGAAAAATTCCACTGCCAATGAATCAGTCTTGGCTCTGGGATTTCAAAACACCTTCATAAGAAAAGTTTGGTCAGTGCCAAAGCAATCTTATTAAAATTAGATAACATTTCGTTTCGGTTATTTTTTGAGTGTCGACTCTCCACTTATATAATGCGAGCATCTTCTGCACATGGTGACGAAAATTTCAGCCAATCAAAAACTACCTTCAAGATCACGGTTCTATACATTGATGTGCATTGTGGGAAGACGAAACAGAAAGTAAAGCGACACAGCAGGCCAAATAATGACGAAATTCAAAATTTACAAATATAAACGTTGTTCTGATTGGCGGAGGGGTGGCACGTGCTATAAATAGCTTATTCGTTACCAGAAGACGGTTGTCTTATGAAAGTGGTTAGATTACATGGATTCGACAATCAAAAAATAACCGAAACGAAATGGAATCTAATTGCAGTGCGTTCGATTTGTCGAACGCACTGCTTTGGTTTGCAATTGACTATTTTTTTTTTTTGTCTATTTCTGGTCACGCTCCCCAGCCAAATCTGCACATACCACACATAACTTGACATCATTTCCTGCGATGATTAACTGCTCGGTGTTGCTTAAATGTAAAATGGCGCATTTTTGCCTAACCGGAAATGACGTATATTAAAAAGTCGTATTTCAGGGTTTTTCCATTTTCAACTCATTTTTCCAACAGATTGTGATCGGTCTTTTTCAGTTCATTTGTTTAACCCAATAGCTACAAATTGCAATTTTGGAAAAATTCATATTTTGACTTTTGTAGCTGACTTTTGGAGCACTTTTTAAAGGATTTTTTTTAACTTTTGCAATTTTATTTCGATCGATCTGAAACCTTTCAATAACATAGACATATGAATTTCCAAAGAAAATCAATTTTTAAAGTTTCGATATCACTTCCGGTTTTGACGTCATTTGCTTCTAAACTTTCAATTTCAACTTCCGGAATATTGAAGATATTTGAAAAAAATGTTTGGTGTTATCATAGATTTGGTCATACATAAAAAATAAAATGATGAAATTTTATCCAGGTGTAAGGGATCAGCCGCCATCTTGAACTGACCTATGTTTCTTAAAATTTTAATTCAGAACCGAGGGTTAATCGGATTTTTTTAATTTTGAAATCTACGACTTCTGCAATCGATTGCAAAAAAAATGTAGGTTGTCGATTTTTGAATTTAGATTTCAATTTCTTTATATTTCCGGAACAAGAATTTCAGTAATGGCCGAAACTTTCAAGGCTCATATCTAGTGACCTTGACCTTTGATGACCTCTTGACCTGTACAAAAATTATTGCCCTTGATGAGATATATTAGATGATATATTCATTTCCGATTTCTGATGTTTACTTCCGGTTTTATCGCCATTTGAAAATTGCAATTTTTAACTTTAAAGAGCTCTGTCACGTGACCTAATTTACATACGTCACAAATTCTATTTTATTGCAGTGCGTTCTAGCGAACGCACTGCTTTGTTTTCATAATGACTTTTTTTTTTTTACTTTTTTTTTTTTTTTGTCTACTTCTGGTCACGCTAATTCGGTATGAAGGGAGTATGCCACACATTATCTCACATGTTTTCCTACAATCACTAACTGCTCGGTGTTGCTTAAATGTAAAATGGCGTTTTTTTGTCTAACCGGAAATGACATATGACAGAAAACCCCATTTTATGTCTTTTACCGTTTCTACCTCTGTTTTTGAACCGATTTTGATAAAACTTTTTTTGTTTTTTTCATTATTCTAATGTCTACATAATAGCTTTCAACATAAATGCACTTTTAGACATTCTCTGCTGACTTTTTGGAGCACTTTTTTAACCGTTTTTTTAACTTTTGCAATTTTATTTCGATCAATTTGAAAACTTACATGTGTATAAACATTTTGATTCCTAACTAAATGGTATTTTCAAAATTTTTATATCACTTCCGGTTTTGACGTCATTCGCTTGTAAAGTTGAAATTTCAACTTCCGGAATAATTAAGATATTCGAAAAAATCGTTTTGCAATGTGCTAGAAATAACCATTGTCTAAATATTGAATGAAAAAATCTGACCCAGATATTTCATATCAGTCGCCATCTTGAAATGACTGATTCTTCTTTAAATCGATATTCAGAATCAGGGAATCATTCGATTTGAATAAAAATGATGTCTATGGAATCTACAGTCGATTGCTAACAAAACATGGGAAGCCGATTTTTTAATTTCGATTCAGATTTTTTTTTATTTCCGGTTTAAAATTTTCGGAAATAGTCAAAACTTTTAAGGCTTATATCTTGTGACCTTGACCTTGAGTGACCTTGTGACCTGAACAAAAGTCATTGCCCTTGAGGAGATCTATCAACTGATGTATTCATTTTTGTTGTCCGATGTCTACTTCCGGTTTTATAGCCATTTGAAAATGTCGAGTTTTGACTTTAAACAGCTCTGTCACGTGACCTAATTCATGTACGTCACAAATTATCATTTATTATTATCACGCTTTATCTCCTGTTTCCAAAAATGTATAACACTAGATATTTCGATCAAAATTGCTTTTTCGAATTTTGTTCTTTGTTCTATAGTAACTCTGCGTGTTTTTTGGCGGGAAAAAAACACGTGTTATCTGAATTACGCATTTCTTAAGAAAAGTAACAATTTCTTCTTAAGATATGGAAGAACATGACTAACAAAGAAAAATATATGATAAAATCGTAACCGGAAGTAACACCCTGGCCACCATCTTCAGATGAACATGTTTTCTGTAAATCGAGAGAAGTGAACAGGGTATCATGCAATTTGTATAATATTGATGTCTCGGGCATTTTCAATCTATGGCCAACAAAATGATGACAGCCAATTTGCTAATTTCAATTATGATGTTTGCCTACTTCCGGTAAACGATATTCAGAAATGACCAAAATTTTCAAAGCTCATTACACGTTACCTTGGATTTGGGTGACCTTATGACCTGAACAAAAGTTATTGCCCATGATGAGAACTACCCAACGGTGTATTCATTTTTGTTGTCCAATATTTACTTCCGGTTTTATTGCCATTTAAAATTTGTTAGTTTGAACTTTGAACAGCTCTGTCACGTGACGTCACGTCACAAAATATCTTCTTTTCTTATTACGCTTTATCTTCTCTTTCCAGTGATATATAACACTAGATATTTTGATCAAAATTGCTATTTGGAATTTTGTTCTTTGTTCTATAGTAACTCTTAAGTGTTTTTTGGCGGGAAAAGAACACGTGTTAATTGATTACGAATTTCATAAGATAGGTAACAATTTCTTCTTAAGATATGAAAGAACATGACTAACAAAGAAAAAAAATGACAAAATCGTAACAGGAAGTAACACCCTGGCCACCATCTTGAAATGAACATGTTTTCTTTAAATCGACATCCGATTTATATAATTTTAATGTTTATGGCATTTTCAATCTATTGCCAACAAAATGAGGGCACCTGAATTGCTAATTTTGATTATGGTGTTCGTCTATTTCCGGTATAAGATATTCAGCAATTATTGTAACACTTTTAAAGCTCATAACTTGTGAAGTTGCCATTTGTTGACCTTATGATCCGAACAAAAGTTATTGCCCGAAATGAGATCTATCCAATGGTGAATTCATTTTTCTTGTCCAATATTTAATTCTTGTTTTATAGCCAAATGAAAATTGTCAGTTTGAACCTAATTCACGTACGTCACAAAAAATCGTCTTTTCTTATTATGCTTTATCTCCACTTGATATATAATAGTAGATATTTTAATCAGTTTACTTTTTTTTAATTTGGAAATTTTGTTTATTGTTCTAAAGTAACTGCGTGGCTTTTTTGGCGCGAAAAAACACGTGGTTCCTAAATTGTGCATTTTTAAAGAGAGTCGACACATTCTTTTGAAGATATAAAATGACATAACATTCATAGAAAAAAAAGGATAAAATTGGACCCGGAAGTAATTAGTAGACCACCATCTTGAAATGACCAACTTTTCTTTAAATCGATATAAATGATCAGGATATCATCCGATTTACACAATGTTGATGACTATGGCATCTTCAATATATTACTAACAAAATTGTGACAGCCGATTTCCTAATTTCGATTAAAAGTTTTGTCTATTTCCGGTTAAAGAAATTCAGCAATAGCAAACACTTTCAAAGCTCAAAACTCGTGACCTTGACGTTTAATGACCTTTTGATCTGAACCAAAGCTATTGCCCTCGACAAAATCTATCAAATGACGTTTTACTTTGTGGTTTCCGATGTTTACTTCCGGTTTAATCGCCGATTGAAAATTGAGATTTTTAACCATAAACAGCTCTGTCACATGATCTAATTTATATGCAGGACTAAAATGCAACCGTTCAAGGATTTTTTAATTGCGCACTGCTCAGTACCGTTATCACGGTTCTAGTATTGACTTTTTTTTTTTGTCTACTTCTGGTCCCGCTATTTCGGTATGAAGGAAACAAATCACACGTAACCTCAGATGATTTCCAACGATGATTAGCGTGTCGGTATTAGGTGAATGTAAAATGATGCATTTTTTTCCAACCGGAAATGACGTAAAGCAAAAATACCCACTTTAAGGTTTTTACCATTTTCACCTCTGTTTTTCAACCGATTTTGATGCAATATTTTTCGTTTATTTCTTTAAACGTTTGTCTACAAGGCAAGACTTTAAAAATATGCATTTTTAGAACTTTGTTGCTGACTTTTCGAAGCACTTTTTTCAACATTTTTTCAACTTTTGCAATTTTATATGTATCAATATGAAAATTTACAGATACATAGACATTTTGATGGCAAACAAAATGACATTTTCAAAAAAATAATATCACTTCCGGTTTTGACGTCATTCGCTTGCAAAGTTGAAATTTCAACTTCCGGAATAATAAAAATATGCCAAAAAATCTTTTTGCGATGTGCTAGAAATAATCATTGACAAAATATGAAATGATAAAATCTGACCCAGATATTTCATATTAGCCGCCATCTTGAAATGACCAATCTTTCTTTAAATCGAAATTCAGAATCAGGGAATCGTCCTATTTGAATACAAATAATGTCTATGGAATCCTTAGTCGATTGCTAACAAAACATGGGAAGCCGATTTTTGAATTTCGATTTAGAATTCTTTTTATTTCCGGTTAAAAAATTTCAGTAATAGTCAAAACTTTTAAGGCTCATACCTTGTGACCTTGACCTTGAGTGACCTTGTGACCTGAACAAAAGTTGTTGCCCTTGACGAGATCTATCCAACGATATAATCATTTTAGATGCCAAATGTTTACTTCCGGTTTTATGGCCTTCTGAAAATTGCAATTTTTAACTTTAAACAGCTCTGTCACGTGACCTAATTTACATACATAATAAATTCTTTTTCGGTTTTACTATGCTTGATCTACTCTTTCCAATGATATATGACAAAATGTATTTGAATCATAATTCCGCGTTCTAGAATTTGAAAATATTCTGCCAAATTCCATTGTAACTGTTCGTGTTTCGTTTGTCTGTCTGCTGGTATTCCCCCGTCCCTTTTAGTTAACCTGCTTGTATTCTGGTAGCTGTGCGCCCCTTTTATTTGGTACTGCTTGTAGTTCTGCAGCTCTTTTATTTAGTCTGTCTGCTGGTATTTCTGATTCCATTTTATCTGCCTTTATATACTGCCACATGAAAATATGGACGTATATTGCAGTCACCCCTGTCCATCCGTCGGTCCGTTCGTCCTAAAACAATTTCTTGTACACGCAATAGCGATTAGAGTTTTTATCCGATTTGGATGAAGCTTGGTATATGTATTTATCTTGATAATATCTCGAATGAGTTTGAAAATGGCGCGATTCCAGTCGTCGGTTTATAAGTTATTGCCCTTGACTTAGTGTAAAAACGTTAAAATTAACTTGTTTACGCGATAGAAGCTTAAAAGGATTCGAAAGAAGTTTTCTAGCCTTTTTGTGTGTATGAAAGACACTTCTAACATCTATTTGGTGCAGTCAAAATTCTCATTGGGTGCCTGTGGTTCCTGTTATTTCAGAAAGAAAAACAGGAAGTGACGTCAGTGTCTTGAAATAAGTGAGACTGGATGATCAGGTACAGGGCATTATAAATACATGTTGTTACAACGATATGACGTTATTAGATAAATGATGTTACAGCGATATCATATAAGTCATAGCGTTGTGACAACATGTATTTATAATGCCCTGTACCTGATCATCATGTTTCGTTTGTCTGTCTGCTGGTGTTCCCGCGTCCCTTTTAGTTAACCTGCCTGTATTCTGGTAGCCGTGCGCCCCTTTTATTTGGTATGACTGCTTGTAGTTCTGCACCTCTTTTTGCTTGCTGGTATTTCTGAATCCATTTTATTTGCCTTTTTATACGCCCACATTGAAATATGGATGTATATTGTCCGTCGGTCTGTCCGTCAACAATTTCTTGACACGCGATAGAGACTAGAGTTTTTATCCGTTTTGAATGAAGCCTGGTATATGTATTTATCTTGATAATATCACGGATGAGTTCGAAAATGGCGCTATTCCAGTAGTCGGTTTAACAGTTATTGCCCTTGACTTAGTGAAAACGTTAAAATTAGTTTGTGTATATGATAAAAGATAGAGTTTTTATTCGATTTGAATGAAGCTTGGTATGTGTATTTATCTTGATAAATTCCATTGTTACTGTGAGTGCTTTTTTTTTTCAAAATTCTTTAAAAACAAATTATGTCAAGTGACCTAATTTACATATTATTTATATGACACTATGTATTTGAATCATAATTCCGCGTTTTAGAATTTGAAAGTAATATGCCGAATTCCATTGTAACTGTACGTGTTTCGTTTGTCTATCTGCTGGTATTCCCGCGTCCCTTTTAGTTAACCTGCTTGTATTCTGATAGCTGTGCACCCCTTTTATTTGGTATGACTGCTTGCAGTTCTGAACCTCTTTTATTTAGTCTGTCTGTTGGTATTTCTGATTCCATTTTATCTGCCTTTATATACACCCACATGAAAATATGGACGTATATTGCCGTCACCCCAGTCCATCCGTCGGTCCGTTCGTCCCTCAACAATTTCTTGTACACGCAATAGCGACTAGAGTTTTTATCCGATTTGAATGAAGCTTGGTATATGTATTTATCGTGATAATATCTCGGATGAGTTTGAAAATGGCGCGATTCCAGTCGTCGGTTTAAGAGTTACTGCCCTTGACTTAGTGAAAAAAACACGTAAGAATTAACTTGTGTACGCGATAGAAGTTTAAGTTTTCATCCGAATTGAATGAAGCTTGGTATGTATAATTATCGTGATACTATCTCGGATCCTTTCATAATTGGAGCTATTCCAGTCGTCGGTTTATGAGTTATTGCCTTTGACTTAGTGAAAACGTTAAAATTAACTTGTGTATGAGATAAAAGCTAGAGCTTTTATTCGATTTGAATGACCTATTTTTTATTCGTATTATGCTACATCTACGCTTTCCGATGATATATGACACTATGTATTTGAATCATAATTCCGCGTTTTAAAATTTGAAAATATTCTGGCAAATTCCATTGTAACTGTTCGTTTTGCGTTTGTCTGTCTGCTGGTATTCCCGCGTCCCTTTTAGTTAACCTGCTTGTATTCTGATAGCTGTGCGTCCCTTTTATTTGGTATGACTGCTTGTAGTTCTGCACCTCTTTTATTTAGTCTGCCTGCTGGTATTTCTGATTCCATTTTATCTGCCTTAATATACACCCACATGAAAATATGGACGTATATTGCCGTCATCCTGTCTGTCCGTCCGTCAACAGTTTCTTGTACACGCGATAGAGACTAGAGTTTTTGTCCGATTTGAATGAAGCTTGGTTTATGTATTTATCTTGATAATATATCGGATGAGTTCGAGAAGCTAAAGTTTTCATAGTTAATCTTTTTGTCTACTTCTTGTAGTTTTACATCCATTTTATTATCCCTGCAAACATATCTTGCAGTGCACTTTCTACTGACACACAAAAGAAATTGAGTGAGTAATTTGACAAGTACGCTTTTATATTATTATGTAAAACTCTTATCATTGGTTGAAAATGTGACATTTCATCCATGTATCGGGTGGGCTGCGCACTGCTCGGTACCGTCTTCACGGTTCTAGTTTTTACTATGCTTAATGTGCTCTTTCAAATGATATATAACACAATATATTTGAATCAAAATTGCGCTTTTTAAAATTTGCAAATTTCGTGTCAAATTCCATTGAAACTGTGCGTGTTTTTTTGAAATTTGTTCGATCAATCTAAAAACTTACAGGTAGATAGACAATTTGATTCTGAACAAAAAATATTTCCAGAATCTTTATATCACTTCCGGTTTTGACGTCATTTGCTTGTAATTTTGAAATTTTAACTTCCTTAGTTTTGGAGATATTTGAAAATATTTGTTTGCATTTTCTGCACCTATATTGAGGACGGGCAAATGCCATGCAGTGCGCAATGAGGAAAATTTTGCAGTAGCCTGATATTATTATCAATTTCCATTTGTCGAGGGATCTTTAACATGGACAGCCAATTAGCACATCGGTTTATTTACACGATTGAACGCCCTTACCATGTCAGCCCCTCCGACCTGTATCACTGACCGGATTCATCCCTGGACGTTCAGGTTGGCGAGCAAGCGTCTGACTAAGCCATCGGGGCCCCCTTCATATCATTGAACCTGCATCACTGACAGGGGATAAAAAGTAATGGACATTCATTACCTTTTAAATTCGCATAGGAAGGGTCATTGAACCATCCTATACCCGATGGCACGTGAGAGTCTACGTTGTTGAGTAACATTGTATCATCCCCTCGGCACGTCACTCAATTCATAATCAGTGTACTGTGTACAGTGTATTGTTTCATTTAACGCTTCTTACTGGTCAATGTTTTGATATAATGTACAACAAATGTTTTTTCTAACATCATAAAACTAAAATACAACAATGAAATTTTTGGGGGAGAATTGTATCCTACTAAACAATATTAAGAATTTTTCAAATGATCTGAAAAAACATTTGCTTGCAAAATATAAGATTAAAACTTACATGTTTGTTGTCTGTATGTTTAAATACAGTTCCCTCCCTTCAACTGACAAATGTTTGTTGTCTATATGTTCAAATGCAGTTCTATCCCCTCAACTGTTGCAAGTGCTTACTTTCTTACATTGCCACTTGCGCTTTTAACGTTTTTAATTATGTAGTAAAAATGAAAAAATAAAATCTAAATATAGAGATAACGATCCGACGCCAAAAGAAGAAAATTCGTTCTAAATATCTGGTTCTGCCATTTATTAAAAAAAAACCAGTTTTAAAACTGCATGTCTAAAAACGTTGACCATTAAAATGTTTTTTAAAAAAATAATAATATAAATTTTTTGCTAAGTGTACATTAATGGGATAAATTACGAGCTGAACTGCGATCTTTAAAGAAAGTTAGCACTCAGAATTCTGATGTCATTTATATATCATTTAAAGTAATGGTGTTATTATATGAAGGGGGCCGCGGTAACTCAGTGAGTAAGACGCTTGCTCGCCAACCTGAACGACCAGGATTGAATCACGTCAGTGATTCAGGTCGGAGGGACTGACATGGAAAAAGCACCTAGTCGTTCGGATGGGACAATAAACCAAGGTCCCGTGTGCTAATGACTGTGCACGTTAAAGACCCCTCGACAGTTGGAAATCGAAAAAAAGAGCAGGCTTATGCCGCTGTCCTGGCAAAATTTCCCTCATTGCACACTGCATGGCGTTTGCCCGTCCTCAGTTAGCCCATATATGTGCAGAAAAAATAGGACGTAAACTCCATTCATTTCACTTCATTTCTTTTATATGTATGATATTGCATATGAAAAATACTAATAAATATTCTTTAACTATCTACTTCCAATGATGTATAAATGTACATAAATAAAAACAACGACTTTTTAATCAGATAACTTTTCACTACCGATCATACGCTAGTTATTCAATTTTTCACCGAACGTGAACTGGTTATTCTACTTTTCACTCCCGAATATAAACAATTTATGTGTATGGATTGAAAATGACACTTTTCACCCATAGACGAAACCGGATGCGCACTGCCCAGTATCGTCTCACGATTCTAGTTTTAATTAGATTGGTGCCAAAGGTGCTTAAGAGGTCAAAGTTCAAATATGTGTTAATTGGAGGTAAAATACCTGTGATTCAAACTTCCAAGCCCATCAACCATTTCAATTTTATCAGATAGAATGGTAAATATTGTGATCAAGTTAAATCTTCTTATGACGCTGTTTCAGAATCAGCACACTTCATAGTTACCTTTTATGAAAAAATATATCGATGGGTTCAATATTTTTTTTCAAACCTGTTTTTCGGGGATCTTTGTGGAGCTGTGCCCAGATAATGCACCAATCGGTGACCTTAAGAATTACATTTTGGGCTCAACTTTATGATTAAACTGTACTTAGCTTCTGGTCTACTACCCTAATTTTCGAAATTAGTGTCTCTACCTAAACTGCGTTTGACTGCGGCTCAACAAGTCCTGAATCCATTGACATCAGTTTGAACATTACCTTAAATACCAAACTTAGTCGACATTAGTACTGAATACCCTAAAACAAGATCATTTATCATAGTATAATAAAATATTTTATAATGTTTGTTTCCACTCCTTGTATGCGTCTTTAGCAAACATAGAAATGACATTATTAATGTTATCTTATAATTTAATGTATTTTTAAAACGTAAAGAAACCGCCCTAAAGATGGATATAACTTAGTTTTAAAAAAGGTTACTATACATTAAATTGGTTGTTCGAAGCAGAAACAACCAAGCTTATAATAAAACAAGCTTTTAATTCAAAAGTTTTATAGTCGTCACCACGATATTAATAACATGTAGGCCTTAATAAATCTATGACTTCCATTATTTCATTATCAGCAACATAACTGTTAAACTGTCCTTGGTTTTTTTCTCGCTTTTTTAATTTAAATCAAAATCGGAAAAAAGATTTTTTTTTTGTTTTTTAGTAACGCCGTTGCACCATATTGTGCCGATTTCAATTAATGCTTGTCGTCTACCATTGATGAAACGTGGGGCATCTCTCTTTAATTTTACAAGTGACATATTTATAAACTATTGTACATTAAAAAAACAGTAAGATTTATTTTAAAGAAAATATCCCTATACTACAATGACGCTTGTTTTTGACCTCAATGACAGTGTTATAATATATTAACCTAGTATCAGATTATATCGGATGCTATATTGTTGTCTTCAATTTCCGTTTCTTCAATTACTGCCTCTTCATTATTTAAATTTAAACAACTCGACACAATTATAGACAATCGGAAGAAAGCGTACAGGGAGGAATTTCCCCTTGTTGTTCGCCTAGCGTACTCTGAACTTTAACAAGGAACACCTTCACCCCAAATTAAGTCACAACGTTTCCTGTTAAAAATTATCAAACGTTTTGATTAGTTGAAATGTTTATTGGGAGGATGAACTTTATCACTTTGAATATTCATTACATCCATATATGGTCATCTAACCCACAAATTTAGATTTTATGAATGAAATATTTTTGTTTTACGATTACGTGACCACGCAAATGGGTGCATGAAGTATTTATGAAATTTAGAAATCCAAGAGTATATAAGACTGAAAATGTTAACTCCAATTGTTATAGTCTATGAAGACGGGAACAGAACTTTATAAAATTTCAGGAATAAATTTTAAATACACAAATCAAGATGAATGCTTTAATATGCCTATTCCTTTTAGCTGTAAGTATATTGTATTGATTTCATTTTAAGTTTGTAGTATTAGGCAGTATTATGTACCAGTATTATTTCAGAAAACATCATTTCATTTAAAAAGAATGCTCTTAAACTTCGTGCACAACAAGATTTTAGCAAAAGAGCGTGATGTAAATTAGGTTACAATTACGACGTTGACCACTGAACAAATAAAATGATTTTTTCTTGATTTAAATTTCAGACTGTTTATGCAGCACCATCAAAATTAGGTGAGTAATGTTTGTTTTATACATTAAATGGATTAAGGACAGACTTTCGCCTGAATGATACTTTTCTTTAGAGGAATCTTGAAACTGTTAGACTTTTTGTTATACCAACATGGTAAACAAGACTTGAATGACCTGAACAATGTTAAATAATATGATAATGTTCAATCTTCAGCATTTAAACAAATATTTAAATTTTTGATCGGCGAGATTAAGCTATTAATGTAACCAGTTGGCAAAATAAACAGAAATCATAAACGTTTACACAAATTTTCCAGATATATGTCTTTGTCTTGTAAAACTATTATTTAATGTGTATTACAGCCAGAACGTGTGGTGGTAAACCAGCTGACGTGGTCTTTGTCATTGATTCATCGAGCAGTATCTGGGAATATGACTTTAAAACTCATGTATTACCCTTTGTTCGCGACGTCACATCCATGTTTGATGTTGGTCCTAAACCCAGTCAGTCTAGAGTTGGTCTTGTCACATTTGGAAACAATTATTACTTACGATTTCATCTGAATCGTCACATGGATAAAGAATATTTATTGAAAAGAATAATGACCATTGGACAAACTGGTGGAAATACCAATACAGCTGAAGCTGTTAATTATGTCACTGATAGGATGTTTGTCACCAAAAATGGAATGAGACCGGATGTAGATCACATTGTTATTATATTAACTGATGGCGAATCAATGAACTACCAGAAAACCAAAGAAGCAGCTTCTAGGGCGCATAAAAAGGGTCTTCAAGTATTTGCTATCGGTGTGGGTGGCGCAGTAGACGATGTTGAACTGTCAGATATTGCTAGTGATCCAGATTCACAGTATAAATTCCACGCCACTGACTTTGAAGCTTTACAAAGAATAAAGGAAGAACTAGCTATAAACACTTGTGAAGGTAAGTGATTTATTTAATTTAACAAACTCTTCTTACTCTATAACATGAACCATATTTAACATGTATCTATCTTTAAAGGAATGTTTTTTTTTATATCTATTGGTGACAATGATAGACAATTTGTACCATTCCACTTTTCAATCAGACGTCCATGGTTCCAGAAATTCCACTAAAACTGGGTGCTTGATGATGCCACTAATCTATTGCTAAATTAGCCGATTGAAAATTCGAATTGATAAAATTGATACCGAAACCGACACACATAAAAGAAATAGAAAAATGCTTGTTTCCTTGAAAATAAAGAATTATTCACTGTGCTATCCAATAAAACAAACTTTTGCGATAAACATGTTATTACTTTTATTTCAGTTCCAACAACCCCAATCCCAACAACAACAGAACCAACGACTACAACTACAACAACAACAACAACAACAACAACAACAACAACAACAGAACCTCCTACAACAACTACAATTTCTACTACAACATTAAACATTCAAAACGACAAACCAATTTCTGTTAAAAGTATGTTTTTCTTATATTTTAAATACATTTCAAGTTCATACTTTATGAAATGCATATCAAACAATTCAAGAACAGACATTAACATTTTGTTTTTTTACATATTCTACCAGGAGCAATTATTGTTTATATGCACATAAGATGTATTATGATTTGAACTTTTATCTTTTTTAAAAACATTTGACTTTATTTGAATTTGTTTGTTTGTTTACAGGTTGTGGTGGTAAACCAGCTGATGTTTATTTCATCCTCGACTCTTCGTCAAGTATCTATCCAAAAGACTTCAGTGATAAAATGCTAAAATTTGTCAAAGAAGTATCAGAAATATTTGATATTGGATCTAAGAAAACACGAGTTAGTGTAGTTACATTCAGCGATGATTACAAACCAATCTTTGGATTAAATGCTTATTCTGACAGCAAAGACCTTCTTAAAGCTCTTTCACCAGAAAATATTCCATTCATGTCCGGTGGTACTAATACAGCTGACGCAATCAAGTACGTGAGAGAAACTGGATTTTCACCAAATATAGCCAGACCAGACGTTGCCCATGTTGCTGTAATTATTACTGATGGAATGTCAATGGATCCCAAAGCAACAGTGCTTGAAGCTGAAGCTGCAAAGAAATCTGGAATCTACATGTTTGCCATTGGTGTTGGTGACAGTGTTGATCAAAATGAACTAACTGATATGGCCAGTCAACCCTCTAAGGATTACGTTTTCAATGTCAAAAACTTTGGTGCCTTAGATACTATAAAAACATTGTTAGCTATGAAGACCTGTTTGGTAAATTCTGGTAAAGAAAATCCCCGAGACCAGGAATATCGTAAGTTTTTTTTAATTCTGTTCATGAAGAATAGTACGTGTCAATCTCACAATGATGTGAGATACATTTATCAATATGGTAAAAAAAGACCATACCATTTGCTTACCAACTTTTTTTTATGGGAATTTAAAAAATACCCGATAAATCGGCACATACACTACTTAATTATCTTTTTATGATGGGTGGGTGAATAATATAATAATTAACAATGTCAACATGTTTTTCTTAATTTTCTTTCAGAATGTGGCCTATCATCTTCAGACATTGTTTTTGGTTTTGATTCTTTCGCTATGGGACAAGCTGTAAGCCATCGTGTTGTTGATATAATTGATACCGTGACAAACAGGATATCATCAGGAGATAACAGATTCAGTGTTTTATCGAATGCCTGTTCCAAACATCGTGATATTCCCATGACAGATATCCGTGTAGCAGAACAAGCTCTTGGTAACATGAAAGATATGATGTCATCACAACTACACAATATCATTAAGAAATTAAGAAGATACGCGTTCGGACCACGAAATAACGCAAGATCAGAAATGAACAAAGTTGCAGTTTTATTTTTAGATGAATCGACTGTTTTTAACCGTGCAGCAGTTATTGCGAACGCTAAAAGAGCAAAAGCTTCTGGAGTTGAGTTGTTTGTGGTAACTATGGGTCAAGTTGATCAGTCCCTAGTGAAGGAAATTGCCTCTAAACCTATAAAGTCACATTTAATTCAAGTGCAAATCAATGATAATGTGAGCAACATTTCAGAACACATATTGAAGAGCTTCTGTTAAAGAATAGATGTTTCAGGGTTAATATTGCTAAAACTCTAGTTTTTATATCATTCAAAACTCTTTACTCTTCCACACTCTCATTTAACCAAAAGAAAGAAAGACTTATGTGTTCCATAATTCAAATTTTCTTACATGACAAAACTTGTGGTGGAAACTGACGACAGCCACGTAATTAAATGATAAATAAACGAGAATAACAGCGTGATAAATGGAAATTGGACATTCCTGTGTGAATATCTGTCGGGTTACAGCTATCTTGTGATATTTCATTATACAGTATTATGTGAATATAAATCACCGCTTCAACTTGCAATATTTTTCATTGTGACAATAGGAAGAAGGCAACGTTTTTTAAGCATTTTTTATACATGGGATTCAAATCAGTGCAATAACTGTATTTTTCTGTCATGACATTTTTATTATGCTACTATCTTGCTACCATACATGTAGATTTATTTTTCTAATGAAAATGTCTTAAACAGAAACTGTTCTGTAATAGGCTTTATGAAATTGTATGATCTGCAACTGATGAACAGATTGTTCACAACCTTGCTCTTTATTGTGCAATAACATGTTTTTATTTTTGCGTGGCAAATCTATCGATTTGTCACGCTTTGTTTTCGTTATGATTACTTTTTGTTTTAGTAACGTCCTTAGTTGTTTATTTGTTTACATTATAACATAATTATCCAGTTATATTTGACTGATAATATTATGTGTGTTTTTGTTTGGTACTTTGAATTTGATTTTAATTTAATCGGTCTAGTATATGTATTAGTTTATATTTTATGTCGTGTTACAGTTTTACATATTTTGTGTTATAATCCTGATCTAATTTTTAAGTTTTTTATATTTTGTTATATATTGAAGTTTTCTTTTACACACAATTTAAAAAATATATTTATTATATTTATTACGTGACTTCGTTTTTCTATCCGAGAGGGGTCGAGATACATCCCGTTTTCCCAGTTAGTGATGCAGATATGAGGGGATGATATGGAAATAGCGTCTTGTCGTTCGGATGGGACAATAAACCGAGGCCCCATGTGATACATATTGTACACGTTAAGGATCCCAAGATAGTGCCACTAATCCTGTAACCTTTTTCACATAGCTAAATGGGCCAGGTGCGGAAAGTAAGACGTAGACTACACAAAGTCATATTTCATTACCTACGTAGTTAAAGGGAGAGAATACATCAAAGGTGCATAACGAATCAATATTGATGTTCTATTTATAATGATGGTGTTCATAATGAAGACGTTCAATGTTAAACTATTCCCAAACCTTTTTTTTTTTACCAAATCATTAGTTTCTATTCTAAAATGAAGTCAAAATTTCAAAATAATGTCAATAAGGGTAAAATGTTTATTCATTAATTTTTGAGATTTTGAATAGGCCTACTATTATTAAAATTAGTCTGAAATCCAATTTTTACTTCATTTTAGAATAGAAACAAAGGTTTTGGCAGAAAAAACTTTCAGTTTAAACATCCTTATTGAGAACAGATAAAAGATCATCACACGGTAATTTGGTCAAAGTAAAAAGGTCACACGGTAATTTGTTCACAGTAAAATTACCCTTGTTCATTTATTTCCACCACTTCTAGTTGACCTTAACTTCAAATTTAAAGTCATTGTGTTCGTCTCTTCGTCACATTGACGTTCTTTCACAAAATTCTACATCACGTTGCGTCCACTAGGGCCGTAGGAACCGGGGGGCTGGGGGGCTTCTGCCCCCCCCCCGATTTTTGCCATGAAGCAAACATTAACACAGTCTAATTAAAATCAGACCCTAATTTCGTTTCGTTCGTTTTTTTTAAATCCGGTTTTTTAACCACTACATTAGGATTTAAAAAAAAACGAACGAAACGAAATTAGGGTCTGATTTTAATTAGACTGACATTAACACGACCTCATTTTTATCGTCTGTAAGATAACGTAAATGCTGCCCGGAATGGTCTCAAAGACAAGGACATAAATTCTAATCTTCAAAATTTTCTTAGGGTCGGTGTCTCCTTGAATCCTCCCACAGATGCTACCGTCAGTCGCGCGCCATATAATCTCCAACAAGATAACTGTCAGGAAAGGTATCCGATGCAAGAAAATCAACCTTAATTTTCAAAATTTTCTTAGAGCACAATCCCTCCAAACTGCTTGCAATTTGTAAAGGCCTCAGATGCAAGGAAATCAGCTCTTATTTTTAAAATTGTCTTGGGTTATCCCCAAATAAATCCTACTCAAGAGTCAAGCGTTGTCAACGAGATCAGGAAAGGTCTCAGATGCATCGCCGTAGGGGCCCACATCTCAACAGGGAAATCGACTTATTGCCCGAATTTTAATGATATTTTGCCCGATTTTGTGGATTTATTGCCCGAAAACTGCCCTGCCCCCCTGTCTCCTACGGCTATGCTCAGATGCAAGGAATTTAATGTTATTTTTCAAAATCTTCATACAGTTCAATCCGTTTAAATCGCCTGCTGCTCGGAAAGGTCTGATTGCAAGGAAATCAAATCATATTTCAAAATATTCTTGTGATAAAATTTTCCAAACGAGGTGTGCGTTCTGAACGAGAATACTGTTCGGAAATGCATCAGATGTAAGGAACTCGGACCTAATCTTCAAAATTTTCTTGGGTTAGGTTAGGCCTACAATGCCTCCAAACCCTCTTCAAATACGAGGTCGTTCTCTAAGAGAATTCTATTCGGATAGGCATCAGATGCAAGGAAATCAACTCTGATTTTGAAAAAAAAATTGTGATACAATGCCCCAACTCCTATTCACGAGGTGTGCGTTCTGAACGAGAATTCTGTTCGGAAAGGCATCAGATGCAAGGAACTCTGACCTAATATTAAAAATTTTCTTGGAGTAGGCCTACGATGCCTCCAAACCCTATTCAATTGGAAGGTCGTTCTCTGAGAGAATTCTGTTCGGAAAGGCATCAGATGCAAGGAAATCAATCCTAATTTTCAAAATTTGCCCATAACAAACCTCTTCAAAAAAAAAAGGGGGGGGCGTCGTTCTCAATTTTTTTCTAAGCCCCCCCCCCCCAGTTTTTATTTGCTTCCTACGACCCTGCTATCAGATGGTGGTTGATTCTCTCCAACTATGGTTCCATAACCATGGATCGTAGCCTTCTAATGCAAATTGCTAAATTGGTTGCAAGGGATGTATTAACTAAAAGACCAATGCTGAATTTAAACAGTTCAATCCAAATCAAATATTACACAAGACAATAACAAGTTCTGGCATTACTTGATGGATGGTGTTATGAATAATGTTATGTTTGGCATTCACAATTAACCATGTAGGCCTAGTGGAAACCATAACATATTTTCCACCGGCACACATGATGCAGGAATTGGGAGGAATTTCCTTGCAAGTAAATAATTTGTAGCGTTGATAATCGATTATTTAAATTATTACACCCAGCCCTAGCTGGCATACCTCATACCAGGGGAAACTGTCTATAATTCGCGTCTAAATCTTAATTTTGCTTTAGACAAGATCCCTTTGACCATATAGGATTAATCTTGAACCTTAAATTCGCTGGAAAATATCAGGAATCTTCACGAAATGTCAGGTAATCGCGATTCAACTAGTCAAATTCTCTAAATTTTCTAGCGGACCCCAATACTTCAGAAAATCTCATTTTCAGGCTTCCTATTGCGCCAATAAATGTAGAAATAACTCTACAGAGGGCACTAGCGTAATGGCGTAAGATTGCATTGCAAAGACAGAAAGTTTTCCACGAAAGAAAAGGGGGGGGGGGGGTGTTTTTGGGTGGATACCTAAACTGCCCCCCTTGATTGGACGTTTGCCCCCCTAAAAGTACCTGGCAGGCTATGGGCCTGCATTTCATTGACTGCATTCAGTGAGAATTAAGTAATTTGGAATGGCGAGAGTCTGCGGAAGTAAAACAGTAGCGGCTGGCTAGCTTAAGATCGGTGTTGGCTTGTATCACCAATAACTGGCAGCTTAGCTACAGGCGGCTCAAATGCTGTTCGGAGGCCACCCAAATTTCGACCGTCCAGGGCCCCACAAGGTCAATCCATCTCTGGCAAACACTAATCTGAGCAGTGTTCTGTACCAGGTATTATGAAATAAGTATTTGAAAAACAGGACTCACCAGTAACTAGAGCTATCATTACACTAGTTACCAGTGCTATCATTGTCGTGTGAAGTTTTTACTGTGACCAAATTACCGTGTGACCTTTTTACTGTGACCAATTTACCGTGTGACCTTATTACTGTGACCAATTTACCGTGTGACCTTATTACTGTGACCAGATTACCTTGTGACCTTATTACTGTGACCAGATTACCGTGTGACCGTATTACTGTGACCAATTTACCGTGACCAGATTACCTTGTGACCTTTTACTGCGACCAATTTACCGTGTGACCTTATTACTGTGACCAATTTACCGTGTGACCTTATTACTGTGACCAGATTACCTTGTGACCAGATTACCGTGTGACCGTATTACTGTGACCAATTTACCGTGACCAGATTACCTTGTGACCTTTTACTGCGACCAAATTACCGTGTGACCGTATTACTGTGACCAATTTACCATGTGACCAAATTACCGTATTACTGTGACCAATTTACCGTGTGACCTTATTACTGTGACCAGATTACCTTGTGACCTTTTACTGCGACCAAATTACCGTGTGACCAAATTACTGTGACCAAATTACCGTGTGACCAAATTTCTGTGACGAAATTAAGTTTCATCAAAATTGGTTAAAAACTAAGATAGTTATAGCATATTCAAGACATTAGGGCAAGGGCAATAACTCTGCTTCTAATGATCGAAAAAAGCTCAAATTCGAACTTGATCTTCGTTTTATGAATATGTATTTGGACAGGGGTGCCGACAATATACGTCCTCATAGAGAGATGAGGGCGTATAAAAAGTAATGACCTGTGATATTTTGAAACTCAATTTTAGGACAGAAGGGCCTTGACCTCTCACAGTTGTACATATCTTGGAAAAATACAAAGTTTTTAGTACCTTTGTCACTATTCTCAATCAATGCAATCAAGTAAACAGCTCATCAGATAACTAGACAAGTTTGTCAACAGTTTTAGTGTTTTGAAGTAAATATAGAGTAAAATATATGATGAAGAAGTTAGCAGAAGGAGTTAAATGACTAGGATTGCTTCTTAAAGGGGAATGTTCACTATTTTCGAAGATTGATTTGGGCCTTGAATTTATGTAAATAGACTTTAGATTTACTGTTACAGTCCCAGAATCACTCAATCCCTTCAATTATACCCCTACCTAGACATTTATCTTTCATTTTCTGTATATGTGTTTTCTATATAATGCATAGTATTACTTACTTGACTTTCAAACGCTCATATTTATGGCTACACAGGAATTTGAAGGCTTAAATTTTGAGGGAAAGTTGTGAACAATATTATGGATTAGAATATCGAAAAAATTCCAGGTTCTATTCTATTCTATTCTATTCTAGGTTTTATTGGTTGTATAGTTAGTGAACATATCCCTTTAATCATATATATTTTACTCTATATGATTTTACAACAATAGGAACCTATACCAGTCAAATAATACTGATTGGATTAATAAGTTGGTTACGTTCTTAAAATAGTAATACATCTGTGCTCTAAATGAATAAGTGAATAAGTTAAATGTTGATAGGTTGAAAAAGTTTATTTAAGGTCCATGATTGACAGTGTTATAATATTTTAGATACTGTACATCATTGTAAATAGAATAATCAACATTTTGTATCAATTCTTCTAACTTCTATCATATATAAAATATTATTACAACTGCTGAATGAAATATTCCTCTATAGAGTCTGATATATAAGTACAATTTTAACAATTTACTTAGGTGAACATATTTGTTTTTATAAAAACTTTGAATATATGATTATCTCATTAATTCAAAAGCTTATTGACTCTTTCTCAAAATCTTTTAAAAAGAATTGAAATCAGAATATATCATCAACTTGTCTATGCACTGCATTGTTTCCTTAAGATTGCATAAAAACATTACAGGCTAAATTTGACAGGCAATATAACGAAAAAAAGGTTTTCTAAATTTGGTCTGAATTGTGATCTTATAAATATACACATAGCATATAGCATTTATCACACATACATGCTAAAAGTCAAGGAAATAACTAAAACAAATTTCATCCAATCCTTTAAACTAGACAGATCTTTGCAATAGCACAGTCGGTAAAGCATTTGTTCTTTAAAATCATGTCATTCGCCTGATTACGAGCTAATGGTGATTGTTGTGGTGGTGGGTCTCAATCTCCATTGCGTTATGAATGTAATGTCCGTTCTACCCCGTTGCAAATGTGTACTGGTAATCTTAGAAATATCAATTTCAAGAGGTTTGGCTACGGACCAGCTGGTTGAAAGGAGCATAAGGAGCATAAGGATATAAGTTGTTATCCTTGTAAAATAGAGATTTTTTTCACGTGCATAGAAAGTTTTGTTTAGAATGGCAAAAACTACAGCCTCTTGTTGGATTTTAAAACCAAATGTAAACAACAGATAGACTGACAGACAGACAGACAGGTGTGTCGGCAATATACATTTTTTACAACATTAAATACTGATTAGATATATTAAATGTGTCTATACAAATTGTGGGGACCTTGACTTATCACCTGATTCAGATTTTTTACCAATATTAACTTGTCTTTCACCTTTAGTACCAGTCTTACTGGGACTTCTGGAATATTTAGTAGTTTCTGACCCAGGACTCAGTTTCTTTGATGACAAGGTCTGACCAGAAGTAGTTTTTGATTCAGTGCTAAGTTCATGACTAGATAATTTACTAGGATAAATTTTGGACACTATTGTAGTTTTTGCTGTAGGTAAATTGATATTCTTCAGCTTTACAGAGATTTTTGGTGATGTTTTGGTAGAAGTTTCTGCTCTTGAACAGGTTGAACCAGAACATGAAACACCCTTGGGTACATCTGCTTTCAAAGGTTTTGGTAAATATTTCACCATTTGAAAGCGTTTGGAACAAGGCAAGTTAGAAGCTTTAGGTTTGGAAGTGCTTTTTTTATCAGAAATCTCTGACACAACCATATTAGAATCATTTTTCGAGTCAACTGGTTTGAGATGTGTTGGTAATTTTTCTGTAACAGTTAAATTCACGTCAGGTCTATCAGTAACAGATATTGACGGTACTAAGGATACTGCACCATAAGTTGGTTGAGTGTACAATGTTGAAATCTCTGTGGTATTCACTACAAAAAAAAAAAAATAAATGAGTGTGTATATCGGGTGTCCCAAAAAAAACGTCCCCAACTTTGACGAAAAGTATCTCAGCTGCTAATGAGCCGATCTCTTTCAAAATTCTTACTAATTTACTTCAACATGTCCTTGCTAAACCCTGAAAATATGAAAGTCATCGAACAGAAATTGTACGAGTACTGCCTGGAACAAAATAGCATGTCAAAAAATTCAATATCAGAGTAAACTACATATTTGAATTTTTGTCCATTTTGCCTTCACCACAACCACCAATATCCAACATTTTCCATCCTGATAAACTCTTTCGGATCACATCTAAGGGTACCAATCGAGAAGCGACCATCCTGCATTTCAGTTCTTGTTTAATCAGTGTGTCCCTCTAACCCAATTGCAGTAAACCTGATGCTTAAGAGAATCCCATACTGCTCGGAGTCATTACCATCACAAGTGGAACAAACTGGATGAACAGTAACTGAACGGCAGGAAGGCTGCTTTTTGGGAGAAAATATCTTAAGATGAGATCGGTGAGAGCATTTCAGGATTGAAAATGAATGATATTGGTGGTCGATGTGGTGAAAGCACAATTATAATAGACACAGGTTGAAATGTGTAGTTTGCTCCGATATTGAATTTTTTGACATGCTATTTTGTTCGAGGCAGTACTCGTACAATTTTTGTTCGATGACTTTCATATTTTCAGGGTCTGACACAGACATGTTAAAGTAAATCTGTGAGAATTTTGACAGAGATTGACTCACCAACAGCTGAGATACTTACGGTCAAACTTGGGGACGTTTTTATTGGGACACCCGATATATTGTTTGTTGAAATTTTGAAAATCAGAACACTCCTGCAATCCATATTTTTATTGGCAATTTCTTTAACTGGTTAACTGGTGACCTTTTAAAGCGGTACCACCTATTAAAATGAACAAAAAATTCAAGTTCTCAAACTTGACCAATAAGTGTATATATTCATCAAAGGTGTCTACATTATACAAACAGAATCAAATAAATAAAACCATAAAACTATGTAATTTTCTATAAAATTACAGGCTATTATTGAAAAAGGCTTAATAAAATGCTTAATATTTTGTATATCTTGTAGTAATTATAATATATAAGGTAGTTTTCTGGATTTATCAGATTATACAGTATAGTTATGACACCAGACAAGTAGCCACATGAATATAAACTTATATTCACCAAGTTTGAGAATTTTACACTTAAAATTGTGTTCAAGGGCTCTTTATCGTTCAGTGCTTTAAAATTGATAAGATTCAGCATTTAACCCTTTCCATGCAGTATCGATAATACTTTGCTTATAAAGTTCCCAGGTAGATATATTTGATATGTGAATAAAGATAAATGAATGTGCATGGTAAAATGGTAAAATCAAGATTTTTTGGATAACTGTTTCTCTTCATCCTGTGATGTTTGATAGAAAGTGACGTCAAAATCTCATCAAAATTATAACTTTACGTAGACACTACTCATTACCAACAGCTTCAATGTTTGTATATTTGGTATCGATTTGAAGAACATTTACTGGGGAACATAATGGAAGTCAGTATTAACAGTTTTGTATTGAAATTTAACTGAAAAATAGCAAATAAAGGACCCTTATGTCACTGCAGTTGTATTATTTTATTACGTCATGACCTTCAACCTGTCATAAATTATTATAATTAGCTCGATCAAGATCAACCAATCAGTGGCTAAAACAAAGGGAATTCCTTATATGTCATTTCAAAAAATAAGATTTTTGTTTTATTGCTTTTGATAGACTAGTAATAGAATTGACGCATAAAGTTATTTTACTGACGCTTAACCCTTTCAACCCGAAAAGCCGATATAGCGTCTTAATAAGACATTTTAGACAAAATAAAGTCAGGGTTCAAAGGGTTAAATGCATCAAACGCATGAAAAGGGTTAAGGACAAACAGTCTCTAAATTCAGAAATTATCAAAAGCCAAATGGTATTGAAAGGTGCTGGAGTAAAAATTTTAATTTTTATACACCCACATGAAACGTGTAACGTATATGCCCAAAGATAAACCCTATTGAAAATCAGGAAAATGGAAAAATATTTACTATGATTTATTACCCTTGTTACACATCTAATTTTTAGCTTGTAAATACTCTAGAAGCCACAATTCTTGACGGATTTTGATGAAAATATGAATGAACTATTTTTACAAAATGCAATCAAATCTGTCACTTTTAGAAGTAATTATGGATGTATATAAAAAAGGTAACAGAAGAGGAAGGATGTAAAGCAAAGATTTTAAATGATTGAATTATTCATAACATTAGCCAGATGTAGATGAACCAAAAATAAATGTGTTTATGTTTTCATTAGACATTAGAGACATATGATGTTTTGTTACTTGAATTTTGTCTCAGATGATCAAAGGGTTAAATTGCAATTATTCCATGTGTGTTTATTGGTTAAGGACATAAAAAGTTTTGTTAAAAGTTTTTCATTCAACGCACAAGACAGATTCAAAATAGTGTTTTTTAAAATGTACGCCCTACCATGACAATTAGACAATATAATTTTTTTTAACATAATTCAGAAAAGAGGACTGTTGGTTGCTTCAGTGCCTCGTCTAAGGAATTGTTACTGGGCGGCAGTTAATTGAACATGCGAAGTTGAAAACTAGATCACCAGAAATGCAATCAGTGAAACAGACATCAAATAGTCTCTATGAAATGCGGCGATATTTGATATTTATTTGAAACAAAACACGGTGGAAAAAACAACAGAAGAATTATTCCAAAACAACATATTATTCTTATTTTTGTTAATCTGTTATGTTATCTTAGTTATATTTAAAATTTCGATTGCTAGCGATATTTTAACAATATAAGACTGCCGACCGGGACTGACTTTTGTGTTCACTGGGCGGCAGTATACCACCACTGGGCGGCAGCGCTGCCGCCTAGTCACAGTGTTAGTCGAGGCACTGGGTTGCTTTATGTTTTTTCATAACATAACAAATTGGTAATAGATTAATATAAGCTTCCACTTTTTTTTTAAATCAGTTTTTAAATTAATTCTGCATTGTATTGAGCTGCCTATATATATCTTGTAAATCAAATCAAAATTTTTACAGACAATTTATTTTCTTAGAATAAAATGAATATTGTTTACGATAACTTGAAAATAAAAAAAAAAATCAAAGAATTGGTAGGTTCAATTACCCTCATGCATAAAGCAGCTGAAAAAATGAACCACATGCTTAATAATATAGCAATATGTTACCCTGTTTCAGTGAGATTGAAGATACATCAGTGGCACAACCTGGTAATCCATAGTCAACATTCTGAAATATTTACAAGTCTAGTTGAAGAAACATGTTTTATAGTTTCACTATATTCTTCATAATGGACTTTATCTCCTATTATTTATTAGTTTATAAAAGTTCACAGTTTAAAGACATTAACCTTCAATATCCAGCAATCAGTTAATCTGATAGTTAACAAAATAGATGAATTAACTTAATTTAGGGAATTTTGGCACTTAAAAACCATTTTTTTTAATTTTTCTAATAAACTTTGTGTATTATTTCAATAAGAGGTGATATGAATTTGTTTATTTGTTCATGAATGACCTATAGGAAGAGAAGAGGAAGAGGAAGAGAGAAGAGTACACCCACCCAGGTTTATAATGGCTAACCTATACTTCAAGGGCCATTCTGCTTTTTTTTTAAAAAGTTTCCATTATCAAAAACAGCGCAAATATTACATGAAAGTATTTCTAAAGTATGCTCATTATATCTATGCATCTTCTTGATCAAACTGAATTTGATTTTAAAGGGTTAATTACAAACGGGGAGTACTTATTGTTAATTACGCAATTTGACCTAGTTTTGATGTTTTCCCTTTAAATGGCTCAATATTTGTAGCTGAAACCTTTTGAATACACAAGAGGGACATTTCTCTACAATTAGGCGTTTATTTTACTCAAATCCGTTCAGTAATTTGCTATCAGCGTCCAAAAAACATAACACACTTGTAAGGTTTTTAAAAATTTTAGCATGTTTTTAGCGTTTAAAAATTAACGGCTGGATTTTTTTAGTTAAAACTTTCAGATACATTAAAGGGCACATAGTAACAGATTTTAGTGTAAAGTTTTCACAAATTTTAGCAAATCTTTACTGTCCCTTTAAAGGGATTGTAAAGAGGTCTTTTATGTGTCACTTGTAACTTCTATTTGGTAAATTTAAAATTCCTGATGGGTGCCAGTGGTTCCTGTTATTCCAGAAAGATTTCACGATGCTAGGAGACTTCATCCCACATATAATATAACAAGGTACATATAATAAACAATTTAGATATATTTTATCAGAAAGTTTGCTCACCTTATCTGTTTTTGCTGATTTAGACATATCTTTGGTGATCAAGGCTTCATATTTTTTCTCACTATAAAAATAAGAAAGAAAAAAATTAAGCAAATTGTGTTTGTACAGTGAATTCTGTATATATACCCAGGGACACACAATAAAAATCCTGTGAAATCAAAATGAAAGTGATACCACCTCTTAAAATGATCAAAAAATTTAAGTTCTCTAACTTGGCCATAAGATTATATTATATTCATTAAAGATGAAGATGTGGCAAGTAAAAATTTCCACGATTACTTTAATATTCATCTTGTCAATAAACGTTATTAAAACCTTTGTACACCCAATGTTCTAACAGCGGGACATTGTGTAAGTTGATTAACAGATCTAAAAGCATCGCCCGAAGACCAAAGACGGTAACTGGAGTTTATTTTTACAAAAATGGCCAAGTGCCCAATGTTTATAACTCTGTTTCTGGACTTGCAATTTGTACTACAACCACTGCTTTAGTGAATGGGAAGAATTGAACTCCCGTCTTCAAAGAAAGGAACATGCAAAACACACTAAACACATATAGCAAAACATACAGAAGTAGAGAGTTAGACAAGAGACACAAAGTAAAAGAGCTTTTAATACATGCAAATAAAATAGCAAGTAAGAAAAGAGACAACATGGTAGTCATGGAAATAGCAAATTTCAAATGGCTATAAAACCGGAAGTAAACATCGGACAACGAAAATGGATATATCATTGGATAGATCTAGTCAAGGCCAATAACCTTTGTCCAGATCACAAGGTCACAAAAAGTCAAAGTGACGAGTTACAAGTCTTTGGAATTTTGGCAATTACTTAAAACGTTAAACCAGAAATAAGCAAATTCAAAAATCTATTTTCGTTCTTTTTCCGGCAATCACCTGTGGTTTCCAAAAATACCATAACTTTTTGATTGGCAATACCAAGCACCAATAAATGTTGCATATAAATCGAATGAAAGTGAATTAAATTTTGAAAACCAAAAACACAGAAAACATGGTTCTGACGATTCAGCTGTGCAAAAAACATTCATTATTTGTTTATGCACTCATTCTCACTTGCCAGGGCCCAGCTGCCACAGACCCAACCTAACAACAGTTAAGTCAAGACAGTTTTAATCTCCTCAATGATTAGGATCATAGCTTACCCTTCCTCATTCTGGATATTTCTTTCTTCTAGCTTCATCTCAAGATGTTTCTCTGGAATAATAACAATAAGTTATAATGTATACCAATGAGATTGTAGCTTCAATATGTACATTATATCATGAACATATATTTCAGACTTTTTAATCTTGGTAAAAAAGAGTTTATTTATATAAATACATCATTTGACTTACAAGATGTAATTTATGTACAACAGAATCCAGCCATAATTTAATAAATACACAAAACTAAGAAATAATTGAAAAGTGCTTAAAAGTATTTGTATGATTTTTTTTCTTCAGATTTTACAAGAAATATGTTGTATGTTTATGACATCAGGCAAGGTCAAGGGGCTGACATGGAAAATCAAATTGTTATCACAAATTAGGGTTGGCTAATGCTGCTGTCCTGCAAAAATTTCCCTCATAGCACACTGCATGCTGAATAAGTGCAAAAAGTAGGACACAAAACTCCATTTTATTTCATTTCTTTGATTTCATCAGACAAGCCTACTAATGAATCTATATCTACTTGGCCATTTTAAAGAAAAGATTTTATGTCCACTAGGAGTTAGTATTCCTTTAATTATTACCTTGTGATTTCACTGGCATCTCATCACATTGTGTAACCTGTAACTCAGGTATATTTTCTATTGGTGTTTCACCATGTTCTATAAGGAACTGGTCTGCAGGGCCAAATATTGTCTAAAAAACATTAATTCAAGTCTTAACTACACATCATAACACATTCAAACAAGCTTGACAATGTGATATATAGATAGGATGTTGGATCTCTGTAGGGCATGACATACATACCGTATATTATATGAAATACCAAAAGTCCAATTTTAACAAAGACGAAAAATTCTAAAAAACTAACGACCCAAAACTGGACTAAGGCAAGTCACCCAAACTGGCCCTATAAAGTTACAACATCACATTCAAATATCACATCGCAGGAACCGGTTTGTCATGCTGTGACATCACATTGGAAATTCATTGAATCAGAGGCACAATAACAATTCAAATTTTAATTTCAAACTTGGATTGTAACATTAGATTAAAAATAGACACATACTATATTACATTTTGCAGTCAACCTTTGTCCTGTTATAAGACACTTATGACATTAGTTTTTTTTATTGGTATATGTTCATAAAACGCAAAATGGGGCCTCAGGCACCAAAATTATGCAAATTACATAATACCCTGAGGCCCCATTTTCCGTTTTATAAAAATATACCAATTCAAGATGACGACTGATCCGTTACATTTGGGTCAAATTATATCATTTGTATACTTTGGTGTCTACATAACAAACATACTGCCAAAATTTTGGGAATATCTTCAAAATTCCAGATGTTGAAATTTCAACTTTAAGAGCCAATAACGCCAAAACTGGAAGTGATATCGAAATTTTGAAAACACATATTTGTAAGCCGACAAAATGTTAATCTAACTGTAAGTTTTGAGAGCGATCAAAATAACATTTGAAAAATCACGCACAGTTTCAAGGGAAATTGGGAAATTTTTTTCAAACTTTTAAAGGCGGAATTTTGATTCAAATGCATTTTGTTGTATATCATTGTAAAGGACAGACATAGAAGAGTAAGACAGTGAAAGAAAATAGGACATGTAAATTAGGTCACGTGGTAGGGCTGTTTAAAGTTAAAAATTGTAATTTTTAAACGGCTATAAAACCGGAAGTAAACATTGGGAATCTGAAAAAAATATGTCACTGGATACATCTCATCAAGGGCAATAATATTTTTACATGTCAATAAGTCACGAAAGGTCAAGGTCACAAAATTAGGGCCTTGAAAGTTTTGACAATTACTGATATATTTCAACCGTAAATCAAAAAGATTCAGAATTGAATTTCAAAAATCGGCTTCCAAAATTTTGTTAGAAATCAACTGTAGATTACATAGACACCAAAATTATGCAAATTCCATAACACCCTGATTGTCGACTCCATGTAATCTAAAGACTTGTATAAGGAGGTCATCTTCTGGTTACGAATAAGCTATTTATAGCACGTGCCACCCCTCTGCCAATCAGAACACCGTTTATATTTGAATATTTTGTATTGCGTCATAATTTGGACTGCTGTGTTGCTTTACTTTCTGTTTCGTCTTCCCACAATGCATATCAATGCATAGACTCGCGATCTTGAAGGTAGTTTTTTATTGGCTGAAATTTTCGTCACCAGAAGATGACCTCCTTATACAAGTCTTTAGATTACATGGAGTCGAAAATAAAAAAATAACCGAAACGAAATGTAATCTAATTTTAAAGTTGATCTTCTTTTAACTCTTCAAACAAAAGATTGTTTATATTGTCATACTTGTCCATGCCAGATTGTTTTTGAACATTGGAAAGAAAAATGCATGTTGTCTTTGAATGGATTTATTTTCAAAACTATTTAAGATAGATCAAAATGACAATTGTGACAAAATGGATGAATTTTATGATTATTGTCACGAAAAACTTCTTGGTGCATTATTTACCTCTAAAATTACCTGAATACCCTTTTCAAATTCACAATGCAAAATTTGTTTCAAATAATCCTAGATATTGTTTCTATTAATGATTAACTTTTGACTCAATAAAACAAAATGGTGCCTTTTATTTTTTTCTAATTCCACTAAAAAATCATAGGCCTACAGTTATTGAAATCCAGGTAAAAGTTCAGGTATGAAAAGAGATTGAATTCAAAATCAAATTTCTCACAAAGGTAGCCTAGCCCAATTTCTCTCAAAATCCATTATTGTTTTTGTCCATTTCAGGCACTCTTGCATTTCCACGGCACTAACCTATCACAGAACTGTCAATTCTTGTGTTTTTAGACCTACCTTGATTACAAGTTTCTTATTCAAACAGGTGTGCAACCGGAGGGGTGAATTTTTGTTGCAGTGGCTTGACTGGTATTTTTTTACTTTTCTTCGTGTCAAATTTTCCGATATGATAATCCATCACAATTTTTGTGTAAATAAATCAATTTCCGAAACAGATTCATCTATGACAACATTGTATGATGTATTGCTATCACTATTGTGAGCAATATTCACAATGTCAATATCAGAAATCATTTGATTTTTGGTCATTTTCAAACCAAAATATCTCAAATTTTCACAGAACTAACACCTGCCTTTGTTTGCATCTAGAGATAGCCTCGAATGTCAGGTCTCTCGGGGTATGGTGCTTTGATTGTGCGTTCGATAGTTTTTTCTCAAACATGATTTTAGTAAGAACACTTCTCGTGTCGCATGAATGGCGTTTGAAGTGTTAAACTTGGAACTACTGTTGTTTGATAAATTTAAATCTAAAAGCAATATACATTATGAAGGTACAGTATAACTTGTATTAAGCAGCCAGTCAAGGGAATGCTTAAAAGTGGCTGCTTACTAAGGGGTGGTGCTTAATAGAGGTACATGTACGGCAAACCTAGTTTAGAATGATAAGTTGGTAATTTGTAATTACATGTATATGCATGAAAGAAAAACTAACAATAGCTATTTAAATAGCATTAGCGATGTCCTATATAAACATATTATTTTAGAGTCTATTATACACTTTTGAATATTTCATTACTTATTTTAATAATCATTTACAACATTAGGCCTCATTATATCACTGAATGAGTAAAATTCAAGGATTATAGACAAAGGTTAATCTGTTTGGCAGTAATCAACTGTTAGTTTGATTAATTGGATTAACAAGGATTAACGGAAAATGACCGCTGATTGCAGGGTGACACATGTTCACTGTCAAAAAAAGGGTGACCACTGGCCCCGCCAAGAGGGTGGTGTTGAATAGAGGTAAATTTGGTTGAAAATTACATGGGATGTAACTTGGGTGGCCTTTTATTAAAGGGTGGTGCTGAATGCAGGTGACCGTTGGACCAAGTTTGACTGTATATATATAAATATCTCTATCTGGAGTGTACCATTGTCGTTAGCGTTAAGCGTAGCCCACTAGCGTTAGTTTGAGCACTCTGGCATGGTACAATGGTATCACATAATGTGGGATCATCTGAGGTGGCTATTTAGCCAAACCTCAACTCCAGTATCAGCACTGCACTGATGAGGGGTTTATTCCCATATTGCCCCTTCCCACTTTGCCCCTTCCCACTTCGCCCCCAAACTATTCCCATTTTGTCCCTTCCTATTTTGCCCCTTTCCATTTGGTCCCTTCCCAAATCGCCACTTTTCTGTTTCGCCCCTTTCCCATCTCACCCCTTTTTGATTTTGCCCCTGTCCCAAATCGCCCCCTTTTCCATCTCGCCCCCTATTCTCACTTCGCCACTTCCCTTTTCGCCCCTTTCCCATTTCGCCCCCCTCTCCCCTCCTCACGTTAATCCCCATTCCATGCTTAAAACCATGCTTATGACAAACAGATTATACACAAATTAGTTAAACACTCAGGCTTCGTAGAAATAAAAAGCCTATTTTAGAAATACAAAAGTATAATTTACACAGTTTTTTATATTAAAAATTTGCATACTGCCCCTTATATCTGTTTTGGCATATACAGGTAATGATTATATTGAACAACAATGGTTTATCGTCTTACCCGCAAGAATAGTCACTATTCATTGTCAGTCCCCAGTTCGATACCACGGAAAAGCCTTTGCCAGAACTCGGAACAAGCACATTTTCTTAAGTAGTATAAATGTTTTTAAAAGGTGAAGTTGGCGAAATAGGAAGGGCGAAATGGGAAAGGGGCGAAATGACAAAGGGGTGAAATGGGAAAGGGGCAAAAAGGGAAAGGGGCATACAGGGAAGGGGCAAAATGGAGAAGGGGCGAAATGGGATTAGTTTGGGGGCGAACTGGGAAAGGGCGATATGAGTAGACACCCTGATGAGGCCCAGAAGGCCGAAACAGTACTGTTTGCAGTTATATAAATATCTATGTACTTTAAAGAAACTAGCAAATTCTCCTTATCCCAGAAAAAATAAATATAAGATGATTACCTGTGCTGAAGATATCAACATCTCTATAGCATTAGTTTGATGGGGTGTATCTACTAGTGTTGCTAATGATGCACTACCCTCACTGAAAATCACAATTTAACATAATATTCTACTACCAGTATTGCTAGTAACTTTTTATAGCTTGAAAAACTTAATGTTCCAATGATTTAATGAGCTGATTGCGAAACCCATCCTAAATATTGAAAATTAGCATCAAAATGATGTTGTCAATTCAAATATAACTATATTGTTTTTCACATGTATTTGCAATTTGAAAAAAAATGTAACTTACTGGGGTTTCAACAAAGTGGGACCAAACACTATACCAAGATTGGCTGCACTCATTTGGTTTTTATCACTGTGAGATGCCACTCTGAAAACAATTTAAAAATGCATGAACATTTATATATAGTCAGACTTGTTTGTAGTTATAGTCAGACTTGTTTGTAGTTATAGTCAGACTTGTTTGTAGTTATAGTCAGACTTGTTTGTTGTTAATGTTTCTAGTTTTAGTCAGACTTGTTTGTAGTTATAGTCAGACTTGTTTGTAGTTATAGTCAGACTTGTTTGTAGTTAATGTTTCTAGTTTTAGTCAGACTTGTTTGTAGTTATAGTCAGACTTGTTTGTAGTTTTAGTCAGACTTGTTTGTAGTTATAGTCAGACTTGTTTGTAGTTAATGTTTCTAGTTTTAGTCAGACTTGTTTGTAGTTATAGTCAGACTTGTTTGTAGTTAATGTTTCTAGTTTTAGTCAGACTTGTTTGTAGTTATAGTCAGACTTGTTTGTAGTTATAGTCAGACTTGTTTGTAGTTATAGTCAGACTTGTTTGTTGTTAATGTTTCTAGTTTTAGTCAGACATGTTTTTTGTTATAGTCAAGACTTGTAGTTTTTTTTACATTGTTATACATTCATAGCTTCACAAATTTGGATATTGTTGTATATAGATCTACTGCAACTCTATAAGTTAAGACACAATTGCAAGAGGTCAGACAACTATTAGTAAGTATTGTTGTTCAAATATTTACTGCAACTCTATGAGTAAAGACACCACTGTAAGATAACAAAAATTAAGTAATCTACTGTGACTCAATGATTAAAACATAGGCTTGCGGCAAGCCACCATCAGCTTGATATAGAGCTAAATGTAAATTGTAAAAAAGTTTTAGAGTTTAATGGGATTGTAAAGTTTAGTTCTAAACCTTGTATTTGTATCTGAGACACTGATAGCATCAATTTGCGTCATTCCAATTTCCATTCCGACGTCTGTGGCTTTTGCAATTACATTAAAACTAACGCGTTTTATGATGTCACTGACAGTGATCTACCAGAAGCTAATATGGATATCTATGTAGATCACTGTCAGTGACGTCATAAACTGCGTTAGTTTTAGTGGAATTGCAAGAACTTTAACATTAAATTTTACATGGTTTATTGTTTTGATCATTTTAAATAAATGTCACAGCACCAAAACTTTCAGGATAGATATCTGAGTTTTTTTAATTCAATATCTTAGTTTTATTCGATATCTCTCAAGATAATCTGCAGTTTATCACTAAATTCAATAGTGCACATCTTCATAATGATATTGACACACATATAAAATATCAAAAGGATCCATGAAGAATTGTAGCCTGTAGAGTGAGCATGAGGTAAATGTGAACAGACAATATACGGACAGAAATTCATATTTGATAAATAAGATAAGTAAAAATTTCTAGAAAGCCAGTAGATATACCTTTGCAAATGATGCATCAATACAGCTGATGTTTTAAGATTTGATATGGGAAGTTTTTGTACAATGTAACGGTAGTTTTCAACAGCTTGGTCTTTTGTTATTCTCTTCTCCATGAAATCCTATAAACATAATAAATATTTTATATATGAAATCTTTGTAGCAAGATTTTCTGAAATAAAAAAATATCAGACAACCAAATCGGATCATTTTAATCCTTATCAAGAGTAAGAAACGTCAAAAAATATAACATCATAATAAATATAGAATTCCTATACCTATTCCGATACAACTTCAACATTAAAAGATAGCTTGCCAGGCAAGGTAATATACACCATGAAATATTCATTGTAGTCAAAGGCCTACATTTCGATCAGAACTTAAATCAATATTTTTATTGTGTGATAATAAACTATTTCAAAAGGTTTCATTAAAATCTATCAAGAATTGTGGCTTCTAGAGTGTTTACAAACCTAAAAATCATTGTGTTTGAAGAACAAGGGCAGTAATTCATATAAATATTGATTCTTTTGATTTATTAATAGAACAAATCAATCAAATTTTAAAAAACAAGGGCAATAATTCATATAAAATAGTTTTCGATTCATTCGTTTTTAAATAGGGTTCATCCTTGGGTGATAATAAACAATTTCAGTAAATTTTGTAAAAATCCGTAAAGAATTGTGACTTGTAGAGTGTTAACGGGCTAAAAATCAAACGCGTTTTAAAGAACAAGGGCAATAATTTATATTAAATATTTTTCAATTCTTTTGATTTTAATAACAAACAATTTCAGTAAGTTTCGTCAAAAATCCGTAAAGAATTGTGACTTGTAGAGTGTTAACGGGTTAAAAATCAAACTTGTTTTAAAGAACAAGGGCAGTAATTCATATTAAATATTTTACGATTCTTTTGATTTTCAATAGGGTTCATCCTTGGGTGATAATAAACAATTTCAGCAAGTTTCGTCAAAATACATAAAGAAGTGTGACTTGTAGAGTGTTAACGAGCAATTGTGGACGGACCGACGGACAGGGGTGACAACAATATACGCTCCACATTTCATGTGGCATATAACAAAATGATTTAATAAGAAATACATCAATAAATTTCACCTTGGCTGTTTTAATAAACTCTGGATATAACTTAAAGGTCATCAGTGGTTCTGGCAGCTGAAAATAATCAGTAAACACCATAACAATTTACATACCACTAAATAAATATGATAAAATTCTTATGATAGTTTTCATGAAATTTGAGAGCAGAGGCATTGTTAGCCTGCTGAAATCGGGTGCAGAAGGACTGAATGGGGTACAATCTTCAAGGTTAAATTCGAAATACGGCAGACCCACTCCACTAGTTAAGCCAGTATTTGACTACTGTTCAATTGAAGCAAGTTACCCACAAAGCATCTCAGATGGTTTTTCTCAAGAAATATTTTTAAAAACAAAATTAATTCTGAAATGTCGGGGCGAAAAATATATGGTAAATTCCTTAATAGGAAGAGACTTTTTCACTTTATCTATTCTAGGAAATCATACTGTTATTTACTATAAAATAAAGATTACAACTAGCAAGCAGACAATTGTGTGAAAAGCATGTTAAATATTACCATGTTCTTAGATAATCTTTTTACCCATCTTACAGTGAGATCAAAATTAAAAATAATTCTTAATTTTTTTTTACCAAAATCCAAATAAGTCAATGGCAAGAACTGGAAAACCACTTCAGAAATATTTATATTATGCATATCAAATGCAATCTAAATAAGATCAAACTGTAGCTATCATTGGCAAAGGCCAATTGTATTCATCATGGACCAAATCTTTATGCATAATGTTCTCTCACAATTCAGTCAAAGCAGAAGTTCATAACATGTTTACAAACAATATATTATGTCAATCTGATAAAAAAGAAAGCTTGCCAGGAAAATTAACATACACTCACTAAAGACTTTCTTCAAAATAGGACATTTGACAGAGTAGCATCCACCACCATACATTTATTATGAATGTCATACACTAGGACAATAACTTTTCATTTTTTGATTTTGTATAGGGTATATATCTTCAGGTAGAAATTTACCAAAATTTGTCTAAATCTGTCAAGAATTGTTCCTTCAAGAGTGTATACAAGTAATTGTGGAAGGATGGACTGACATGATTGACATCCATGTAGGCTTTGATTGTGAATATCATGTGGGCGTATAAAAATATATGATAAATTATTAACTTACATGTCTGAGATATTGTTTTAAAACACTTGATAACACGTTAGGATGTACATCGTCTAATATAACTGATGTAGGATCAATTTCAAATCTTTGACACAGTTTCTCTACGGTACTTTTTACACCAGACACTCTATATAAACCCTACAATTAAATATACTTATATAAATAGGAAATAAGAAAATAATAAGAAAACAAATCTACCTTTTTTATCACATTATAAGTTACCTTAAACCTAAAAGTACAGAAAAAGTACACATTACTTTTTCCTTAGACCCTAATTCTGAGAGGTCTCAAGGATATTTCCAGCACTGCGATTCCAGTTTTTATAAGCCCAATTGGGAGACCAAAAATGTAAACCTTAACTCATTAGAGAATAATTTAGATCTCTACCTTAACTTCCATTCCCCTTTTCTCAACCTCAGCTACACACTTCAGTATAATAGGTGGTATCTGGACATTTAATTGGTGAACTTGTTCTTGAAAGTCAACACCAAAAGTGGTATTGCGACGTCCTGTTTGATGCTAAAAACAATGATATAGGTGAATCTATAGGTTGGATTGATGTATTATATATATATTCATAATTAGACAGCTAATACTTATATAAATAGAAAGTAGAGATGTTCTAATGACTGGGAAAAAGACCAGTTGGTCTCACAAGTCCATAATTAACTCGTAATTATGATGCAGATTTCATTATTAATACCCTAAAAAATTCTCCCTACCCTACTAACAAGTCTTAGTCGTTAAGTCTCTTTTGATTTGTTGATTTGGGTAAGTTAAAGAGACCTAACGACCACGAGTAGTCACGTGATCAAACATGGAGTCTAAATTTAGCGTTTCAAAGCAAGTTGAGTCAAATGGATTTTCAAGCCTCTCTATCTCCACGAGAATTGATTGATTAATTGTGAACCTTAGAATGAAAGTCAAATTCTTGATCACATAAAGTTGCTGACTGCTGTAATAACTTCATAATCTGACTAAAAATGAGGTCTAGGTAAATGTCTTTTCAACTCTGAGAACAGATAATAGTTGCATTAAGTTTATGAGGTTGAAATGGTTTTATTTAAAATATGTCCATTAAAAAAGTTTGTGTTTGTTTTTTTTCCTTATAAAAACATCACAGTTCATTTTTTGAACACATCAATGTTCTCCAAAATCAGAATGCGTAGCTGAACTTTCAACAGGACAAGATAATACTTATAAAATTTCATTCCACTGTAAGCTAAGGTCTAAAAAACGGAATACTATGCTTGCCTTAACTTCTCATTTTACTTTTATTCAAAGTTGTTTCAGCAATTCCTTTTTTACAAAAGTAAAAAAACATAAGAAAATTTGATACCTTCAAAATACCAGGTACATCTAGTACTTCATCACCAACTGTCATGGTTCTCTTGAATTTTCTTTCATCATCTACATAATAATAATACTTATTTTAAAAATACATTGCCAGGCAAGGTAATTTACACCCACTGTCAGCTGTGATTTTAAACAAAAATATTTGACAGTTACAGAAAAAATATATTAAAGGGGAATGTTCAGAAAATTTGAAGGTCGATTTAGGACTTGAAAATCTCTAAATAGCCCCCAGAAGTACTTATAGAACTGCACGTAAATCATATGTTTCCTGCAATTATATCCCTACCTTAACATTTATCTTTCATTTTTTGTATATGTGTTTTCTATATAAGTTATAGTCTTGCTAAACGGCGAGTCAAATTTTTTACTTTCAAACGCTGATAATTATTGATAAATATTTGTTTGGAGTCTTAAATATCGTGGTAGAGTTGTGAACAATATTGAGGATTAGAATAGCTAAAAAAAATCCAGATTCTGAGACTAAATTTTTTTGGGTTGGACAGTTAGTGAACATATCCCTTTAAATCTTTAGTCATTTGAATTTTATGGGATGATACTGAACAATATTACCAAGTTTTGCCAAACCTGTCTAGAATTGTGCTTTCTAGAGTGTTTACAAGCTAAAAATTGAACGCATTTTCAAGACCAATGGCAATAATACATAGTAATTTTTTTTAAGATTTCTCTGATTTTCAATAGGGTTTATCCATGGGTGGTAATTAACACTCATGCCAAGTTTTATCAAAATCTGTCAAGAATTGTATCTTGTAGGTTTTAACAGACTAAAAATTGAATACGTTTTTAAGAACAAGGGCAATAATTCATAGTAAATATTTCTAGGGTTTATCCTTGGTTGATTACGAACAATAATACAAAGTTTTGTCAAAATCCATCAAGAGATGTGCTCTGTGGAGTGATTACAAGCAATTGTGGACGCACAGACGGATGGACGCACCGATTGACCTAGGTCTTGGGGCATACAAAAAGAGAAAGTGAATATTACCGATATAAAGAAAAATCTAAGGTTTACAAGGATTCTGTACCAAAACAATTTGTTCCGAATGAACATGGAAATAAGTTCTTGGTTTCAACCTTCTGGTCCAGTGAGCTGTAGTTAGTATTTGTGTTTAGTAAATAGTAACTAAATTGGGTTCAAGATGAAACATACTTATAAAGAAATCTTCTCGTAATTCTTCTAATGATCTATGTTTGGAGGTAAACCTTGGACTAGTTTGATTAGATTCATCTGATTTATGACTACTTTCACTGATACTATCATTGTCACTCGTACCATAATTCTGTCCCCATGCTTTCATTGGTGTTCTATTTATATCTGAAAAAATCATACACTCTTATTTCAAGTTGTCTATTATCAAACTTTATTTATACACATAGCCCATTTTGAAGAACAAGGGTAATAACTTGTATTTAGCCTTTTTGTATATTCTTTAAAGTTTGCATGAACTTATACCCCATTCACACTGCAAAAGTAATTCGGTTCTATCCAGTTCTATCCGAATAACTTCCAGTTGCTTTCGCACTGGCAAAAAAAACTTATTCGGTTATAACCAGAAGTTATCCAGATAGAAAAATCTACCTCAAGAGGTGGATTTCGTCCGGATCCGATCCAGATAAGTTGCAGTGCGAAAGCAAACAAGAAGTTATCCGGATAAGTCTATCACGTGGGGTATCACGGTATAAGCACTTCAAAATGGCGTCTCTTGACATGGACGTTACAAATGACTAATAAAGTACACAAATTGTCTTGGAAAAGAATGCATATCAATGGAAAGTAGAAACGGAAAATGATATTGTTTATAATTTCATATATCATAATGTTTTGTGTCGTGACATGACGTGTTACTAAAAATAAAAAAGTTATCCAGATAACTTTGCTCGGCAGTGTGAAAGCAAACCAACCGAATCGAATCGCACTGAATCGACTTTTTCTATTCGGTTATAACCGAATTCAATAATCCAGTTATGCAGTGCAAAAGGGGTATTATTCTTAGGCCATAGACATGTACAAAGATTAGGGGAACAATATTTTTATTGGGTTCATCCTTGGATTAAAAAAAAAATGTTTCATCAAAATCCATAATAAATTGTGCATTTTATTGTAATAAGCTATATAAATTGAATACATTTTCAAGATCAAGATTTAACACTAATTTCTAAATAGTTTACAAGGTACAATTTTGAAAAAACAACTTATAAATGTGAATTTGGTGATATTGTACTTTATAAAATTATGATATAAAAAATGAAATAACAAAACTTTCAAAAACTGTGCCCAAGTGAGTTGAGTGATTACGAGTCAAAATTGAACTGGTTTAGAAATAGATGTTCATTAACTCATACAATCTATTTTTTATTTATTTTTTTTTCAATAGGGTTCAACATTATGTGATAATAAGTTTGCAGAAATCAATCGAGAATTGCATACAGTTTTAATGAGATTAAAATAAAATGTTTTGGAAAAAAAAGGTATTAACTCACATCAAATCTTTTTCTATTTTTTCCGTTAGCAATAGGGTTTATCTTGGGGTGAACATTAACAATTTCACCGAGTTTGGCCAAAATCTGATGAAATTTATGGCATAAAGAACAAGGTCATATAACATATTTTGGATTTTGTTTTATTTTCAATAAGGTTCATCTTTGGGTGATAGTAACAAGTAGTAATAGTAGCAAGTTTCATCAAACTCTATGGAGAAAGACGTACCAATGGACATGTATCATGCCAATTTCATGAATTTCATAAACTGACCTCTCTTAGATGATAATGATGGTGACCCTTCATTAGAATATTCTCCAACATCAGATGATTCATTTGACCGAACACTGGATTTCCTATTAACTTCCCTAGAAAATAGTAATTAACAAACAGTAATAATCATACAGAACTAAGTCATACATGCTATACTTAAAGGGACAGTCTGAATTTTTTTTTAGGTCAAAATTTTTTTTTTGCTGAAATTAGTGAAAACTATACATCAAAATCTCTAACTATGTATCCTTGAATGTAATTGAAAGTTTTAACTAAAAAAATCCAGTCGTTAATTTTTAAACGCCAAAAACATGCTAAAATATTTAAAAACCTTACGTACGGTTTTTTGTAAGTTGTTATCCTTACCTTACGTAAGGTTTTTTGTAAGTTGTTATCCTTACCTTACGTAAGGTTTTTAAGTGTGTTATGTTTTTTGGACGCTGATAGCAAACTACTGAACGGATTTGAGTTAAATAAACGCCTAATTGTAGAGAAATGTCCCTCCTGTCTTTTGAAAAGGGTTTCAGCTAGAAATATCAAGCCTTTATTAAGCCAAACCCCAAAACTAGGTCAAATTGCCTTATTAACAATAAGTACTCCGTTTGTAATTAACCCTTTAAAACCAAATTCAGTTTGATCAAGAAGATGCATAGATATAATAAACATACTTTAGAAATACACTCAGGTAACATACTAATTGTATAAGGAGTGGTTCTTGAATCAGCAAAATGTACTTTATTTACTCTAAAAAGTCTAGAATAGTTTTTATACCAAAGACATCCTTCAGTTCATTATCTTCTATTTTGAAATGTACAAGGAATAAACTTTATATATCAAAATACATAATATAGAATATGCAGTATTAAACTTACAGTATTCCTAAAAATATAGATAAAAAATAACTTACAAATAATCTGTTTTAAATGGTTCAAATACAAACATTTCTGACTTAGGTTGAGAAACTGGCAATCTCCTCACATATTCAGCATACTGACTTCCAACCTCATAGTTCTTACTTGTTTCACATAATGTCTGATACTATAATAAATAGTTATATATTATAATGTCTAATACTATAATTAACAGTTATATATTATAATGTCTAACACTATAATTAACAGTTATATATTATGTCTGATACTATAATTAACAGTTATATATTATAATGTCTGATACTATAATAAATAGTTATAATATATTATAATGTCTAATACTATAATTAACAGTTATATATTATAATGTCTAATACTATACTTAACAGTTGAATATGTCTAATACTATAATTAATAGTTATATATTATAATGTCTAATACTATAATTAATAGTTATATATTATAATGTCTAACACTATAATTAACAGTTATATATTATAATGTCTGATACTATAATTAACAGTTATATATTATAATGCCTGATACTATAATTAACAGTTATATATTATAATGTCTAATACTATAATTAACAGTTATATATTATAATGTCTAATACTATAATTAACAGTTATATATTATAATGTCTGATACTATAATTAACAGTTATATATTATAATGTCTAATACTATAATCAACAGTTATATATTATAATGTCTAATACTATAATTAATAGTTATATATTATAATGTCTAATACTATAATTACCAGTTATATATTATAATGTCTGATACTATAATCAACAGTTATATATTATAATGTCTAATACTATAATTACCAGTTATATATTATAATGTCTGATACTATAATCAACAGTTATATATTATAATGTCTGATACTATAATAAATAGTTATATATTATAATGTCTAATACTATAATTAACAGTTATATATTATAATGTCTGATACTATAATTAACAGTTATATATTATAATGTCTAATACTATAATTAATAGTTATATATTATAATGTCTAATACTATAATTAATAGTTATATATTATAATGTCTAATACTATAATTAACAGTTATATATTATAATGTCTAATACTATAATTAACAGTTATATATTATAATGTCTGATACTATAATTAACAGTTATATATTATAATGTCTAATACTATAATTAATAGTTATATATTATAATGTCTAATACTATAATTAACAGTTATATATTATAATGTCTAATACTATAATTAATAGTTATATATTATAATGTCTAATACTATAATTAACAGTTATATATTATAATGTCTGATACTATAATTAACAGTTATATATTATAATGTCTGGTGCTATAATTAATAGTTATATATTATAATGTCTGATACTATAATAAATAGTTATATATTATAATGTCTAATACTATAATTAACAGTTATATATTATACTGTCTAATACTATAATTAATAGTTATATATTATAATGTCTAATACTATAATAAATAGTTATATATTATAATGTCTAATACTATAATTAACAGTTATATATTATAATGTCTGATACTATAATTAACAGTTATATATTATAATGTCTGATACTATAATTAATAGTTATATATTATAGTGTCTAATACTATAATAAATAGTTATATATTATAATGTCTAATACTATAATTAACAGTTACATATTATAATGTCTGATACTATAATTAACAGTTATATATTATAATGTCTGGTGCTATAATCAACAGTTAATTAATTTCTTCAAATTGTCTTGACGTTTTACTTAATGTAGTCCGCCAATGATTTTATTTATCAGTTAATATGATTTCCAATGGAACGTTTCATAACAATATCAAGTCTATATAAGATTAGAATGATCATTTAATTGATCAGGCAAAGTAATATACACCCACTTTCTGCTTTGAAAAAGAACATAAAATTTTATGGTCGTTACGGAGAACTCCTTGACAAATCTTGCATTTTGGTGGATTTGTTTAGTTGTAACTCACAATTTTGACCTTTATTGTAGTGTCAGGTGTCGCGCGCGAAGCAGACCATGCTTACTCTTTTCGAAACACCTCATGGTATTTCTCGTATGGGAAGTCCATTACTAATATAATCATTGCACACGATTTTGTCATGCTCTGGACGAGATTTTTGATTAATGGAATTGTTTTGCTTGTATGGATTTTTATTATTTGATTTGGTCAAAAATTTTTAAGAACTAATTAAATGTTTAACAAGCTACAATGCTACACAATACATTTTTTAATTATTATGATTTTATGATTACGTGCATATGATTATTAATCATTTTTTGATTCTTCTAATTTTCAATACTATTTATCCTTGGGTGATTACAAACACACACATTGAGTTTTGTCAAAATCCATCAAGAATTGTGCCATCTAGAGTGTTTACGAGCTAAAAAGGGCCATAATTCAAAGTATATATTTCGATTTTGCTGATTTTCAATAGATTCATTCTTGGGTGATAATAAACATCACCAGTAAGTTTCGTCACAATCCGTCAAGCAGCTGAGTTTGTAATTTTTATATCCCTTCCATGCTCACATCTGGCCCTCATATCCATTCTTAAAGTGATATCACCTCTTAAAATGAACCAAAAATTTAAGGTCTCAAACTTGGCCAATAGGAGTATATAAATATACTTAAAACTTTTTGTTCTATATATTCATCAAATGTGTCTACAGTGTACAATCAGAATCAAGTACTAAGTAATTTTCCAACGCTTAGTGCTATTCTCATCTCACTCTAACACTAGTGAACTTTTCTTAATTGTCATCATATAGATTCATTCAATTGAATATTTGCATAAATAAGCTCTTTCCTGTTTAATTTCATAGGACAAGGTGGTATATATACTTCAAGATAATCTATTCAATATATTCTTGAGCTAAAACTAACTAGCACCTTGAAGGTAATAGTTCTTGTTTATGACCTAGGCCGGTGCTTTCTGAGATCTAATCTTATTTCACTTTAACACTAGTGCATTTTCAATAAATTATCTCTTCTTGAACACCCAATACAATTTACCAACTATGTTTTTAATGTTCATATCCCTGTTAGTGCTTACCACTGGTTATGGTCATACCAGCCTCCTCGAACTTGAGGTGCAAATACCCATTGGGTCTCTACTGGTACCATCACCTCTCCCAGTATCATTCATTTGTGGCTGTTCTTTGAATGTATGGATGTGTTTTTATATTCTTTAATAAAAAAAAATGATGTCCTCTAGCATAGAGTCTATATATAAATGTAGATCTATATCAATATGTAGAAGACATTCTTCTTGGAAAATATTTATTGAAAACTTGTCAGAATGAGATTTCACATGCCGTTGAAATAGACTATTAAAGCCACCAATATTTATATGGTTTATAAGCTTGTAAAGTGTTTTTGAGAGGAGATATATTTAATACTATGTTATCAGTGTGATTTTCTAGCAAGGGCATCATTCTTAACTATCACCAGAGTGATATTAGTCGGTATCTAAATGGCATGTTACTTTGAACTTAACCATTTGTTCAAGGTTATTAAGAGTAAATAAACAAGACCAAGACAAACTATTTTATTTCAATTATCTCTGGTTTGTTAGAAAAAAAAATGAGCTATAATATCACACCACTTTCACCATTTTCTTCCCTCGAATCACAGCAATGTATTTGATTGAAGATAAACATGTACATATGGCATGATGTAAAACTTCATTTCATTTCTGATTCTTTCTCAAGCCTGCAATTAAAGTAAGTTATCAAATTAAAAAGTAATAATAGAAATATCAAAGCGAACAGGGTCATATACATTTCCTTTGTAGTTTTCACAGATTCAGATTCCTATCAATATATGTTGACTATTCCGTGAATGACAACCAACAGAAACTCAGATTTATATAGATTTTAATTCATCTCATTGTTTTGTTTTTGATTTTCTAATATTGAAACGAAAAATTGAAAATCTTCATATATTTGTAGATTTTCTTTTTCATTCTACAACCCATGTCGAAACAAAGTCAAACTTATTGATTTTCTTACAATATTGGAACGAAAAAATGAAAATCTTCAGAAATTTGTAGATTTTCTTTTTCATTCTTCGCCGCAAGCCAAAACAATATCAAACATTTTGAGCTTATAATAAAGCTGGAACGAAAAAATAAAAATCTTCAGAAATTTGTAGATTTTCTTTTTGAGCTTATAATAAAGCAGGAACAAAAAAATAAAAATCTTCAGAAATTTGTAGATTTTCTTTTTCATTCTACGTCGCAAGTCAAAACAATAGTTTATTTTTCATGTTTTTGATTTTCTAATATTTGACTGAAAAAATGAAAATCTTCAGAAATTTAAATATTTTATTTTTTAAACTTTTTGATTGAAAATTGGTCTACAGATATGTCAAATTATCCATTATATGAAAAAATAAAGATTTTTAATTTCATTACAAATTTCTATAATTTATTTGAACAATTTTTTTTTCAAATGATTCTTCCTCATACGATTTATTTTCATTGGGTTATGGGATATTCAAATTGAGCGAATAGGAAATCTAAAGTGTCAATATTTTGAGACCTGTATGGTGCTTATTTATCAGAAATTTAAGTAGAATGTAAATTAGGGTGAGTAAGGTTAAGTGTTAATGGTTAATGCTGGCAATGACAAATAAAACGTTGCAGTACATAAATTTCTGATAAATATACAGCATTGAGTACCAAATAAATATTCCTGACTTCATTTTGGACATCATTAGAAGGAATCATTTGATGAGCTAAATTTGCAAAATACTTTTACCAAAAAAATTGAAAAATACATTTCTTTAAAAATTTCAAATAACGAAAAAGCTGACAAATCTGATTCAAAATTAGACTAATTCACAAAATGTTTGATAAAGGTTTTTTTCAAGAAAATGATTTCTTTAAAGGTTGTACAAGTTTTAAAAATTTTCAAAAGTAAATTCTCCCACCCCCTTCCAAAAATGTTCTACTGAGAATTGTGTTTCTGAAATATGTTGTCATCAGTATGAGATAAATTGTCAATTAAAATCTGTACAAGTAAGATAATTCTGTTAATCGCAATACTCTTTCACAGAATGGCAAAATCGCAAGCAATCATTGTAGTGGACTCCTCAAAAGAAAAGTACTGTGGTGTCTTTTGAAAACAACTGCACATAGTTCACATTATATATTCAAAACGATAAAAATAACACAAAAATATATTCTATTCAACTTCAACTATTGGTTGTAGCAATAATCCATGTCGCTTAAAGTTAGGAATTTCTAACGTCTGATAAAATCCACTGGGACATTACCTGGAATTTCCCTTATCCTAAAGAAATTGTTTTTCTACTTGGAATTAACTTCATGTACAGTGACTAAAACACTGTCCACATGAAATCAACCCTTATAAGCTTTAAAGAAATGCCAAATCTTTTTTTGATTTTTAAAGTAAATTTTTTTAATGATTCTTGAAAATTGAAAAGGAAAGCTACTAAATAGAGATTTATCTTTCTCTAAAAACATTCATTCTTTGTGTCTTATATGATACACAGCTCATCAGATCATAGCCACAGTGGGGAATAAGACTTGAATTGGAAATAGACTACTTAATAATTTTCATTATGCTACTTCTTCATATGAAAAGTTCATCAGCTGCTACCAATGTATTGCCAATGTGTTTACATTTACGTTGTGCTTGGTTTTTATTATCATTAATATGACTGAAAACAGATTAAATTTGACAAAATATTGATTAGAATTTCTTAATGCCCTAAATCTCAAACATTTTTATACCTTTTCTGCTCCAAATTATTCTTTTTTACCAAAAAGAGTCAATAGGGAAGTGAAAAATCCAATGAGTGAATCAAATTGATATTTTTACATAGCCCTACAATTTAAATGAACCAAGTCAGCTGAACACATGAAAACTGAGAATAATTAGGAAATATCTGGCACTAGTCTAGTTTTGATCCCCCTGAAGCAAGGTATAAAATATAGAATGTCATTTGATTTTGTGAAGATCTAATCTGCGACCGTAGGACTTCATGAACACACCTACTCAGAACCGCCCTGCAGTAATAGTGGCCCTCACACCTACCACATGCTTGCCTTCAGTGGCCATACAGGTCACGCCAGCCCCTATCCAATTTAGTAAAAATAACATCATCAATCTGATAGCCATTGCTGCAGAAGGTGAAAGCCTAATATATAAGACTGATATCTATCCAGTTAAAGCCAAAGTTAGTTTTTGACAACTCCCCTTATCCTAAAGAAGTTGTATTCATAAACAAAGCCCCTGTTGAACTTGGAAATACACTCATACTTGAAGTTGACTTCATGTTTAGTGACTAAATAACGTCAACATGAAATCAACCTTTATAAATCTAATGAGCTTTTAACATTCACTCTTTACGTCTTATATGATACACAGCTCATCAGATTATAGCCACAGTGGGGGATAAGACTTGAATCGGGAAGAGAAAATTTGGCCAGACTTCCCTTATAGCCTAAAGAAGTCATCTTCTCTCTTCAAACAAAGCTTTTAATATTGACTGATATATGTATAAGATCACATTCACACAATTACTGAAAAGTTCAACAGGCAGCATAAATAAACCCAATAGATTCTCAGATTCAAGGAAGCTAGCTACACAGGACATGTTGAGGCTTCTCCAAGCCATGTTATTTATAAAATATCACACATAAGAAATGAAATGGAGTTTTACAACCTGCTTTTCATTACACATTAGAACTTTTTGCAATTACATGATTAAAAATATATCTGTAGAATTAGACAATAAACTTTTAACGCAATGGTTTCAGAGCATCAAGAAACTCATTCACAACAAATTTAGATCTTGACATCATAATTATTTATAATCTGACCAACAATTGTTGCCTCTATATCCAAACATAAATCAATAGTTTTTAAACTCAGTCATAACTTATCTACAGTTGGAAATTGTTTGCATGTTATATTTACTAAATCCTCAGAACAATGCAGGAATAACTTAATTTACCTGTTTTGAAAGTTAACTTAAAAATTGATTTTGTGGCAGGTGTGGTGCCAAGCAGGGTATGCATACTCTTCTAGACACCTGATACCACTTTTCATTATGAAACATATACTCATTAATTGATATTCTTCCTCAAGTTCATTAGCTGCTACCAATTTATTGCCAATGTTTACATGGATTTCGAGATTTGTTTTACAGTTGGGATCATTCGTGCTTTGGTTTCATTTTATTAAAACTTGTTGGTGTTACATTGTTCTTGGTAAGAAAAAATTTAAATTTAGTATTATACATTTTCATAATCTAATTGAAATCAATAATCAATGGAAATATGAGCAAAAAGCAAAAACTGACAGTGTATTGTTCTAATAGAGATTATTATCAGCATTGGAAGCCTTAACGGAATATATTATTACTATCAGACATATTGCACACATATTATCGTTACTCTATTATCTTATAATATCATATAGGAATTAGATTTAAATTCAATATTTTACAAGAATGAGTATTTTCTTACCTATTTTTCATTTTTTAAGCTTTCATTAGTTAATTCTAAAACCAAAGACTTTATGTTTAATTCAAGTTCTAATCATAATTGGTATAAATATGACAATTTTAATTGGGATAAAAATAATAATGGGGAAAATGAAAATATTAAAACAAAAAAGAATTGTGAATAGTATCTCAGGTAGAATATAGCACCTGGTCAGTGACTTTTGGTATATCTACCGTCTGATAAAATCCACACGGACAAAAAAAAAAATGATTAGCATTGCCTATTATTTTGTATTAATTCTAAATATAATATGGATAATAATAATAATGGGGATAAAAATAATAATGTAAAAAAAAAGTGAATAGTATCTCAGGTAGAATATCGCCGTTGTCCAAATACTATTGTTATAGCAAGATTGTAGCCGCACTTGAAGTCGGATATAGAAATATCTACCTTCTGATAAAATCCACTGGGACAAACCTAATCATGGCACTCCAGTCTTGATTTGATCCCGCTCAAAGAATTGAAAAAATGAATAATGTCAGATCTATAAGGTTCTAATCTTTGCCGTAGGACACATCACACTCCTTCGAGGATCATGTAGCAAAATGGTCCCCTCACCTACTACATGACCACTTCCAGAGGTGCACGCCGACCGTCCATCCAATTTAGCAGTTTTCTAATCTTTGCCGTGGGACACATAACACTTCCTTCGAGGATCATGCAGCAAAATAGTCCCCTCACCTACTACATGATCACTTCCAGAAGTGCACGCTAACCGACCATCCAATTTCGTAAATGGCAATACCCAATTCATCCCTACAGTGAGAGAGGTTTTTTCTAAAGTAAGACTTTACAATTATTGCCATTTCCTACAATTTGGACAACTCCCCTTATCCTAAAGAAGTTGTTTTTACAGTGAAAACTTCCTGATGACCTCACAAAATACATACATACTTGGAATTTACTTCATGTTCTAAAACACTGTCCACATGAAATCAACCTTTATAAATCTGATGAGCTTAAAGCAAGTGCCAAATTTGTTTTAATTGGTAAATTGAACATTTTTAATATTTCTTGTAGATGGAAAGTTGATTTTTCTTAAAAGTGAACAGCATCTAAAATTATCTTTGGCATTTCTCTAAAAACATTCATTCTTTACGTCTTATATGATACACAGCTCATCATATTATAGCCACAGTGGGGGATAAGACTTGAATTGGGAAGAGAAAATTTGGCCAGACTTCCCTCAGAGCCTAAAGAAGTCATTTTTTCACTTCAAGCAGTTGGATAGAAAGAAAGTATCAGATAGATAAAAACGCATTCTCACTTAACTTAGGTTCATAAGGAAGTGAAAATAGCCAATTGATGAATCAAATTTTTACTTATTATTTTCTATTCTAAAATAGTCCTACTTTTTAACCTTAATTCCTATTCTTAATTTAGTTTACTTTATTCTCAATCTTAATTCAGTTTACTTTATTCTCAATCTTAATTCAGTCTACTTTATTCTCAATCAGTCTACTTTATTCTCAATCAGTCTACTTTATTCTCAATCAGTCTACTTTATTCTCAATCTTAATTCAGTCTACTTTATTCATATTCTTAATTCAGCTTACTTTATTCTCAATCTTAATTCAGTCTACTTTATTCTCAATCTTGATTCAGTTGACTTTATTCATATTCTTAATTCAGCTTACTTTATTCTCAATCTTAATTCAGTCTACTTTATTCTCAATCTTGATTCAGTTGACTTTATTCTCAATCTTAATTCAGTCTACTTTATTCTCAATCAGTCTACTTTATTCTCAATCTTAATTCAGTCTACCCTATTCTCAATCTAACTTAGTACAACTTAATTCAGTCTACTAAATTCTCAATCTTAATTCCGTCTACTTTATTCTCAATCTAACCTGGTACAACTTAATTTCTATTCTTAATTCAGCCTACTTTATTCTCAATCTAACCTGGTACAACTTAATTTCTATTCTTAATTCAGCCTACTTTATTCTCAATCTTAATTCAGCCTACTTTATTCTCAATCTTAATTCAGTCTACTATATTCTCAATCTTACTTATTTCCTATTTTGATATAGCCCTACTTCTGTACTTTTTCTATTCTTAATTCAGACTACTTTATTTTCAATCTTAATTCAGTCTACTTTATTCTCAATCTTAATTCAGTCTACTTTATTCTCAATTTTAATTCAGTCTACTTTATTCTCATTCTTTATTTCAGTCTACTTTATTCTCAATCTTTAACCCTTTCCATGCGTATGACGCCATATGACGTCATACAGCTGACGACACAACTTGCGGAAGACGCCATATGACGTTATTTGTTTGAAGACATTGCTGGCTATTATAAAATGTTGATAAAAGCTTGGATTTATGACTGAAAAGTAAATACACTTTGACAAATGACGTAGCGGGAATTCCGGTATTCAGCCCAGTGATTGGTTAGAGATATTGACCTCATTAACATAAGTTATTTTAGTACAACTGTAGATGACGAAAGGGTTTTCCGAGGTCAGGTAAACGGAATCAGGACTGTTACTGAGTCGCACCATTACTTAGTAGGACCAATTTTTTTTTTATTACTGAGTCGGACCAAAGATATTTTTCTCCCTACCGACCCGGACCACTTTTTTTCTAGAAAAAAAAAATTTGACTAAGATTTAACTAAATTATTTTTAGCTTTGATTGGACCACTTTTGTAAACAAATTGAAAGTAAAATTGTATAGATAACTCTTGCGTAAGACTCAAACAATGTTGAAAGACGAGACATTTGGTGGTCATTTGTAAACTTTATTTTATAAAAATTCCAATCAAAAAATATTTTCCAGTACAGTACATGTATAACTCAATTCTATATTCTCTGCATGATCACGTGGACAACAGGTGTTTACAGTTATCTTTGATCTCATGCCTCCGAGTTGGTCTGAGTTGGTTATAAAAATTGTGTTTAGGTCCGAACCAGTAATGGTCCGACACGGTAATGGTCCGACATTTCTTACCGATAGTGATAGTGCTATAATTGGAGCTATATGGAACGAGTAATGTCTATGTAACGGACAAAATTTGGTGTTATTTTGACGTCACTGACAAAAAGATTCATTCATGGTATGCAGTAAATAGCATCACAGGAGAATTCTGCATTCAATTATCTTCATTTATATACCACTTATAACTAACTGGGACCATTATAAGCAAAGTTATACTGATTTGACGTCATGTTATAGAAATGGTAATTATTAATTCCGCACAGAACGTCGACGTGACGTTATAAAATTACGCATGGAAAAGGTTAATTCAGTCTACATCATTCTCAATCTTAATTTAGCTTTCTTTATTCTCAATCTTAATTCAGTCTACTATATTCTCAATCTTACTTGGTACAACTTAATTCAGTCTACTTTATTCTCAATCTTAACCAAATAACTTTAATTTATTCTATTTGGAACATTCCTTACTTTGATATGAATACAAAAATTTTAAAAGTCAAATTTAAGTGTACTTACCAAATACTTTTTGAGGTACAACAGTTTTAACATCAACCAATATTCCAAACTACCATGTTACCCCTGGCATACAACACCTATACAAACCTATAAATACAAATATAGCAGTTATTTTCAGTTGGGCTGGGTATCGATTACCAAATTGAAATTGATTATCAATATCTGGTATTGAAGAAAAAAAAAACTGAAAATTTAACTATGAATTTTAATCAATTATGAAATTCGATAATCGCAATAAATGCCCTAGGCCTATTTTCAGTTATTAAAAAAAAACCAAAGCTCACAAAAATTTTCTTTGCTACTTCAGACTAAACTGAGGGCTATTGTCACTATTGATACATACTTGCAAGTCATGTCTGACAAGATTATCAGGTGTTTTACAAACAATATAAATGACTTCATTTTGAATTAAATAAAGAATAAATAATTAAACTAAATGAACTTTTTACAAAAACTGCCTCGCATCAGACCAAATTTTCAAATTCAGGCAGGCCCATTAAAGATCCACCCTTAAATCAAACTATAGTAGCTGAATACTTATCTTTTTTTTCAACTTCAATAAATAAGTCTTCATTTCTTCATCAAAAGTTTTTTCTGCTTTCATAGCAACAAGAAGTGAACCCTGGGACATCTGCTGACTGAATGAGGCTGTATACTGTAGTTGTCAACCTGACTATAACCCCTGAATTCTACTCACACCCAACTGGGGTTAAAATATCTTAGTCTCCATAAGTTTTAAAACAAAAGACTGACAATAGAGTGAACACTTTTCATCCCTTGGTCATAGTTTTAATCTTTTATCAAGGATCAAATTGGTAATCAAGACTAGTTCCCATTGTTTACAATCAGTATTGAGCTACTACACTAAAACTTTAAACTTAAAGGTGCACTATCATATAAAAATTTGTTTTTAACTTTCTTCTCCTTGGATTTTTGGTCTAGTTTTAGTTTGGTCAAAGATCAATCTGGTAATAAACATAAGATTCAATTGCTTCTGATCAGTATTAATAAAGTGATTTAAAGGGCATCAATAAAATGTTTCCAAATCTTCACTTTGTGTATTCAATCTGTGATAAAAGATTTAAGTGGTACTCTCTTTTAAAAGAATAGGCAACTTGTCTGGTATCATAACTAAATAACAGATTACCTGTATAATCTGATAAATCCAGAAAACTACCTCATAACTACCACAAGATATACAAAATATTAAGTGTTTTATTAAAGGGGAATGTTCGGCATTTTCCAGGATCGATGTGGGCCTTGAATTTATGCAAATAGCCTTCAGATTTACTAGATCTGTCCAAACATAGCTTGCCAGGAAAGGTAATATATGCCCATTGGCAGCTTTGACTTTAAACAAATTTGACAGTTACATGAAAAAATATTCAACCTTCAGTCATACACCTCTTTTGAAGTTTTTGTGATAATACTGAACAATATCATCAAAATCCATCAAGAATTATGTATTCTAGAGTGTTAACGAGCCAAAAATTTAATGCAATTTCAAGATCAAAGAAAACTAGAGCCACATGTGGCACAGAGTGGGACTTTGCAAATGTGCAAATTGCTAAGGGAAATTTAAAAAAAATGGGCCCAGAACGTAAATCCGAAGTGTCAAAGAAGTCGACAACTTTTAAAAAATTTTAATTTTTGGAAAGGTTGTGAAACCGGAAGTAGTCACCAGACCTAACATTTGAACATAGCAGCTGAAAACCTTTATCAATAACCTTCAACCTACTGAAGGTCAAGGTCACTCAAGGTCAAATTTACGAGAAACAAGTGTTTAAAATTTGGAAATGCATACAGTAATAACACCAGAAGTTGACGCTAGACATCAAATATGAAAGTATAAATGAACAGCCAAAGTCAATGACCTTTGATCCTAAAAAGGTCAAGGTAAACAAAGGTCAAGGTCAATAACGTTTTTTTTTTTTTTTTTAACCTTGTTACCTTGTTTGAACTACAAAGCCGAAATCAATGAGCCTTTAACATAAACTGACTAAAGCAATGCTGTAACTGTATGCAATGTCATTTTTTGAAAACAATTTAAACTTTACCTTTTTTTGGGATAAACAAAATTTTGACAAAAACAAAATTTTACCCGGATGTGCCACGCCCACATCAGATTTTTTATGTGACTTTATTTATATTAATTATATCTGACTATGGCAAAATTATCAAGCCTTTGCATCTATTGGTTAACGAGATATACAATCATAAATGTCAAAAAAGGTCAAAATCTATAATCGGAAATTTTGAAATTGATAAACCTCGTTCCCTTTTTTGAACTATACAGCAGAAATAGCTGAAATTTTGATATAATTGAGTTAAAGTAATGAGGTTGGTGTGTGCAAAAACATTTTTCAAAAAAATGCAGTCTATTTTGATTTTTTCCAGACAACAAAATGTACACAAAATTGAAGTTTAACCCGGATGTGCCACGCCCATGTCAATTTTTTTTTGATGGATTCATTTATATGGGCTATGTTCACTTATGTTCCAATTTTCAAGCCTCTAAACGTAATGGATCATAAACTATGCATATATTAAAGTCAAAAAATTCAAAAAATCGGGTCAAGGTTTTCAAAATTACAAAAATTTAAAGAAAACTAATTTTGCATTACAATACATTGTGATATATCGTTCGAAAGAGCTCATGAAGCCCATTCAGAATATGCAAAAATGAACTCTCTAGGTTAATTAGGTCACCTGTAGGAGCAGTACGAAGTTGCGAATTTGGCTATTTTTGGACACCTATAAAACCGGAAGTTGATACCGGAGGTCAAATATTAAAGTATGATCAGGTAGCCAAGGTCGATGACCTTTGACCTACTAAAGGTCAAGGTCATCAAAGGTCAAGGTCACGAGATATAAGCCTTCAAATATTGAAAAAATTCAATTGCAAATTGCAAAAAAGCAAAATCGAAATTCAAAAATCGGCTTCCTGAGAATTCCCACAATTTTTATGTTCTTTCATTTTACACCAAAATCATTCAAATCGGACCAGCCGTTATGTCGGAATAGCAAATGTGATGTTTCAAGAAAATCAAAATGGCGGCCAAAGTTCTACTTCCGGGTTAAATTTTATTTTAATATCGGCTGTAGAATTACTTTGGCTACAGCTCAACAAAATTTCGTTGAATTTCATAAATATCACCGGAAGTTATTAAACCGGAAGTGAAAATCGATTTTCCCCTTTAACCGGAAGTGGCACAAAACTTTTGAATACGTCAAATTGTTTATATTAGTGACATGCATCTTTCATTAAAATTTCAGATTGATCCGGAAAAAACTCAAATTTAGTCAAAAAATCTGAAAATCGGCAAAAAAATTTATGCTACGAATTTTCGAAATTTGAAATTTTTTAACTTTAGTGGTATCAGAATTTAGTCACAGATACCAAAAATGAAAACCCGAGCAAAATCGGCCCAAAAATGTAGCTTCCAGAGTCGAAAAACCTGTTTTTGCTAATGTTGCAATGTGCAAATTGCACTTTTGCAAAACTGTTTCAATTTATATTTATTAACGAGGTTGCCACAGGAGAAGGTCAACAAAGGTAGAAATGTTTCTAAAGCAGTTGAATCCTTAGCTGTGTGCCCACAATAATTCACATTAAATATTTTTCATTTTTGCTGATTTTCAATAGGGTTTATCCTTAATAAACATTATTAGTAAGTTTCGTCAAAATCAATTGGGATCTGTAGAGTGTTTACGAGCCAAAAATCGAAAACGTTTTCAAGAACAAAGGCAATGATTCATAGTAAATATTTTTTGATTTTGCTGATTTTCAATAGGGTTCATTCTAAACATTACCAGTAAGTTTCGTCAAAATCCGTCAAGAATTGTGCCATGTAGAGTGTTTACGAGCAATTGTGGATGGACAGACTGATCGACAGACATGGGTGACAACAATATACATTTCATGTGGGCGTATAAAAAATAACATTATCATCACAATAAATATCAACAAAACCTAGAAAAGATAGCTTGCCAGGCAATGTAATATTTGCCCACTTGCAGCTTTGTTTGAAAAAGTACATCAAGCTGTAGTCATAAACATACATTTCATTCAGAACTCATTCATCAAGTTTAGTCAAAATCTTTCTGCCTTGTAGAGTGTTTCTTTGAGCTAAAAAATGGCAGAAGAAGGGCAATAATTCATATCAAATATTTTTCGATTCTTTTGATTTTAAATAGGGTTCATCCTTGGGTGAAAATAAACAATTTCAGCACGTTTCGTCAAAATCCGTAAAGAATTGTGACTTGTAGAATGGAAACAGGCTAAAAATTGAAAATTATATGTATAAGCAACATGTCTGTAAAAGGTCTCCAGGGTTCAATCCCGGCATGGGTCGAGTTGATACCTTCGGATTTTTCAACCCGGTTTCCCCCTGTCAGTGATGCAGGTTGGAGGGGCTGACATGGAAAAAGCATCTAGTCGTTCGAATGGGACAATAAACCGAGGTCCCATGTGCTATTGGCTGTGCACGTTAAAGATCCTTCGACAGTTGGAAATTGAAAATAAGAGCAGAATAATGCCGCCGTCCTGGCAAAATGTTCCTCATTGCACACTGCATGGCGTTTGTCTGTACTCAATTAGCCCATATAGGTGCAGAAAAGTAGGACGTAAAACTCCATTCATTTCATTTCATTTGTAAAGTGTCTAAAATATGTCACATTATGCTATGAAATTTAAAATAATGTGTTGGAAAAAGGAAAATCAATCTCTCCATTTTCTTCCAAATCTAACAAAAATGCTGCTCCATGAGATTATGAGTATTCAAAGGGTGAATTTTTTTCCATAGCATCTATCTCAAATTACAATTAAAATTTTCTTATTTAATGTTAAACAATCTCTTAAGGCAAGGTAATATACGCCCACTGACAGCTTTGTTTGAAAAAGAACATTTGGCAGAAAACAGCAACCATCAAATATTCAACTGTAGTCATAGGCCTACATTTCGTTCAGAACTTTTAAGTGTCGTCCAAACATTTTTTTTCTCGATTTCATCAAAGGCTCATCATTCATCAAGTTTAGTCAAAATCCTTGTATGTTTATGAGCTAAAAACTAAAATATTTTTTGAACAAGAAGGACAATAAGTCATTTAAAATATTTTTTGATTTTTGATGGGGTTTATCGTGTGACAATAAACTATTTCAATAGGTTTCATTAAAATCTAATCGAAAAAGAATTGTGCCTTCTAGAGTATTACAACCTAAAAATCAAACGCGTTTTTAAGAACAAGGGCAATAATTCATTTTTTGATTCTTTTGATTTTCAATAGGGTTCATTATCGGGTGATAATAAACAATTTCAGTAAGTTTTGTCAAAATCTGTAAAGAACTGTGACTTGTATAGTGTTAACGAGCTAAAAATTAAACGCGTTTTAAAGATCAAGGGCAATAATTCATATTAAATATTTTTCGATTCTTTTGATTTTCAATAGGGTTCATCCTTGGGTGAAATAATAAGCAATTTCAGTAAGTTTCATCAAAATCCGTAAAGAATTGTGACTTGTAGAGTATTAACAAGATTAAAATTGAACGATTTTAAAGAACAAGACAAGGGCAATAATTCATATAAAATATTTTCGATTCTTTTGATTTTCAATAGGGTTTATCCTTGGGTGATGATAAACAATTTCAGTAAGTTTCGTCAAAATCCGTAAAGAATTGTGACTTGTAGAGTGTTAACGAGCTAAAAATCGAACACGTTTTAAAGAACAATGGCAATAATTGATAGTAAATATTTTTCGATTCTTTTAATTTTCGATGGGGTTTATTCTTGGGTGATAATAAACAATTTCAGTAAGTTTCTTCAAAATGTGTAAAAAATTGTGACTTGTAGATTGTTAACGAGACAAAAATCGAACGCGTTTTAAAGAACAAGGGCAATAATTCATATCAAATATTTTCCGATTCTTTTGATTTTCAATAGGGTTCATCCTTGGGTGATAATAAACAATTTCAGTAAGTTTTGTCAAAATCCGTAAAGAATTGTGACTTGTAGAGTGTTAACAAGCAATTGTGGACGGACCGACGGACATGGGTGACAGCAATATACGCTCCACATTTCATGTGGGCGTATAATAAAATCATCTTACTTGTAAAGGTAGTGATGCTGTTACTGTATGTAGAATATGAAAATATTCTGAAGTTACCTATCAAAAATAAATTGGGAATATCAAAACAAGTGCAAACTCACTGCCATTTTTGTAACAATTTATTCAAAGAAAGATGCAAGTGACCATAAAATATATCATGTCACCAACAGCTAAATGAATATTTTAAATATTTTCAAAAAGAAACTTTTTAGATGTATTGGCAAAAAAATGAATAAGAAACATACTTTTTTCATGACTTGGTCACTATGTTCAATCTCTTCACGAACTCTAGCTAAATATTCCCCCTACAAAAATAATATCAACATTCAGAATACAATAACAACAAATCTAGTGCTGTTCCAAACATCATTTATTTTCGAAAAGTTGGCTTAAGTATTTACTTAGACGGACAAGTTGACTCTAAATTATTTCATATTTTATTGACCGACGACCATGTATGTTAATATCATGAAATTTTGTATACGCAATGAAGTCATTGGTATTGGGTGATTTCAAACATTATTTTTGGTAAAATTCTTTTGATTGGCTTAAATTTTCAATGATTTGAGACAAGTCTTTTGATTGGCGGAAATGTCCAATAACAATTTGGTTTCTATAAAATGGTGTCCATCTTTCTAAAAAAAGAGACCACACTTGAATATTTTAACTTAAATTACAGACAACAAATAGTGGTTTATTCTGTCGAAAAAAGGCTGGAATGGAGCTGACCTCATAACATGCAAGAAATCAGTCATTTTTTAGAGAAAAAACCTCAAGGAAAAAAAATATTTCAATGTCTTTCTTTGATGAAAAAGCATAAAACTAAGTAAAAAGTAAAGTAAATTAACAGTGAATGTTGATCTTGTCAAGGTAAATTAAAAGTATTTACCTTCAATTTCTCTAATTCTTTATGTTTACTGTTTGTTTCTGCTACACAAGCTTTATAAGTGGTTTCTGCTTCTGCTGCCTGTAAAGAGATATATATATAATTTATGTGTCATTCTTCCAATCAAGTTATATCTATATAATAATATGATATTACGTAGTGTATACTTGCAGGGATGTTTAAAACAGCATAAAGATATTTCTGACTTATTATCATCTGAAAAATGCAATGAATAGTTGAGATTGAGCTATTTTAACTGGGAAGGTATAATATCTAGACATCTATATAAATTTAATATATTTTAATGTTTTTTTTTAGTCAATGACCCTGTTATTACCTTGTGCATAGCCTCCTCTTCCAATTTCTTCTTTTTCTCTAGTTTATCTCCCTCAGCTTTATTAACAGCCAGTCTAGCTCGTTCATAATCTTGTTGACGACTTATATATAGAGATTGAGCTCTATTTAAATTTGATACTGCTTCATGCTGTTAACATAAAAAAGAAAAGTAATGAAATCATCATTAATAACCAACATTTTATAGAAGAAGGCTGATGACCTTGAATAAATCATCTTCACTCATAATTCCAGTCAACCCAACTGAAAATGGTTACGGATAATACGGGAAAAATCAATGCCACGAGGTTTGACCACGGACCAGCTGGGAAAAAGTATCCTTACGGAACCTAAGTTGTTATCCTTGTAAAAAGAAAATGTTTCTCTCTTTCTTTTTTTAACTGGAACTTTTTAAGCTAGTTATATTATGTGTTCAATGCCATCTGATACCTAGCAAAATGCATCAAATTTGAACTGTGAAGTCAATCATATATATATCAAGTGTATTATAAATGTCAAGTTTTCATACAACTTACCATTTTCTTAAATTCCTTCAACCAATTTTCTTTAACAGATTTCCTAACTCTGTCATGTTCTATTTTTCTGGCACTAAGTGGCTGGAAATCATAAACAAATTCTTTAATGACCACACAAAAACTCATTTTACATTACAAAATTTATCTGTTCCCAGAACTAATGAATTTTAGGTAATATAACAGTTGAGCGTTTTAAGAACCATTCCAATGCTGGCTGAACTTGGGGGAGGTAGTCTTAATGTTTCATTTTTGCAGTGCGTTCTAGTGAACGTGTAAAAGTGTACAATGTCCGCCAGTGCACAATGTCCGCCAGTGGAAAATGTCCGCTGGACATTTTGCACTAGTGAAACATGTCCAATGGACATTTTTAACTAGCGATTAATGTCCATAACTAAATAAAGGACAGTTCTATCTAGCGTATTATGTCCAACCCGGACATAAATACCCCCGGACATTATTTTCGCTTACAAACGCACTGCTTTGTTTTCATAATGTATGTTTTTTTTTTGTCTACTTCTGGTCACGCTAATTCGGTATGAAGGGAGCATGCCACACATTATCTCATATAATTTCCAACTATGCCTAACTGCACGGTATTAGGTGAATATAAAATGATGCATTTTCGAAATGACGTATGGCAAATAAGCCCAATTTAATGTTTTTACCATTTTCATCTCTGATTTTCAACCGATTTTGATGGAATTTTTTTTGTTTATTTTATTGTCTTCAAATTGGGTGTTTAAAAACATGCATTTTTAAAACTTTGTTGCTGACTTTTTGAAGCACTTTTTTGACAATTTTTTCAACTTTTGCAATTTTATTTTGATCAATATGAAAACTTACATATGCATAGACATTTTGATGACAAACAAAATGATCTTTTCAAAAATTTTGTATCACTTCCGGTTTTGACGTCATTCGCTTGTAAAGTTGAAATTTCAACTTCCGAAATAATGAAGATATTCAAAAAAATGTTTCTGCAATGTGCTAGTAATCATTATTGACAAAATATGAAATGATAAAATCTGACTCAGCTGTTTCATATCGGCCGCCATCTTGAACTGACTGATTTTACTTTAAATCGAAATTCAGAATCAGGGAATCATCTTATTTGAATAAAAATGATGTGTATGGAATCTACAGTCGATTGCTAACAAAACATGGGAAGCCGATTTTTGATTTACGGTATAGACTTTTTTTTTATTTCCGGTAAACAATTTTCAGTAATAGTCAAATTTTGTAAGGCTCAAATCTGGTCTGGATGTTTTAGATCAGTCGCCATCTTGGAATGACCAATTTTCAAACCGCACAAAAGTTATTGCCCTTGATGATATCTATCTAATGATAGCTTAATATTTGATGTGCTGTTTTAACTTCCGGATAAAAAAAAAACATTTGAAAATTGCATTGTTTACTTTGAAAGAGTTCTGTCACGTGACCTAATTTAAATACGACACAAATTCTTTCTCAGGATTACTATGCTCGATCTGCTCGAGTCTAAACTCAAGGGACTTTTCACTACCGAACAATCACTTACTATTTGACTTTTTACTACCAAATGATTTAATTAAGTTGACTGATTAATTCATTTGTTAAACTCTCACCATAGAAAATGCCACCTTTCAGCTGTGTGTAAAGTATGATGCGCACTGCTCGGTACCGTCATCACGGTTCTATTTTTTTTTTTGGAAACAATATTTTATTCATAAGAGAAATGGATTAGTGAACAGGCTTTCGCTTATATTTTATCAAGGTTGATAAATAAAAAATTTTTATGCTTAAGGAATGAGTTCAATATGATCTATGATGAATGTATGAGGATGACATTATGTCAATATCTTTGCTCAACTTGGACTCAGTGATATTTGTATTTGTTTATTTGATAACAGTTTTTTATCTCTGCAGAAAAATTTTGTAAAATCGACATACCACCTTTTCTAGTAACTCTGACGATATTTTCTTATCAATGGTAAAATTCTCATCTTGAGAGAAATACATAACAATAATTGTGAGCATAAATAAAACTAGAACCGTGATAACGGTACTGAGCAGTGCGCAATTTAAACATTCTTGAACGGTTGCATTTTAGTCCAGCATATATAGATCATGTGACAGAGCTGTTTATAGTTAAAAATCTCAATTTTCAATCGGCTATTAAACCAGAAGTAGACATCGGAAAACACAAAGTAAAACATCATTTGATAGATTTTATCGAGGGCAATAGCTTTGGTTCAGATCAAAAGGTCATCAAACGTCAAGGTCACGAGTTTTGAGCTTTGAAAGTGTTTGCTATTGTTTTTTATTTCTTTAACCGGAAATAGACAAAACTTTTAATCGAAATTAAGAAATCGGCTGTCACCATTTTGTTAGTAATATATTGAAGATGACATAGACATCAACATTATGTAAATCGGATGATATCCTGATCACTTATATCGATTTAAAGAAACTAGTTACTTCCGGGTCCAATTTTATCCTTTTTTTCTATGAATGTTATGTCATTTGATATCTTCAAAAGAATGTGTCGACTCACTTTAAAAATCCACAATTTAGGAACCACGTGTTTTTTCGCGCCAAAAAAGCCACGCAGTTACTTTAGAACAATGAACAAAAATTCCAAATTAAAAAAAAGCAAAATGATTAAAATATCTACTATTATATATCAAGAGGAGATAAAGCATAATAAGAAAAGACGATTTCTCGTGACGTACGTGAATTAGGTTCAAACTGACAATTTTCAAATGGCTATAAAACAAGAAGTAAATATTGGACAACAAAAATGAATTCACCATTGGATAGATCTCATTTCGGGCAATCACTTTTGTTCGGATCATAAGGTCAACAAATGGCAAGGTCACCAGTTATGAGCTTTAAAAGTGTTACAATAATTGCTGAATATCTTATACCGGAAATAGACAAACACCATAATCGAAATTAGCAATTCAGCTGCCCTCATTTTGTTGGCAATAGATTGAAAATGCCATAAACATCAAAATTATATAAATCGGATGTCGATTTAAAGAAAACATGTTCATTTCAAGATGGTGGCCAACGTGTTACTTTCGGTTACGATTTTGTCATATTTTTTTCTTTGTTAGTCATGTTCTTTCATATCTTAAGAAGAAATTGTTACCTATCTTATGAAATCCGTAATTCAGATAACACGTGTTTTTTCCCGCCAAAAAACACGCAGAGTTACTATAGAACAAAGAACAACATTCCAAATAGCAATTTTGATCAAAATATTTAGTGTTATATATCACTGGAAAGAGGAGATAAAGCGTAATAAGAAAAGAAGATATTTTGTGACGTGACATCACGTGACAGAGCTGTTCAAAGTTCAAACTAACAATTTTTAAATGGCTATAAAACCGGAAGTAAATATTGGACAACAAAAATGAATACACCGTTGGGTAGATCTCATCATGGGCAATAACTTTTGTTCAGGTCATAAGGTCATCCAAATCCAAGGTAACGTGTAATGAGCTTTGAAAATTTTGGCCATTTCTGAATATTTTTTACCGGAAATAGGCAAACATCATAATCGAAATTAACAAATTGGCTGTCATCATTTTGTTGGCCATAGATTGAAAATGCCCTAGACATCAATATTATACAAATCAGATGATACCCTGTTCACTTCTCTCGATTTAAAGAAAACATGTTCATTTCAAGATGGTGGCCAGCGTGTTACTTCCGGTTACGATTTTATCATATTTTTTTCTTTGTTAGTCATGTTCTTCCATATCTTAAGAAGAAATTGTTACCTATCTTATGAAATCCGTAATTCAGATAACACGTGTTTTTTCCCGCCAAAAAACCACGCAGAGTTACTATAGAACAAAGAACAAAATTCGAAAAAGCAATTTTGATCGAAATATCTAGTGTTATACATTTTTGGAAACAGGAGATAAAGCGTGATAATAATAGAAGATAATTTGTGACGTACATGAATTAGGTCACGTGACAGAGCTGTTTAAAGTTAAAAATTGCAATTTTCTGACGGCCATAAAACCGGAAGTAAACATTGGGCATCTAAAATGATTATGCCATTGGATAGATCTCGTCAAGGGCAACAACTTTTGTTCAGTTCACAAGGTCACTCAAGGTCAAGGTCACAAGATATGAGCCTTAAAAGTTTTGACTATTTCCGAAAATTCTAAACCGGAAATAAAAAAAAAATCTGAATCGAAATTAAAAAATCGGTTTCCCGTGTTTTGTTAGCAATCGACTGTAGATTCCATAGACATCATTTTTATTCAAATCGAATGATTCCCCGATTCTGAATTTCGATTTAAAGAAAAATCAGTCATTTCAAGATGGCGACTGATATGAAATATCTGGGTCAGATTTTTTCATTTCATTTTTAGTCAACGGTTATTTCTAGCACATTTCAAAAAGATTTTTTGGAATATCTTAATTATTCCGGAAGTTGAAATTTCAACTTTACAAGCGAATGACGTCAAAACCGGAAGTGATATAAAAATTTTGAAAATACCATTTAGTTAGAAATCAAAATGTTTATACACCTGTAAGTTTTCAAATTGATTGAAATAAAATTGCAAAAGTTAAAAAAACGGTTAAAAAAGTGCTCCAAAAAGTCAGCAGAGAATGTCTAAAAGTGCATTTATGTTGAGAGCTATTATGTAGACATTAGAATAATGAAATAAACAAAAAAAGTTCCATCAAAATCGGTTGAAAAACAGAGGTAAAAATGGTAAAAAACATAAAATGGGGTTTTCTGTCATATGTCATTTCCGGTTAGACAAAAAACCGCCATTTTACATTCACCCAACACCGAGCAGTTAGATATTGTAGGAAAACATGTGAGATAAGGTGTGACATGCTCCCTTCATACCGAATTAGCGTGACCAGAAGTAGACAAAAAAAAAAAAAAAAGTCATTCTGAAAACAAAGCAGTGCGTTCGCTAGAACGCACTGCAATAATATAAGCTTCACAAGATACCAAGCAAGGTCAATATACACTCACTGGCAGCTTTGTTTTTAAACATATGGCAGAAGCATTTAATATTCAGCCTTTAGACAATAATTTCTGTCAGGATGTTTTGGAGTGTTTACAAACTATGATTTGAACATGTTTTGAAGAACACGGTTAATAAGTGATAATGATCAACTTTGGCATTTCAGAAAAATCCGTCATTTAGAGGATTTACAAGCTTGAGATTTTTTTGATTTTGGGTAGGGCATGTCATTAGGAAATAATTTACATTTCAGTTAGTTTCGTCAATTTATTTTCTTTACAATTTTGCTATTTATTTTGGGGAAAAATTCACAGTTTGTGCTACCTTTTTCACAATATGTAAATTTACCTAGCTCAGAAGGAATAGGGTTAAGGCATTTAATGGCCTTGAATCAATTCTACAGTGATATTTGAATGTAACCTAGAGGTGTTCATTTATGCTTTATCTTCATAATGTGGTGTCATTGAGACTCACTATCAACTTGAAATTCGAGGACTTTTATACAGTATTATGAAAACATGTGCAAATGTTGTCATAAACAAAAATGTGTCATTGCCAAGTGTAATCAAATTTATCGTCAGCAAGTTTCTTTAAAATCTGTCAAGAATTATGCCTTCAGGAATGTTTACAAGATAAAAATCAAACACATTTTGAAGAACAAGGGCAGTAATCAATATTAAATATTTTTCTTTTTTTTTGATATAATAGGGTTTATCCATAGATTAACAAAAAAAAACCTCTACACCCTATATAGAGTGTTGACAAAGAATGGTGAAAGGACGGGCATGCCAATATATGATTCACATTTCATGTGGTCTTATTGTCATGTATACAAGTTTCCTATGGAACAATGTAGTAAAAGAAGTATTAAACTGACCTCTATAAACTGACTTGTCATTAATAGTGATTGTGTTGTTTGACAGTTACTACTTAACTCCATATCCTTGAAAATAAAAATACAGTTTGTAATCATTATATAGATCATTCTTCAATGGCATATAAGAAGCACAAGATATAGATAAATAAGATAATTATATGGATATATACTTCAATAATATTTATTACTTCAATGTTTTAATGTAGTTCTCACACCGTCATCAATATATTCCTGATAACAGTTATAGGTGTTATAGGAGATACGTACTCTCCTATAGAAGCACCATCTTCCCGTGGGCAAGTTATTCTCTTTAACTACCGTACATCTAATACCTTGACATATAACCCTGAGTGAATCTCGGACAATTGCCGATCTATTACAGTGTAACTAATAATAGCAACCAATCAAATGTACTGTAGGATCGAGTTATGGCCATAGAGTTATATATGGCGACTATAACAACGTAGTCTTGGTTAACCAATGAATAAATTTTGCAATTCATTCGACGGCTGGATGATAAGAAATAAATAGCTTGCATACGTAAAGGTCGATTATTTGTGACAGAGGTTTTCATTGGTACGTGTAGGATATTGTCGCCAATCAAATTTGTCCGTATTTCTAGTACTATTATCGGTCATGGCTTTTGACGTACATAGTAAAGGAGAAAGGTATGACATTGGGATTAGGGTTTGCAGCATTCCCGGATATCTCATTCCCGGCAATGGGAATGAAATTTATGCTATTCCCGGGATTCCCGAGAATCCCGGGAATCAATTTCAACATATAAGAGCTAGTCAAACTAGCAACCGTTACAAAAATATAGGACATAATAGCTAAAGCTATCTATGTAGTTTCATATCAAATTTTATTTTCATATAATTCGCAATATTTAAGAACAATTTTTGAACCCAAATTACCTCTATGCAAATAGGTTTTAGTATTGATTAGTGGCAGTAGAAGTGGATCACGTTACCGACGAATCTAACCAATGTTTTAGAAAGACCAACGCACACGTGATTTCACCACTAGGCGAGAGCAAAGAAATTTCAACAGATGTCTTGGGTATCAACACCACCACTGCCGTCAGGGGCGGATTAGGGCCAATGGCTGTCAATGGTGAAATAAACGTGAAAAAAATCTATGTTCCCATTCCCGGGAATGGAGTGCTGTTCCCGGGAATGAGTACTCGCCAGAAACTCCGGGAATCCCGGAAATTCCCGGGAACAGGAATCCCGGGGTACAAACCCTAATTGGGATGATGTAGAAGCACTGGCCTAGGTCACAAGTAAAGACTATTGATTTCGTCATAAAAACTTAATAAATTTAGATAAAATACATTTTTTACTAATTAATATTCAATGATATAATATTATTTCTGGAGAGAGAAATATATAACTTAAATTTCAATGCAATTGTTTCAGGGAGTTGATGAAAGTGGTTCTAATTTACCACATTACTAAAGTTTTTATTTCTTTTATAAGCAGTGACCAAACGTTTAGTATACACGTTAGGGAATTCATCTTGCAGTTCATTATAGAAGCGTTTGACAATGACAGAAGCATTTTTAGCTGTAGTATTGTAGGTTGCCACGAAAGGTATGATATGGTTGTCATGCTGGATATTAAGGTTGTTAGGTATATAACTGTTTGTAGTTGATCTATCCTGAAACTCTCCCTTTGCAATCGCTTGGTTTTTGGTTTGATTAATGTAGGTACAGACACTTTTTCAATAGGCTTAACAAGAAGATCTTCAATGGAATGATTGGGTAAATTGAAATGATTCGCAATCGGTCTATCTTTCTTATGGAGTATATCAAAGCGATGACCGCTAAGACGAGTACGCAACGCGTTTTGAGTTTCGCCAACATATTGAATTTGCTACACAGTGTGAGACCTACATTAAAACATTGAAGTAATAAATAAAGAATTTTATATCCATAGAATGTCTTATTTATTAATTATACAGATCCTTCACCTCCAACTCAATACACTAGACTTGTAGTCCTTCAACATTTTGTCGAAGAAAGTTGTTATGAATATAATTGTACTGGTAAAGAAAGTATAATATATACTAAAATAACTTACTTGTGTCAGTACAGTACAATATACTGATTGGAGTGGTAAAAAACCCTAAAAATAAATGACAATATAATAGAAAATAGATTATTTATCAAAATTATGAATAATAAAAATGTTGACAAATCCAAATAAAATTCTGAAGAGTATGTCTTGCCATTTAGACAACATTTGCCACAGCATTAACGAAATGTGCTTCAGTTGACAGATCTCAATTGTCCATATCATTGTAAAAAATGTCAAAATCTCTGTTGTTTTCACTTTTAATTTAATTAGGCAAATTTTCGCATATACAAGATGAATTGTATGAATAATAAAACACTGTAACTGCATGATTAATGAAAAATTTCCATTTCTTTAACAAGGATATAGTGAATGTGACCCTGTAACAGAAAGTTAATAATACACTCAAAATATAACCTTTCATAAAAAAAAAAAAAAAAAAATGAAAGTGTATACCTCATCAGCTAAGTTTTGTTTGGTTGACTGTACAATTTTTTGAAGGTTTCTGGAATACTCCATTTCTAAATTACAAAAGATGAAATTTAAAAATTAGATCATAAACCTAATGTAATGAAGAATGTACCAAATACAAATAATTGGCTATATGTACATCTGAAAACAGTTGCAGAGAGACATCAGGAATGTAGTTTAGAGTTAATCACCATGGTTTAACCAGCAGCTTTTTCTACAGTTGTTTGAGAGTCGCTTAAGGTTTTATCAACTGGCAGTGCACGTGCCACTTGTGGGGCATTGCAACTGTTAAAGTGGCGAGCAACAATGGTGTGAAAATTTTTTTAAATTTGTAGTGAAAAAAGCAGAAAATAATAAAACATCACATCGGACAACTTCGCCTCTTTGATTTATACCCCCAATATACGGAATCCTTGAAATTTTCACTTAATGAACACACTTCCAAAAAAATGTCATACATTTTCCATGTTCAATTTCACCACGATGTAAATTATCACATTAACCAGAATGGTCTATCATTGAAAAGGGAGGTTTTGATACATCAGCTTGTTTCAATAACTTACTCCCTCCCCTACCATCCTACCAAATGAATCAATATGTGGCACTTCTTGCTAAGTATCATAACCAAAGTGGCGCCTCAAGAAATAATCTTGAGAAGGCCTGGTCTATCAGCTGATTCACAGAGGTGTATCTGATTTTGAGGTATTTATGAAAGGAAATAAATAACTTGCACAGTTATAAAGTATCTATATCCTCGGTTCCCAACCTGGGGTACAATAAACACCACAGAAGCCTTTCAGACAATTTTAAAAAGTAAGAAATAGTTAAAATATCAAACTCCATCAACCAACAAATATCCTTTGACTTTCATGTTAGCTCTAAATGTTACTATTAGAAGATGTACCAACGGATTGCTTGAACAAAATAAGGGTACGAAGAGTCCAAAAGGTTGAGAACTGAGGATTTAAATTGTCAGTTAATTTGGAAACTGATGTTATATTTTTTTTGCCATGTTATACGACCAAGATCAATACTTAATAACGTTATCTGTATTAGTTTCGAAACATAATATGTAACAAATTCAGAAGTAGTATATCAATATATCTTTGATCTGCTTTAAACAGTATATCTAGAAATAAACATCTACTTACCCAACAAGGCTTTCTTCTCAATATAACTCATAATGTCTCGAGCATATTTAGACCAGGCTTTGGCTCTCTGAAGAGCAAGGTCTAATCCAGCTTCAACCTGAACTAGAATACTGTCCACATCATTTTCAAACAGAGGTGCTACAATTTAGTAATATACAAGAATATAAAGATCATAATCCAATTTTTTCATTTCCAGCTTTTGTATGTGTAATTTGTATATCTTATATATCTATTTAAACCTCTAGTAATGTGACACATACATGTTTCAGCAAAGCAAGTTAATGAAAGTTGGTTTCAATTCGACCTTTACTCATATTAATGGTTTTGTGCGAAAAATGTCAGAAACCAAAAATTATTGATGATTATTTTCCATCTTATATTTTTTCTATACTAACCAGGCCTGGTATTCTGGAATAGATATTAACACTTTTTTGTCCTAAGGTTTTAACAACATCCTAGGATTGTTTTGAGACCAAGACATCCTAGAGATAAGATTGTTTCCAAAATACGAGACCATGAGATCCTAGAGATAAGACTGTTTCCAAAATATGAGACCATGACATCCTAGAGATAGGACTGTTTCCAAAATACGAGACCATGACATCCTAGAGATAAGACTGTTTCCAAAATATGAGACCATGACATCCTAGAGATAGGACTGTTTCCAAAATACGAGACCATGACATCCTAGAGATAGGACTGTTTCCAAAATACAAGACCATGACATCCTAGAGATATGACTGTTTCCAAAATACAAGACCATGACATCCTAGAGATAAGACTGTTTCCAAAATAGGAGACCATGACATCCTAGAGATAAGACTGTTTCCAAAATACAAGACCATGACATCCTAGAGATAGGACTGTTTCCAAAATATAAGACCATGACATCCTAGAGATAGGACTGTTTCCAAAATAAGAGACCATGACATCCTAGAGATATGACTGTTTCCAAAATAAGAGACCATGACATCCTAGAGATATGACTGTTTCCAAAATAAGAGACCATGACATCCTAGAGATAGGACTGTTTCCAAAATAAGACACCATGACATTTTGAAGAAAAAAATATCATTTGTTTATATCTTTCGTTGGGATTGTAAAGAACCAAGGGATTTTATAAAAAAATTCATGTTTTAAGTGTCCTTCGATGAATGCACAAAATTTATAAATTCTCTTTACAATCTATTCAACTTCATTGAAAGTCTATTCTGAATTAGACTTCTATCTTTAATGTCAATAATTACCTTCAACAGAACCATTAGCACATTCTTTAGCAGCTTCATCACCTCCAGCAGTAGTTAAATTATCAAATGACTACAAAATACAATACAGTAAGACTTTTACAAACATTATCAAAAACTTATCATGTAGAAAAATGATTCAACTATTGAAATAAGTTGAAAGTAGAAATTTCATGTTCTATTTCTATTATCAGTGCTCTACATGACCAGGTCGCATTGTGTTAATGTAACTTGCAAACCTAGATAATTCTGAATTCAAATGGATGAGAGATATTTCAACAGTAATCTGGGAACACTATTAATAATTAGCTTAGCTAAGGAAGAATTAGGTATAAGCAGAATTAAATCTGCTTGGTGGTTCTGTAGTGGATTTGCACTTGTGTTCACTTCTATGTTTTTCTGAGATGAGCTGATGAAGAGGTAGAGCTTGTCATTTTTAACTTGTAACTACCGACACATTCATAACTTGCATGTACTACTCATTTAACTTTCTACCTAGTGACTGATGATAATACCCATTGTTTGTACTGTTTCCTGATAACAAGATAAATAGTCCTTGTTATGTTATTTCATGTTATATTCTTTCAGATAGATATCAAGAGTAAAATATCTGATACTAACCTTAGTTTTACCATCAGAAACAATATCTAGTAAAACATCTCCCATCAAATATTCAGATACACTGTAAATATTCAAATAACATAAATAACACTGGTAACTAGTTATAACAAGATAAGTTGTCTAAAGAATATAAACTATTATTGACCAAATCTGAGAATTCTAATTTTTTGATTTAGTATTCCTTTAAAGATAGAAAATAGTAAAGAATGACTTCTTGAAACAAATCTATAATAGTATACTTTTACAGTTTCATTTAACAGACCAAATGAGATAGACATTATCATTCTTAGAAATACTGTTCAAAAATTAACTTTCAAAGTAAAAAAGTGAACATTGTACCTGCTACTAAAAGCTAGAGCTAACTGATCAATACAATCACAGAAACTACCAACATCTTCACTTAATAAACATTTCTGGTAATCATAATCTATAATACAATAAACAACAACAAACATAGAAATAACATATCATTCTAGATGTGTACAGAATAGTGGTTATTATACTCATAAAAATGAGCTTTAATCTATGTTCAATATCTCAGACAATGGACATTCTACATTCTCTGAACAGCCAACCAATCAGCTGTGGACAAGGTTTCCTAACATATGCATGTACAAAACATAGTAATGCTGATGATTCACTCAACCAACATATTAATAGGCGCTTGGACATCATTATCTACTGCTTCTGGTTGTTGATCAATGTCAAATGTAAATAGAAGAACTTACTCTTAATTTTGGCTATCAGATTTGCTGAAGCAGAGAAGAGATCTGTTGAATGGAGAGCTGGATAAGTTTGTAAAACATTTTTCAGTATCAATAAAACTTCTCCAAGTCGTTCATGAGCTATAACTTTTACTTCTTCATTATCTAAAATTAAAGAAAATTGGTTGAGCACCAAACTCAAATTGATCTTGATAGATTATATCGGGTGTCCCAAAAATAACATCCCCAAGTTTGATGGTAAGTTTCTTAACTGTTGCTGAACCGATCTCTTTTCAAATTCTCACAGATTTACTTCACCATGTCCTTGACAGACCCTGTAAATATGAGAGTCATCAAATAAAAAATTCAATATCAGAGCAAACTACACAATTCAACCTGTGTCCATTGTGCTCTCACCGCATCCATCAATATAATATATTTTCCATACTGAAATGCTCTCACGGATCTCATCTAAAAGTATTTTCTTCCAAAAAACAACCATCCTGCCTTTCAGTTTCTGTTTAAAGGAATACTACCTCTTAGAATGATCCAAAAAATAAGTTCTAAAATTTGGACAATTGGATCAAATAAACCCATAAAACTATGTAATTTTTCATACAATTATAGGTTATTATTGAAAAACGCTTAAAATTTTAGTAAGCGTTTTTCAATTATTATATATAAACATAGTTTTCTAGATTTATTATATTATTTAGGTAATCTGTTGTATAGTTAAGCCACAATGTAATTCCCATGATGAATATATACTCCAATTTTCCAAGTTTGAAAATTTAGATTTTTTAATCATTTTAAGAGGTACTATTCCTTTAATTCCTTTAAAAGGCAACAGTGGATATTTCGAGGGCTAATTGGGTTTTTTAACATATGTACATAACCTTCAGAAGTACTAAATCATGGAAATTGACTAATCTAGAAATTTCTCCTCTATCTATTTTTAAAATAGAAATTATCTCTCCTATATATGACATAATTTTACTAAAATAAAAGTCATATTTTTAGCTTTACACATGGATTTTTGAATGTTAAAATGTAACAGTCTTCTTTGATAACAAAATTCCAAAAACTTACAAAAGTGAGGTATGATTTGAGGTGAGGTATGACAAATGATGAACATGACCCTTAAATAGCAAAAAATACTTTTGGACCTGTATAGACAACATAATCTACTTTCTGACGTCCGTCCTTACCTCTCTCCTCCAAAAAAATGCTCTTTAGTTGAGCAAGGGTATCAGAAAAATCTTTAACATTTTGAGTAAGAGCTATAATATCATCTTGATTCATTATAACTGGAAGTGTTCCACCATGTTCCATACAATCAACAGAGGAACTTTTCCCTTTATGCTTTGTTACAGGCATATCAGCTGAAAAATAATAAATAAATAATAAGCTTCTTTTAAATTCTTTTCTACCACACAACCATTGTGTAGTTTTTTTTTTTTTGAAATGAAGGGAATGAAAGAGTTTTTAAGTGTATAGTGACATTGTTTTATCAATTTGCATCTTTTTCAATTTTCAGTTGGATGTCACTATTGCAAAGGTACTCTCATATCAATAGCCACTACATGTTTTACAATAGTTTCTCTGTATGACTAATTCTTTCAAAAACCTCACCAAAACTGATGTGTACAAAATTATATCTTGGAACAGCTGTCAATGAAGGTGAGATACCAGACTACAATACACTACACAACGCCATATGGGTAGTTCAAAAAATCAAAGGGAACCATTCAGTATTTTCAAAGGTCGATTTTAATCTTAAATAATGTAATTAGCTTTCAAAAATGCTAGAACTGCACGAAAATTGCAAAATCCCTTGAAACATACCTCAAATCAAACTAATTTTCTATATAAAGCATAAACTCACTAAGACTTTCAAAATTCAAAGTCTGTTAGTGCCCCGAATAGCTATATAATTTTGATTTCAGGGAAACAAAATATCTTTGATTTGATATCTGATCTGTGAACATTGAAACGAGTGCGTAAATTACTCTTAGTTTCTCCTACATATTATTTGGGACATTTCTTACATGAAATTAAATATATTACATTTGAGCTTTCACATGTTAAAGCTATCATGTTGTAATTACACTAGAAATAATTATTTTTTTAAAAAATAAGTCAAGCAATTCGCCATTGGCTGCCATTTATACTACAAGCAGTTGCCATACTTGTTGATGAAATATTGCCGCAACCAATCTACTATAAATCCCAGATAAGCCACGCCCATCAGTCAGTTGATTCATAGACCTCAGACTGTCAGCATCGATAATCAACACTCACAGTGAAACCAACCAACCTTGAAACTAACTTGATTTTCAAAACAATACAAATACATATATGTAAAATTACATTTGGTAGCAGCTCCAAATATGATTTCATATATGCACACTGCATCTGAAATTATGAACTTTTAACAATAACTCATTCTGATTGCTTAGTTTTCGTCTATGATTTTTATATCGTTGACATGAAATGTTAAAGGGGAATGTTCAGCATTTCCAATGATCGATTTAGGACTTGAATATTTTTAAGTATCCTCCAAAAGTACTAGAACTGCATGAGAATCATATATTTTCTTCAATTGTATCCCTACCTTAACATTTATCTTTCAATTTCTGTATATGTATTTTCTATATAATAAGTCATAGTCGAACTAAACCTTGAGTTGTATTTTTTACTTTCTGAAGGCTTAAATTTTGTAGGAGAGTTGTGAACAATATTGCAGATAAGATTAGCTAAAAAAAAAATCATATTTTGAGACTAAAATTGAAATATTTGATGTTTGAGGCATTTTATATGTTGATATATTCTCTTTGTAATCTGTTAGATGCACAATGTAAATCAGTTCAAAATATCCACTAAAGTAACTTTGTAGTCGGCTTGAAGTAATTTTATTTGTAATATAGAGAATATAACAACAGATATGTATTCAATATTTGTATATGCTGTAATTATATCATAATTCTTGAATATTGGAAATAATGTTTATTCTATATAGCGACATAAAGATTTTGTGTTTGGAAAATGAAACCATGGCCTCTTTTCATAAGCCTCTGTTATGAGCTATCAATGGTCAATTATTCATTTCATATTGACAATGATAATAATATTCATACAATAAACCAAGGTAAGAATGTTTTATTGTAAAAAGTCCATATATACAGATGCATTGTGCATATATAAGATCATATTTGGAGCTTCTACCAAATGTAATTTGAAATACATGGGTTTTGCATTTTCTTACCTGTACCTCCATTTGTGTTGTTGTGAAAAACAAGGTTTGTTAGTTACAAGGTTGACGGTACCAGCTGTGTATATCAACTGATTGATGGGTGTGGCTTACCTGTTTTTTTATAGTGGGTCATTGGCGACCATATTTCTTCAAGTATGGCGACTGTTAGAAGTAAACATGGTTGCTGTGGCCAATGGCGGATTGCTTTGACTTTTTTTTAAAAAATCAAAATTATTTCTAGTGTAATTACAGCATGATAGCTTTAAGTGCTCACGGTTCAGGTACTTACCTTTTATTAGTAAAGTTACTTAAAAAATAATCTGTTTCAGATACAAAGGGAAGTGTTTTACATCTACAATGTACTTGACCAACATGGAGCACTCCTTAAACCTGGAGGTACTTTGGCATTAAGTTGTTCTTTGTTGGATTTTTTTATGTTTCATGAAAATAGAGTATCCACGCTCTTTCAGTTTTGAGAAAACAATCGAACATGCTTTGTCAAAAATCTGGTGCAAATTCGGTGAAATCATAAAACTTGTGATTTAATTATACCGGAAAAGGTATGTTTTGGGTGAAATGATATACATTTGATATACAGTAAAGAACCTAATTGCGGATTTGTCCCCCTTTAGTGATGCAGGTTAGAAATGAAATAGAGTTTTACATTTTCTGGACCAATTGGGCTACTGAGGAAGGAAGATATGGACATACATCACAGGCAATAATTAAACCGAGTCAAAAGACGAAACAGAGTGTGACCTAATCATAGAACTATAAACTTTTATCTATGACCTATTGCTGCTATCCTGAAAAATATTCTCTCATTCACTCTACCACAGTATGGTCTTGTCCATCTCAATTGACTGGATTTGTTAATCGTGGAAATTTTGTATGTAAAATGCTAGTTCATTTCATTTTTGCAGGCCTACCTATTAATTAGGTTTTATCAATTGTTTTTCCTACTTTAGGTCATTTTATCATTCTTCCAAGTTTACAAATACTATATATCACAGACGCAGAAAGACTGGAACTTATAGACAGTATGGAACACTAATTAATATAAATTAGACTTCTACTCAGTATTTTTTAGTCTACTGCAGTTCTTTAGATTTGTAATAAAGTTTCTAACTTTACGAAATGACCTACTTTTGAAGTAGCCGATCTGCAGATCTCAATCTTTTCAACATTTGTATATCTTAGTTATAGTGTATGATTTATTGTTTAATTATAAATAAATAGGTACAATTAAGTAAAACATCTCTGATACATTTCGGAAGTGAATAAAGAGAACATACGTACATGTATATTCATTATACTAGAAGGTATATTATGGCCTACAGTCACAGTACAGGTATTTATTTATGGCAATCAGGCCAACGCTACACCTTGAAAGTGTTTGAGTAACCTACCTTAGTTAAATTATTTCCTACATTCCAACCTCAATATAATACAGATCTACATCACTTCTACAATAATCCAATAAGGCGTTAAAATGTTGTAAAAGTTTCCCTTCTATCGCCGGACATTTTGAAAAGAATTTAAGATTTGATGAAGTTAAAAAGCTAAAAATAGAAGCAAGGGTGGCAACACTATACATCTCACATACCAGCTACAAATTATATTCTCACCACGTTGGTGAAAACCAAACAAATCTTGCTCGATTTATTCGAAATGTCCCAAATAAACCTACACCAAATGCGTTAACACGACGACCTTACTCACCTAACTTTGCTTAGGCAACCACAATCTGAGGCAATCATTGAAGCGGAAAAACGGGGGTTTTCCAAAATGAAATGCAGTGTGCAATATGATGGGAAAATTGATCAGGGCAGTGGAAGTGTCTTAGGCCTACCCTAACCACCCATATACACACATACACCTTTTGGCCATTTCTTTTTAAATCAAAATATTTTTGTCATTATTATAATTATTTGTTTTTATAATTTCCGAAATCGAGTGGTCAAAATCCGAGTTTTTGTGGTGGTGGATTTTGAAAATGTTGAACCAAGGCTCCCCCACAATGCAGGTGTTTACAATGCAGGTGTTTTTAACGTGCTACACCTGTAGCAAATGTGGTCCAACACAGTTGACATCCTTTCTATGTCAGCCCTGGTCACTTTAAGGGTTAAAATGGTAAGGTATATTTAAAGATGGGCGTATATTGTAGTCGCCCCTGTCTGTCTGTCTAAACCCTATTGAATATCAGAAACATCGAAAAAATATTTTATGAGTTATTGCCCTTGTTCTTTAAAACGCGTTAATGTTTCAGCCATTACACTCTCAAAGTTGTGGACACGATAGAGAGCTGGTTTCTTGGTGGATTTTTATGAAACTTGCTGTGAGTGTTTGTAATCATCCAAGGACGAACCCTATTGAAAATCAGATGAATCGAAAAATATTTCCTGGGTTATTGCCCTTGCTTTTGAAAATATGTTGTGGACACGATAGAGAGCTGGGTTCTTGATGGCTTTTGATGAAACTTGGTATGAGTGTTTGTATTGACCTTGGGATAAACCCTATTGAAAATCAGAAACATCGAAAAATATTTGATGAGTTATCGCCCTTGTTCTTTAAAACGCGTTAATTTGTCAGCTTTATTTATACAAAGTTGTGGTCACGATAGAGAGCTGGTTTCTTGATCGATTTTGATGAAACTTGCTGTGAGTGTTCATAAGCACCCAAGGATGAACCCTATTGAAAATCAGACTAATCGAAAAATATTTCATGGGTTATTGCCCTTGCTTTTGAAAATATGTTGTGGACATGATAGAGAGCTGGTTTCTTGATGGATTTCAGGGGCGGATCCAGGATATTTGAAAGGGGGGGCGTAGATGTAAAATTTAGCCGAGCGAAGCGAGGCGAAAATTTTTGTGACCTTTATTTTGGCTGAAAAACATAGAATAAGTATAAATTGTACTAATTTAACGGTTTCTGACGTGGACCATGCTAACGAAATCTATAGGCGTATTCATTGTACAGTCTAATTTAAAAAAAAAAAAAAAAGACAACGTAAAGGGGGGGCGTACGCCCTCTACGCCCCCCCCCCCCCTGGATCCGCCACTGGATTTTGATGAAACTTGGTATGAGTGTTTGTATTGACCTTGAGATAAACCCTATTGAAAATCAGAAACATCGAAAAAAATATTTGATGAGTTATTGCCATTGTTCTTTAAAACGCGTTAATTTTTCAGCTTTAATTAAAGTTGTGGACACGATAGAAAGCTGGTTTCTTTCATTGGTTGCCAATATAAAAGGTAGTAGGGCGTTTCACACCCAGATAATTCCCGCCCGGACAATTCCCGCCCGGCCAATTCATAACAGGACATTTCGCACCAGGATGATTTGCATCAGGACAACTTCCACCCGAGACATTTCACACCCTGGCACTTTACACCCAGGACGATTCACATCCAGGACAATTGCCACCCGGAAATTTCACACCCGGGCAATTCGCACCCATGACAATTTCTATCCATAAGAATCGCATTCCTGTCTCCTACACAAACAACAATCTACAAGAGGTCCATTCCAATAAAATTCGTAATGTACAAAATCATGCGTAGTTGCCATGGTAGACTATGGGTATCTATGGAAGTTCGGCATAATTTTGTACTTACGAATTGTACTGGAACTGACCCCAGGGTATAAGACAGTGTCGCTAGGTGACTACGCTCCAATATTTCTTACACTAAATGTATGCAATGGGATTTTAACGGACAAGTATTAAAATGGGCCATAATCTGCCTCAAAGTATGACCGGCTGTCGTTTTGGACTTTTTGGCGATTTAATTTATATAACGGGAGCAAAAATGGGTGCGAATTGCCCGGGTGTGAAATTTCCGTGTGGCAATTGTCCTGGATGTGAATCGTCCTGGGTGTGAAGTGCCAGGGTGTGAAATGTCTCAGGTGGAAGTTGTCCTGATGCCAATCATCCTGTTGCGAAATGTCCTGATATGAAATGGTCCGGCGGTAATTGTCCGGGCGGGAATTATCTGGGTGTGAAATGTCCGCGCACGATTATAAAAGTGGGCGTATTACGATTGCCATCGCTATTTTTCACTAAGTCAAGGGCGATAATTCATAAACCGACGACTAGAATCGCACGATTCTCGAATTTATCTGAGTTTTTATCAAGATAAATACACTACCAAGTAAATTTTAACGTTTTATCTTACTAAGTCAAGGTCAAAAACTCATAAACCGACGACTGGAATCGTGCCATTTTCAAACTCATCCGAGATATTATCAAGATGAATCCACATACCCAGTTTCATTCAAATTGGATAAAAACTCTACATGGAATCTTGCATTTTCGAACTCATTCGAGATATTAATATTATCAAGATGAATACACTACCAAGTTTCATTCAAATCGGATAAAAACTCTAGCTTCTATCGCGTACACAAGTTAATTTTAACTAAGTCAAGGGCAATAACTCATAAACCGATTTGGAATTGCGCCATTTTCGAACTCATCCGAGATATTATCAAGATGAATACACATACCAAGTTTCATTCAAATCGGATAAAAACTCTAGCTTCTATCGCGTACACAAGTTAATTTTAACTAAGTCAAGGGCAATAACTCATAAACCGACTCCTGGAATCGCACAATTTTCGAACTCATCCGAGATATTATAAAGATGAATACACATATCAAGTTTCATTCAAATCGGATAAACTTTTATAATGGCAGCCAATTCGTCCGGGGGTTGATAAGAGTAGTCTGTAAATGAAAAATTCTGAGAATGACATTTTCTCTAAAATCAAGGGCAATAACCTTAATATGTTCAATATTTTTTGATCTGTCTGATTTTCAAAAGGGTTTATCCATGGATGATTACAAACATTCACACCAAGTTTCATCGAAATCCACCAAAAAACCAGCTCTCTATCGTGTCCACAACATATTTTCAAAAGTAAGGGAGATAACCCATCAAATATTTTTCAATTTGTCTCATTTTCAATAGGGTTCATCCTTGGGTGATTTAAAACATTCACACCAAGTTTCATCAAAATCCATCAAGAAACCAACTCCCTATTGAGTCCACAACATAATTTCAAAAGCAAAGGCAATAACCTATGAAATATTTTTTAATTAATCTGATTTTCAATAAGGTTCATTCTTGGGTGATTACAAACACTCACAGCTAGTTTCATCAAAATCAATCAAGAAACCAGCTCTCTATCGTGTCCACAACAATTGTGGACGGACCGACGGACGGACGTGGGTGACGTCAATATACGCCTCATATTTCATGTGGGCGTATAAAAATGTATGACACTTTTTGGGAAGTTTATTTATTAAGTTAAAATTTAAAAGATTCCGTATTGGGCGTACATATCAAAGATTCATAACATTGACTTGAATTCCTCTGCAAGGTCATTGATGATCCTGAGAGGAGCCAAGAAAGATTTGTCATGTTTTCCACTTCTCCGGATCTGTTCGAATAAAATAACAATCTATTTGAAGTATTTCGAATAACTGCTTTTACGCGAGGTAGTGAAAAAGTCTGACATTTTGGTATGGGGTTTGGAAATCTGTTTCGAAGTGTATTCTGATCCTTGTATGGTCAGCATTTTCCGGACCATCTATAGTTTGTCGAAGTCTGTCACATCCTCGTCAACAGACTTAATCCGACGAGAGTCTCGGACCTGTACCACAGATGCCTACATCCATATTCTAAGAGCATTGATGACTCTAGCCATCCACTTTGCGCGATGTAGATAGCCTGGAACTTTATTGAACACAGATTTGATGTTCGGAGACTTCGAAACGACTTCAACCAAAGAGAACACATTTTTTGCAGTCTCAGATAGACGGTGACGAAAGTCTAAATTCAGTGGGTTCCTCCCAAGAACAGTTTCGAATCGAACACATTAGACCACCATGTGAGTCAGAATTATAGTCGACGAAGTGTCAAAGAAATATCGATCTTCAATGTTCCATGCCATGATTTCTGACAAACGGGCGCTCGCTTCAGCATCCGCATTTCCAGGTTCAAGTTTTTGCACAGCAAGAAGCTTTGTCACGTGTTTACCCGACTCAACAATTATAGGTAGACTATCCAGTCTTATCGAAAGACACTCGTAATCCTACATATTCTTTGCCCAGTGAACGGTCAATGGAATGCCCGGCACAAATGACTCTTTGATTTTTATCGGCAGCCTTTTTGCGATGCTCTGGTCGTGCTCTATTGATATCACCATGGTTGATTATTGGATCAGTTGCATAAGAGAAAAAATTGCCAGAATCTGCTAAACCATTGAACATATTGACGGCCTTTCTCATAGTGGTATTTATACGATCTGCGACAGTCTTGGTGACTTCACGTGTTACGATACGTCCTTTCCACGCGAATGCTTCAATGCAGAATGACCACTTGATGGAGGACCGAGACTATGTCTTCATCACCTTTTTTCTCATCACAAGAGTCTTCTAAAAGAGCATCTGCATCTTGCAGTCGTTTTCTCTTTCTTTCTTCTTTTCCTGCTAATGGGCTATACAAGATCTACTCAACTCAAAGCTTCAAAAGAAGACAAAGTAACAATTCTTTGCAAATATTGTGTTTTTCTGAAAAGTATGTAGCCAGCATTGAAAGAAGAAACGTGGACTGAGATCATTTAGGATACTGGCATTTACAAAACCGGACACTGATAACTTTTCAGATGAACATGCCTTAGGCCTACCTCCATACAGTACTTGATCTACATCATCTCCACAGTCGAGAATTTTATTCTGTTCTACCCCTTTGTTTGTCTCCTGTTTCACCTGTTCTTCGGTCTATTGTAAGTGTTTTATGCTTCTTAAATTGACCTCCTGATTTGTATATATAATTAATTGGGACTGATTATCAGGAAAGCGCATGGTAGATAAATTTATCTTTTCTTCTAATATTGATATTTAGATTGTTCTTTGACGTTAAATTAAATTTAAGGGGTTTCTTGTTGGTCGTATTGAATAAAAAAAAATTGGTTGTTACTGGTAGAAACTTGGAGTGAATTTAGAATTGGTGTTTGTCCATGCTGAGTTGAGGTTGGACTTGAAGTTGTTTATGGAAGTTGAGTTTACAACATAATCAGGTAGAGCGTTCCAGTCGTTAAGTACATGTACTCGAATGGCCAAATTATTTTTCCTCACAGCCTTTTTGTTTGTTGTTTTGTTAGTTTCTTACTATTTCCCCTAGACCGAGATTAGATAATCCAACTTTTCCACTGAGGAATCTATACACTAGAATCATGTCTGAGCGTTGTCTCCTATATTCAAGTGTGGGTAGGACTATAGAAACGTCAATCTTTCCGGATACGGTAGGTGTCTTATTGATAGTAATAGTAATAGTAATAGTAATAGTTTGATTTATCGCGCAAATTCCACATCAGTGCTCGATTACGCTTTACACAACAGTCTTAAAAAAAATGGATGATTAAAAATACTTATATGATAAAATCTGGTTAAAAAGTTGCTTGAATAATAATTAAAAAGCTTCCCTAAAATAGTGAGTTTTTAGTTTCTGTTTAAAAATATTTAATGACTCGCAAGAGCGCAGTTCTATTGGTAAACTGTTCCATAGGTATGGGGCCTGGTATGAAAAACTTCTCATTCCATATGTATGAAGGTTGGCAGTTTTAGGTTTGATAAGAAAGGAGTTAGATGATCTTAAGAGGCGTGGTGGGGTGTATGTAGAGACCAGTTCACAAAGGTATGATGGAGCCAAGTTATGGATGCATTTAAAGGTCATCAGGACAATTTTATATCGTATACGATAAACAACTGGTAACCAGTGTAGAGAGAATAATAAAGGTGTGATGTGATCGAAACGTTTTGAACCAGTTATTAGACGAGCAGCAGAATTTTGTACGAGTTGTAATTTATTTGTCAGTCGATGAGGGAGTCCTGGGAGAAGAGAGTTCATGTTATCCAGCCTTGAGGTAACTAAAGCGTGAACAAGTGTTTTTAGGGCATCGCTGGAAATGTATTTTGAGATGATTCTGATGTTGCGGAGTTGATAGTGACAGTTCTTACATGCATTATTGATTTGGAGCTCCATGTTCAGTCTCTTATCAAATATAACACCAATATTTCTAGCTGACTCACTCGACTGTATCAGAGAGTTTCCAATTGAAACAGACAGATTACCAGTGTTGTTAAGTTTAGAGAGGAGGTGATCAGAACCCATAAGCAGGTACTCTGTTTTACTGTCATTCAGTTTGAGGAAATTTGTTGACATCCAAGTACGAATTTCTTCAAGGCACTGTTGGATCCGAAGCTTGGATGGGACGAATTCCGATTCTGGTTTAAATGCGATGTAAAGCTGTGTATCGTCTGCATACAAATGAAAAGATATTCCATAATTCTTAACAATTTTACCAAGTGGGGAAGTGTATAGACTGAAAAGAATAGGACCGAGGACCGATCCTTGAGGAACACCATAACGGAGATGGACTTTAGAAGAGTAATTGCCATCTATTACAACTCTTTGACATCGATTATGGAGATAGGATTTTAGAATGTCATGAACATTACCACTGATACCGAAATCAGATGTAAGTCTATCTTGCAGGATTCCATGATCAACGGTATCGAAGGCAGCAGACAAATCAAGTAGGATGAGAAGTACACAGTTTTTAGAATCAATTGCGTTCAGAATGTCATTTTGCACCCTGAGTAAGGCTGTCTCAGTACTATTGATGGTATGATATTGGTGGCTCGACGACCGACGTTGGACATTTTCGATTTTTTCTATTTCTTCTTCTGTAGGCTATATCTTTTTTCAAGGTTGGATACCATACTCTACTGAAACTGCATATTCTAGCCTATAGGCGAGGACGGATAAGAGATTTATTTAATTTTCAAGGTGGTTGAATCAGTCTGTTTGCCTTTATAATTTTTCCGGCAATGTGTGTGCTGAACTTCAGGCTGTATGTCTAGAAATGTCACTCCAAGGTAAGTTTCTTCTTTAGTTTCTAGAAGTTCATGTAGGCTATAGGCCTATTGGTTCCATCCTGCTCTTTGTGATTTTAAACAAAAATGTTTGACAGTTACAAAAATAAATTATTTAACCTTCTATCTACCCGCTCAACGGCAGGTTTTATCTGACTACCTTCTATCATACAACTTTTTCAACTGAATAGGTTTTGTCAAGAATAATAATGTGAATGGACGGACCGACGCACCTGGATGACGTCAATATAGGATACACCAATTGGGCATTGGGATAATTATACGCTTTAAACATCACATTTCGTATTATAAAAATCATAAAATTTACACATTACGGGAGATAACTCTGTCATTAAATTAGTTAATGTGAGAAGTAGATCAGAATCAATTCACCCTGCCAGTCAAAGCATCGAGATGTGTATACATACATATTATACATGTAGGCATACAGCCTTATTAATGTCATTATTTTGTTGGGACGGGATCAATCTTTTGTTTCTATTTGTCCACAGAAAAATATTCGTTTCCTGTTTCAATCACAGCATTTCATAATATTAGTGTAGGCCTGTAATTAGACCATAAGATTGTAAATCGGCTGTCAGTAATATGAAAACAAATTGTACCAAGGAAGTTGGATTTTTTGGTATTTTTGTCCTCATATCAAAAGCTCAGAAATACACAATGTGCTCAGTTACTTTTTAAAATGAGAAAGGTAATATAATTATATGCTCTTATTCTTACTAGCCTATCTCTATCGGATCAGAAACATAAATTGACATAATCATTTAAGGAAATGAGGACACCATAATTTTTGCCTGTCATCGTAGAATGTAGGTCAAGCTAGATTTTCTATAAACTTATTTAAAATCAGTTTATATTGGCCATAAACAGTTAAAAAAAACTTGAAGCTCCTGTTGATTTTTCATTCATTTCTTGACCTTAAAATTAAAATTGAAAAAATGGATTGTGATTGTAAAAAAGATGGTTTTGTCATTATGTGCCGTAACCTGAATTGGTGAGAACCCAATTTGGTGGATCGATTTCAGGCAGCTAGTGCACAGTTAATATATCACTTACACAATCAGTTTCTGAGTTGATATTTAAAGCAAACATTCAGCTTTCTTGTCAATACACTGAAATTAACTCATCATGGTGGACAAAAGATACCATGTACAAATTTATTTTTGTAAAACATATCCAAAAAAGCAGCTTTTCACTATTCCCAAATTGTCATGTCTTGTTTTGAGACACAATAAAGAAATTGATGAAAGTTGTATTTGGGAAGTCATTTGAACATCTGTATTAACAAACCATATGACTGTCACCCTGGCTGCATGTGTTTGTTCCTAAATTCCAGGCCTTCAAAGTCAGGCCCATACTTATTTTTCATCTTAACGATATCACTCTAGGGCCTATATATTCTTTGAAAAAATCTTGAAATTATGTGTAATCATATTTTAAATTCTGCTACATACAGTTTTTTCTATTTTTGTCTGATTTTTGTCAATTGATGAACAGCAGAGGAATTTTTCTTACTGTGATATCATTTTTACCGCTCAAATATTAAATTATTTTGATTTTTATACCACCAACCAAAATAGGTGACCCAGTTTTCACATTATGAAATTTCGCCAAAATTTTACCCAGAAATATTTGTCAGAAAACTATCATAATTGGACAAAATATAAGCTGTTAATTAAATTTTATTTTTAAACAAAAAAATCGCCAGTTAAAAGTCTGTTGTGACGGGAAATTGGCAAAATGTCTTATTAGCTCCAAAACTTGTGATATGGGGATGATATGTTATCAGGATTCAGAAACAGGGACACAGTCTACATATTGTATCATTTTGCTCCATCGTAATTCTTATTTACATTCATATTTTTATGGGTTAAAAAAAAGCAATTCCATTCCACTTGACTTTGTGTTTGAAGATATCAGAAATCGTGAAATATGCATGAATCTTCGAAGACCTTTTTCGACAGAACAAACCACTAATTGCTGTCTGTAATCTAAGTTATAACCATTAATGGTATCCTATCCTTCAAATTCACTAATTGAGGGACAGGATGTTCCAGTCTAACAGTTAAGTTACGGTACTGGAAGGCTAATACTTACAGTACCTACATAATCAAAATGGTGTTTTATATGACTGCAAAAAATGGCCATTTGTGTCACTAGGAAAAAATGCTTGATGTTTTTCCTTATTTTTTTAGAGTCTTATTCTTTATATTGTAGGAGTTTTAACCAATCAAAAATATTCATGTGCATGTTTGTACTGTATAACGACTGTGTGTTCATGTTATGGATCGACCTGAATAAAATGTCTTTGCTGCACTATATCCATTCTTTCATTTATTTTTCAGAGTAGAAGAAAACCAGTTTACCTTAATGAAGTTATTATATTATGATTCATAGTAAAAATATCAATATGGCTACTTCATCTTGTTATAGACCTAAGCCATTGATGACTGAAAAACCTCCAGATGGAAGCATGCATTTTACAATAATGAAACATCCAAAGGAAGCTTTAGAAATAATGAATATATTATTGCGCACTAATAAATTGTGTGATGTGACATTAGCAGTTGGTGAGGAACAGTTTTTAGTTCACAAAATTGTATTGGCAGCTGCCAGTCCATATTTCCGTGCAATGTTTACTGGAGGGATGAGAGAAGAAGAGATGTCAGTTATACACTTACACGGTATATCAGCTTGTACCCTCTCTTGTTTAATAGAATTTGCATATACAGCTGAAATACGTATTAATGAATTAAATGTGTGTTATTTATTGTCTGCTGCTACAATGTTTCAAATGACTCATGTTGTTGAAGCTTGTAGTGTATTTCTTGAACATCAATTGGATCCGAGTAATTGCATCGGAATATCAAATTTTGCTAGTGAACATGGTTGTACTGAATTAGAAAGTAAAGCTAAAACATTTATTCTGAAGAATTTCTGTGAAGTGATTAAATGTGATGAGTTTTTAATGTTAAGTCCATGTCAAATGATATCATTAATCAAACAAGATGAATTAAATATCAAATGTGAGTCTGAAGTATTTCAGGCTGTGATAAGATGGGTGGAATATGATCCTGATAAAAGACTTCCAAAACTTGAAAATTTATTAAATGCTGTTCGTCTTCATTTTTTATCTCCATGTTTTTTGGAGTCGCAACTGAAAGGTTGCAAGATACTCCAAAAAATGCCTCAGTGTCTCCAAACTTTGTCTGAAAAGTTGAAAAAATTACAGCTTCATGAAAAGTGTCCTGAGAGACCAAGGCGATTTTCTCCTTTAGTTGTATTCTGTGCAGGAGGGTATCTACGACAATCATTAAGTAATTTTGAGTGTTATAATCCTCAGTTAAATCAATGGAGCAGATTACCGGATTTATTACTACCGAGAAGTGGTTTGTCTGCGTGTCATGCTCGTGGTACCCTATATGTCATTGGCGGAAGAAATAATTCTCCTGATGGCAACATGGATTCAGCATCAGCTGATATGTATGACACTTTAAGAAATGCATGGATTCCTAGAACACCAATGACTGTTCCAAGAAATCGTGTTGGAGTAGCTGTAATTGATAATATGATATATGCTGTAGGTGGCTCTCAAGGTCAACAGCATCATTGTTCAGCTGAAAGGTGGTTATTCATTCTCTAATTATTATTTTTGATTTCAGGACAAATACTGGTATAGGAATTTATATCACAACATATTATGATATACTGAGAAATTGTTGTCTACATTACTTAATCCTTAAAATCAATGGTTTTAACAGCAATTTGATTATTGGTGTTCTTTTTTTTTGCTTTGAAATTTATGATTTTTCTTACAAAAGATTATAATATTTTTTTGATAAAACAAAATAACACTTTGTTTTTAAAACAATGCCTTAATATTTTTGATTCATTGCTGTAAAAGTCAAATACAAATTACTGAGCATTTTTTTTTTTTTCAGGTATGATCCTGATCTTGATCAATGGAATCCAGTAGCATCAATGTCAACGAAAAGAATTGGAGTTGGATGTGCTGTTGTCAACAGACTGTTATTTGCTGTTGGTGGTTATGATGGGCAGAATCGACTACGTAGTGTAGAAAGATATAATCCAGAAAAAGATGAATGGAATTTTGTAGCTCCAATGAATACCATGAGAAGTGGCGCAGGTTAGGCTTTTCATAAAACACATTTTATTCCAAAGATTTTGCTGTTCCCAAGCAAAAGGTGTATAAACTGGATTCGAAGCAGCTAAAATAATGTAAAAATTTCATTCAGGTATTTGCCAGTTAAAGAGTTCCTTGGACAAAATGATATATGTCATATTTAAGCAATAAACTGTTACCCTATAGCATGTATGGTCGTATATCAGGACACAAGTTGGCTGCAAAATTGAATGTATGTGCGCTAGTGCATTTATGATAAATTTTGCAGCCAACCTGTGTCCTGATACGACCATACACGCCATAGGGTAACGGTTTATTGCTTATATTTACGTTTCGAAAACATGGGATTTTTATTGGATTTAACTCAGGGTCATCATATTTTCGAGAACTATTTCTTTATCAAAGATTACGCTGTCATTTTGTCTAAGTAAAATGACGTCAAGTTAGGTCACATGGCTAGCAGTGGCATTTATTGCGTGATAACTGCCATACAAATTAGCATTAAGTCAATGGGAAAACATCTTAGCAAATGTAAATATTTTGTGGTAAGTAGCATTGACAAATAAGAAAACCATATTTTAATTTTTCTTCCTAGGTGTTGCCACCATGGACTCTTTTATTTATGCTGTAGGAGGTTATGATAGTGATTGTCAATTAAGAACAGTAGAACGTTACTGTGTTGAATCAAACACATGGAAATTTGTAGCTCCAATGAACAGTCCAAGAAGTGCTCTTAGTATTGCAGTTATAGATGATAAACTATATGCATTAGGTAAACTACTCTGTTAAAATACCTTATTTTATAGAATGTGATTTGACATGAATGTCATGTGAATGTGAATGTGATTTGGTATTTATAATGGTTTTCAAATTGCACAAGAATCGGCATTGTGTCCAAATCACGCCCCCATTAGTCATACTATTATTTCCTCGGGGCTGTGGTAACATCAAAATTGGAGCCAATCAAATCACTCTTTCTATACACCCTGTTTTCGTGAACGTAACCAAATGAAAGCAGTGTGTTTTAGTTAAAATTTAATAAAGAATTGAGGCTAACAGAAAATCATCATCCTACATTTGGATATTAATTCGCTGGAAAGAATTTTATAGTTTGTTTACATGACCTTCACCCCTTCGTCATTTTCTTTCTACCTAAACTGCGATCTGATTGGTCAGATATAAATAGTGTCAACCTCATTTCCACCCCTATAAACTGAAGTGTTGTGGGCTTAGTTAAATACGGGTTAATAATCATAATCACAAATATACCTTGAACTTGAAATTGGTTATCTGTTCCTGTTAGCCACCCTAATCTTTAACAGTTTGATTCTACTGTTATTTTAATTACAGGAGGTTATGATGGGGAAGACTTTTTATCATCAGTAGAGTGTTATGATGCTGATAAAGATGAATGGACTGAATGTACTAATATGACTTGTGGTCGTAGTGGACATGGTGTTTCTGTGGGTGCTGAACCAAGCACCTAATATACATTGTACATATGTAAATAAAATAGTATATTGTATGATTTGTAATTACTGGCACATAGGCAAGAGGAGCAGTAGATTGACATTAATACTCCTTAAAATAAACATAAAAATTTTAATTTTTCACTTGGCCAATAAAAGGATATCAAAAGTGGACTAACTCAAAAAAACTATTGTCTATAAAATTCATTAAGCATTTTAAAATGATTACCTAGATTAATGAATTTGTCAATTCATAACAGGTCAGTTCACTAATTAAAATAATTATATTCTTAATTGCCAAGTTTAAGAAATTCAATTTATGTGCATTCTTTGAAGCAAATAAATATTACAATGTTCAGTTCTTGTGGTGTAGCTGCAATAGATTTGTACAGTTTCCATTGGCCGAATTTTCGATGGGCTAAAGGTAGCTGCCTTCTAGCTTTGCAGGGGCAGCCGAGCATTTCTGAAAGTGGGTTGGCCCTTGGTTTAAAAATTTCAAAATCCACCTCTCACCCTCACCCCCATCACAAAAAACTCCTCGGATTTCATCCACTCGATTTTCAGTTATTGGAAATTTAAAAAAAATAATTATAAAAATGACAAGAATATTTTGATAAAAAAAAAATTACTGCCAAAAAGTTAAAGGCCATGGCTTTGCCAAGAGTGAATCCGCTTCTGCTCTCAAAGATGTGGGTATTTTTGTGATTTTGATGAGACTAGGCATGCAAGCATATATTAATCAGAAAAACAGTTTTGGACTGCTTGATCTAGACATTAATTAATTAGTTAATTAAAGGGAATGATCGGTATTTTAGAGGGTTTATTTGGGTCTTGAATATATAATGTAATTAGGCCTAGCAGGCTATTCAAAAGTACGGTAGCTAACTTGCAAACAGTAACACTATACTCCAAAATGCATTAATAACAATATTAAACTCTTTATTTTACATGGTTAATTTTACATAATGGTAAATGTCGGCCTAGTTTTAAATTGCCTTTGTTGGGTGATAAAAATGCTAACGGCAACGGAAGTGAAATATGGATCGAAATTATCATCGCTGATGATCGCTGTGTTTAGTCACACCATATTTTTACGATTCAGCAGAACGTTAGAACGAAGTATCGCGGTGTTTAGTCACACCATATTTTTACGACATCAAACCTGACGATGGCAAATATTATTCCTGCAAGAGATGAAACAGAAAAAGGATTTTTTTCAGTAAATGTATGATTGAATTATTTTCTAGATAATCTGAAAAAGTCCTGGCGTTAAATAAGATTCATTCAACATGATGATTTTGATGCAAGTAGCCTAATACTAATAGGCATTTTGACCCGAATCTCACCCTGGCCCGAATTTTCTCATTGCTAATCTTGATTCCTGCAATTCCTGCTTCAACTGTCCAACCACTGCACTGAGAAGTCTGAGTGGGTCCTTCTAAAGTGTTAAAGAATCTCATTTGCTATACATTTTTGGTTTGATAACAAATAATTAAAGGGGATAGGTGCATGTTATTGGCGTATTATTGGCCATTCATGAAGGTATTTTGTCCCGCTGGCGCCATTTGTTGAGAAGGCGTTATATAATTTCATTTAATAGAGGTGGGACTACCGTTATGATCAGCCCTTTAAAGTTGTTGGGATCTTTTATTCTCTGCCTCTACTGTGCTTAAAGGTTAACACGCACAAGGGCTCTCAGCTGAGAGAAATTTGTGCCTCTCAACTCAGCTGGAGGCGTTAAGGAGATTATCTGTCGTGTTTGATGATTCTAGCATCGAAAGAAAACTACCGACAACTATTCGACAACAAAAAAAGAAGTAAAATTTCTGAAACACAGTGCAACACAGCTTGTCACTTGTTCTGGTTTGAAATTGAAATGAAGAAAGTTTTGACTGTGAAATCATTTGTTTGAACTCATGCCAAAGTATGAATTTGTTCTTAAGGCTGCGTGCACATAGAAGTATACTTTTCGGGTATATGGTATACGTTTTGAGTGACCCGCGTATACCTAAAAATCGAACAAGGTAATTTCATAATACCTGGTCACAAAAGAGGATACTAATCGAAAGCGAAGTATATCTGCCTTATCAGCCTCGGTTAGTAGGACAAGAGTTTTTTAACAGCGTCCAAAAAGCATAACAAATTTAAAAACCATACATAATGTTTTTAACTATTTTTAGCATTTAAAAATTAACGGATACATTAAAGCGCACATTTTGGTGTAAGCTTATAGGTTTCACAAATTGGAGCAAAATAAAAGGCTGTAAAAGGCTGTTGAATTAGCTAATGATCTGGTAGTCATTAAGGCACCCGCACACAGAGAGAAAAGGTCACGCGCCAATTACGCTTGACTATTATTAACTGCGCATAGTGTGCAGGTAATTTTCAATGTGCATTTGTTCACATGAGTCGTGTGGAAAATATTTATCGTGTTTGATATTTCTGGCCACATGTGACAAATGGCATACTGTGTGAAGGATACATGCTCTACTTTCTCAGACGAAGTTCTCAATGTGCGTGTGTAGATGACAATAAAAGATGGTGGCGCCCAGAAATACTGGAGGATAAATTTATTGACTTTTGGCAATATTACCCATGCCTCTGCAATATTCGCTCACCCGAATTCAAAGACTAAGTCAAGCGTGACTTGTGACAACCTCATTAAAAAATCTGTCATCTTGACTGGTTCTGACTGGCCTGGCCTGACCTTTGACACGACCTCTGACATGATTTGACTTTGCTGAGAAAAATGTGCATCCAGTATGGGGAGTAGACTGGTCAGCAAGTAGCGCGCTCCAAATTATCTTCATGTGCAGGAGCCTTTAGCCTATCAAAAAATCATTATTAAGTAGTGTCAGCACTCATCCTTATTATTGACTTACCCAGACTGAGACTGATTTAAAGGAATACAACCTATTTATTCATCAGGGGACCCATCTGGTGGCAGAACTGTACAACAGATTACATAAATAATCTGATATTCCAGAAAACTATGTTTATATACAATAATTGAATAATGCCTAATCAAATTTTAAGCATTTTTCAATTGAGGTTTAATACTACGTTTAGACACAACAACTAAAGTTAAGGCAGCTTAACTTCCAACCGTTCTTTGAGCTTGTTTTTTTTCTATTGTTTGAACGAGACTGGTTGAACTTAAGCTGTCTTAACTTGCACCTATTTCGGAGGTGGCTTTAAACCTGGCTTGGAAAGTTACGCTGGCTTAAGCACACAAGAAACATTGTTTCGCGACAAAAGTCTGTCGTGTGCGTTGGCAAAAAACAATGTTTCTGTTTCCCGAAAATTAAAATGAACAAGCTAAAGAAAATAGGGGGTTAATTTTTGCGTAAAAAGGAAAGTTGGAAGAAGTTTATAAATCAAAATAATCCAAAACTGATCATTTTGTGGGGAACCAATTTGCCCGACAACTAATGCTAACTTGCCCGACAACGAAATATATATGCCGGACAAGTCGACCCCCACCCCAACCCCTAATTACAAAAACTTCTGGCCTTCATTTCCAAACGATTTTATTTTTTTAAATTTCCTTCATGAAAATCACTGGGGGGGGGGGGGGGGGGGGAATTGACCCCTCTGCACCCACAGCTCGTACGCCTATGTCGACAACGTTGTTTTGACGAATTTACCTCTTTATTTCATCAAAAAACAGAAAAGAAATATGTAATATAACACTTTAGAGTCCACCAAGCACTTTGATGAAAATTTACAACTTCATCCTCAAAACGACATCATCGTAACTATAATGTTTGACGGTTGGAAAACTGAAAGCTCAAAATGACAAAAAAAAAGGCAAATTATAAAGAAAAAACGTGAAAAACATTCAAAGTTTTAATATTTATGAGTTCACGAAACAAAAAAAGCAGAGTTTCATTTATTTTCAAGCATTTCTTGATCTAAGAAAAAAAGTTACTAAAGCTACGCGTCACTATTAGTGATCTGCATAGATAATAGTAGTAGCTTCTGGTAGATCAATATTAGTGACGTCATAAAATGCGTTAGTTTTAGTGGAATTGCAAGAACCACAGACATCGGAATGGAAATTGGAATGGCGCAAATTGATGCCATCAGTGTTCCCGATACACATACAAAGTTTAAAAAACTTCTTTACAATCCCTTTAATATAATAAAATTTGTATTATCGTTAATTAAAATATGATATTTCCGACAGCTGCCAGTGGGTGGGTATCGGGTCCTTTCGCCCTTTTACTCCTTCGCCCTGGGTCCGTTCGCCCCTTTGTTTTATGACATGACAATGTAGGTAATAAAAATATAAGTGATGACACCTTATTTAAACACGTAACCCGATGAACATGTGTTTTGAAAGTCATTTACCTATGGACAATTAGTTATTAAAACTATGATAAATCCACTGAAAAATTCTGAATAAACTCTGTTATATTTAGCCTCGGAACCTGGACATTTTGTTAGTCTATTCAGTTATTATGTTCATCAATCTCCCTCAAAATTTAAGCTTTCCAATACCCGTGTATCCATAATTGTCAGCCTTTGAAAGTCAACAATACGACTCGTGTGTCATTGAGACTATGCCTTATACAGAAAGCACATTATGCAGAAAATGAAAATAAATGTTAAGTTGGTAGTATAATTGAATGAATTTTGCGATTTGTTTGTAGTTTATCAAAACATAATATCATGAATGTTATCATTATTATCTAATTAGATTATTAATGAAGGATTAACACTTGAATGTGTAGTAATTAAGGATTTTCATTATGAAAAGATTAGCGAAACTGTCTTGATATATGTCAAGACTTAGATTGGGGTGTCTGCTGATATACAGACGATACACAAAATAAAAGAAAACTATAGAAACCCGATCAGCTCAAATCCCAGTCTTGAATGAATATGTAATTTACTTCCAACTTGATTTATGTATTAAAAGGTTTAATTGTAAAGAAAACAGAGTGTTACATTACATCCCTTCAAAAAATCAACTTTTGACAAAAAAAAGGTTTGATGAATTGATATCAGACTTCCCGATATGTATCACATAGAAGAGAAAAATATATGGTATAATAACTGCATTATGATAGGTCATATGGTATATACATCGGAGCGAATGGACCCAGGGCGAACATGAAATAGGGCGAACGAACCCAGGGCGAAAGTGAAAAGGGGCAAACATGAACAGGAGCGAACAGGTTTCGGGGCGAACAGACCCGGATTCCAGTGAGTGTATATTACCTTGCCTGGTAAGCCCTGGTGTAATTTTTTGAATTGTCAGTGTATCCTTTTTTTTCTTATTTTGTGTATGGGGATCACTAGGAAAATAAATATGAATTTAAGATGAATGTGTAATATTTAAAGACATTTGTGCTTTTTATTTGTGATAAGCTTATATCACATTCAAATTTTTTTTTTATTTTTAGAAGGCCAATGAAGTGTAATATCTGTAAGAATTAGATGCACATAACCATATTGATGAAAATAAAGTCATTATGAAGGGATGATCATCGAAAAGGCTTAAAGGCCTTTGTAAGGTAAGCTCATAACTCAAAGTGTGTTGATAATTGTATAAATTATGCTAATATTTTGCCCATGTGTCAAGTTGTGACAATTTTCAATATGAAATAAAAAAACCTTCCCTCGTAGAAATTTTATGTTAAAATGACCCATATTTCGGACTGAAATTTCCCCTCCGTAAAATCAAATTTTTTTTTTTTTTGACATCTTTAATTTTCATCAACCTAAAAAGACAATCTAAGACTTTCAGATCTATTTTGAAGATGATAAGTTAACCCACTCTAATTTGAGCACACCCTGTAGCTCTTGAGAAGGCTACAGAAACGTTTTCACCAATTTAGAATCCTCTGGGGGGGGGGGGGGGTATATACTGTAAGGCTAGAAATTAATGCGTCAACAAATTAATGCGACATGGGGTATAGAGACTAAAATGCGAGTACAAATTAATGCGATCCGCGATAGGTGTCGCATTTTTTAATATCTTAAAAAAGAAAATGGTATGACGGCTGGTGCTGTAGTCACCTCTAATCTTATCAATTAACGGTTCTTTTCATTAAAACTCAAGCCATGATCAACGAGTTTGATTACTAATCAGCTTCAAATTTAGAGATTACCTAATTACTTAATCCAGCCCTGTCTCAATTAAAATACTTGACCTATATTACCTAGGTGTATTTTAAAATGCGGATACAAATTAATGCGAACGCGGATAGGTCGCATTTAACGCATTAATTTCTATCTCGCAATAATTTGTAGCCTTACAGTAATTTCATTTATAAAGGTGTCATTATAGATGTCGGTGGCATTTCTGACTCCGCAGTGCCTGAATAGCATGAGGGACATCTCAGTTTTGTTAATTTGGGCACAGTTATTTTGGGACTGCTTATATGGGCACAACCATTGTAACTAGCATGTAATTCAAAGCACTGTATAAAGAAAATGCAGAAAGCTTCTTTTGTTTTTAGATTTTTATTAAACTTGGTTTATGAAGGTTATGATCAAAAGATGAAAATCAAGTGAGAAAGTTTTCACTTCAGCAACCACACGTCAAAAGTGGTCATTTTCTGATGTGATTCATTAACTTCATACATTCTTGTACTTTCTGGTATGTTAAGAAGTTTATATTCATAATAACACTATAACAGAGGAGGATCCACTGAGAGAAAAGCATAATTAACTAGCTTTTATGTGTTTCTATTTGGTAAATTTTGTGGACCGTTACAGTTTGCTAACTGAAAACCTCTTACTTTGCTTTCAGCTGTTATCAAGGGTCAAATGAGTGGAATCAGTTGAAAGACAAAAGCCAGTTATAGGAAGCGTACTGGCTTCTTACTTCTTAAGCTAGATACCAATTAATTGTAGACTTGTACCTTATGAAATTGTACTGTACTGTATTGTACCTTGTAAATGATCATTAATGCATGTCAGAGCAAAAAAGCTAGCTTAGAGCCAGTCTTACTTTACAACTCAGTTTTATGGACATTGATTTTGCTGACACTAGGTTCACTTACTTGTATAACAAGGATACATAGAGGATTCGTCATGAGTGTTTTTGAATACGTGAAATATCAACCGAGTCTAAGATAATCAGTATTTTTCGAGCCTTTGGCGAGAAAAATACCGATTATCTTAGACTCGGTTGATATTTCACGTATTCAAAAACACGAGTGGCGAATTCTATTTATCATATAACCTCACTGTATCCCAAATTAAGGTTCTTTTATGTATTTTTAGGTATTATATGCAAGAAAACGTTGACATATGAAACTTGACTGTGTATGAATACATACTCTGTAAAATGTGCCTTGCCGATTAGTATTATTGCGCGACCGATATAGTTCACAAAGTAAAACATGTGATATTAAAATCCTGTTAAAAAATAAAGACAAAATACATTGAACACTGTTTAATACAATTATTAAAACAAATACGAACAGTAAACAAGGTTCAAAACTTTAGTTGGAGTTTGTTTATTAAAAAAAAGTAGTGCGACTGCCAGGTACCTAATTTGCATATTGACCTAATTTACCTAATTTGCATAGTTATGTAATGCCGAGTTGATACGTGTTTATATGTAATGGGCTTATCACAGGGATATTTGTCCTATTTATATGATAAATTGATTTATTGCCCTTGAACAGACAGGTAATAAATAACCACAATGAAAACAAAACTATTTGGACATCAGCATCAACTCTTATCGTTTTTGTTTTGGTTTTTTTTCTCTGAATTTGTTTATTTTCTTGAAGTTTCAAGACGTATTTTATAATTATATTTTCCAGGTATAAATGGATAAAAAGGGTTTATTAAGTAGTCCACTCAAGAACAGGGGATGTACTGATATAGTTCCATTGATAATATTTGTTCTGTATTTAGGGGGTATGGTAAGTGTCTAACTTTAGTTTTAGAAATATAACTCAAGTTTCTTGTTACTCTCTCTTTGAGGACGTAATATTGTCGGCACCACTCTCCGTCCGTCAACATTTCCTCGTAAACTAGAGTTTTTGATGGAATCAAATGAAATTTGATATGTGTATACATATTCAGAAAATGAAGATCAAGTTCGAATTTGAGCTTTTTTCGATTATTAGAAGCAGAGTTATTGCCCTTGCCCCAAAATCTTGAATATACTATTACTCTTAGTTTTCAACCGATTTTAATGAAACTTAAAATGAATGTTATTGGATCTAAATTGAAAGGTTTGAGAAAGTTTAGTTTACTCCTGATTAAATTTAAGTCTTTTTCATTGGGCGTATAAGTCTGTGGTTCACTATCTTATACTTTTGTGTAAAAAATTTAAATGAATCTTCAGTATTGCCTTCTTTTAGGTCTTCAATCTGATGTTATACCTTTGTTCAGTGATTATTATATCTATTAAATTTAGTAAGTAGTTGCGGGTGTTGTGGGTGAAGATGATCATGCTTGCTCTTTTGGTAACACCTGATGGTACTTCTCTTTGCACCACTTACAAGATTTGATTAATGGAATTTGTTTATAAGAAGTTTATCTCTAACAGGTGTACTTTGTTGTGCAGAAATGAAGAATGTTTATGAATTCTTCATTGTAGGCAATAATAGCTGTATTTTCTGTAAATAAAGGTGATGCGTTTCGTCTAGTCTATGGCTATGACAGCTATGGTAATACATGTGATGAAGATAATACGGGCAAATATATTAACAATATTACACTGTCAGGATTAAACCAAAAAGGAAAACCGTAAGTTTTAAAGGCATTTATATCGACGATTTGTCAACATACAAGAGGTGTTCAATAAGTAATGCCCCTGACCCACTTACAGTTGTTTGATCTAGCTGAAATTTTGCATGTACAATTATAATGTTATTTCTTTAAATTTTAAGGTTTTCTTCCTTTTTTAGATTTTCTTCTTTGTGTGTAAAACTATATGCACTGACACTGAATCACACACATGACAGTTCTGACACCATAGCTAGATTTGACAAAATATCTCCATATTACAGGTTATTCATAAAGACTAATCTACAGGTCACAAAACTAAGCTGGCAATCAGTTTTACCAGCTAGCAATTTAGAGTTTTTACATTTCCTCCAAAACTCGAAAAATCTGCAAGCCCATTTAAATTTTTTATCGGTAGCTGGATGTATTTATTTGTTACTGAGCATTGTTATTACCTCATCGTCCAATGGTTAGCGTTCGCCAGTTTCTACATCACTAATATCACTATAATGCTGGCTGGTTTTACATACTGCGAATTCTACAGTTTTTCAAATATCCAGATAAAAATTCAAAATCTGGACCATCATTTTCAAAATGCAGTGTTACAAACACTTTGAGATGATGAAAGTCATCACTAACCATAGTTGAAATTATCCGTAATAAATTAAGTATCCTAAATGAAAGAAACAATAATCGTCGTCCTATGCACAGTAACTATAACAAACTTCTGGCAATAATCCACGTGACGAAGTAGATGCATGTATTTCCACACTAAAAAAAGAGCCCATAACTTGTAGAACATTAATCACCAAAATACTCATCTGGAGTGAACCTGACTTAGTGATAATAATAACCACGTGACGTGAGTACAACTTGCACGTGTAATACTATAGGTCACCTAATGATTTTCACAGTATCTTTCCACAGTAAAAAAAAGTTACATAAGCTTATTCAAACCTTTCAATTTCAGAGTCATTTAATATTTTATGCAAATATATATTTGTTATATAACGGTTATGGTCTAAATAGGTTAAACCACTCGAATCTAGTGGTCTAATTGTTGAAATCGTTAGTTAAACCACGAAGCGCATACAATTAGACCACAGATCCTCGTGATTTAACCTATACTTAATGTTGGACCTTCTCCTTGAAAATTAAAATTTCCAGTTGGCTTAAAATTAGATCAAAAGCTTCACCTGAAACAACCTTTAAACAGCCAATATATTCAATAAGAAATAGGATTCAATTCAATATATCATTTTAAAAAATTATTTAATATTTGCAAAATACTGTTGAACTGAATGTTAAAAACTGAAATGATAAAATACAAAGATATAGATGTGAGAAAATTTCACGTTAATATCAGTGGTTGCTCAGTAAGTTAAAAGCTTGTATATTAAGCTGATGATCTTACAACTAGTTTAAAAAAAACTCCATTTTGTAGTCTTTTGAAGAAGATTCGCCACATTAGATTAAAAATGAGAATTTTGACTTTTTATCTTTATCCATATTAATTATGTTTTTTTATGCTATAGGTTTTTATTCTTTATGGATATGAACAACCCCAGTGAATCTCTAGCTATTTGTGTAAATACTTGTCCTGATAGAGAGTTACAAGATATAGAAGAAGTATATCAGTTTTCTGTACAGACTGGTTCCTTTCTGTGTCGTTATGATGTAGATATAGAAAAATATACATACACTAACAGAAGTCAACTAGGACCTTGTCCTATTACACCAGTCAAAACAAGGTTAGACTCCTTTTTTTCCGTACTTGTGATATCTATGAGATCTCAGGATTCAATTTTTTAAATTGTTTTAAAAAATAAAAAGATCACAAAAATGTGCACGTACAGTGGAACATAATTAACTGCAAATTTTTGATGCTGATAAAATCTTGAGGTTCAGGATATTTGAAACATAGATATGTCATTAGAATTATATCTGCAATATTTTTGCAGTTTGCGGGACCAGATGAATAAGCTTACTTCGACTTTGAAACAAATGATCAAAGGATTTAGTCATCATTTTAAATTTTGTCAATTGATGTTATTTCTCCATACAAATTACATGGTTCCTGCATGGAAATGACACATACAATCTTACTGAACAACTATATTGAATAATAATTTTACTTGTAAAAATTTGAGATATTTTCTGTTTTGAAAGAATTAATTGATTTTGTCTGATTTTGTCTGTATGTAACAAATGAATTGTGATTTGTAATTTCAGTGTTCCATTATTAAACAGATGTGTTCCTAGTGAATTAATGAGATTACCATTTGAAATATCATCATCTATAATCAAATATTTAAATGATAGTGATATTTTTCAAAATATTTTAACAGACTTATATAAAAGTTGGAAAGAAATGTTTGGACTATGTTTCCTTTCATTTGGTAAATATATATTATAAGTATTCATAAGTCTGTTTATGGTTTTATTGAATTTGTCTATTGAATGTTGTGGAATTTGACTGTTTAGCAGGAGCTATTTTTGAAATGCATATAATCAGATGTTAATTATGAAATGAATCAATTTGAATAATCTTATTCATGTTTCATCATACTGTGAAAGATTTGTTTTTTGCTTATGTATTAAAGGGGTTGTAAAGAGGTATTCTAAACTTTGTATGTGTTTAGGAGACATTGATAGCATCAATTTGCGCCATTCCAATTTCCATTCTGATGTCTGTGGTCATTTTATGACGTCACTAATATTGATCTGCATAGATATCAATAGTAGCTTCCACTTAATCATTATAAGTGATGTCATAAAACGAGTTAGTTTTAGTGAAATTGCAAGAACCACAGACATCGGAATTGAAATTGTAATGGCGCATATTGATGCTATCAGTGTCCCCGATACAATGAGTCAATGACAAAGTTTAGAAAACCTCTTTACAATCTCTTTAACCCTTTCATTGCTAGAGGTAATTCCACGGCATGTGCTAGACCCAAATCTTAAGGCAAAAATTCGATCCATAAATTGATGCCAAAAATACTCACAAAAACACCCTTTGAAACTATTTTAATGTGACAGAGTGGTCTCCCTTGCGATATTTTTATTTTACTCGGTTATACCAGGCACACGCAATGAAAGAATAAAGAACAGAAATCAATATTTTTTAAAAGTACCCAGTGATACTGGGTATGCACATTTTAGGAACATTATATTATACCCGGTACTACCGGGTATACGCAATGAAAGGGTTAAGTATGATTTTAATGTTTTTTTCAGCTCTTTCATTGATAATGGTATTATTGATTCGTTATATAGCATCTATAATAGTGTGGTTAATATTAGCAATATCAGTTATAGCTAGTACAGGTAATTATTTTCTATCAGAAAAACAAAATGATTATAATAGTAGATTTAAAGTTTTAAATTGCCTACACATCTCGAGTAAATGCTAGATTTCAAGTTCAGCTGTCTTTGAATCAATCTAATTTTAATTGATTACAATTTTTTTTCTTTCTTTTTTTTTGTCTCATTGTAATTTTTAAGATTTATCAGGTGAGCGTGTTCTGGTAAATCAATTTCAGCCAATAAGAAAATGACTTGCAGATCGTGTGTCTATGCATTGTGGGAGAACAAAAAAGAAAGTAAAACAACACGCCAGTCCATATTATGACATAATATGAAACACGCTTAGAAACGAAACGAAATGTAATCTAATTATTAGATCGTCTTTGAATGAACAATTTATCAGACAAATATGGTGACAGTTTAAAATCAATCTTCTCCACAAAAGTTCCAATGGATGTTAAGGTATTAGAAATGGTTTACCTGTCTTTTTAGGTAACAAAAAACACTTAAGCTTTTCACCATTTAACTTACCCCTTTTGATGTTTTTTCTTCCTCTAGAAATTCTAAAAGAAATTTTCTAATATTGATTGTAATGAATAATTTCTGAATAATATCACTGATATTTCAGCTTCCTCTGCATTTTTATGGTGGACGTATGCTGGTTTTAAGGAGAAGTTAGACCACGATGAACATGTCAATCTGCCATTATTATCTGCAGAAATAGATAGTGAAATCATTTTTCTCATTTTTTCTATTATTGCTACAATATTAACTGTAAGTTTTGACTCTGTTGTTTAAAAATAAAATCAGGATTAGGATGTCATGGAAAACCTGGAAAATCAGGGAATTTTAAAAAAAACTTTTCCAAACATGGAAATCATGATAATTCTGGAAAATTGGAAAAATGACCTGTAAAAATGATATATCATATCAGTCTTATCATTTAATCATCTTTTGTGTTAGGAGAAAAAAATGATCAAGAATAGTCCGTTCATGAATTTAAGCATATTGGTCATGGAAAATGGTTAAATGCTGTCTAGAAAGGCATGAAAATATGTGGGAAAATTTGCTCAGTTGATCTGTATGACCCTGTTAGATATAAGATTTGATTACAACAATATTAACAGTTAATATCTATACTGGCACTATGTTTAAACAAATGCATTGATGGTAAATTAACAATTTGAAATTTTTTAGCTTGTAAACACTCTAGAAGTGACAAGACTTATTTTACTGCGATCTATTGATATTACTCATTGTTCTTTGAAAAGTGTGTGATTTCCAGCTTGTAAACACTTTAGAATTTTGTGGAAATTATTGATTATCACTTACGGAAATCAAAGTCTGAGATGTGTAACAAGAAGTTATATATATTTCTTATTGGTGCCAGTGGTTAACTAGTGATATTATAATCTATTAAATGTATGATAAATTTCAGTTGCTGTTGTTTCTAGTCATATTGATCATGAGAAAAAGAATATCATTGGTAGTAACATTACTTCAAGAAGCTAGTAAATGTTTAGCAGCTATGCCTTGTTTATTACTCCAACCAGTATGGACGTTTTTACTACTGATTGTGTTCTTTGTGTTTTGGGTTATCATTTTGGCCTATATATCAACATCAGGTATGTTTCTATAGTGTAGAAAATGTCTTTATTGAAGGTCAAATATTAAAGTATCATCTGGTAGCCAAGGTCGATGACTTTTGACCTACTTAAGGTCAAGGTTATCAAAGGTCAAGGTCACGAGACATGAGCCTTCAAAAATTGAAAAAATTCAACTTGAAATTGCAAAAAAAGCAAATTCGAAATTCAAAAATCTACTTCCAAGAATTTTCTCTAATTTTTATGTTCTTCCATTTGACACCAAAATTTTGAAATTCGGTTCAGCCAAATTGGCTGAATAAAAATCGAAATGTTTCAGGCAAATCAAAATGTCGGCCAAAGTTCCACTTCCGGGTGAAATTTTATTTTAAAATCGGCTGTGGAATTACGATGGCTACCCATCAGCTTAATTTTGTTGAAATATTTAAATTTCACCGGAACTTTAAATCGATTTTCCATTCAAACGGGAAGTAAAGTGAAAATTTCAACTACGTCACTCGATTAATATTTGTGAACAGATCAATCTGACAAAGATTCTAAAAAAATGTTTAAAAAAATTGAAATTCAATGAAAAATTGTGTACTACGAATTTTTGATATTTGAATTTTTTTTTAACTCAGAGGACATTGGAATTTAGTCACAGATTCCAAAAATGAAAACCCGAGCAAAATCGGCCCAAAAATATAGCTTCCAGAGTCCAAAAACCTGTTTTTGCTGATGTTGCAATGTGCAACTTGCACTTTTGCAAAAATGTTCCAATTTATATTTATGCAATACCTCGAAAAAAATGGACCTCAGAAGTTGTATAAAGGTTGCTGCAGCTGTTGCACTTGAGGCTGTGTGCCCTGTGTAAAAAAATGAAAAAAAAAAAATGGAAACATTTCGATAACAAACTGGGACTTTGCGGAAGCAAAGTCCCACAATTAAATATAAACCCAACTGTTTTATTTTAGATAAAGTCACCATCAATAAAAATGGTTTTGTTCAATATAAAGAACATGAAATAGTGGTATATTTTTGGTGGTATCATGTTATAGGGTTAATATGGTCTAGTGAATTTATAATAGCTTGTCAACAGTTAACTATATCAGGTGCTGTTGCTTCCTGGTATTTTACTAGGTGAGTCTCCATATCCTTTCTTATGCTTCAAAATTTGTACTTTTTTTTTCCATTTCAATGAGTGAAAATTTAATTTTATGTAGGGAAGATTTTTTTTTTTTGATCCTAAAAGGAACAAAAAAAACCCCAATAGTTAAGTGTCCATCGCAAATGTGAAAAAATGACTTGATATTCATTCTGTAGACATTAAAATAAGTAAGATTAGAATAGATATTAGGCAGTTAACTAGAACATTAAACAGAAAAAAAAAATTAGACTTGTTTTCCTTCATTTGTTTTTATTGAATTTTTTTTTAACAGAGATAAAGATGGTTTAAGTTTACCAATAGGCAAATCTATGTGTAGAACAATAGCATATCATTTAGGTTCTGTTGCTTTTGGTTCAGCTATAATAACTATAGTCAAAGTTCCTAGATTACTTTTGACATTTGTGAAGAAAAAGTAAGTATATTTGTATACATGTTTTATCAGGCTTTCAGAACTTATCAGTGCATCCGAAACTATCGCGTACTTCTAATAACAGACCCAAACCTAGTTTGAGTTAAATTACTACGCCAGACATAATCAGTCAAATTTACATCACAACGTCATGTGTTTCCCGTAAATGTAGTTTGACTTTATAATGTCTCCGAATTATCCTCGTGTCCTGATTCTGGTTAACAAGGTCAGATGCGTTCTCGTATGCTCATCAGTGCAGTGCAGTTACTACGGTTCGCTTACATAGTCGCCTTAGATGATCCCACATATATGATCGTCATCGTACCATGCTAGAGCTATGCATGTCGAATACCAATAGTACACTCCAGATCATACATGTGTACAGGTCAGGAGAAAAAATCGGGAGACAGGCCATGAAAAATCGGGAGATTGGGATAAAAAAGCAGGAAACATTATCAAAACGTGAAATTTCAAAAAATGAACACTTTTGACAGCATGGCAGTAGTAGCAATAACTGTAGACTAGAATGGTACTTGCTCTGTTCTATTTATTCTTGTACTGCAAGAACTGACAGCTACATTCCCAAGAGTAATTCATATTTTCTAAAACTTTACAATCATATCCTGATTTTTTAACTCGCACAGAATGAATGACGATTATTTTGGCGATGAAAACTCGCAAAGTTTGGAGATGGCATACAAAAGCGGTAGAAACCCAACATCATCGGGAGATTACACATGTATGCTCCAGATAGAGTGCTCAAGGAGCGTATCTAACTGCAAACAGTATTGTTTCGGCCTTCTAGGTCAGTGCAGTGCAGTGTGGATTGTGTGACTATATTGTAATCAATCCTCTCAACATTACCAGAAAATATTTTGACTAAGCTAGATGCTGTGGCTTAGCGAGTAGGACATTTACTAAATAAATAAATGATATATAATTCTATTTTAGAATAAAAAACGCTGATAATTGCTGTGCTACGTATTGTGTAAAGTGTTGTACGTGTTGTTTATGGTGTTTTGAAAAGTGCCTGAAATATTTACATTCTAATGCTTATACTATAATTGGTAAGAACTTTGTGTTATATATTATGACCCTAGATGGAATTCAAGAAATGCATTTGAAACTTAGATATCATGATCTTTCAGGGTTGAAGAGGAAGGAAATAGCTTGTTGTTTCCAATGCCTGGTTTTACTTTATATATGTAAAATATTTAAATTGTATTAGTTTTGTTCTATGTTGATATTGATATCAATGTTTATTTTCAGCAATAAGTGGTAAAAATTTCTGTATATCAGCTAAAAAGGTAGGATCAATTAGTCAAATTGTTCTGCTGTTCACATTTTGGCAAAGCACCTTCTTCAGAAACTCAGAAATGATTTTAATCTTAGAACAAATCTAAGAAATATGAAGTAAAATGTGATTGCAGACTTCTTAAGTGTTTCTGAAAAAGGTGGTTAGACAAAACATTACAGGACAATAATATAGTTTAATTGTTTCCTTTTATTAGTCTCTAAATTTTCCGAGTTATTGTTTTAACTTTTTAAGTTCAAACTGAACTTGGATGACTTGAAATACTTCAACTGCTCTCAAAACATTTTGTTGCATTATTTAATGTGAATTTTAAGCATAATAGATATTGAAGAATTGCTTTAATTTGTTAAGCTCTTAAGTCAACCATATCTCAATAAATTATGACACTAAATACTGTAGAAAACATACAAAACAACTAATGGCATTTAATACAACACAAACAAAAATAAATTGAGCAGTTATAATATATTCAAGATTTAAATCTGAATTAATTAATTAATGATATATATATATTTCAGGCATTTAGATTACTAACTAGTAATATTTTACAAGTGTCAGCCATCAATAGTATTGGTGATTTTGTATTATTTCTGAGTAAAATAGGTGTGGTAGGAGCCACTTGTGCTGTTGGTGTTATATGGTTGAAGGTAGGTCAAGTTCACTGTCTTGTATGAAGAAATAGCTAAACAATTTATCTCCTAAAATGAATTGGAAATTTGAAGCCAATTGTATTCCTTGTAATTAAGAGTAGAGTATACAGTATGTTATATGTTCTTGGATGATAATTGTTACATTTGATGTATTGATTTTAACTCGTATGTATTAGTGTGCTTTTCAGAAATACATGTATTACTTATATTTTGACTTTTATATTGAAATACTTGTCATGTGACTTATTAAACCAGTTTTATACTTGTTATTACAGAGTCATGGTGATTTACATAATTTTGCCATTCCTGTACTGCTGTGCTGTGTTTTTGCATACTTTGTAGCTCATTGTTTTTTTTCTGTTTTTGAGGTAAATTATGTATTTTTTTATAAAATAGTGTTAATAATCTCACATATTGAATATTTCTTGGTACTTGTAAAATTTTATCCACTGTTGATTGGCTGAATAAGTGGCTTTAGTTCTCAAAATAGTTGTAATAGACATCTGTGCTCTTAATGAATAAATGAGCCATTCACAGAAGATTTAGTCAATCATTATTCTGAATATTTAACTGCATTACAAGTTGTTTAGGTCAATGTTATTAGATTACTAATATGTGTAACAGTATTTATTATATTTATTTAACAGAGTATTATTGATGCCTTGTTGTTATGTTTTTGTGAAGATTGTGATCTCAATGATGGTTCTGTAGAACGACCTTATTTCAGCAGTAAATCATTAATGGTAAGTTTAATTCATGGCTAATTTTTATACGCCCTCATCTCTCTATGAGGACGTATATTGTAGTCACCCCTGTCCGTCCGTCCGTCGGTCGGTCGGTCCGTCCGTCTGTCGGTCCGTCCGTCTGTCGGTCCGTCCGTCCGTCCATCAACATTTGCTCGTAAACGCTCTAAAAACTAGAGTTTTTGACGGAATCAAATGAAATTTGATATGTGTATACATATTCATAAAACGAAGATCAAGTTCAAATTTGAGCTATTTTCGATCGTTAGAAGCAGAGTTATTGCCCTTGCCCCAAATCCGTCGGTCCATCCATCAACATTTGCTTGTAAACGCTCTAAAAACTAGAGTTTTTGATGGAATCAAATGAAATTTGATACGTGTATATATATTCATAAAAGGAAGATCAAGTTCGAATTTGAGCTATTTTCCAGCGTTAGAAGCAGAGTTATTGCCCTTGCCCCAAATCCGTTGGTCTGTCCATCAACATTTGCTTGTAAACGCTCTAAAATTTAGAGTTTTTGACGGAATCAAATGAAATTTGATATGTGTAAACATATTCATAAAACGAAGATCAAGTTCAAATTTGAGCTTTTTTTGATCGTTAGAAGCAGAGTTATTGCCCTTGCACAAAATCTTAAATATGCTATTACTCTCTTAGTTTTCAACCGATTTTGATGAAACTTAAAATGGATGTTATTGGACCTAAATCGTAAGGTTTGAGAAAGTTTAGTTTACTCCTGATTAAAATTAAGACTTTTTCGTTAGGCGTATATGGCCGTGGTCCACTATCTTCTTTGAATATGTAATGGGTTATAATCTTCTAACATGGTTGAAACTATTTTGTGTTTTGGTCAGGTTCCATACACAACTATTAATAGGTGAACTGTTTCTAATTAATTCAATATAAGTGTTTTAGTATTATATAAGTACATTGAATATGAAATTGAGCATCATGTCCACGTCACACGTCATTGACACGTGTTGGCAAAGCAAATGAAGGAAATTACATATTCATAGCAAACTATTGTCAATAGACTATATTTCTTGTAATTCATAGCAAACTATTGTCAATAGACTATAGTTCTTGTATTAATTATTAACAGTTAATGTACTATTTGTTTTGTAGGTGTATATTAATAATAGTTGTAAGAAAATTAATGACATTTCTAAAAAACCTGGTGGAAGAGAACCATCTCATGTGTAATATTACAAAATGTCTAGTGATCTGTGCCTGTTATTTTATTATCACATCTTCATAATATCAAGTGACAGATTTATTATTCTCATTTTATTAATACTCAAATCTCTTAAGTTGATGTAAAAGACAAATATGAGTTTCAAATTGATAGCTCAACGACTCTTTGTAAGATTTTATCATCCAGCCACTTCGTCCAAAAAGCTGAACATTTACAAAACAGTCTACATGTAAGGAGAGATAAACTTGAACAAGCACCAAAATGCCATGACTCACAGTCTTGGAAGAGTTTATGGAGAGAATATTGTATCATGGGAGCTTCATATTCCTTTGCTAAGGAAGAAGATCAACAACATGATAAAAGGGTGTTTACACATCGTTTTAGACATATTTCACAGAAATCCATTAATCTAATTTTAAGTAATGTAATTCCCATTGTAAACAGATGATTTGAAATCCTAGTATATGATCAAGTAACTTCATCATAATGTATTCCAGCCATTTTGTTTTATGAAAATAATACTCAAATCATTTGTTATGAATTGATTGAATTTATCTATCACTAAATCATGTGACTTCAATATATTTTTAGCAATTGATTTTTTTTAAAAGAGAATCAAGGCACTCATAATTTATCGTAAATTTTATTTTGCAACATTGTTAACTTGTGATGTCTCATTCAATTGTGTACATAGAGTAATCCAAAAGCTTCAGTTTTATTTGATTGTAATGTTTTTATTGCCACACGAAATGGAAGTTTATTTTCATTGCCTCATGTCCAGCCTGTTTAAATAATATGCATTTCCTTGTGTTCAATTTATGCGTGCATTTCCCTTTTGTCTAATCTATTGATAATTATTGATATCTATGTACACAGTAGTCCAAAACTTGCTGACTCTTTCCCCAGCCTCTGATAGCTATGGCTAGGGGATAGTCTAAGCCCCAAAAACGTGTGATTTTCCGCACCTCTGCAGGTGCAGGGGTTTTAAACATATTTAATTACATCAAATCCATAAAACTTCGATATATTTGGAAAGATAGATGATTTTGTAGTACATTTATGCCATCATTATCCCCCTACGACAAACAAACCACATATGCGCATCAATCAAAGTTGTTTTCCAACAAATAAAATCAGTGTCTTGCCATTGAAAGGCTGTGCGCGCAAGGTGTGGAAAATAATCAGTTTTTGTGGCCTAGTTTTTCTGACTCAGCCATATCTGTAGACGGGATAGCCAGGGTGGCTCTTGACTTTGAGGAATGCCAAATGACAAACCCTGTGTCAAATGTATGTAGATTTTACTTACATACAGCATTTAATGTATGCTGTTTATCATCAGTAACTTTGTCTTAAATTTCAAATAAAAACAATTTATATAAATGCTTCTTGAAAAATAACACAAATTAATGCCACATGGGAGGCACCCTAACCTTAGGCTTTCCTGTCCACATGAAGAAAGAAACAATTATATTTTACAAGGATAACAACTTAGGTTCTGTGACGATCCTTTCTCCCAGCTGGTCCTTGACCAAACCTCTTTCCAGTTATCAGTTCCCATTTACAGCTGGGTTGACTGGAATTATGTTGAAGATGACTTATTCCATGTCATCGGATTTTCACACCCCGATCGAGAACAAACCTCACAACCTTCATTTTCTTGTATCCAACCAAATGATATCATGTTTGTAAAGAAAAACGCAGTAACCGACTGTGCTATGTGACAAACTCAAAGAAATATTTTTTTTAAGCTTTAAAATGTGAGCATATTATTATTATACATGTATATTATTTGTATGAAAGTGTTGTATTTGGCGAATTAAAATATATGAAATATTGACAATGTATGTTTTTTTTTCAGCCAAAACTATTCTTTAGTTTTCTTTGCGTATTGGAGTTGTGGTGGTTCAGTGAATTGCAGGTCCCGTTATCTAGCATTTAAGTAAGTCCAAGTCTGATATTCGACTTCAGATTGTCCTACTTATGCTTGCATAGACTCACATTGACTTAGTATTTTAAACACAAAATTGATCTTAAGCACAAGAAACTGGGCTCTGGATTAGGTCTAACCCTTTCTGATTTTTAAGCCAAGTTGAAGGTGTAAGGCTAAGATATCATTTTGATGGAACAATAAGCCATGGCCTAGTTAGATACAGGATGTGCAGATAACTATGTCTTGGCAGTTAGATATTAATAACAAAACTAGACTAGTAGCAGAGATAAATGAAATGTTGCAAATTGAGAGCCTATATCTAAAAGATAGCTTGCCAGGCAAGGTAATATACGCCCACTGGCAGCATTGATTTAAACAAAAATATTTGAGTTTAGACCTCTAGAGTGTGTATGAGCTAAAAATTGAAAGCGTTTTCAAGAAAAAGGGCAATAATTCACAGATTTTCAAAAGGTTTCATCAAAAACCATCAAGAATTGTGCTATTTCATGTGGGCGTATAAAATAATGTGGTCCTCTAGCAGGGACTATTAAAGCCACCAATATTTATATGGTTTATAAGCTTGTAAAGTGTTTTTGAGAGTAGATATATATTTAATACTATGTCATCATCAGTGTGAGTAAATCATTTTTAACTATCACCAGAGCATACTGGTACCACACCCGTGGCCAGCTGAGGTTCGGATGAAACAAATAAGCACTGTTTAAGTTCTGTTTGAATTATAACTGTTAAAGTTGATTATGATGGCTTCATGAGTCCATGTAACCCCCACTTGAAAATTCCTGGCTATATTGTACCAGTGACGTGATACCAGGGCATGTTACTTTGAACTTGACCATTTTTTCAAGGTTATTAGAGTAAATAAACAAGACCAAGACAAAATATTTTATTTCAATGTACATTTAAAATTATCCCTGGTTTGTTATCTTTAAAGCCCACACAATTTCAGTTATCAATGTCATTTTAATATCAAAATCCCAACTCCAATCTGTTATACAAAACAAATTTCAGACATTTCCAGCATTAACCCTTTAAACCCTGAATGTAATTTAGATATGACGTTTTTTCCCCAAATCATAACAATTTATTTGATTGAACATGTACTTCATTGTGGGACTTTGCTACCGCAAAGTCCCAGTTTGTTATCGAAATATTTCCATTTTTGCAGGGCGTACTTCGTACGCCCTGCTTTGTTTTCGTATTGATTATTTTTTTTTTTTTTTTTTTTCGTCCACGGCCCGGCCTATTACTCGGAAATGGTAATATGTATGGAAAAACAGATTTCATGACGTTTTCTAACTCGCTTCCCAAAAACTAATGAATGTAAAACGAAATTGATCTGAGCAACAGAAAGCGACAAGAGCAGCAAACATAAAATGGCCTCTAGAGACCGTATTTATCAACCGATTTTGCTCAAATTACTTTCATCGTATTTCTTGTAACAAAAGACACCTAATAGAACTTTAAAATATTCGATTACATGAAAATCGTTTGTCACTTTTTCTTGCCGTAATAAATCGAAGTATGATTTTTTGTTTGATTTTTAACGGATCAATATGAAACTTGTATGATGTAGACCTACGGCAAGTGCAAATAATTCCCCACACTCAAAATTTTTGCATCACTTCCGGTTTTGATGATATCACTTCCGGTTACATCACTTCCGGTAAAACTTATTTATGATAAAATTAGGATATCCATAATCTTAATGTTATTATTACAAACTGTTATGACCAAAAAAATATTTACCGGAAGTTATAGTTTGGCCGCGATATTGGTTAGAGTAATTTTTCCAAAATTTTTATTCAGAATAATTTTGTATCTAGACATTTATGATTTTGATGTCAATCGGAGCATTAAAGATTTTTGGACAGTTTCTTGAGAGCCGAATTTCGATTTTCGATTTTAACTTTTTTGTATAACGTAATGTTTTTTTCCAAAGTTTAGAGGCTTGTATCACATGACCTTGACCTTGGATGACCTTAATATGACACACAATGATACCTTGCGACCTTGACCTTCTGATGACCTTTTGACCTTTGGGGTCAGACAATTATAACCTATTTTATAGGGCTCCAAACATGGCTTTTTTAGCATATTGCCAGTGCTGTAGCGCAAAACCTAACTGGAATAACACCCTAATTTTTCCTGATTTTTAATGTACTCTTTAAAAGGTTTCAAATAATATCAGATTTGGCGATGTCAAAATTCAATTTAACAAAATGTTGCGATTTTGATCAAACTTTAAAGGCTTCTATCTCGAGAACTTGACCTCAGATCATCTTGATATTTACAGATCTCATAAAGATTTATGAGAGCTTTAACATGATGTATTCATTTTTCATGTCCGACACGTGCTTTCTGTTTTAGAGGTGTGACTCAAAGGTGATTTTGCATCTTTAAAGCGTTTTTACGTGGGCCCTAATATAGACAGAGCAATAATTTTTTCGGATCCGTAATGCTGAGACTCTGAGGTTTCCAAAAATATGAAACACTTCTATGTAACTAGCATATTTCCATATCCCATACTTTAACATGGGGCAATAATATGTATGTCTGTTAATTGATTGTTTAAACAGTGTCACTATTAATAAAGTCAGTAAGTTTGACATGTTCAAGTTAAAGGGGCTCTACCTCGATTTTTGTTAGATATCAATTATATTCAATTTACGCATTAAAGGGAGGTCTAGGATAGACTTAACTACGGCATGCTGAAAATCTAACTTACTGAAGCACCCGGTAGGCACGTCCACTGCTTAATTGACCCACTTTCTTATTTATGGACCGATTTTCTTCAAAATTTGCATATACCTTAATGTTTGAAAAGTGATTTGAAGGAAAATACAAAATTTGTGTTTTGCGCATGCGCAATGCTAACTTTTTTGTTTGTTATCCGATTTTTCGGAAATTTAGTATGTACATGTATAATCAGACTCAGAATCTGGGGGAAACGTTAAATTTGAGTATTGCGCATGCGCATTATCAACTTTCTTATTTCTTATCCAATTTGTTTCAAAATTGACATGTGTGTGTATAATCAGATTAGAAATATCGTGGACATATTGAATTTGTATAGTGCGCATGCGCGTTGCCAACTTTTTTATTTCTTATCCGAATTTCATGAAATTTAGTATGCATATGTATATTCCGATTCGAAATATCATGGAGATATTGAATTTGTGTTAAGCGCATGCGCATTGCCAACTTTCTTATTTCTGAACCGAATTCATTCAAAATTGGTATGCATGTGCATAATAAGATTAGAAATATCACGGAGATATTGAATTTGTGTTGTGCGCATGCGCATTGCTAACTTTCTTATTTCTGAACAGAACTCATTCACAATTGGCATGTAGGTATATCATTTCATTCGGAATTTCATGAACATATTGAATTTGTGTATTGCACATTCGAATTGCCAACTTTTTATTTCTCAACCAAATTGCATGAAATTTGGTATGCATACGTATAATCCAATTCTGGATTTCATGGAAATAGAGAATTTGTGCAGAGTGAATGCGAATCGAAATATTGCCGCACCCTCGTACCTGTATGTCGTAACCCGCCCTGCACCAGTACTGTTAACTGTACAGTTCTAGTTTTTTTTCGTTTTTTACACAGGGCACACAGCCTAAACTACAACAGCTGTAGCAACAGTTTTACAATCCTATGTTACTTTTTTTCTAGGTACTTAATGAATATAAATCGAAACATTTTTGCAAAACCGGAAGTGGTGCATTTGCAAAATGTGCAAAAAGTGGTTTTTGGGGCCTGGAAGGTGCAATTTTGAACCGATTTTGCTCGGGTTTTCATTTTTAGAATCTGTAGCGAAATCCGAATCAAGTATGAGTTCAAAAAATTTGATTTTCAAATATTCGTTGCACACTTTTTGCATCTAAACTTTTGCAATTTTTGGCCGTTTTTGCTATTTTCTTTGCTATTTGTCCGATTCATCTGAAATTTTTATTGAAAATAGAGAACAAGGTAGTAAATAAAACTGCGCAGTCAAAAGTTTTGCGCCACTTCCGGTTTACACGTTATAAGGGTGCAAACTTCCGGTTGACCCACTTCCGCTGTAATTGATATTTTTTAACGAAACTTGTACTGATCGGTAGCTGTAGTTATGGGACAAGTGTGCGGTTAAAAGATCGAAAATTGCAATGATATTTCAGCCGCCATTTTGATTTCCCTAAAACTCTTCGATTTTTATTCAGCCAATTTGACTGAACCGAATTTCAAAATTTTGGTGTCAAATGAAAGAACATAAAAATTGGAGAAACTTCTGGGAAGCCGATTTTTGAATTTCGAATTCACTTTTTTGCAATTTCCGGTTGAATTTTTTCAATTTTTGAAGGCTCATATCTCGTGACCTTGACCTTTGATGACCTTGGCCTTCAGTAGGTCAGAGGTCATCGACCTTGGCTACCAGATGATACTTTAATATTTGACCTCCGATATCAACTTCCGGTTTTATAGCTGTCTAAAAACAGCAAAATTGACAACTTTGGACTGCTCTAGTACGTGACCTAATTCACTTAGAGAGTTATTTTTTTCAGATTCTGAATGTGCTTTACGAGCTCTTCCAAACAATATATCACAGTGGATTGAAATGTAAAATTTGAATTTTTCTATATTTTGCAATTTTGGAAACCTTAATTCGACTTTTTGAAGTTTTTGACTTTGATGTATGCATATCTCGTGATCTATAAGATATAGAAGCTTCAAATTTGAAACATAATTTGAACATACCCCTTACACATTCATGAATCAAAAAATATTGACGTGGGCGTGGCACATCCGGGTAAAATTTTCATTTTGTTTAAATTTTGTTGTCTGGAAAAAATATATATAGAATTTAATTTTTTTGAAAAATGCTTCTGCATACACTTACCTCATTACTTAAGCTCAATTATATCAAAATCTCAGATGTTTCGGTTGAATAGTTCAAAAAAGGGAACAAGGTTTAGGAATTTCAAAATTTCCGATAATAGATTTTGACCATTTTTGACATTTATGATTGTATATCTCGTTAACCAATGGATGTAAAGCTTTGGAAATTTAGGCATTAATAGATATTAATAATAGAAATAAAGTCACAGCAATAAATCTGACGTGGGCGTGGCACATCTGGGGAAATTTTGTTTTTGTTAAAAAAAAATTTATCAAAAAAAAGGTACAGTTTATTATTTTTTTTAAAAAAATGACCTTGCATACAGTTACATTGATTTCAGTTTTATAGTTCAAAAAAGGGAACAAGGTTAAAAAAATTATTTTTTTCCGGTTTTGACCTTGACCTTTGTTGACATTGACCTTTATAGGATCAAAGGCCATCGACCTTTGCTACCAGATGATACTTCAATATTTGACCTCCGATATCAACTTCCGGTTTTATAGCTGTCCGAAACCGCAAAATTGACAACTTTGGACTGCTCTAGCACGTGACCTAATTCACTTAGAGAGTAATTTTTTTCAGATTCTAAATGTGCTTTACGAGTTCTTTCGAACGATATATCACAATTGATTGTGATCTAAAATTTGAATTTTTTATATTTTGCAATTTGGGAAATTTTCGTTCAGGTTGGTTTTTTTTAAATTCCCTTTAGAAAATTTCCACATTTGCAAAGTCCCACTCTGTGGCACTTGTGGCTCTAGTTTTTCTTCTGAATCCTATCCTTGTATCTTTATAAGCCCAATATGGAATGATGTAAAACTTCATTTCATTTCTCATTCTTTCTTAAACCTGCAATTATAGTAAGTTAATAAATTAAAAAAAATAGAAATATCAAAGTGAACAGGGTCATATACATTTCCTTTGAAGTTTTCACAGATTCAGTTAGATTATTCCCTGAATGACCAGTGGCGGATCCAAGGGGGGGGGGGGGGGGGGGGAGGGGCGTAAAGGGCGTACGCCCCCCCTTTACTATGTCTTTTTTTTTTTTTAAGAATAGGGATAATACGACATCAAAAATGTCTAACCCATTAACGTTTACTATAAAACATACATGGTCCACGTCAGAAACCGTTAAATTTTATACTTATTCTATGGTTTTAGGCCAAAAAAAGGTCAAAAAATTGTTCGCCTCGATGCAATCGGCATTTACGCCCTCCCTTTCCAAATACCTGGATCCGCCCCTGATGACAACCGAAAGAAACTGCACATTTTTATTAATATTGGAACGAAAAAATGAAAATCTTCAGAAATTTGAAGATTTTCTTTTTCATTCTACATCGCAAGCCAAAGCCATATCAAACATTTTGAGCTTATAATAAAGCTGGAACGAAAAAATAAAAATCTTCAGAAATTTGTAGATTTTCTTTTTCATTCTACATCGCAAGCCAAAACAATACTGGAACGAAAAAATGAAAATCTTCAGAAATTTGTAGATTTTCTTTTTTATTCTACACCGCAAGCCAAAACAATATCAAACAATATTGGAACGAAAAAATGAAAATCTTCAGAAATTTGCAAATTTTCGTTTCATTCTACACCAAAAGCCAAAACAATATCAAACAATATTGGAACGAAAAAATGAAAATCTTCAGAAATTTGTAGATTTTCTTTTTCATTCTACACCGCAAGCCAAAAAATTATCGAACAATATTGGAACAAAAAAATGAAAATCTTCAGAAATTTTCTTTTTCATTCTACACCGCAAGCCAAAACAATATCAAACAATATTGGAACGAAAAAATAAAAATCTTCAGAAATTTGTAGATTTTCTTTTTCATTCTACACCGCAAGCCAAAACAATATTGGAACGAAAAAATGAAAATCTTCAGAAATTTGTAGATTTTCTTTTTCATTCTACACCGCAAGCCAAAACAATATCAAACAATATTGGAACGAAAAAATGAAACTCTTCAGAAATTTGTAGATTTTCTTTTTCATTCTACATCGCAAGCCAAAACAACAATTTGATTTTCTAATGTTTGACTTAAAATATTCTATTTTTTATCCTTTTAAACTTTTTGACTGAAAATTGGTCTACAGATTGTCAAATTATCCATTATATGAAAAAAAAAAAGATTTATAATTCTTCTATAATTTATTGAAACAATTTTGTTTTTCAAATGATTCTTTCTTATACTATTTTTTTCATTAGGTTACCGGATATTCAAATTGTACGAATAGGAAATGTGAACGTATCAATTTTTTGAGACCTGTATGGTGAATATTTATCAGAAATTTAAGTAGAATGTAAGTTAAGGTGAGTAAGGTTAAATGTTAATGGTTAATGCTAATGACAAATAAAACGTTGCAGTGGGCCTACATAAATTTCTGATAAATATAACCGTACCAAATAAATATTCCTGACTTCATTTTGGACCTCATTAGAAAGAATCATTTGATAAGCTAAATTGCCAAAAAATGTAAACTACAATTTTTCAAAAGTTTCAAATAACGAAATAAACTGACAAATCTGATTCAAAATTAGACTCATGATAGTTCACTAAAATTTTGAGGAAAGTTTTTTCAAAAGTAAATTCCCCCTACCCCCTTCCAAAACTGAGCTTAAGATAAAGCTGGAACGAAAAAATAAAAATCTTCTTATATTTGTAGATTTTCTTTTTCATTCTACGTCGCAAGTCAAAACAAAATCAAACATTTTCAGCTTATAATAAAGCTGGAACGAAAAAATAAAAATCTTCAGAAATTTGTAGATTTTCTTTTTCATTCTACGTCGCAACTTCCAAGTCGAAACAAAGTCAAACTTTTTGATTTTCTAACAATATTGGAACGAAAAAATAAAAATCTTCAGAAATTTGTAGATTTTCTTTTTCATTCTACGTCACAAGCCAAAACAAAATCAAACATTTTCATTTTCTAACAATATTGGAACAAAAAAATAAAAATCTTCAGAAATTTGTAGATTTTCTTTTTCATTCTACGTCACAAGCCAAAACAAAATCAAACATTTTCATTTTCTAACAATATTGGAACGTAAAAATAAAAATCTTCAGAAATTTGTAGATTTTCTTTTTCATTCTACGTCGCAAGTCGAAACAAAGTCAAACTTATTGATTTTCTAACAATATTGGATTCTAAAATTCCTACAAGTTTTAAACTTTTATTAAAAGTAAATTCCTCCTTTGTGTTGTCATCAGTACAAGATGAATTGTCAATAAAAATCTGTACAAGCAAGATAATTCTGTTAATTGCAATAAACTTTCAAAGAATGACAAAATCGCGAGCAATCATTGTACTCCTCAAAAGAAAAGTACTATCAGGTCTTTCAAAAAGAGTAAGCATGGTCTGTTTTGCACAACAACTGCATTAATCACATATGTGAGATCATCTGAGGTGGCTATATAACCAAACCTCAACTCCAGTATCAGCACTGCACTGATGAGGCCCAGAAGGCCGAAACAGTACTGTTTGCCGTTAATTTCACATTATATATTCAAAAAGATAAAAAAAACACAAAAAATATATTTTAGTTTACTATAACATGTGTGTCTTGTATTTGTATTGTGACTTTCCCGTCCCAACTTTCAGAGAGTCTACATAGTTTATTTTAGAACATTTAATCAAATATTTAAATATTGTTGTCATTATGAATCTCTATCTCTGTATTGATTTCTATCATTTTCTGCACCTATATGGGCTAATTGAGGATGGGCAAATGCCATGCAGTGTGCAATGAGGGAAATTTTACCAGGACGGCAGCATTAGCTTGCTCTTATTTTCGATTTCCAACTGTCGAGGGATCTTTAACGTGCACAGCCAATAGCACACGGGGCCTCGGTTTAATGTCCCATCCGAACGACTAGACGCTTTTTCCATGTGAAATCCCTGTAAACACATTGGCATTAAGCAATACATTGGTAGCAGCTAATAAACTTTTCTTATGAGGAAATCTGAAATATTCTTTAATTATTAATCTTTATTTATCTTAGAGCACACAAAATACACACATACTTGGAATTGACTTCATGTTCAGTGACTAAAATACTGTCCACATGAAATCAACCCTTATAAATCTGATGAGCTTTAAAGAAATGCCAAATCTATGTTTTTATTTGTAAAGTAAACATTTTTTTATGATTCTAAAAAAGGAAAAGGAAAGCTACTAAAAAGGGAATTAATTTGGCATTTCCCTAAAACATTCATTCTTTACATCTTATATGATACACAGCTCATCACATTATAGCCACAGTGGGGAATAAGTCTTGAATTGGGAAGAGAAAATTTGGCCAGACTTCCCTCAGAGCCTAAAGAAGTCATTTTTTCACTTCAAGCAATTGGATAGAGAGAAAGTATCAGATAGACAAAAACACATTCACATTATACTTAGGTCCATCAGGAAGTGAAAATAGCCAATGGGTGATTCAAATTGACATCATATCCACAGGGACAAACCTAATCATGGCAATCAAGTCTTGATTTGATCCCTCTCAAAGAATTGACAAAATGAATAATGTCAGATCTATAAGGTTCTAATCTTTGTCGTAGGACACATGACACTCCTTCGAGGATCATGTAGCAAAATGGTCCCCTCACCTACTACATGACCACTTCCAGAGGTGCACGCCGACCGTCCATCCAATTTAGCAGTTTTCTAATCTTTGCCGTAGGACACATGACACTCCTTCGAGGATCATGCATCAAAATGGTCCCCTCACCTACTACATGACCACTTCCAGAGGTGCACGCCGACAGTCCATCCAATTTAGCACTTTTCTAATCTTTGCCGTAGGACACATGACACTTCCTTCGAGGATCATGTAGCAAAATGGTCCCCTCACCTACTACATGACCACTTCCAGAGGTGCACGCTAACCAACCATCCAATTTTGTAAATGGCAATACCCAATTAATCCCTACAGTGAGAGGGGTTTTCCTAAATTAAGACTTTACAATAAGTGCCATTTCCTACAATTTGGACAACTCCCCTTATCCTAAAGAAGTTGTTTTTACAGAGAAAACTTCCTGATAACCTCACAAAATACACACGTACTTGGAATTGACTTCATGTTCACTGTCCACATGAAATCAACCCTTATAAATCTGATGGGGTCAAAGTTACAATTGGAAAATAATGAGCTAAATAAATTCATTCAATAAACATTTAAGAACATTAACAGTTTATATTGTAAATTATTTCTTTAGTGAATATTTTTACCATAATATAGCTTTAATAACAATAACCGGTAGATTACTTAATAATTTTCATTATAAAAAATTTACTCATTTATTGATCTACTTCCTCTGATGAAAAGTTCATTAGCTGCTACCAATTTATTGCCAATGTGTTTACATGGATTTTGAGATTTGTTTACCGTTGTAATCGTTCGTGCTTGGTTTTTATTATCATTAATATGATTGAAAACAGATTAACAGATTCAATTTTACAAAATATTGATGAGAATTTCTCAGTGCCCTCAATTTCATACATTTTTATATTTTTCTGCTCCAAATTATTCTTTTTTACCACAAAGTGTCCATAGGTACACAATTTAAATGAACCATGTCAGCTGGACACATGAAAACTGAGAATTTAGAAAATATCTGGCACTAGTCTAGTTTTGATCCCCCTGAAGCAAGGTATAAAATATAGAATGTCATTTGATTTTGTGAAGATCTAATCTACGACCGTAGGACTTCATGGACACACCTACTCAGAACCGCCCTGCAGCAAAGTGGCCCCCTCACCTACTACATGCTTGTTCTTCAGTGGCCATACAGGTCGCTGTTGACGCCAGCCCCTATCCAATTTAGTAAAAAAACAACATCATCAATCCGATAGCCATTTCTGCAGAAGGAGAATTCCTAATTATAAGACTAAAATATGTCCAGTTAAAGCCAAAGTTAGTTTTGACAACTCCCCTTATCCTAAAGAAGTTGTATTCATAAACAAAGCCCCTGTTGAACTTGGAAATACACTCATACTTGAAGTTGATTTCATGTTTAGTGACTAAATAACGTCAACATGAAATCAACCCTTATAAATCTGATGAGCTTTAAACTTTCATTCTTTACATCTTATATGATACACAGCTCATCAGATTATAGCCACAGTGGGAATAAGACTTGAATTGGGAAGAGAAAATTTTGGCCAGACTTCCCTTATAACCAAAAGAAGTCATCTTCTCTCTTCAAACAAAGCTTTTAAGATTGACTGATGTATGTATAAAATCACATTCACACAATTACTGAAAAGTTCAACAGACAGCATAAATAAACCCAATATATTCTCAGGTTCAAGTGTTCCGCTCACTAGGAAGCTAGCTACAAGGAGCCCTGACATGTTAAGGCTTCTCCAAGACGTGTAATTAACGAATCATCACACATTTGATATGAAATGGAGTTTTACGTCCCACTTTTCATTACACATTAGAACTTTTTGCAATTACATGATCCAAAAATATTATTGTAGAATTAGGCAATAAACTTTTAACGCAATGGTTTCAGGGCATCAAGAAACTCACCCACAACAAATTAAGTTCTTGACATTATAATTATTTATAATATGACCAACAATTGCTGTCTCTATATGCAAACATAAATCTATAGTTTTCAAAATCAGTCATAATTTAACTACAGTTGGAAATTATTTGCATGTTATATTTACTAAATCCTCCAAACAATGCATGAATAACTTAAATTAACTGTCTTGAAAGTTAGAACTTAAAGAAAGTGGACCACGGCCATATACGCCTAACGAAAAATTTAATCGGGATAAAATTAAACTTTCTCAAACCTTTTGATTTAGGTCCAATAACATCCATTTTAAGTTTCATCAAAATTGGTTGAAAACTAAGAGAGTAATAGCATATTCAAGCTTTGGGGCAAGGGCAATAACTCTGCTTCTAACGATCGAAAATAGCTCAAATTCGAACTTGATCTCCGTTTTATGAATATGTAGACACATATCAAATTTCATTTGATTCCGTCAAAAACTCTAGTTTTTAGAGCGTTTACGAGCAAATGTTGACGGACGGACGGACAGGGGTGCCAACAATATACGTTCTCATAGAGAGATGAGGGCGTATAAAAATTGATTTTGTGACAAGCAAGATATGCTAACTCTTCTAGACACCTGATATCACTTTTCATTATGAAACATTTACTCATTTATTGATATTCTTCCTCAAGTTCATTAGCTGCTACAAATATATTACCAATGTGTTTACATGGATTTTGAGATTTGTTTTACAGTTGGGATCGTTAGTGGTATCATTATATCAAAATTTGTTGGTGTTACAATTTTACAATGTTAAAAATTTAAATTTAATACAATATATTTTTATAATCTAATTAAAAGAATGCAAAATCTATGGAAATATGAGCAAAAAGCAAAAACTGACAGTGTAATTTTCTAATAGAAATTATTATCAGCATTGGAAGCCTTAACAGAATATATTATTACTATCTGAGATATTACAAAGATAAAACACGTTATCGTTACTCTTATTTTTATAATATCATAAAGCAATTAGATTTAAAATCAAACTTTACCAGAATGAGTATTTTTAGACCTATTTTTCACCCTTTAAGCTTTCAGTAGTTAATTCTATAACCAAAGACTTTCTGTTTATTTCAAGTTCTAATCATAATAGGTATAGATATGACAATTTTAATTGGGATAAAAATAATAATGGGGAAAAATAAAAATATTAAAACAAAAAAGAATTGTGAATAGTATCTCTGGTAGAATATAGCACCGGGTCAGTGACTTTTGGTATATCTACCGTCTGATAAAATCCACACGGACAAAAAAAAATAATTAGCATTGCCTATTATTTTGTATTAATTCTAAATATAATATGGATAAAAATAATAATAATAACTGGGATAAAAATTATAACGAAAAAAAAAAGTGAATAGTATCTCAAGTAGAATATCTCCCTTGTCCTTCAACTAATCCGAGCCGCGTTTAAAGTTAGACACAGGAATATCTACCGTCTGATAAAATCCACTGGGACAAACCTAATCATGGCACTCTAGTCTTGATTTGATCCCTCTCAAAGAATTGATAAAATGAATAATGTCAGATCTATAAGGTTCTAATCTTTGCTGTAGGACACATGACACTCCTTCGAGGATCATGTAGCAAAATGGTAACCTCACCTACTACATGACCACTTCCAGAGGTTCACGCCGACCGTCCATCCAATTTAGCAGTTTTCTAATCTTTGCCGTAGGACACATGACACTTCCTTCGAGGATCATGTAGCAAAATGGTCCCCTCATCTACTACATGACCACTTCCAGAAGGGCACGCTGACCGTCCATCCAATTTAGCAGTTTTCTAATCTTTGCCGTAGGGCACATGACACTTCCTTCGAGGATCATGTAGCAAAATGGTCCCCTCACCTACTACATGACCACTTCCAAAAGTGCACGCTAACCGACCATCCAATTTTGTAAATGACAATACCCAATTCATCCCTACAGCGAGAGGGGGTTTTCCTAAAGTAAGACTTTACAATAAGTGCCTTTTCTTACAATTTGGACAACTCCCCTTATCCTAAAGAAGTTGTTTTTACATAGAAAACTTCCTGATGACCTCACAAAATACACACATACTTGGAATTGACTTCATGTTCAGTGACTAAAATACTGTCCACATGAACTCAACCCTTATAAATCTGATGAGCTTTAAAGAAATGCCAAATCTATGTATTCATTTGTAAAGTACATGTAAACATTTTTTTGTAATTCTTAAAAAGGAAAAGGAAAGATACTAAAAAGGGAATTACCTTTGGCATTTCCCTAAAACATTCATTCTTTACTTCTTATATGATACACAGCTCATCAGATTATAGCCACAGTGGGGAATAAGACTTGAATTGGGAAGAGAAAATTTGGCCAGACTTCCCTCAGAGCCTAAAGAAGTCATTTTTTTCTCTTCAAGCAGTTGGATAGAGAGAAAGTATCAGATAGATAAAAACACATTCACACTTTACTTAGGTTCATCAGGAAGTGAAAATAGCCAATGGGTGAATCAAATTTTTACATACTCTTTTCTATTCTACTTTTTAACCTTAATTCATATTTCAAATAAAGTCTACTTTATTCTCAATATTAATTCAGTCTACTTTATTCTCAAACTTAATTCAATTCTCAATCTTAATTCAGTCTAGTTTCTTCTCAATCTTAATTCAATTCTCAATCTTAATTCAGTCTACTTTATTTTCAATCTTAATTCAGTCTACTTTACTCTCAATCTTAATTCAATTCTCAATCTTAATTCATTCTACTTTATTCTCAATCTTAATTCAGTCTACTATATTCTCAATCATAATTCAGCCTACTTTATTCTCAATCTTAGTTCAGCCTTCTTTATTCTTAATTCAGTCTACTTTATTCTCAATCTTCATTCAGTCTACTTTATTCCCAATCTTAATTCAGCCTTCTTTATTCTCAATCTTAATTCAGTCTACTTTATTCTCAATCTTAATTCAATTCTCAATCTTCATTCAGTCTACTTAATTCTCAATCTTCATTTAGTCTACTTTATTTTAATCTTCATTCAGTCTACTTTATTCTTAATCTTAATTCAGTCTACTTTATTCTTAATCTTAATTCAGTCTACTTTATTCTCAATCTTAATTCAGTCTACTTTATTCTCAATCTTAATTCAGCCTACTTTATTCCCAATCTTAATTCAGCCTACTTTATTCCCAATCTTAATTCAGCCTTCTTTATTCTCAATCTTAATTCAGCCTACTTTATTCTCAATCTTAACCAAATAACTTTTTATTCTATTTGGAATATTCCTTACCTTGATATGAATACAAAAATTTTGAAAGTAAAATTGAAGTGTACTTACCAAATAATTTTTGAGGTACAAAACATCAACCAATATTCAAATCTTCCATGTTACCCCTGGCAGACACCAACTATATATACCTACAAATACAAATAGAGCAGTTATTTTCAGTTGGGATGGGTATCAATTACCAAATTGAAATTAATTATCAATATCTGGTATTGAAGACAAATGAAACTGAAGTAATGTCAATAATTTTGTATGATTATATGATAAAATGGCTTGTAACTTCTCTGATGTAGCAGATAATGTTAAAATAAAATTTGACTATGAATTTTAATCGATTATGAAATTTGATAATCGATAATCGAAATAAATAATTTGTAGAGTTGATAATTGATTATTTCAATTAATATTTATTTGACCTAGCCCTAATTTCAGTTATTAAAAATTAAACTAAATGAATTTTGTCTTGCATCAGACCAAATTTTCAAATTGAGGCACAGGTCCAATAAAAGATCTATCCTTAAATTAAACTATAGTAGCTGAATACTTATCTTTTTTCTCCAACTTTAAAATAAATTAGTCTTCAGTTCTTCATTAAATGTTTTTTTCTGCTTTCATAGCAACAAGAAGTGAACCCTGGGACATCTGCTGACTGAATGAGGCTGTATACTGTTGTTGTCAACCTGACTGTAACCCCTGAATTCTACTCACACTCAAGTAAGGGGTAAAATATCTCAGTCTCTATATCCACAGTTTTAAAACAAAAGACTGACAATAGAGTGAACACTTTTCATCCCTTGGTCATGGTTTTAATCTTTTATCAAGGATCAAATTGGTAATCAAGACTAATTCCCATTGTTTACAATTAGTATTGAGCTACTGCACTAAACTTTTAGTACGTTAAAGGTGCACTATCATATAAAAATTTGTTTTTAACTTTCTTCTCCTTGGGTTTCGATTTTTGGTCAAAGATGAAATTGGTAATAAACATAAGATTAAATTGCTTCAGTATTAATAAAAGTGATTTAAAGGGAATCAAGAATATTTTCCAAATCTACTCTTTGTGTATTCAATCTCGGATAAAAGATTAAAGTGGTACTCTCATTAAAATCAGGCCTTGAACATGTTTAAAGAGACAAGAATATTCAAACAAATATTTTTTTTATTTTTCTGATTTTTCATAGAGTTCAACCATGGGTGATAACAAACTCTCACACCAAGTTTAGTCAAATTCTGTAAAGAATTGTGCCTTTTAAGCTGTATATGAGCTAAGATTGGACACAAGAACAAGGGAAATAACTCAAACTAAACATTTCAAAAATTGTCTGATTTTCAATAGGGTTCATCCTTAGGTGATTATAAACACTCACACCAAGTTTTGTCGCAATCCAACATGAATTGCGCCTTCTAAAGTGTTTACAAGTTAGAAATTGAATGTGGTTTTGAAGGACAAGGGCATTAATTCATATCAAATATTTTTCGATTCTTTTGATTTTCAATAGGGTTCATCCTTGGGTGATAATAAACAATTTCAGCAAGTTTCATCAAAATCTTTAAAGAATTGTGACTTGTAGAGTGTTAACAAGCTAAAAATCAAATGCGTTTTAAAAAACAAGGGCAATAACTCATATCAAATATTTTTCGATTCTTTTGATTTTCAATAGGTTTCATTCTTGGGTGATAATAGACAATTTCAGCAAGTTTCATCAAAATCTGTGAAGAATTGAGACTTGTAGAGTGTTAACGAGCTAAAAATCAAACACGTTTTAAAGAACAAGGGCAATAACTTATATTATTTATTTTTCGATTCTTTTGATTTTCAATAGGGTTCATCCTTGGGTGATAATAAACAATTTCAGCAAGTTTCGTCAAAATCCGTAAAGAATTGAGACTTGTAGAGAGTTAACGAGCCAAAAATCGAACGCGTTTTTAAAGAACAAAGGCAATAATTCATATTAAATATTTTTCGATTCTTTTGATTTTCAATAGGGTTCATCCTTGGGTGATAATAAACAATTTCAGCAAGTTTCGTCAAAATCCGTAAAAAATTGAGACTTGTAGAGAGTTAACGAGCCAAAATTCGAACGGGTTTTAAAGAACAAGGGCAATAATTCATATTAAATATTTTTCGATTCTTTTGATTTTCAATAGGGTTCATCCTTGGGTGATAATAAACAATTTCAGCAAGTTTCATCAAAATCTTTAAAGAATTGTGACTTGTAGAGTGTTAACAAGCTAAAAATCAAATGCGTTTTAAAAGATAGCTTGCCAGGCAAGGTAATATACGCCCACTAACAGCTTTGTTCGAAAAAGAACACATCAAATATTCAACCTGTCGTCATAGGCCTACATTTCGTTCAGAATTAAGTGTCGTCTAAACATTTTTTTCTCTCGATTTCATCAAGGGTTCAGCATTCATCAAGATAATCAAAATTCTTCTGTTTATGAGCTAAATCCTATTTTGAACGAAAAGGGCAATAAATCATATCAAATATTTTTTGATTTTCGATAGGGTTTATCATGTGATAATAAACTATTTCAATAGGATGCGTTTTAAAGAACAAGGGCAATAATTCATATTAAATTTGTTTTGATTCTTTTGATTTTCAATAGGGTTCATCCTTGGTTGATAATAAACAATTTCAGCAAGTTTCGTCAAAATCCGTAAAAAATTGTGACTTGTAGAGTGTTAACAAGCTAAAAATCGAAAGCGTTTTAAAGAACAAGGGCAATAATTCATATTAGATTTTTTTCGATTCTTTCGATTTTCAATAGGGTTCATCCTTGGGTGATAATAAACCATTTCAGCAAGTTTCGTCAAAATCCGTAAAGAATTGTGACTTGTAGAGTGTTAACAAGCTAAAAATCGAACGCGTTTTAAAGAACAAGGGCAATAATTCATATTAAATTTTTTTCGATTCTTTTGATTTTCAATAGGGTTCATCCTTGGGTGATAATAAACAATTTCAGCAAGTTTCGTCAAAATCCGTAAAGAATTGTGACTTGTAGAGTGTTAACAAGCTAAAAATCGAACGCGTTTTAAAGAACAAGGGCAATAATTCATATTAAATTTTTTTCGATTCTTTTGATTTTCAATAGGGTTCATCCTTGGGTGATAATAAACAATTTCAGCAAGTTTCGTCAAAATCCGTAAAGATTTGTGACTTGTAGAGTGTTAACAAGCTAAAAATCAGACGCGTTTTAAAGAACAAGGGCAATAATTCATATTAAATTTTTTTCGATTCTTTTGATTTTCAATAGGGTTCATCCTTGGGTGATAATTAACAATTTCAGCAAGTTTCGTCAAAATCCGTAAAGAATTGTGACTTGTAGAGTGTTAACAAGCGTTTTAAAGAACAAGGGCAATAATTCATATTAAATTTGTTTTGATTCTTTTGATTTTCAATAGGGTTCATCCTTGGTTGATAATAAACAATTTCAGCAAGTTTCGTCAAAATCCGTAAAAAATTGTGACTTGTAGAGTGTTAACAAGCTAAAAATCGAAAGCGTTTTAAAGAACAAGGGCAATAATTCATATTAGATTTTTTTCGATTCTTTCGATTTTCAATAGGGTTCATCCTTGGGTGATAATAAACCATTTCAGCAAGTTTCGTCAAAATCCGTAAAGAATTGTGACTTGTAGAGTGTTAACAAGCTAAAAATCGAACGCGTTTTAAAGAACAAGGGCAATAATTCATATTAAATTTTTTTCGATTCTTTTGATTTTCAATAGGGTTCATCCTTGGGTGATAATAAACAATTTCAGCAAGTTTCGTCAAAATCCGTAAAGATTTGTGACTTGTAGAGTGTTAACAAGCTAAAAATCAGACGCGTTTTAAAGAACAAGGGCAATAATTCATATTAAATTTTTTTCGATTCTTTTGATTTTCAATAGGGTTCATTCTTGGGTGATAATTAACAATTTCAGCAAGTTTCGTCAAAATCCGTAAAGAATTGTGACTTGTAGAGTGTTAACAAGCCAAAAATCGAATGCGTTTTAAAGAACAAGGGCAATAATTCATATTAGATTTTTTTCGATTCTTTCGATTTTCAATAGGGTTCATCCTTGGGTGATAATAAACAATTTCAGCAAGTTTCGTCAAAAACCGTAAAGAATTGTGACTTGTAGAGTGTTAACAAGCTAAAAATCGAATGCGTTTTAAAGAACAAGGGCAATAATTCATATTAGATTTTTTCGATTCTTTTGATTTTCAATAGGGTTCATCCTTGGGTGATAATAAACAGTTTCAGCAAGTTTCGTCAAAATCCGTAAAGAATTGTGACTTGTAGAGTGTTAACAAGCAATTGTGGACGGACCGACGGACGGACCGACGGACGGACGGACCGCCGGACCGCCGGACATGGGTGACGGCAATATACGCTCCACATTTCATGTGGGCGTATAAAAACAAGGGCAATAACTCATATCAAATATTTTTCGATTCTTTTGATTTTCAATAGGTTTCATTCTTGGGTGATAATAGACAATTTCAGCAAGTTTCATCAAAATCTGTGAAGAATTGAGACTTGTAGAGTGTTAACGAGCTAAAAATCAAAAACGTTTTAAAGAACAAGGGCAATAACTTATATTATTTATTTTTCGATTCTTTTGATTTTCAATAGGGTTCATCCTTGGGTGATAATAAACAATTTCAGCAAGTTTCGTCAAAATCCGTAAAGAATTGAGACTTGTAGAGAGTTAACGAGCCAAAAATCGAACGCGTTTTTAAAGAACAAAGGCAATAATTCATATTAAATATTTTTCGATTCTTTTGATTTTCAATAGGGTTCATCCTTGGGTGATAATAAACAATTTCAGCAAGTTTCGTCAAAATCCGTAAAAAATTGAGACTTGTAGAGAGTTAACGAGCCAAAATTCGAACGGGTTTTAAAGAACAAAAGCAATAATTCATATTAAATATTTTTCGATTCTTTTGATTTTCAATAGGGTTCATCCTTGGGTGATAATAAACAATTTCAGCAAGTTTCGTCAAAATCCGTTAAGAATTGAGACTTGTAGAGTGTTAACGAAAAAAAATCGAACGCGTTTTAAAGAACAAGGGCAATAATTCATATTAAATATTTTTCGATTCTTTTGATTTTCAATAGGGTTCATCCTTGGGTGATAATAAACAATTTCAGCAAGTTTCGTCAATATCCGCAAAGAAGTGAGACTTGTAGAGAGTTAACGAGAAAAAAATCGAACGCGTTTTAAAGAACAAGGGCAATAATTCATGTTAAATATTTTTCGATTCTTTTGATTTTCAATAGGGTTCATCCTTGGGTGATAATAAACAATTTCAGCAAGTTTCGTCAAAATCCGTAAAGAATTGAGACTTGTAGAGTGTTAACGAGCTAAAAATCGAACGCGTTTTAAAGAACAAGGGCAATAATTCATATTAAATATTTTTCGATTCTTTTGATTTTCGATAGGGTTCATCCTTGGGTGATAATAAACAACTTCAGCAAGTTTCGTCAAAATCCGTAAAGAATTGAGACGTGTAGAGAGTTAACGAGCCAAAAATCGAACACGTTTTAAAGAACAAGGGCAATAATACATATTAAATATTTTTCGATTCTTTTGATTTTCAATAGGGTTCATCCTTGGGTGATAATAAACAATTTCAGCAAGTTTCGTCAAAATCCGTAAAGAATTGAGACTTGTAGAGAGTTAACGAGCCAAAAATCGAACGCGTTTTAAAGAACAAGAGCAATAATTCATATTAAATATTTTTCGATTCTTTTGATTTTCAATAGGGTTCATCCTTGGGTGATAATAAACAATTTCAGCAAGTTTCATCAAAATCCGTAAAGAATTGAGACTTGTAGAGTGTTAACGAGAAAAAAATCGAACGTGTTTTGAAGAACAAGGGCAATAATTCATGTTAAATATTTTTCGATTCTTTTGATTTTCAATAGGGTTCATCCTTGGGTGATAATGAACAATTTCAGCAAGTTTTGTCAAAATCCGTATAGAATTGAGACTTGTAGAATGTTAACGAGCTAAAAATCGGACGCGTTTTAAAGAACAAGGGCAATAATACATGTTAAATATTTTTCGATTCTTTTGATTTTCAATAGGGTTCATCCTTGGGTGATAATAAACAATTTCAGCAAGTTTCGTCAAAATCCGTAAAGAATTGAGACTTGTAGAGAGTTAACGAGCCAAAAATCGAACGCGTTTTAAAGAACAAGAGCAATAATTCATATTAAATATTTTTCGATTCTTTTGATTTTCAATAGGGTTCATCCTTGGGTGATAATAAACAATTTCAGCAAGTTTCATCAAAATCCGTAAAGAATTGAGACTTGTAGAGTGTTAACGAGAAAAAAATCGAACGCGTTTTGAAGAACAAGGGCAATAATTCATGTTAAATATTTTTCGATTCTTTTGATTTTCAATAGGGTTCATCCTTGGGTGATAATGAACATTTTCAGCAAGTTTTGTCAAAATCCGTATAGAATTGAGACTTGTAGAATGTTAACGAGCTAAAAATCGGACGCGTTTTAAAGAACAAGGGCAATAATTCATGTTAAATATTTTTCGATTCTTTTGATTTTCAATAGGGTTCATCCTTGGGTGATAATAAACAATTTCAGCAAGTTTCTTCAAAATCCGAAAAGAATTGTGACCTCTAGAGTGTTAACAAGCAATTGTGGACGGACCGACAGACCGGCGGACCGACGGACATGGGTGACGGCAATATACGCTCCACATTTCATGTGGGCGTATAAAAAGATTATACTATTCCTGAGCTTTAAAGGGCCATTCTGCTTTTTTGAAAAAAGTTTCCAAAATAAAAAAAAATCGCAAATGCTACCTGCGAGTATTTCTAAAGCATGCTTATTGTATCTAGTTTTGTTGTTTGCCCTTTAAATGGCGAAATATTTCTGGCTGAAACCATTTAAATACACAAAAGGGACATTTCTCGACAATTAGACGTATATTTTACTCAAATCCGTTCAGTAGTTTCCTATCATAATACAAATTTTTAAAAATTTTAGCATGTTTTTAGCGTTTAAAAGTTAACGGCTGGATTTCTTTAGCTAAAACGTTCAGATACATTAAAGGGCACATAGTAAAAGAATTTGGTGTATAGTTTTCACAAATTTGAGCAAAAAAATTTTTTGACCTAAAAAGAATTCAGACTGTCCCTTTAAATAAAGTCTTGAAATAAAAACATAATATTTCCAGTTTATTTATTGTCTTAATAAAATTAAATAAATAACATGTACATATATAGATGGAGGTAAAAACAACTGGGTATATTTCATCTAGTAACAATACTATAATAGTATCTCGATCTTTTTTTTCCTTTTCTCTCATTGCTCTCAAGAAACAACATTTACTGAAGATCTGACAAGTCCCTTCTTGATCTTGTCTTAAAGCTGACAAATCAATCAAAGCCAGTGGTGAAAATAGCCCATTTTTGATGAAAGAAAATAAAATTCTTTACACATAGGATTAGTTAAAAAAAAGTTTAGTTCGACACACTTAATCTTAAAACTTGATACCACTCTTTTATTGGATTCATCACCTCAAAATCTTTTACAAACATCAACACAAGCAATCATTTTGAAACCACATATACAAGAAAGACCTTTTTCATTTACCAATATAACATCTTCAAAATATAAGTGTATGGGTCAGTTTTCAGTAAAATGTTATAATGATTTTACTCAGTAAACACAGTTACATCTGAAAACTAAATTTGTTAATGAAATGAATATGTTACAGATGACAACTTAAATTTTCAAGTTTATATATCACAAAGTTAACTTAATTCAAAGCCTGCATTAGATTCAATGGCATAAAGAAGTTTATTTCTAAGTAGGGATTCATCAGTAAAATGAGGTAATTTTAATAGGTTCATACAAGTTGAAGCTGTTGGTAGACGATCTAAATCTGTTCCAGCATCATGAATACAGAATGGTGGATATAAATCCTGAAATACAATATAAATATATACCGGTAACTAATTATTTAACTGCAAACAAAACTGTTACAGCCTTCTGGGCCTCATCAGTGAAGTGCTGATACATACGAAACTTCGCATCTTTCCTAGCTCCGTATGTGTCGCAGATAAAGACACAAACCTAATCACCAGCCATGACACCAACGATATTCGTTGAACGATAAAGTATGCATCAAATTTAATATTACAACGTATTACAATAGGTCAGAGTAATATCTCCGATAGGTAGAATTTCTCTGTTGATCAGAATGGTGCTGATATAGCCACCTCAGATTATCCCACATAAATGTGATATCATACCATGCCAGAGGGCTCAAACTAGCAAGCTAATGAGCTACACATTACACTAATGACAATAGAACACTCCAGATAGAGTGCTCAACAAGGTATAAGCTAAGGAGCATAACTTCTAACTAATCATTTAGTATACAACATAATATACCGGGCAAAATCCATGGTCAATATGAAAATAGATTTGTACAAGTACAGTTCTTTGAGCATAATGATATATTCACTGTTGTTTTCACTTTGATCTAAATATCGTCATATTTCCACAGAAGCTATTTGTAATTTGACTATTGAAGTTCAGATACAAGGAGGTTAACATTTTTGAAATTGTAGCAAACTGCCCAAATTCATAAATATACCTAACATATTCATTCTAATTGAAGCCCTTGTCATCATGCACAATAAACGTAAGCTTAAATACTTTTGGTCTGTATTTTGCACTAGAAACCATTACTGACCTCTTTTAGAAATTATTGTCAGGTCATTATCTCTTTCACAGAGTAATAAATATACCCAATAAAGTTGAACAAACATTTACCTACCCTAAAACCTAATAATGGTTGTTGAGAACAACTTGTTACAAATTTTAACAGTTGACTTTTCTGTTGATCTGTAAAACTTGCAACAACTTTCCAAAATAGCTCAATAACTGGATGGGTGTCACTAAATCCACCTAAAACATGGAAGTATTATTAACGAAGATTTAAGGGATTGTAAAGAAGTTTTTTATAATTTTAAAAAGTATTTTAAAGTGTATCGAAGTATTCAAGATAATTATGTTACAGACAAACTTAAAGAGGTTTTCAGAAACACTGATATCACCAATTTTGCACCATTCCAATTTTCAATCACAAGTCTGTGGTTGTAGCAATTTCACTTAAACTAATCACTTGTTGACAGGCCTAATATGACACAAACAAATTTTGTCTGATTGAAAATTGGAATTTAGAAAGTTGTATTTTTTGTTCACCAGTTACCTCCCTTGAAGTTACAAGCATAAATTATCTCTCTAAGCATAGAACTATAGGCAGGGAATGCCAAGAAGGACAAATAAATATTGAACTTCCGTTTAAATTTATGGTTGACCGAATTTCTACTTGGGGGCTTTTTTTTAACTTCTGGTGCAGCGTAAAAATAGTTATGGTAAACAACAACAAAATAAGTTAATTTGAAAATTATCACAGAAAATCTAATTTAACAAGATTTTTACAACTGTAATTTTATGATTTGATATGTAATGATAAGTATATATATTTCTAAATGTTATAGGCCTATGTTAGCCTACTGTAGAAATAATGTAATTTTTAAATTTAAGCATGAAAACCTGTTATGCCATGGCTTAATTTTAGACCTACAATGCAGTGAGTTTTACCGGGCTGAAGGTAGCAGACACTTGGCCAGCAAACAATAAGCCAGCAAACAATACGCAATATGGTCGAAAAATGTTTAAGAAATTGTTTCAAATTTTAAACATGTCAAATCTCAAACTAGTCCATCTTCCAAATAAAACACTATCTTAGCCTTTCTCTCACATTCGTACTGTGTAAACATCAATACATTTAACGCCGAGTTTAGGTGCGGTCGGTAGCCAGTTGAATTGATGTCTGTTAGGCAATTAGGTGCCATTTTGCAGAAACCGGAAGTTATGAGAGAACCCTCAAATTCAGCGCATGCGTGCCAAGCATAAACTATTTATTTGTCCTTCTTGGCATTCCCTACCTCTATTTCTATGCTCTAAGTCTCTATCTGTCAATCAATGGCAGTCTTAAAACTTTGCTTGTTTACATCAAAAAACGATGTATTTATGGAATTGGGGATCTGTTAAAGAGGTTTCAATATGTGACAATGTGATATGAAACTTATGGAAAATATGTAGGAGATATGATAATTCATAGTCAGTGATGATAATCACCAGGAAAAGCAATAAAGGGTTTTATAAAGGCAGGGGTGAAAAAATGTTGACCAAGCAAAAATGGCGAGCAGTATTCAATAATGGTTATAGTACAAAATATTTTCCCATCAAATCAGGTGTACGACAAGGGGACCCTATGTCAGCTATTTTATTTAACCTAGTCATAGAAACATTGTGTATATATATTCGCTCAGATAGTAAATATAAAGGCATTGCCTTTGGAAATGAAGTTTTGAAAATCATAGCATTTGCAGACGATATCACTTGTTTACTAAAAGACTTTAAAACAGCGCGACATCTTTTGGAGGTTTTGAGGCATTTTAGTCTTACATCAGGTTTATCTATTAATCTATCAAAAACTGAAGCTATGGATTTAAATAGTAATATTAAAAATTTACCTAACCTCATTAATAACCTAGGTTTGACGGTCAGCAAAGAATATATAAAAATTCTGGGTATTTTTTTCTCCTTTGATGAATCAATCAAGAATAAATTAAATTTTGATAAAAAACTGGAAGAAATTGAAATTATCATTAATAGATGGAAAGGCCGGAATCTTACTTTGATTGGAAAAATTCAGATAATTAAAACATTTTGTTTATCGAAACTATTGTATCAAGCCACAGCCATTTATGTACCACCTTATGTCATTAAAAAGTGTAATACAATTATATATAATTACTTATGGAACGGCCCGGATAAGATTAAGCGCAATGTAATATGTCAAAATAAGTCCCTTGGAGGGTTGAATATGATTAACTTAGAAGAACACATTATCAGTAAATCAATATTTTGGGTTAAGAAATTATTCTCCTTCAAAAATCAAGTATGGATTAAAACTTTTTTATTTAGTATGTTACCATATGATGGCCAACTAATTTTAGGTGCAAACTTTACACCTCAAGGAATTAAAATACACTCTCAATTTTATAAAAAACTTATATTAAACTGGTATGAAATTTACACTTCGTATTTAGAAGAATTTGTCCCCACAGAAAACCAATTAGTGTGGTACAATAAACATATTAAAAAAATAATCGATCCTAATAATTTTCTGCCCATTAAAAAGAAATTACTGTTTATTCATGAATTTATCAATCCAGATTTTGTGAAATATCCAATATGTTATCATTCATCAATAGCAAATATATCAAATAAAGTTAAAGACCTACTCAAAAATAAAGAAATTCAATCTATAATATCAATAAATAGTGATGTGCATGAAGATATAAATCAAAATTTGAAGCTTATATACAAAAAAGACTTAGATAATATAAAAACAAGCGATATTTACTCTACAAGAATCAAATCATTATATATTAAGCCAAATAGTCTATGTAAATGGGAAGATGAGCTAAACATTAATATCAATGATGACGCGTCTGCAAAGATCTTCAATTTACCATTCAATGTATGTTTTGATATAAGATTGCAAAATTTTCAATTCAAATATATTCACAAAATAATTTACACAAATAATATGTTGTGTCTTTTTAAACTTGAACCATCTACACTATGTACCTTTTGTCATTCGAGTATTGAAACTATTGATCATTTATTTTTACACTGTCATTTATCTCAAAGTATATGGAATGTTTTGGAAGAATTACTGTGCAATAACAATATTCATAGTAACCTTACCCCTGAAATCAAACAGTTTGGGATTATTGACAACTCTGTTTTTTCAAATAATAGTGATTTTATATTTTTTAATCATGTCCTATTATTAACTAAATATTACATATATAGTTGTAAACTAAATAACGCCATACCTGTTAAGGAAAAATATGTCGCATTTTTAAAAACAAAATCTGAATTGGAAATGAAGTGTTTTGATAATAACTTGCAAATACAAAACAAGTGGAAATATTTATGGTTATAAAACAAAAACAATATAAATTCTATAACGGAAGAAGAACGCATGCCTCAAATTGAAATTAAATGTGACCTGTATTTATGTTCTTTTATTTATTTGTATTTATTTATAAATGTGTATATGTAAATGTGTATTCTCATTGTTAAATAAAATATTTAAAAAAAAAAAAAAAAAAAAAAAAAAAAAAAAATGGCGAGCACGGAACTTGAGGTGATGAAATATTTTATACAAAATTAATTTTGCTACTCTGATATTGTCAATATTATAAATGACTCGAAATGGTGGCAAACTGGCACTTTTAATGGACATATTTGGCCTATTGTCAACTCCCATGTCAATATATAAATGATATTCTACTTGAAAAATATTTATTGGAAACTGTTGTTAAATTGAGATTTCACTTGACGTTGAAAAATGTCCGATTGGTAAAAAAATAAATCAACAGCCCTAGACTGCAAATTGATGCTATCTGTGTTTCTGAAAACCTCTCTAAGTTTGTCTTATACACTTTTCAGAAATATAAGTAGTGTTTGTCTGCAATTCATTTTTTTTTTCATCTGCAAACTGACAATGTTATAAAGTTCCCCTTGTAGAAATCAATGGCTTGCCACAAAATATCACTGAGGGCAGCTAGTGTATTTAATTCACCTATATATTTAATGAAAACTTACCAGAATAACTGGTATTATGACGTAAATCATCAATATTTATAGGTGTAGATGTACCAGATATTAAAATTTGAAATTCATGATGATCAAACATTTGCAACCATTCTAAACTTATAACATCAGCCATACCTTGTCTAAAAGCAGCACATTGGCTGTGTATCTAAAATATAGAAAATATTCCATGTCAATTGTTTCATTTTAATAGTATTTACATTTACATTGCTCAGGTCCATCAAGTTTTAATATTCAATAGTTAATCTTTTGTTCTCATTTAGGTGATTAGATGCTGTGGGTTTGAATTTCTCTCAAGGTAAGAAACATTATGATGCCATGACCAGTACTTTTGAGAGTCAACCCAGTCTGGGCTTATATCTCCTTGAAGGGGCTAACAACTTCTGAATTTTGTAAACATGAATACTTCCCTCTAACGCTGGGTTTGAACACTGTCTTTTAGTGGCACTGGAATAGCTCAGTCGGCAGTGAGTTGAATTGGCGTATGAGGTGCAAATTCTCCCTCATCGGTCAGAAAAATTCTGATGCTGTGGCCATTTGTTTTAAGAGTTGGCCACGTTAAAATGGGCTCTTGTCACTTTGATAATTATGCATAATCAACCTTTCTTTCTTTTACCACTTAATTTACTGTCATTTTCAGGACCCTACGTACTATGAAATACTTCTATGGTAAGGAAATAATAAATTAAAAACTTACTTGTCTGTTAACTTTATAATCCGCCATTAAATGAACATATTCTATTTTATTTTCATTTGTAACTGGTATATTTCTTCCACCAGGTTTTAATTCTATAATCTATACAAAATATATATTATACATATTGTTTTAACACTTTTAAATAATAAAAATTAGTACAAGCAAAACAATTCTTTTTATCAAAAATCTTGTCCAAAATTAGGTATCAGAATTGTATAGTAAGTAGTGGACTACTATTAAAGGGATTGTAAAGATGTTTTCTGAATTCTGTATGTGTATCGGGGACACTGATAGCATCAATTTGCGCCATTCCAATTTCCATTCCGAAGTCTGTGGTTCTTGCGATTCCACTAAAACTAACGCGTTTTATGACGTCACTAATAGCGATATACCGGAAGCTACTATTGATATCTATGCAGATCACTATTAGTGACGTCATAAAACGTGTTAGTTTTAGTTGAATTGCAAGAACCACAGACGTCGGAATGGAAATTGGAATGGCGCAAATTGATGCTATCAGTGTCCCCGATACAGATAAAAAGTTTAAAAAACCTCTTTACAATCCCTTTAATAGTGGACTTCTCAAAGTAGACATACCATCAGGGGTTTCAAAATGAGTAGCATGATCCTACTATATTGGTCAAAATCAAAAATATTGTGTCATGTACTTCAACTTTGAGGTTTTTCATCAAATTAATATACCATAACCAAAAAAAACAATCATTGGGTATTCCAAATTTTAAATAGCCTTTTAAATTTCTATAGCTAATTTTATTAAATAAGCATACAATTATTACCTTATTTTCCCCAAAACTGTTATTTATAACAGAAAAATCTAATCCTAATTCTGATACATCTTTCTCATTCTTTAATGACAGTAGATTTCTGACAATACAAAAAATACCAGATTACAGGATATATAATAAAAAATTTAGTTTGAACATATAAAAATAACAACATGTTTGAGTTTCATTCTGTTGCCCTTTTGACCTTTCACTTATGCTTCAACCTATCAGATCATACTGGCCTCATTAAAACAGCCAATAAAGCTAAGCGCAGACGACATACTTTTGTCTGTTGGAAACAAAAAACATTGTTTCATTTTCAAGCTTTCATTAGACACACATGATGATTATTAGCTGAACACCATAAGACTTTAAGGGAAGATTATTACTGTTGCTTTGTCACGTGACTTCTATATCTATACATGTATTACGATGGGCCATCACTATTGTTTAGTTGGCTTAAAAGTCTTGTAGGCAAAAAGTCTGTAAAATAAGCTTATTTATGAAACAAATAGTCTGCTCCAGCATAAAACGCTCTATGCAAATTTAAAAAAAACGTAGTTTTAACATATAGGATAATGACCGAGGACAAGTTTTTACCAAGAAAGAGAAAGGCAGGTAGGTATTTGATTTTGAGGCATTTTCTAAGATCAATAAAATCTCATCCTCGGTCATTATCCTATACTTAAAAACAACGTTTTTTTACATTTACAGAAGCTACTATTGATATCTATGCAGATCACTGTCAGTGACGTCATAAAACGCGTTAGTTTTAGTGGAAATGCAAGAACCAAAGACGTCGGTTAGGAAATTAGAATGGAGCATATTGATGCTATCAGTGTCCCTGATACACATACAATGAAAACAATGACAAATTTGGAAATAGATTGAAAAAAAGATGAGTGAAGATACACTAGAGTAGAGTTCAATCTTTTTTTTAAGTTTTCATCAAGATTTTAGAACTACCTATTTTTATCATTAATAGATTATCTTCACTTTCTTCATTGTTTCTTAAAACAAATGAATTTTAAAACGACTTACTTATACATGACAGGATCTAATGATTGAAGATAATGTATGTCCAGATTAAAACCATGACTACTTAATATCTTGGCCAAGAAAAAACTGGCAAATGGTAATTCTACTAACATGTTTTCATAAATGGCCTGAAAATAACAATAAAACAACTGTTTCTAAACCAACTGTTAGCATGATATAATGAAAAAGACAAAAGTTTGCAAATAGACCATTATGGACTTTTTAAGAAAAAAAGTCTTAGAGAGCGGGAAAAGGGGGATTTATTGTGGCTGCTTTTTGAAGGTGATTGTTTAATGAAGGTGGGCGCATGAGCAGGATTCACGGTGTACCTACCTTGCCTAACATACGTCCAATAAAATAATAATGTTTAGTATAATTATCTTCTAATTGTGAAGCCTGTGGGTTGGGGTATATTAATCTGTCTGTTGTATATTGGAAGAAACCTCTATTAGGATCAAAGGCAGTTTTTAATAGTTGTGTAAGGAATTCTCTAAATACACCACCACCATCAATACCAGCTTCATCTAGTCCAGCAGCATTCCTCAACTGAACTCTCATCTTTAACTTTAAATTAGGTTCTGTAAACAAATTTTAACAATTCTAATGAAGAAGCGGCATACAATTCTAGTTTTATTGTCCCAATAGAAAACAAGATGTAATTTTGTCAAACATTTCAGGCTTTCAGTACACTTGCATTTATGACATTCCTAATTCTAACATAACCAACATGATATTAGTATTATTGAAACTATATAGTGAAGTAAACATGACATAACTTACAATATTCTTGATCACTATTTTTTATTTACTAACACAGAAGATTAGTGAAATAAGAAATATGAAATATCATTTTTCCAGGTCCTTTAAACAATTTTTCAGAATTAATGTATTTACTGGGTTTTCCGTGACTTGTGCAAACCCTGAACTAAAGGGAAAAGCATATTTACCATTTTCCGGTGATAATTTTTCAAAGGCATCTTCATACACATAATTTCTTCTAATAGCAATATTTATAGAGGGTCCAACTAAAAAGTTGGTCAAATCACTTTGATTCTCTTCTTTATTACCCATTATTAATCTTTGTAGAATCTATGATAAAACATATAGAATTTATTAACACATTTATAAAACAATCAAAACTATAGTTAATCTAGGGGCTATATAACATTACCTTAACACCAGTATCAACACTGCACTGAGTAGACCCAGAAGGTTGAAACAGTCCTGTCTACATTTAGAAATTATCATTATATACATGTACATGAGTAATAAGTCATGTGAAAAGTCGTGTCAACTGACGTCATACCGTATCATGTCATGCCATGTCTTGTCTGGTATATATAACCCTTTAAGAGACCAGGGACTTCGACTCTTGAAAGCTTAAATTAGATAAAATCCCAATTTCAAGGATTAAAGTAATCTGATTGGATAACAAAACTAACTAAACCCTGGGTTTTCAACTTGGAGGATATGTTCCACACTGGGAACATTTGGACATTTTCCAGGGGACATAAACTGAGCTATAGGTCTGAAAAAATATGTTAAATTTTGTATTATCTTGAAACACTAGTGTCCACTGCCTGCAACGACCACAATTTATGTTTGTATTAAAACGAAAAATGTTGTGACTATATCATGCATGTTTTTGATAACTTCCGCGGACAATTCAGGGGACATGGTCATTTTCTTACGCCTTTTTGGGGACATTTGAAAAAACTAGTTGAAAACCCAGAAACAAGACCAATCGGAAACAAATGACTTAAACACTAAAATCATCTTAAATTAAGTTTTAGTTATTATTAAATCAACATATAAAACTATTTTATCAATAATTGTCCTACCTTAAATCTTTCAGCAAATGATATAACAAAAGGTATTTCTGTTAAAATGATTAAATTTCTGATATCTCTATTAGATAGTGGTGGACTTTCATCATCTAAAATATTGTATTATTAATAATATTTCAATTTTTCTTTTCTTGCTTCAATATGAGCATATCTCATAGCGCAGACATATATTTCAGATACACAATCCTCATTAGGACTGATATGGAAATACAGGTTAACTTTCCAATAGGCCTATACTTGTATGACTTAAAGAGCTAAGAAAGCAAACTCAAAAGAAAAGAAGTTAAAGGGGACCAGTCTTCATTTTTATTGGTTGATTTGGGTCTTGAATATATTTAAGTATCCTTCAGAAGCACTAGAAATGCACGAAAATTGCATATTTCCTTCAAATATACCTTAAATTAGACATTTATCCTTCTATTTCTATAGATAACTTTTCTATATATTGCATAGTATCGCTAATGTGTAGTAGGGCATTATAACTTTCAAATGCTAATAATTATGGATGCACATGGATTTGAAGGCTCAAATTTCAATGGTGAGTTGTAATAACCAGTACTAAGTTGCTGAGCTAAAAAATCCCCGTTTCTGAGACTTATCCAAATCGACCCGCGAAAATGAAGCCTGTGCCTCTTTAAGATATGAAACCCAAAAAACTTATGTTCACATTAGAAAAGTTCCAATAAAAAGAGAAGGCAGTAAAAAGAGCTTATTGTAAAAGATTTATAGCATTCACATGTCTAAACTTTAAAGGGACAGTCTGAATTTTTTTTAGGTCAAAATTTTTTTTTGCTCAAATTTGTGAAAACTTTACACCAAAATCTGTAACTATGTGCCCTTTAATGTATCTGAAAGTTTTAACTAAAAAAATCCAGCCGTTAATTTTTAAACGCTAAAACATGCTAAAAATTTTAAAAACCTTCATAAGGTTTTTAAGTGTGTTATGTTTTTTGGACGCTGATAGGAAACTACTGAATGGATTTGAGTAAAATAAACGCCTGATTATAGAGAGATGTCCCTCTTGTGTATATAAGGTTTCAGCTAGAAATATTGAGCCATTTAAAGGGAAAACACCAAAACTAGGTCAAATTGCTTAATTAACAATAAGTACTCTCTTTTTGTAATTAAAACCAAATTCAGTTTGATCAAGAAGATATAGAGATACAATAAGCATACTTTAAAGGGGACCAGTCTTCATTTTTATTGGTTGATTTGGGTCTTGAATATATTTAAGGATCCTTCAGAAGCACTAGAAATGCACGAAAATTGCGTATTTCTTTCAAATATACCTTAAATTAGACATTTCTTCTTCTATTTCTATAGATGACTTTTCTATATATTGCATAGTATCGATAATGTGTAGTAAGGGCATTATAACTTTCAAATGCTAATAATTATGGATGAACATGGATTTGAAGGCTCAAATTTCAATGGTGAGTTGTGATAACCAGTACTAAATTGCTGAGCTAAAAAATCCCTGTTTCTGAGACTCATCCAAATTGACCCGCGAAAATGAAGCCTGTGCCCCTTTAAAAATACTCTCAGGTAGCATTTGCGATTTTTTTGATAATGGAAACTTTTTTCAAAAAAGCAGAATGGCCCTTTAAGTTAACTCATTTCATAAAGCGGATTCGGATCAACAATATGAACTCCTAGCAAAGTTAAATAACTATGCAAATTATGTAGTTCATCGCAACATAAATTCTTTGAAATGCCCGTTCAAACCAATATAATGTTAAATTAAGTTACATCATTAATGTGTTTAATTAGAACTATTATTCATGATGTACAAGAATATTTGACATAAAGTTACAAAGCTCTGATAGAATGAGACTCTAGTACAATAAAGATTAACTTACCGTAATTTGTTTTACACAGTGAACTTAATGAATATAGAGGTCTACTACTAAATAAAGAGTTGTGTATTTGGTATATCTGTGATATCTGTAAATAATAGATTCATGTTTGAATTCTACTGAAACTATGCAAAAAAAATCACTCATCATTTCACCAGCTGAGAGAAAGGATCATCATGAGAACTTAAGTTTTTTTCCTTGTAAAATATACATGTTACTTTCTTGTTTTACACATTTCTTAAAAATTAATTTGATAAAATCAAATGTTCAAATTTGTTCTTTTTTTTTTGGTTCAACATATTTCCTTTCCGTTAGAAATAACAAGAATTAAATGTTCCTTTAACAAATGCTTTTCTGAACCTGTATGGGCTAAGGAGGATGGGCAAACGCCATGCAGTGTGCAATGAGGAAAATTGTGCCAGAACCGCGGCATTAGCCTACTCTTATTTTTGATTTCCAACTGTTGAGGGATCTTTAACATGCACAGTCTGTAGCACATCGTCCCATCCAATCGACAAAACGCTTTTTCCATGTCCCCCCCGACATGCATGCTACTTTAACAACATGGTATACTTACTCTATTTGCCTGTACCGTAACATGACTAGATAGCCAGTGAGATTTAGGACAATATCTTCTTCTTGTATCTCGGTTATATAATTGTCTAACTAATACTACAACCACCTAAAACAAGCAGAAAATGTAACAAAACTCAGTTTTGCTTAACTGTTCTTTAGATTTCATTAATTCAAGCAAAATAATTCTAACCTCCAAAAAAGTTAGACCTTCCCTTTAGGAAAATTTGAGTAATAAAGTAAAAATTGTACCTTAAAGAGACAAATCCAAGTTTTCTTTTCTTCATCTTGAATGTCTTGATGAGATTTTCTGTTGTTAAAAGTGCGAACTAAAGCATTTTGATATTCATCATTAATAGAATGTTTAATATCTGGATGTGCAAGGTCTAGTATACCTAAACATGCCTCTCTTAATATATAACTCATAGGCACTAATTCTGTCAGCATAAAAGGCATAGCTGCATATTGTGCTGAAAAATAATGAAAAAAAAATACTTTCCAAAATGTTCAAATATCTAATCTATGTTATTTTAAGTGAGGTTTGAAAGAAGTATACATGAATAGCTCTTATTCCATTCAAACATTCTTGTTTTGATTATTTGTACTTGTATGCAACAGACCTTATTCAGACGTTGGCCATTTTGGGTCCATACCAAAGCTCATAACGCAAACAAACAAATGCAATGTCTTGTCACTGTAGCAAAATCATCACCATGAGGTCTTTAAAGCCTCCTTATTCAAAACTAATCAAATTTGACATTGTTTAAATCAGAATTAATAATTAATAACACTATCATAAAATATTTTAAGATATAGTATTTCTTCACATATTCTGAGAAAAGATAAAAAAAAAGGCAGTTTTTAGCCTATTTTCTTCTCGATCATTCATTTGATTTCGCAATTTATCAATGGATAACGTCATTTGCGTAATGAGCCTTGGTTTCCAAACATGGCGTGAATAATATGATGTAAATTAATTGTGATTATAGCAACATTAACATGTATATCAACATTCAGTTATCTATCTATCAGCCATCATTATAATTAAAGGATAAATGAAATTTGAACATGTAAAGACTTGTAAGAGTTATTTTAAAATTCATTGAACTTTCCATTATTTTCAATAAAAAATAGTACAACTTACATCGTTCATCACCGTAAAACTCAGCATCATGTAATGTTATTAAAGAATGACTGAACATTGCACAGAACACATACAAAATACAAATAATTCGTTGTTTATCACTTTCAAACATTGGTAAACCTTTTCCTAACATTGACAGTAATAATGTTGTCGACCTACAAGATAAAACAAACATAGCTTAGTACAATATTAACAAAAAACATACAGAAAAGACACTATCAAATTGAAGCCAATTAAAGTTTAATGTATACCCTTACGTATACTCACTAATCTGCCAGGACCAGTCTTCTTATAAAATGAACAAAAGTTTCAAACACAACAACCACCATTTTTAAACAATTTTTCAGACAAAAACTTGAACAATAAATGAGTTTACATGAGAGTATAAAATAAAGACATACCCTGTGCATGTTTTTGTAGATAACATTTTACATTTTTTCCATATATTATACACAAATGATGAGTGAAGAGATAATGTATATAACAATCTGTAATAACAATAACATATTTAATGAGAAATAACATTTTGTAAGAACAATAACAGATTTAATTTGAAACAACAATCTGTAATAACAATAACAGAGATAGAACAATCTGTAATAACAATAACAGAGATAGAACAATCTGTAATAACAATAACAGAGATAGAACGATCTGTAATAACAATAACAGTAATATAATGAACTGTAATGACAATAACAGTGATATATAACAATCTGAAATAACAAGAACAGAGATATAACAATCTGTAATAACAATAACAGAGATATAACGATCTGTAATAACAATAACAGTAATATAATGAACTGTAATGACAATAACAGTGATATATAACAATCTGAAATAACAATAACAGAGATATAACAATCTGTAATAGCAATAACAGAGATATAACGATCTGTAATAACAATAACAGAGATATAAAAATCTGAAATAACAATAACAGAGATATAACAATCTGTAATAACAATAACAGTGATATATAACAATCTGAAATAACAATAACAGAGATATAACGATCTGTAATAACAATAACAGAGATATAACGATCTGTAATAACAATAACAGAGATATAACGATCTGAAATAACAATAACAGAGATATAACAATCTGTAATAACAATAACAGAGATATAACGATCTGAAATAACAATAACAGAGATATAACAATCTGTAATAACAATAACAGTGACATAACAATCTGTAATAACAATAACAGAGATATAATGATCTGTAATAACAATAACAGTGATATAACAATCTGTAATAACAATAACAGAGATATAACGATCTGTAATAACAATAACAGTGACATAACAATCTGTAATAACAATAACAGAGATATAACGATCTGTAATAACAATAACAGAGATATAACGATCTGTAATAACAATAACAGTGATACTGATATACCAATCTGTAATAACAAAGATAGATAGCCATATACGCCCAACGAAAAAAGCCTTAAATTTAATCAGGAGTAAACTAAACTTTCTCAAACCTTTCAATTTAGGTCCAATAACATCCATTTTACGGTAAGTTTCATCAAAATTGGTTGAAAACTAAGATAGTAAGAACATATTCAAGACTTTGCAGCAAGGACAATAACTCTACTTCTAACAATCGAAAATAGCTCAAATTCAATCTCGATCTTTGTTTTATGAATTCACATACCAAATCTCATTTGATTTCATCAAAAACTCTAGTTTTTAGAGCGTTTACGAGCAAATGTTGACTGATGGACGGACAGACAGATTGCTTTTGTCCTAGTGCAAAATTGTGTAGGGTCTTTTGTCCGTAGGATTTTTTGTCCGTCTCCCATATTCCATTGCTTCAGGAACAGGACATAAGGCTAGTGTCTAAAATATTAATAAAGTAATGTTATTAAAGTTATGACTTACCTCATTTTATTTATAGAAACCATATGTACAGCCATTAATTTATAACAAATACTACAAACACTCTGTACAATGTCAATATTATAACTATTACTACTTAAACAATTTATAAAACATTTGATTTGACATGTGGAATTTAACTGTTGTAATATTTCCTCTCTTAAATACGTCATATCATTGGATTCCTCATCTTCCTATAATTATATTATAATACATTTAAGTAAGTATCATATTAACACCCATAAAGTTTGAAGAAAAATGAAAATCATCTCCCCTATTTAAAATAAAGTTAATTAAAACTGTATTATTTTGTCTTGATATTAAATAAAGATAACTTGCCAAGAAAGGTAATATACGCCCAAACTTTAAACAAATATATTTGACAGTTACAGGAAAAAATATTTAACCTTCAGTCATACACTTCTTTTGAACGAGCCAACAAATTTATGCATTTTCAAAAACAAGGAATATATAAACAGTAAATAAATATTTTTCAATTTTTCAACAGGGTTCAACCTTGGGTGATTAAGAACATTCAAACCAAATTTCTTCAAAGTCTGTCCAGTAATGTGCCTCCTAGAGTGATTACGAGCTATAATTGAATGTGTTTTCAAGAAAAAGGAAAATAATTCATAGATTTTGCTGATTTTCAATAGGGTTCATCCTTGGGTAAATCCATCAAGAATTGTGACCTGTAGAGTGTTTACGAGCCAAAAAACGCACCCACTTTCAAAAAAATGAAATGAAATGAGTTTTACATCCTGCTTTTCTACACCTATATGGGCTAATTGAGAACGGGAGAACGAGGGCAATAATTCATAGTAAATATTTTTCGATTTTGCTGATTTTCAATAGGGTTCATCCTTGGGTGGTAATAAACATTATCAGGAAGTTTCGTCAAAATCAAAAAGAATTGTGACCTGTAGAGTGTTTACGATCAATTGTGGACGGACGGACGGACATGGGTGACGACAATATACGTTCCACATTTTCATGTGAACATAAAAAAAAATTTGCATCTTTTAACTTTCAAGATAGCTTGCCAGACAGCTTTGTTCAAATCATGATATGTGGAAATATAGCTTGCCAGGCAAGGTAACATATGCCCACTGATAGTTTTGATTGTAAGTGCGAGTGTTTGTTTGTTACCCATTGACATTTAGTTGAAAGAAAGAACTGTGAATATAAACTGAATTAACACTTATGAACACACTGTCAAGACAGTTAGACACGATATGTCCGTGAAAAATTATCGGATCATCACAAAAATCAATAGGGATCATCTTCATAATGACATTGAACTACAAAATCAAAATCAAATCAAATCTGTAAAGAATTGTAGCCTGTAGTGTGAGCACGAACCAAATGTGAACGGACCGACGGACCAACAGGGTGATTACAATATACCCCCAACTTTCGTGTGGGCGTATAAAAATGGCAGCCATCAATGGCACATGATTTATTTTTGAATCAAACTTATTCTTTAGAACTTTTAAATTTCAGATCGGGCTATTTCATTGATTACAGTTATATTTCATAAAGTTTAAAAAAAAAAAGGTTTTTCATAGGGTTTTACATGATACTTTCATATCAACTTACATATTCCATAATGTCATCATCTTCATTATCAGAATCAGTTGTCATATATTGATGTTTATTAAGTGGTATTAATGATGATAATAGTATATCTAATAACATTATATATTTCATAACCACACAATTCTTCATAGTACCTGCAATACCTGTAATAACAATAACTATACCTGTCATAGAATTCTGTGATAATATTAATAATGATGATAAGAGATAAGGTGATGGTGTTATAACAATAACTATACCTGTGATAGAATTCTGTGATAATATTAATAATGATCATAAGAGAAAAGGTGATGGTGTTATAACAATAACTATACCTTTGATAGAATTCTGTGATAATATTAATAATGATGATAAGAGATAAGGTGATGGTGTAATAACAATAACTATACCTGTGATAGAATTCTGTGATAATATTAATAATGATGATAAGAGATAAGGTGATGGTGTAATAACAATAACTATACCTGTGATAGAATTCTGTGATAATATTAATAATGATGATATGAGATAAGGTGATGGTGTAATAACAATAACTATACCTGTGATAGAATTCTGTGATAATATTAATAATGATGATAAGAGATAAGGTGATGGTGTTATAACAATAACTATACCTGTCATAGAATTCTGTGATAATATTAATAATGATGATAAGAGATAAGGTGATGATGTAATAACAATAACTATACCTGTGATAGAATTCTGTGATAATATAAATAATGATGATAAGAGATAAGGTGATGGTGTAATAACAATAACTATACCTGTCATAGAATTCTGTGATAATATTAATAATGATGATAAGAGATAAGGTGATGGTGTAATAACAATAACTATACCTGTGATAGAATTCTGTGATAATATTAATAATGATGATAAGAAATAATGTGATGATGTAATAACAATAACTATACCTGTGATAGAATTCTGTGATAATATTAATAATGATGATAAGAGATAAGGTGATGGTGTAATAACAATAACTATACCTGTGATAGAATTCTGTGATAATATTAATAATGATGATAAGAGATAAGGTGATGGTGTAATAACAATAACTATACCTGTGATAGAATTCTGTGATAATATTAATAATGATGATAAGAGATAAGGTGATGGTGTTATAACAATAACTATACCTGTGATAGAATTCTGTGATAATATTAATAATGATGATAAGAGATAAGGTGATGGTGTAATAACAATAACTATACCTGTGATAGAATTCTGTGATAATATTAATAATGATGATAAGAGATAAGGTGATGGTGTTATAACAATAACTATACCTGTGATAGAATTCTGTGATAATATTAATAATGATGATAAGAGATAAGGTGATGATGTAATAACAATAACTATACCTGTGATAGAATTCTGTGATAATATTAATAATGATGATAAGAGATAAGGTGATGTAAAAACAATAACTATACCTGTGATAGAATTCTGTGATAATATTAATAATGATGATAAGAGATAAGGTGATGGTGTTATAACAATAACTATACCTGTGATAGAATTCTGTGATAATATTAATAATGATGATAAGAGATAAGGTGATGGTGTTATAACAATAACTATACCTGTGATAGAATTCTGTGATAATATTAATAATGATGATAAGAGATAAGGTGATGGTGTTATATTAACTCTGGTATGTAATTCTTCTTCCACTTTCTCAAAACTAATCAAGCTATCAACCAGATGTTCAAATGGAAATTGATGGGAATTTGTTAAAGCTGGTATAAAAAATAACTCAATTTGTTCACTAAACTTTTCACACAGAAAAACTGTACACATTGATTTCATCACAAAGTGTCTGAAAAATACAATTCAAATGAATTACAAAATATTGTGTCATCATTCTTTTTTTTGGATTTCAGAGATCAATCTATCTACAAATACATGTTGTCATTAAAGGGGAACATTCAGCATTTTCAAGAGTTGATTTGGGCCTTAAATATAATGTGTAAATAGCTTCAACTAGCAGAATGACACAAATATACATAATCCCTTCAATTATACCCTTACCTAAACATTTATCGTTCATTTTGTGTATACCGGTAAACAGCTCAATATTCCTAGCTGAAACCTTTAGAATACATAGGAGAGACATTTTTAACAGCGTCCAAAAAACATATTGAACTTAAAAACTTTACGCAAGGTTTTTAAATATTTAAGCATGTTTTAAGCATTTAAAATTAATGGTACATTAAAGGGCACATATCTCTAGATTTTGGTGTATAGTTTTCACAAATTAGAGCAAAAAAAAAATTTGACCTAGAAAAAAATCAGACTGTCCCTTGTTAGTTTTATGCAACATTTAGACATGTTTTCCCAGGCATAGGCACATAACATGTACATAACATTATGGAATAAAACCATACAAACCTTAGTTGTTTGTTAGGAATTAAAGTAATAAATTGTGCAGGTATCATAATTAGATTGTATAGACTGGATGCTATAGGGGTTGGTGGTGTAGAACTTCTTTCAATACTTGATGGTACTTTATACTTCAATAAATCTTTTAAACATACAAAATAACCTAAAATAAATCAAAGAATATCATATCAATAATAAATCAGTAATATTTGTCGGTGTTCGATATCACTACTCTCTGTTCAAAATGAGTTCTGAATTCAATTGTTTCTCTCATTTCACAAAAATTCAAAACTAATTTTCAATTACATAGCATTTGTTTTAGAATTCCTGTGAAGTGGATCTTTTTTTAAGATTGAAAATTCTCACTGTAAAATCACAATTTCAAACTGGGCGTCTAAATCATGTGATGTCTTGATATGTTGAGAGATGCCAGATTATCAGAGTACTAAAAAGACACTGATTCACATCAGACCACGTAGGTCTCAATTTAAAACATCTATCTACTATCACAGACTAATGTTATCTCTTTACTGTTAAGTTAAAAATAGTGGACCACGGCCATATACGCCTAACGAAAAATTCAATCAGGATAAAACTAAACTTTCTCAAACCTTTCGATTTAGGACCAATAACATCCATTTTAAGTTTCATTAAAATCGGTTGAAAACTAAGAGAGTAATAGCATATTTAAGATTTGGGGCAAGGGCAATAACTCTGCTTCTAATGACCGAAAATAGCTCAAATTCGAACTTGATCTTTGTTTAATGAATATGTATACACATATCAAATTTCATTTGATTCCGTCAAAAACTCTAGTTTTTAGAGTGTTTACAAGCAAATGTTGACAAACAGACCCACTGATTTGGGTCAAGGGCAATAACTCTGCTTCTAATGACCGAAAATAGCTCAAATTCGAACTTGATCTTCGTTTTATGAATATGTATACACATATCAAATTTCATTTGATTCCGTCAAAAACTCTTGTTTTTAGAGCGTTTACAAGCAAATGTTGACGGACGGACAGGGGTGCCGACAATATACGTCCTCATAGAGAGATGAGGGCGTATAAAAAGTATTGTCGGTGCAAGTTTTTTTTAATTTTGTACATAATTCTTTTGAGAACTGGAATCAAGCTCCAATATAGTATTGTTAGTCTTAGAATGTCTTTTCTTTGATAAAAATATAAATATGAACTCACTTTATGTCTCCAAAATTTGTTTTCACAGAGACACCTTTTCGGGCTGAAAATTTATAGCACAATATATCGTTGTATACATGTTTCCGATACGTCATGCTGTATTGTGTATCGATACTTGACGATACCTCTCATTTTGTAAAAAGTGTAGAATTTTTTTACAATTTATTATTTTTTCTAATCGAGTTTGTTAAAATTATTTTGAAATATTTTTAAGACTTTTATATGGACCACTCCTATCAACTAAATTACCAAATTTCACATTAATAAAGCTATACAAAAATAGATATCGTTACTTTGTGAAGTTTCAATTTTTGTGCCTTTATCCCATATCGCGATACGTATTGTATCGTGACCTTTGCATAATTGGCAATACCCAGCACTAAAAATTTATATGAAATGTGTCTATATTTCATCTAAATTAAGCAGAATTTTTTTTTTTTATCATGGAAAGAAATTCTAAGACTAGCAGTAGTAGCAGTACCATTGTCAGGCTGATATTCCTATTCTCATCAAAATCATGGCAAAAATTCAAAAAACTTTTTAACTTGCACAGACATTTTAGACTTACCTGATTTCACAATGTGATTTATAATAGAAGAAAATGCTATATTAGAATGATGACCAGATAATGTTATATTATCATTATTATTAATAGGTGATAAATACAGTTCTAATATTCTCATTGGTAATGCTATAGGTTCATTACTAGCTGCTATATATTTCAAATACCTGAAAAATACGGTATAACTTATTAACTAACTCATAATAGCTTTGTATTATCTATAACCATAGCTATCCATTGATTTTTATTTCTAATGATATCTTGCTTAGCTAGGCAATGTATTGATTCCAAAGATAGCTTGCTAGACTGTACTAGACATTAGACTATGCATATCGTCGCTGTGGTTGCAAAAGGTTGTATCTCGGTTGAGAGGCGAAAAACACTTTTTCGTATGTATGGAATCAGCATTTCAAGGCGCGAAATTTCATCTAATACTCGTATCTCTATGCCAATTAAAAATTGTTTTATAGTCATGTGACGAAATCTCGGATATCGATTTGTTAATTTTTTGGTTACGCAAAAAGTCGTATCTCAGAAATAAAAGTTTACTTCACATCATTGACTACTTAAATGGTAAATAATCTAATTTGAGGTTTGTAATGTAATTTTCAACCATTGTCATTGTCATTTTAGTACTTATGTGGTTTATAAAGTTGGTAATTACTGGTCTTTTACCTAATTTATTCTCTGTTGCCAATGTTTACCACAAGTCACATGTTATTAAAGTCTGCAACATCCTATTTGCATAAAAATGTGTTAAAATCGTTTTTAAATGCACAAGTTAAGTAGTAACCGGCGTTTCTTTTAAAAGAAGCCTCCCAAGGTACCTTGTAAATTTTTTTGTCGACATACGACATTTTGAGTGAAAAAAAATCACTAAAATAGAAATCAATATTTATGTGATATCCTTTCATTGCATTATACCGATAACGCAAATACATCTGTTTATGTTCTAATTTGCAGAAATACCAAGAAAGATGGCTGTTAACTCTCCTTTAACGCGTGGAAAACGGATGTTACAATTGGCATTGATTTCAAGTACCCGTGTGGATTTACCTGAAGAAACCTGTTCTCAAGTAGGCCCTAGCAACAGCCCAGCAGCAGATGCAATTGTTACATACACACATGATAATCAGGAATTAAACAAATCAACAGACAGTGAAGAGCTCTCTGATGACTCTACAAGAGATCCAGAGTATACTCCTACGAAAAGGGAGAAGCGAGCTGCTGAGAATAGTTCAGATGATACAGATGATGATAATATAATAATGAGACATCAGAAACGAAAATTTTGTACTCGACAGATACTTGTTTCACCAATAAAATCAGAAACTGACACGAATACACATAACTTTCGAATACTTGGTGTTGTAATTGAAAACGCACATGGGCAATTATCTGAAGCTAGGAATTTCGATGACGAAATCAATTCAACAACTGATGACAGAAGTTTAGATGGTATCCTGGCTAATTGTGAAGACGGGAGCGGAGATACAGTTGTCAATCAAAATGATCAAATGAATATTGAAATGATTGCTGCTAATTTGCCAAACAATAGTACCAACTTATTAAGTGTTGTAGATCACGAAGAGATCATCGAGAATCCACCGGCAATTTCTAAAAAGGCTAAAAGACGACTTTCAAACCCAGAAGAATGGGCAAGATCATCAAATAAAATTTCTAGAATGGAGGGTAAAGCCTACCAGTCTCAAATTAAAGGTGCTGATGGGAAGTATCGATCTGTCCATAAAGGTGGGAGAAATCTTCAGCCCAGACCCTGCTTAAATGGTTGTGCCAAGTCTCTAGCCAGACAGTGTAGTGAACTGTCAGAAGAGGATCGTCTTAAGATACATGAATCTTTTTGGCAACTAACATGGCCTGAGAAAAAAACATTTGTGTCTAGTATGGTAGACACTGGTGCAGTCGCCGAAAGAAGGGTTACCCCACAACCTGATCAAAACTATCGAAAACAAAAATCATACCACTACCATCTAAAGTTAAATGGAAAACGTATCTCTGTTTGTAAAAAAATGTTCCTGTCAACACTTAATTTGGGCGAAAAGAGTGTGTACCACTGGATTGACAAAATTTCAAATCACGATTCTACAGTTCGTAGAAAATCAAGACGTGAACCAGTCGACAGAACTGGGGAACTGTACTTAAATGCTGTTGCATTCCTTGAGTCTCTGGCAAAAATGCCATCCCATTACTGCAGAAAAACCTCGTCAAAGATTTATTTAGAACCTATTTTCACTACTTTTATGAGTTTATACAGACTGTATGGCGAACGTTGTAATGAGAGCAATATTCCGATAATGAACAGAAAATCTTTTACATTCGTCTTCAACGATATGAATTTGTCTATATTTAAACCGAAGAAGGACCAGTGCGATACATGCTGCTCTTTTCAAACTGAAAACATCACAGAAATTGAATATAATGACCACATTTCCAGGAAGGAAGCTGCTAGGTCAGAAAAGGCCAAGGATAAGGATGAATCTCTTCTGGACGACAGTATGATTGTTGTTACACTTGATCTACAGGCAGTTTTGCTGTGCCCCCTTTTAAAAGCCAGTGCTATGTACTATAAAACTAAACTTTCATGCCACAATTATACTATCTATGATCTAAAATCAAAAAAGGTAGTAAATTATTTTTGGCACGAAGGAGAAGGGGATTTGTGTGCCGATTCCTTCGCAACCTGTTTATCTGATTTTATTGCCAATCTTGGCCATGGTGTTAGGAGAGTTATTATTTATAGCGATGGATGTACCTACCAAAACCGAAATGTTACAGTATCCAATGCACTTATTATGCTGGCTGTTCAAAAAGGGATCATAATTGAACATAAATATCTTGAAAAGGGTCACACTCAAATGGAGTGTGACTTCGTTCACAGCACAATAGAAAGATCTTTGCGCAATAAACCTATATATTGTCCACAAAATTATGTAGATTATATTAAATCTGCACGTACAATAATTCCATATGAGGTGAAATATATTAGTCACGATTTCTTCAGAAAATACAGCAGTCTCAAATATTACTCCTCTATCCGTCTAGGACATAAGACAGGCGATGCTCGAGTAACTGATTTACGTGCCATGAAGTATACACCTGATGGTACAATTCAATACAAATTGTCATTTACAGATGTTTTTTAAATGATGTTGGTGTCTCGGCATTCGCTTGTAGATATACCTTTCTATTTTCTTCATATCCAACTCTTTTCCTGTCTTCGTTAACGCTTGTCTTACTCACCTATATTTGTCGGCTTCTCCTGTTGCTCTGCAATGATATAGAACCAAACCCAGGACCCTATAACCTGCATTCTGCAATAACTATAATTCATCAAAACGTCCGGAGTCTAAAAAGTGACGATACCTTTGACTTGGTTCAATCAGCCTTCAATGATATTGACATAATAACTTTGTCTGAAACCTGGCTAACTAATGACACAGATATCAAAGGAATAACACTTAAAAACTACCACAACCCGTTAATGTGTAATAGAGAAGATGCCCCGGGAGGAGGAGTCGCTATATATGTTCATAAACGTCTATTCCTCAAGTCTCTGCCTGACTTAAAAGTACAAGGACTAGAAGCTGTTTGGGCAGAAGTAAGTAATAAATCTCATCACTTGTTAATTGGGTCTTTCTATAGAAGCCAACGCGAATCAGTTGACTACTGGAACCTCATAGAAGAGAGCATTGGTAAGGCTAAAGATCGAAACAAACCTATTGTCATTCTTGGAGACTTCAACATCAACTTTGCAAATCCACCTAGTAACAGACTTCATAACGTCATTGCCCGTTTTAATCTCACTCAACTTGTAACAGAGCCAACCAGAACTACTGAAGTTTCATCCACTATCCTCGATTTAATAATTGTCAGTTCCCCAAATTTTGTAACCTCCACCCAGGTAAATGATGAAGGTATATCCGATCATGCATCAGTCAAGATTACTCTTAAATCCAAGATACCTAAAGAGCATTGTTACAGTAGGAGAATAAGGAATTATTCCGAAGCCAGGACAACCGAACTATCTCATTTCTTCAACGCAACTGACTGGAATGCCCTATTTCTCTCCAATACCCCCTTAACTATAACTTCTGCTGTAGCTGATGTTATCATCAAAGGCATCAATGACTATGTACCGTCCAAAGTAGTTACTATCAGACCCTTAGATACCCCTTGGTTCAACAGCCACTTACGCCGACTAATCCGCAGGAGAAACCGACTCTACAGCAAATTTAAAACATCTAGGACAAACAGAAATTGGCTGATCTTCAAACAATTTCGTAACTACGTGACTAGTGAAATTCGTAGATGTAAATCCGAATACTATGGACATATTGACAATAAAATCTGCAAAAACGAATTTGGTGAAAAAGAATGGTGGAGATTGATCAAATCTCACGCACTTCATAGTGGGAACCGTTCTTCTCAATTTCCCCCTCTTACTCATGATGACGTGCTCTTCTACGGAGACAAAGAGAAAGCAGATCTTCTAAACGATTATTTCATTAATCAGGCCCATATTGAAAACTCCGATGAAGCAACTTCTCATGTCCCAACTAGTACAGTTGAGATGCAAAAACCAACATTCTCATCACAAGAAGTATATAGCATTCTGAATACACTCTCCAATAACAAAGCCAGTGGCTCAGACTCAATCAACAACAAAATCTTAAAATCCTGCTCACAAAGTCTATCATCACCTCTTTCTCGTCTTTTTAACATCCTTCTATCATCGGGAACTTTTCCTGCCATATGGAAAGATGCTAACGTGGTGCCCATTTTCAAAAAAGGAGACGAGTCTTTTTGCTGTAACTACCGACCAATATCACTTCTTAGCTCTCTTGGCAAGGTATTTGAGAAGTGTTTATTTAAACACATCTACAACTTTCTCGTAGAAACAAACAAGCTTACATCTTTCCAATCAGGATTCAGACCGAATGACTGTACAACTTACCAGCTTATCGACATCTCCAACTATGTATTGAAAAGTCTTGATGAAGGTAAAGAGGTTAAAGCAGTCTTCTGTGACATCAGTCGTGCATTTGACCGTGTCTGGCACAAGGGGCTCTTGTATAAACTTCAACAAATCGGCATTCGCGGAAACATACACGATACCTTAAAAAGTTATCTTCAAGAACGCACACAATCTGTTTTAGTTAAAAACCAAAGATCTGAATCCAAAATAGTACCAAATGGTGTTCCCCAAGGATCTGTTCTGGGTCCTCTCCTATTCATCATATATATCAATGATATTGTTAACGACATAAATTCCAACATTCGTTTGTATGCAGATGATACCTCTCTCTACGTCACCATTGAAGAGCCGTCTACTAGCCAAAATTTGTTAAATGGAGACCTCAGCAAAATTCTTGATTGGTCTAATAACTGGAAGGTAAACTTCAATCCAACAAAGACTGTTTCTCTTCATTTCAGTAGAAAAAGGCCTCCTACCCAAATTGATCTGACTTTTAATAATCAACTCGTAACATCAGTTGAACAGCATAAACACTTAGGACTGATACTCGATAGAACCGGGACCTGGAATTGTCATATAGCATTCATCATTTCAAAAGTCGGAAAACTGATCGACTGCTTCAGAAGTCTGAAATACCGCCTGAATCGCAAGACTCTGGAACTGATATACAAGTCCTTCATCCTTCCAGTGTTCGACTACGCAGATGTCATCTGGCACAACTGCTCAAAAGGAGACAGCGGTACATTAGAAAATCTACAGCTTGATGCCTTGCGAACCATCACCGGACTAGTTCGTGGAACATCACACGAACTTCTGTACAAGGAAGCTGGTTTCATTTCTCTTGAAACTCGCCGTATTCGTCACAAACTTACACTATTCTATAAAATGATCAACAAATTAGTACCTCCTTTTTTAAGCAGTCTTGTCCCCCCTTCCGTTGCTTCAGTAAATCCCTATCCTGTCCGAAATCAAAATAAACTAAGATCAATTCCATCTAACTCTGAACATTACAAAACTTCCTTTTTGCCATCTACTGTTGAATTGTGGAACAATCTTCCCCAGAACATCAAATCGTCCAGATCTATTGCCATTTTTAAGAAAGCACTGTCATCAGATGATCATGTTGTCCCTACCTACTTTAATTTCGGAACAAGAGCACTCCAGATCATACATTGTAGATTGAGACACCATAAAAGTGAGCTAAATGCACACAAATTCGGAATGTATATCTCTGACAACCCTACCTGCTCCTGTGGCCACCTCCTTGAAAACTCCGAACACTTCCTTCTATACTGCAAATTACATACTGCTAAAAGGCGGTCCACAATTGGCAAGCTCCACCATTCAAGAAAATCAATCAATACACTCCTCTTCGGAGATTCTTTGCTCTCCAACAGTGAAAACGAAGCAATATTCTCTGCAGTCCATGAATTTCTTAAGCTTTCCAATCGCTTTACACTGTTGAAATAGATCACACAACTACCAATATCTCAGTGTTCTCCCTGTTGGAATGCGGTTTTCTCCTCACAATTCTCATACTACTGTATCAAACCTTACACTTTCAAGTTAAATACTATTGACTCTATGCCTCTCCTCCCATATCACAGGGTTTGCCGTGACACACCCATCAACCCGATCTGACTGGCCCCGATCCGACCCCTCCGTACCCTTTTTAGAAAAAAGTAGAATGAACTTGCGTAATTGACTTACCGCGTTACAATGCACCATCTGAATCATTTCACTTTTTTTTTTTTTTTTTTTTTTTACATGTTTCTTTGTTTTGCGAAGCAGATTTAATTAAGCCTCGAGCTTCTTTCTGTATCGTTTTATAATTTTGTATTATGTAATGTTATTATGTGAAATAAATATACTGTTTATAAAAAAAAAATTTACAGATGAATACCAATCCTTACCACGTAGATCCAAATTAGGTGGAATTAATTTAAATGATACCATTGATAAAGTTCATACAGGACCATTACGTATAAAAACCACCAAATATAACCATTTACAAGAACTTAAGAAAGTTATTCCTAGGGATTTTCATCCTTTTTATGACAATCTCTTACATGGTTAAAGCTGTGTTTTGTTTACATGCGACACACATTATCATGATGTAAACCTAGTTTATTGTTACTCCATAATACTCTGCTCAAAGATATGAGCCCTTCACTATTTAGTTCAATGTTATCAAATTATTAAAATAAACTATTCTATGTAATGTTTTAGATTTTTTGCTGACGAGACTTTGCATTTCACCATAACTAACATTACCTTAATGTCGTACATCGCTCAAAAATATTCTTATTTCTGATATTCAAGGGTTGTATCTCCGGCTGTCAAACCATTTTTCCATGTCAAAATATCGTAACTCTTCTAATGAGAGATACAAGGGGAATACAAGTGAACCGACAAGTCGTATAAAACGCGTAACTGCTTCATTTATTACATACAAAATTTTAGCTTCATATGTAGAATTTTGAAAATTTTACGAAGTTTTTTTGCTCTCCTGAAAAGTTATCTAAAACTGAGATACGACCTTTTGCAACCACAGCGACGATATATAGTTTGCTAGACAATGTATTGATTTCAAAGATAGCTTGTGAGACAATGCATTGATTTCTAAAGATAGCTTGCGATACAATGCATTGATTTCTAAAGATAGCTTGCGAGACAATGCATTGATTTCTAAAGATAGCTTGTGAGACAATGCATTGATTTCTAAAGATAGCTTGTGAGACAATGCATTGATTTCTAAAGATAGCTTGCGATACAATGCATTGATTTCTAAAGATAGCTTGCAATACAATGCATTGATTTCTAAAGATAGCTTGCGAGACAATGCATTGATTTCTAAAGATAGCTTGCGAGACAATGCATTGATTTCTAAAGATAGCTTGCGAGACAATGCATTGATTTCTAAAGATAGCTTGCGAGACAATGCATTGATTTCTAAAGATAGCTTGCGAGACAATGCATTGATTTCTAAAGATAGCTTGCGAGACAATGCATTGATTTCACCCTTTGTAAAACATTTATTACACAACTCAGAATGTTCTGGAATGTTGAATGTAAATAAAAACCTACTTGATAGAAAGATGTAGAATCTGTTTTAAATGAAGTAAGCCATTCTTATATTCATTATCAATAGTTTTTATATAATCAAATCCTTTCTTTAATAATTCTTGAAATATAAATATCTATAATAGAAAAGGATGATTAACATAAAAAATTTACAACATTTTTATTTGTCTTTGATACCAGATGTTTTACAAATAACAAACGTTCAGGTACAAAAACGTACATCAACAGAAAAAGATTTCTCAATTAAAATATTTTAATTATTAATCGAAATTGGTACCTTTGATAATCGATCTCAATTTGGAAATAGATACCCAGCCCTAACCAAATGTCATTATCAATTGTGCTCTATCATGGATTTGAAATACAAAATTGGTATATATATGACATATATATAGTATGTAAAATAAACAATAAATAACTAACCAATCTTTGACCATCTTGTGCATTGTAGAAAAAAGCTAGTCTACAGATCATTTCATATAAAGTTTTATCATTAATACTTGTATTCTTCTCTACACCACTTCTAGCTGTATCAAATTCTTTTCTTAATATATTCATCTACAAATAATATTAATAATAATACTTGTATTTACAAAGCATTGAAATCCACTGCTGACACTTGTCTTTCACATGCTACAGGTACATTCACAGTAAGTCTAATAACTACAAACAAACAACTTTTTTAAATTTTCATACATGATTACAAGCGATATGTAGGCCTACAAGTTTTAAAAATATTGTTCAAAACAAAAAATAGGGGGAAAAATTCAATTTAGACAATTCCTGAAGAAATGTTCAGAATTTTATTTGTGAATGGTTAAAATATGAATGTAACACCTACCTGTATGTTTCTTATAATATAACTTCTATAACAGGACTGTATTTTAATAGCACTGTATTGTTTACGTCTTTCATCCTGTTATTAAACAATCAAATAATATTAACATATTCTACTTTTACAAATATCGTAGACAAAATTTAATAAATATGAAGCAATTGGATGAAACATGTAGTTAAAATAGACTACCGGTACCACTTGCAGTTAACATAGTAATGAGTTTTCTATACACCGCAACATATTTCATGAAAACTTTTTAACCTTTTCAAATCAATTGTGATTGAAATTAGATAAATCATTATATGGTAGTTTCATTAGCTTTTATATTTATTCAACTTGTTACAGTTAGGTCTTAAAATGTTTCACTGCCAGCCTATCAAAGTTCTTCCCTCCTACAGTTCAGTGCTGAGATCATGCAAAGAACAAACTAGGTTTAATCCCAGGAGAATTAGAATAGTAAAACTTGATCAGACTAATTGTGCCGGCGTTTTAATTGGCTGTTTTGAATTAAAACTGTATAATTGATTGGTTAAAGCAGAGGTGATCAGGATAGGGCAACATATGAAGAAATAAATGAGGTTATATTAAACTGCAGTGTTTGAATAAAGAAAAAAGCTTTTATAAAATACAACATTGACAGCAATATCATAAGTTTATAGATGACATTGATAAAACTTGACATCAAATATTACAATCTTTAAAAACAGAATCTATTTTCTGTTGTCTATCAATTTCAATTTGATTAATAATATGGCATATGTTTATATATTTTCAAATGATTTTTTTTACTTCAAGATGACCCAGTCTGAATGCATTTTCAGTTTGCCATTTGTTAGGCCACGAACAGACCCAGTTACTCCAACATATAATCAAAATACATACGGTATTAGAAACATAATATTACCTCTCTTTTATTTCTTTTATCTTGAAATTTCTTTATTAACGAATCTTTCACTTCCTGAAAAGAGATAAATAAGTTTATATGTGTAAACCTAAGACTCACAGAAATACAACAAGTGGTTGTGGTTGTCTAGTAAGATACACTTATAATTATAAGGCTACCTACCGTTTGACTTGCTCCTCCTAAAGATTGAGCAGGTGTTCTTCGATATTTTCCCTCAAAACTAAACATGTTGAAGTTGAAGTCACCAACATGTGAATAAGGCCAAAAATACAATCTAGATTGTTCTTACACAGTAAGCCTGTTTATAAATCATTAGGCTAGCCTATTATTTTCATTTTTAATGTTGTCAAATCACGATCATGCTATGTTCGTTACTTCTATTTTTCGTAACTACTACTAGAGTAGGCCTACTACTATAAAGAATTTGCCAGTTAGCCCGAAAATGCAACATACCAAATAGCTAATTACGTGTTGTATTGAAATTTGTATACCGGAAAACTAATTATTAATTTATTGAATATTAGGCTTACTCAACATTATTTATAACCAGATTACGACATTTATTGACATAATTTGGTTAAACAATAGCCGCTATTCATTAAATTCACCTGTTTCAGATTGCTCAGGGAGATCGTTTGATTGATTGGTAGATGACAAGTTAACGTTCGCTTCCCAGTAGCTGCTGATATCGCAAGCTAGGTAATTGTTGGCTGTACTAGGTAGTTGTTGGTAGTAGTGGTAGTTTGGAGTTGGATTGGATATAATTCCTCATGTGAAAAGTTCTTAAGCTGTCAGGGGCGGATTTAGGGGGTGGCGTGGCGGGCGTGCGCCCCCCCTAAAATTTGCAAAGCATGGTTTTTGTCCGCACCATTTTACCACAAATGTTTCTCGCCACACTTCGCTTGGCAAGATATCTATCTACATTGCACCCACTCTAGAAGAATATTTCAATAACTTATTTTAACCTCAAATAATTTTTCGGCTCGCTACGCTCGCCTAAATTTTATTCTGCGCCCCCCCTAACGTCAAATCCTGTATCCGCCCCTGGCTGTTACCTATGTTTCGTCAAAATGTCCTTTTGGATTTCGAGTTTCGTTTTGCGGTTCCGATCGTCAGTACTTGGTTTCTTTATTGGTTCAATCGGATGGTACTATGATGTTGGTTGGCTTCGGAACTAGACATGCTAGATAACCTCGTACACTATACGATAGTCGCCATATTGAATAAATTATAGTTCAACCAATCACAATTATTCTTCAGAGTGTATCATCATCTTTCGCGGTAAAAGCAACCAATCAAAATCAATCTTTAAACATGAGTTATCTTTTCCTGAACAAATACCGGGCAGCCTATCATGGCCGATTGCGATTTTCCGCACCTCCGCGGGTTTTGAACGCATTTAATTACATTGAATCCACAAAACCTCGATTTTTTTGGAAAGATGAATGATATATATAGTTCAATCATACCATCATTAGTCCCATACACCGTACAGGCCATGTATGCGAGTCTATCAAAGTTTTTTTCTCGAGAAATAAAATCTGTCGGTAGCCATTGAATGCTGATCGCGCAAGGTGTGGAAAATCGCACGTTTTTGGGGCCTAGTTTTTCTGACTCTCTCCCAACCAAATCCGTCCAAATAGATATCAGAGGCACAGGCACCTGATACTGGTAAAAAACAATCGTATAGTTATAGAAGCTATATACAATTTTTTTAACCAAAATCAGGTGCCTGTGATCAGAGGCTTGGAAAAGAGACAGCAAGTTTCGGACTACCTTGAAATTTAAGCCTTCAAATCCATGTTTATCCATGATTATCAGCGTTTGAAAGTCGAAAATAAATGTATAGAAAACACGTATACAGGGGCGTCCATATAAAATCGTGACTGGGGTGGTGTTGAAATTTTTTTCCCCGACAACAATTCTTTTCCAACGACGAGGCCCAGTGCCTATACACCTGCTGGAAACTTTGTGAATTGTTCCGCATTACAGTGTTAGGATCCAGGGGGATGGGGGGGGGGGGGGCGTAGAGGGCGTAGATTTCGTTAACATGGTCCACGTCAGAAACCGTTAAATTTGTACAATTTATACTTATTCTATGTTTTTAAGCCAAAATAAAGGTCAAAATTTTTTTCGCCTCGATTCGCTCGGCTAAATTTTACATCTACGCCCCCCCTTTCGAAAATCCTGGATCCACCCCTGACTGCTAGCTTTATTGCTGTCGAGAACGCTTAGTTTTTTGGGGGTTTTTTTTATGTGTGGAGGGCCTTTTGTAGAAAATTTTGAGAATTTTACATCCTGACATTTCCTTAAGAATAGAGGTCTATATGTGTAGGGACTGCGGGAACAACACAAGAAATTTTTGAGAATTAGACGCCTGAAACGAAAATCCCTGACATTTCCTGAAGAATTGTGGTTTACTTGTGTAGGGACTGCGGAAACAACACTAGAAAGTTTCGGGGACAATGCCTGACGAACTAATGGTTTATTTGTGTAGCGACTGTGGGACAGTGGGACCATCACAAGAAAATTTTGGGAATTAGACGCCTGAAAACACAAATTCCAGACATTTTCTGGAGAATTTGAAATTCAAGATTATTGGCTTGACCCTCCTACAAAAATTTTCTCCCTACAGTTTGATTTTTTCCCGACAGAAAATCCGCTATGGACGCCCCTGCACGTCCGCGGAATCCGTCTTTTATTAATGCCGTGACACATTATCCGCGGAATTCGCGGATTTAAGAAAAGCAGTCTTCTATGGGTTACTAAAAGACGGATTCCGCCGAAATCCGTCTTTTAGTGACGCCTTTACTATAATCTGTGGAATCCGCGGATTTTTTTTTTTTAAATATAGCAGTCCTCTAGTATACATGTTGTCGAGAACTAGATACTGAACATTGGTGACCAGTGGAACCCGCGAACATAATACAGGGGCGGATCCAGGATTTAGAGAAAGGGGGGGGGGGGTGTCTGAAATAACACATGCTTCAAATTCAACGGTTCTGCGAGCGCCAAATTTCTAGAGGGTTCTGACATCAGTCGGCCAAAAATATCCCGCCTTCGAGCCGGCGGAGCCTCCCCCCCCCCTCTTGGATCCGCCCCTGTAATATATGGCACACTGAACGTGCAAAATATCACACTGAGTGTCAAAAAGCGGGCCCGGTGGTTTTGAGTGCTGGGGAAAAGGCTCATAGTGAGTGACTACATCTCATGGAAGACCGGTTGTTCAGAGGCATCCTGGTCCAAGTCTGGGGAGGTGGAAATAAGGGCCATGTGGAACTTAGCTTTAGTGTAGACTTCCAGTCTGTGTAGCTTGGCTGATCCATGATTTCTAATATTAGGGCCACAAGAGGTGGGGGTTTAGTCTGAACATGCCATACCATGCCAAAATTCTCCTACTACCGTGGGTGCTATTAGTCGGGGGGTCTTGAAAGTTGAAAGATTGTAATACTCCGATAGGTGCAGTGAGGGAATCACTTCTCTTTACACCTCGGGATTTAATGAGTTATTAATTCCCATCCATCTTGTAAAAGAAATACTGGTGCAGGGGGCTTCACAAAACACATGGCATTTGTTTACAAACATTGTCATGTTTATATTGTATTTTAACCCTTGTTTTGTGAATTATTTTTTATCTGAAGACCAAGGTTGACTGGTATAGACTTCAGGATTAAAGCAAACACTCGAGCCCCATGCACCTTTAAAACAAAAATATACATGAAGACTTAATCAATAATGATTAAAAATTTCATTTACACTTTATTAATGTTTTAGGTACAAAACTAAACTCAATACATAAAATTTACACGGAGTTACTAAAAGACGGATTTCGGCGGAATCCGACTTTTAGTAACCCGTAGAAGTCTTCTTTTCTTAATCCGCGGATTATGTGTCACGACATTAATAAAAGACGGATTCCGCGGAATGAACGCCGCCTGCACGTATACGGAAAATTATAAATGTTTCGGTTCTATTCTAAGCCTTATATTTACATAATATTCAAGGCCAAAATCGACCCTCGAAAATACTGAACATTCCACTTTAATTCTGCCTACAATGTGAATAAAACTATAGGAATGATCCTTTACGAATTTAAATTGAAACTGAGATGTTTATTTCCTTTACGACTGCTAATTGAATATGCTGAAAGAATATTTCAAAATCGACTTATTCAAAAGTCTAAAAGTTATTCAAAATAGTTGTTCAATAAGTTTGTGTATGTAATTTTCATTTAGAACCATGTAATTTATGCTAACTTGTGCAGCCGACTATTTTCGGGCTAACATTATTAACTTGGGGTCAGGCGGTGATCACGATGCATTTGTTCGATTCGAATGTAAAAATTGAAAAATATGGATTCTACTTTTCTCTACCCCATACAACCGTAAGATTTTGTCAATCTTTTATTGAAATGTGTAGGAAATGATAGGAAAATCATTTGAATTCCTTTTCAAATTCTATGATGTGCAATTTGCTTTTGAAAAAAAACCATATTGAATAGAGAGTCTCATTATATTAACAGATTGATTAGATATTATTTATCAACTATTGTTAGCCCCAAAAGTCTGGTTGTTCGAGAAATATTTGATTTTTATGGCGCCATTATTTTCATTATAATAATAGGTAAACAAGATCGACGAAAGAAGGAAAATTCGTCTCAAAAATGTATATCAAGTCCATGGTTGTAGATGGCTTCAAGTCTTATGCACAGAGAACAGAAATCAATGGGTTTGATCCTCTATTTAACGCTATAACTGGGTTAAATGGAAGTGGTAAATCCAACATCTTGGATGCTATCTGTTTTTTGCTTGGAATAACAAACTTGACTCATGTAAGTTGTAAAACTTTTTAAAAAGATACTGTTTATTAAGGCACATTAGTTATGTCTCATAATACTGAAATACCGAATGCATGACCGGTCGGACCATCACGTACTGGGTCGGAATACTTTTCACTAGTCCAGCCCTGGACTTAGTCTATACTACGTATCCGGTCATCGGTAGGCCTAAACCTCGACTGCATACTTCGTGCACTATGCAATTCTAGTCAGTATTCTGTCTCCTAATCTTTTAATTAATTTCAATTAAAAACCTTTTTTTATTAGCTCAATTAATTGAGCACTTTGTTTTTCATAAGTATCAATTTAAACACTTAATCTTAATTAAAACCTTGATTTGTTTTAGGTGTTACAGAAAATTTAAGATATTGCAAATATCATTTTTTCATTTTGGCATATGTTCTTATTCATATTTCCTCTTTTATTTCATAGGTTGGCATCACAATGTAAGCTACAATTATCAATGGACTAATTACTAATAAAAATAAATTAACAGGACCATTTTGACTTTTTACAGGGGTCATTTTGGATGATGATTTAGTTGAGACCATTTTGACCAAAAACAGGGTCATTTTGACTTTTAGGGCCATTTTGGATTGGGACCATTAAAGAATAGGGTCCAATTGACTATAACCCTTCTGTCTGCACTCCTACGACAATGTTTATGGTCAAATTGTGAACTTACTGTGCGTTGAAATCAATCAAATTTGCACTTCATGCATAAATCAACATATCCACACTAAAGTCCATCAATGTCAACACCTGTGACCTGGTTACGGTACGTTTATTTATCATAAACTTTACATCGAATCACACGTAGTCAGAAAATATTAAAAAATGTTCAGCCATTTTGAATATAGGTCACATTGATTTCCTTTGCTGTGATCTGTTGAAATTAAGAGGTCAAAGGTCGACCTATTACAATTCACCGACAGTCGTTTGGGCGATCCCAAGCTGGACTTTGTATATTGATGGAATAAAAATCATATGTAATCAAAACAGAGTCCAGGGTTGGACTGGACTAGCCCTGGACTCTGATTTACTACAATACAGAGTCTAGCTTCAATCAGTATAAAAGTCAATAGCTGTGACAGTTCAAGTCAGCCAATCACAGCGCATACATTATAAATAGTAGCCAATCAAATTTCACAATACCTTTAGGCCTATCGCGCTACTGAAAAAAAAATGTCAAATCGACCTTAAGTGTAGATCGATCTAAAATTTGTAATTAATAAACAGAAATACGTGCAGACTTTAATGGACTTTAGTGTGGATATGTTGGTCTATTCAAAAAGTGCAAATTTGCCGATTTCAACTTATAGTTTGTTCACAATTTGATCATAAACCTTGTCGTAAGAGTGCAGACAGAATACCAACTATCATTGCATAGTGGACGAAGTATACGGACAAGGTAAACCGATGGCCATATACGGAGTAGACTAACTTTCACTAGCCTACTCAGTCAGATAAAACCTCCGTTGAGTGGTCAATGTCAGGCTGCCATGCTTTATCATTTCATTGCGTAAATTCAAATCCTTTATTAAGCCCTTGGAAATCGGCACATCTCGATACATTTTCATAAGATATTAAATAAAAATGTAAATTAAATGATCTCCTAGCTCAATTAATACCTTTTATTTTGATCGAAAGTTTCCAAGCAAAAATTCTATCAGTGATGGCTGCCATAAATTACAGATTGCGAGTGAGTTATCTCTGGTTATTCATGTAAACTCCGCCCACATTATCCAACTCTTCTGTCAAGAAGGTAGGAAAAAGAGTACAAAAAATGGCGATTCAAGTCGACCTGTGAGTGCTTTAATAAAGGGCCATGTTCACTAACTATTCGACCAATAAATTTTTTTTTGTCTCAGAACCTGAAATTTCTAATCCATAATAATGTTCACAACTCTTCCTCGAAATTTAAGCCTTCAAATCCCTGTGTAGCCATGATTATGAGCGTTTGAAAGTCAAAAATACGACTTGCCATTTAGCAAGACTAAGTATGCTTTATATAGAAAAGACAAATACAGAAAATGTAAGATAAATGTTTAGGAAGGGATATAATTGAAGGGATTATGCGATTTTTGTGCAGTTCTAGTACTTCTTGAGGCTATTTACATACATTAAAGGCTGACATCGACCCTAGAAATTGCTGAACATTCCCCTTTAAATTTTGTTTCGGCGTAAGATGGTACTTTGGGAGTTTCTTGTGAAGTTTTTACATTCCATCGATGAGAAAATTGTGCAAAATTTCCGAAAAATGTAAATTTATAAAGGTAGGCCAATTCTTTAAGACCTGAGAGGCGTACAAATAGCAGGAATGAGGATTACTGGAAGATCCACAACTATAGCCTACTGAGTCGGATCAATTTTCACTAGGTCTAGCCCTAGCCTACCGACTCGGTCAGCTTTTTTGAATCGGTCAGACCAAGTCTTAATAAACAATACTCAAACAGTTATTAATTATCACTTTGATGTGAATTGTTCAATGATTAGATGATTTTTATTTAACAGTTTTCAAAGTCAAATACAAAGAGTAAAGAGATTGTAAATTAATCAATTAACGTATAGGCTACCAAAGAATTATATTCTTATGACTATCTTATAATTATCCAAGCTCACTTTTATTAATAAGAGGTGTCAACTGCATTAAGGCGCTACCAAAGAAAGCAGACCCGCACCATCCAAGGGAAGCTGTTTAGACTATGTAGTATCTAATCTTGCTTGGCAATTGTGAATATTCTAATGTTTTTTACTTACTGTAGGTAAGGGCTGGTAATCTACAAGATTTGGTGTATAAATGTGGACAGGCTGGTGTATCTAAAGCTACAGTTAGTATAACCTTTGATAATAAAGATAAGAAACAAAGTCCTTTTGGATATGAACAATATGAAGAAATTACAGTTACACGTCAGGTTAGTTCTTATTTTTTGATGAAAGCAAATTATAACTCCAGAAGTGATAGCTATGAACCACAAATTAGTTTAAATGTATCATCCTGGGGTTGAGTGTATAATATACAGTACTCTGTGTAATCTGTTAAAAGATGTCTGATTATGGAGATTTTATTATGGTACCGGTACCGGGTGTGACTATATATAAGTTCCACTATAATAACTGTTCCAAAGAAAATTTGTTATGTTATAATTGTTCTGTTTGGAACTTTCATTATAAACTAGACCTAACCCTAATCTTAACCCTGATTTTATCTGATAAAAGTTTTTGAGGTCATTTATATTTATTATAATCACGTTTGTTCCACAAGAAAAATTTATTTTGAGGAACAAATATACAGTCACACTGGTACTGTACTCAAAGGTCTGGATTTTGAATTTTTGTGCAAAAGGCTTTATTATTGTTGCCACAGGTTCAAATTAACATTCTTCTAATTTATTTTATACTTTCACTTTTTAATATTTTGTGATCTTGAAGTCATCATAGTTCAATCGTAATAAGTTATAAGCTACCATCTCTACAAGCATATTTTTTTTATCTCATTTTCTGTATGAAATTAAGTAATATAGAAGAAAAAACAAAACCTTAAATAACAGCAAAGATTTCTTTTTATAGCTTATTTAATGTTGACTTGTAGATTCACTGATTGATCTTTTCACTGTTTTCAGGTTGTTATTGGTGGAAGAAATAAATACCTTATTAATGGTAGTAATGCTAATAATACAAGAGTTCAAGATCTATTCCACTCAGTTCAACTTAATGTTAATAATCCACATTTTCTTATCATGCAAGGCCGTATTACTAAAGTTCTCAATATGAAACCTCCAGAGGTATGTTAACTTACTTTTCAATCTAAATAAAATTTGACCCAAATTGCATTTCAATTGACTTTTTCTAATTCCATTTTTTTTAGTCACTTCATTAGGGTCTAGGTCTAACCCATATTCCTTCAGCACCATTAGACATTGGCATTATCTACCGTTGTTGGATTGACAGGGTTTTCTCATCATTAAGATCTAATAACCTCGTTTTAAAAACACTACGTCACATTTTATTTATCCAATAAGCGATCTCGTTACATTTTAAGTGTAGGTCAGAATGATTTGCAAAGCAAGACGAAGGAGTTAATTTCTCTTAGCATTTTTCCATAATCGAGAAAATTCACGCAACCTCAACACTTTAAAAAATTATTTAAGATCGAAGGAAGCTGTTGTAAAGTCGACAAAATCTTATACAATCCTCTACTTTGGTATCAATTCGGCCTTGACTTTTGAGACTCGATTATCACAAGGTAAATTTGCTACAAGAAATTTGGCGTCTGGTCATTCGAAAGTTTTCCCGCAATAATTTGTTACAAGGAATATAACTGGTCGAACAATAATTGTTCGACCAATCAAAATTAATGACGAGAATGTCTTATTATGATAGCAACGGATTAATGAAATGAAATGATAACCGTTGCTAAAGGAACATAGGTCTAAACAGATCCTTCTTACAATACTGGCAATTTCTGTTGAAGTCATGATGGAGGATAATTATATAAAACTATTCTTTAGTTCTTGAATTTGTGGGGATATAATATGACTACACGTTTTCGGAAGGGTGGAAGAACAATACTTTATTATCTCCTTTTGTAGAGAGCATACAATAACGTAATCACATAACGTAACAAGTGTTTCATCATATACAGTGCGTACATATACCAAAGTTTACATATTCTAACACTCCCACTTAAACTTTAGTATAAAAAGCTTACAAATCTTAATGTTTACAAATATAGGGTCTTAATTTAAACAGAAAATATAAATCAACATTGAACATTTAAATTAATCACCCATACTAATTTTAATAAATTTTTGCAAATTTTGTTTAGTAGCAGGTTTAGTAAATACATCAGCAATATTATGAGCAGATGGTACATATTCAAGATTTACCAAACCTGTCTGAACTTCAGATCTTATAAAATGGTATTTTATATCTATATGCTTAGATCTTTGATGTTGTACAGGATTTTTAGCCAGTGCAATAGCCCCTTGATTGTCACAAAACATATGTACATTATGAAAACAACTATTTCCTGTCATACTACTTAACAAATATAATAGAAATTTTGCTTCTTGAATAGCACCTGCCAATGACATATATTCAGCTTCACAAGTAGATAAAGCTACAGTGGCTTGTTTCCTACTTTTCCAAGAAATCAATGGACCATCATTTGACAAATGAAAACCATATCCTGTAATACTATGGCGATCATCATGACAACTTCCCCAGTCAGCATCACAATAACCTACTAAAGACAATTCACAAGTTGACTTTTTGAATACTAAATTCTGATCTACAGTCCCTTTTAAATATCTAAGAACATGCTTTGCCATTGTATAATGAGCACACTTTGGCTTTGACATATGTTGAGATAGTTTTGTCACAATATAACATAAGTCTGGTCTAGTAGCTGTCATAACATAAATCAAACTACCAACAATTTCCCTATACAATCTAACATCATCAAAATCAGAATCGTCAATTACCTTATTTATACCTGTCTCACATGGAGTAGACTTAGGCTTACAATCCTGCATACGAAATCTTAACAAAATCTTATCAATATACCTGGACTGGTTCATTTGAATAATATCACGTTCATGAATAAACTGAATGCCTAAAAACCAATTTATTTTTCCAAGATCTTTCATTTTAAATTTAGAATTCAAGCACTTCTTGATGTGATTTAGTGTAGAAAGCTGATTTGTACCAATAATTATATCATCAACCCATACAATTATAATTGTCATCTCACTATCAGTATGTCTAGTATATACACAATTATCAGCTAATGACTGAACAAAACCTTGGTCAGTTAAATTTGTATGTAACATATTGTTCCAATTTCGACCACTTTGTTTTAAACCATACAGTGATTTCTTAAGTTTACAAACTAATTTTTCACCATTTTTCCCATCTTTAACAAAACCTTCAGGTTGTTCAATGTAAATCTCACAATCTATTGGTGCATTCAAATATGCTGTTTTGACATCCATTTGGTGAACTATTAAATCATTCTGGACAGCTAGTTGCATCAAAGTTCTAATTGATGTAATACGAGCTGTAGGTGAAAAGGTTTCATGGTAATCTACATCAGGTAGTTGTGAATAACCTTTTGCAACATAACGAGCCTTATATTGCTCTTCATTATTTGGACCAAGTTTTAAAGCATACACCCATCTACCTCCCACTATCTTTCTGCCTTCTGGTAGTGGAGTTACATCAAATGTTTCGTTTTCTTTCAAAGCATCTATCTCATCTTTCATAGCCTTTTTCCAATAGTTTGCACTTTGAGAATTTATAGCATCCTGATACGTCTGAGGTACTTCTCCTAATCTATAACAATAATCAATAGAATAATTAATATTTTCATGACATTCATCTTCTACATGATAATCATGCAGGTATCTAGGTTTACGTCTTGTCCTTTCAGGATATCTATTGAGTTTAGGTGGATTTTGGTTTCTATCATCTCTATTTGGTTCAGACAAATTTTGATTTCTATCATTACCATTTGGTTCAGGTATATTTTGGTTCATATCGTTACCATTATCAACATTTTGTGGTATGTTGTCTTGATCACCTACATTTTGTGGTGCTTCATTTTCATCACTTTCATCTACTGGTGGAGTGGGTCGATCTACATCATCATCATTCCAGTCAATAATATCATCATGATAGTTTCTATCAGGCTCACTAATAGGGTCATCTGTATCCCTTTTAAATCTCACACATCTAACTCGTCCTACATTACCATTTTCAGGAAAGTAAACAAGATATGCTGGACTTCCCTTATCATATCCTACAAAAATACCCTTCTGACATCTAGCATCTAATTTCTTCTTGTTTTGAACATATGCATAACAAATAGTACCAAAAATATGCATGTTACTGACATCTGGTCTTTCACCTGAAAAAGCTTCAAATGCAGTTTTCTGAATTCTATTATTATAACATCTATTTCTAATGTAGGCTGCTGTCATTAATGCGTACGTCCACATTTCTTTAGGCAATTTACTCTGTAACAATAAACATCTAGCCATATCAAAAAGAGATCTCCATGCCCTTTCTGCAGTACCATTCTGATGAGGCGAGAATGGGGCAGACTTTTCATGTTTTATACGGTTTTTAACTAAAAGGTTCTCATATTCCTTAGAAATAAATTCACCACCATTGTCACTTCTTAAGCGTTTAACTGTTCCATATGGAGAAATATCTGCAAGGTATTTCATTGTAGCCTCAGTAGTATCACTCTTATGCTTAAGAAAGTATATCATTATTAATCCAGAAAAGTCATCAACAAAACTCAAAACATATCTAAAACCATCCTTAGCTATTGGGTCAACTGGACCTGCAAGATCACAATGTACTAAATCAAGTATACCTACTGCACGTTTGTCAGGGTCCCTACTGCGATATTGAGACATCTTACCTTCAATACAAATATTACAATCTAATTGTCTATTACCGGTACCATTAATTTTCATACCATCAACAACATTTTCTAACTTAAGAACATCTTTAACATTACAATGACCTAATATATTATGCCATTCTTTAACAGAACGTGTGTAATTTACTGAATCAGAAGAAACATTAAAATTATTAACATTTAAAACATCAATATAATACAGTTTACCACATTTCTTAATATCAAATTTTCTACCATCATTAGTAACAATTTGTGCAAAATCGGGCTCAAATTTTACAGTGGCACCTCTTTCAGTTGCTGCTTGAACTGAGAATATATTCAGTGGGTATGATGGGATATAAAGAGTATTATTTAATGTCACATCATAATTATGACCTTCATTGTCTACCATAGTAATTTTTACTGTCCCACGTGCAAGGGCAACATTATTTGACCTATCACCATTTGCAAGTTCAATATAATGTTTCTCTGGACAAAAAGTTTTGTCAAAATTTATAAACATAGCTTTATCGTTCATAATGTGGGCTGTGGCACCCGTGTCAACTAAAAGACTTTCTGAATGAGTCTTAATATTATTATTTGGATCAGTTCCATGTCCTAATTTAAATGCATACGAATGTTTGCCACAATTATATGAATCTGCTGTTTTTGCCGAACTTTGTGTATTCTGTTGAGCACCATTATCATTTCTTGTGTTTTTCTTACGACAGTATTTAGTATCATGGTTATTTTTCTTGCAAATATCACACCAGCGTTGGGGTTTTCTTCCCTTTGAGTAACAGTCAATAATCTTGTGACCAACTTTTCCACATCCAAAGCACTTCAATCCACTTTGGGGTGATTGGGATTTTTCATCCATCTTCATGATACTATCTTCCTTCGTATCTTCACTATTTTGTTTCTCAGACTCTTCAAATCTTCTCAATAATATTTTAAAGTCTATAAAATTTGGTTCTGTTTCTCTTTGAGTTACTACAGTGGAGAAAGGTTTAAACTCCTTTGGTAGGCCCTTCAATATCATTGCTATCAGTAGACTGTCACTTATTACTTCTCCTGCAGTCTTTAAGTAAGCTGAAGCAGTCTCTGCCCTTAACATATAATCAGTCACTGTTTCTGTACTCAGTTTTTCCAAATTGGTAAGTTTTTGGTACAACGAAATAATTTTTGGTTTACCACTTGATAAATAATGTTCTCTCAATATTTTCAAGGCAGCTCTTCCGTCATCTTTTGCATCTCGAATAACAAGAGATAAACTTCTATCATCAAGATATTGTACTAGCTCTGCAAAAGCTAAAGCATTCTTGGCTTCGTCTTCTTCACTGAGCTCTTCGTCATCTTCTTCCCGCTCAATTACGTCAGCCAATTTCTGAAGTCTCATATAACCCAAAAACTTCACTTCCCACAATTCGTACTTATTCTCATCTCCATCGAATACTAACCGCGCTGTGAAATGCGGCCTGGGTCCATAACCTGTTGAAGTCATGATGGAGGATAATTATATAAAACTATTCTTTAGTTCTTGAATTTGTGGGGATATAATATGACTACACGTTTTCGGAAGGGTGGAAGAACAATACTTTATTATCTCCTTTTGTAGAGAGCATACAATAACGTAATCACATAACGTAACAAGTGTTTCATCATATACAGTGCGTACATATACCAAAGTTTACATATTCTAACAATTTCAACTATGCTATCTTTTGATTTAGACTTTTCTTCCTTGAAAATTTTAATTGTACATAATTTATTACCGTATTTGAGAATATTGAAATAATATGTTTAAACATATATCTAGAATTTAGAATTATGATTGTCACAGAATAGAAAAATAATTGGCCTACTATTTCTGTCTGTGGTATAGTAAATTTGGGTAAAATGTTTATTATGTAGCAAGTCCTGAGATCCACTATTTGTTTTCCTTACAGATTTTATCTCTAATTGAAGAAGCTGCTGGTACTAGACTTTATGAATCTAAAAAGGAGTCTGTTAAGAAAACTATTGAAAAAAAAGATGCTAAATTACGAGAAATTGAATCTGTAAGTACAGTTTATTTAAATCTTTTTTTAGATTATTTATTACTTCTACATTCAGTCAATCAAGCTACAATAGTACAATTACTTGTAAACTACCGTATCTACTAAGTTTTGTCAAGAATTGAGTCATGTAGAGAGTCTTCAAATTAATATCAATTTTAAACTGTATTCAATTTTTGTCTTCAAACAAATTTCATATCTTTAATTTTAATTTTGTTGGAGATACTGAGTTACTCAATGGAATGATTGAAAAAAAAAATGTTTTTGCTCTTCATGTCATAAAACTTATTTCAAGGTATTAAATGAAGATATAACACCAACATTGAGTAAATTAAGAGAAGAAAGATCATCATATTTAGAATACCAGAAGATTATTCGAGAACTAGATCATTTGAATAAGTTGTATATAGCTTATACTTATGTCTGTGCTGAGGTAAAGTTATTTTCTATTACTAAAATACACATTAAGACAGAATTAAAAACATTCAGTGTAGACAGATGGAAGAAATTTGAATGACTGGTGGTATTATTGAAGAAGCTTGGTCTGTATAGGTCAAAGGTCATAATTATGAACACCAAAAATAAATTGATCGACAGTAAGGAATTAAAAAATATCAACATGTTTAAACAAGCAATTCCTTAGAATGTGTTTTAGATATCTTAATGAGTAAGATTCTTGGTATACTTGACTCTTGGTAATAATGAATTGATTGCTTTGCTGTTTTATCTAATGAAAAAGGGATGGAGCCTCAGTCGTGCAGCCTGTGTAATGCCATCAAAGCGAACATGTAACACATCTAATCTCTATTCTATTTGATTTTCATGTCAAATTATCCAAGTACCTATACAATAACATCAAATTAGTGATTATACACCATGGTTAACCTCAACCACACATTTCAAACAAAAAAAGAATATTATCCTAATATATCTCTATAGTTTGATCTGGATCTAGTGAAATTAAAAATGTTATATATTTGAATTATTGTAGGAGAAGAAAAAACGTTCCAATGATGAACTGAATGAAATAACAGAACAGACAGAAAGTTTAAAAACTAAAATTACTGATGTGGGTATTGTTTAAATATTTTTCTTGCCTTTTCTCACCAGTATTTTATAAATACATCGGTAGTAACAACCAGTAATGGAGCTTGTTCACATTAAGGTTGACTCTATTTTACTTCTAGTAATTTTAGTTATTAAGAATTGCGCTAGAGTTGCGAAAAAAAGTAGTCTGTCACAACTGACAAGAGATTCTTGATGAAATAGTTTTCAACTCATAAAAAATCTTGTCAATGCTGATTGGTTTGTTTAAACTTATAGATTACAATTTGCAGTCAAGTTTACTAATTATCATATAACTAACTAACTAATATTACTATATTATTATTACAGTTTGAAAGACTGATTACTGATATAACTAACTAATATTACTATATTATTATTACAGTTTGAAAGACTGATTACTGATATAACTAACTAATATTACTATATTATTATTACAGTTTGAAAGACTAATTACTGATATAACTAACTAATATTACTATATTATTATTACAGTTTGAAAGACTAATTACTGATATAACAGAATCTATTGTAGAGTTAGAGAAGAAGAGAGATGAGGTAGGTTTTCTTCAGACTACATGTATGGAAGGCCATTCAAGACAAAAGTCTTTGTTTGTTATTAGTAACTGGAGCCGTCAATGTCTGATTTTTCATTCGTAATAGTTGCTGGGTCCGTCAATTTCTGATTTTTCATTTGTAACTTTCTCTGTCATTGCTTCGTTTCTATGTATTATTCTGTATTAAGGTTGAAATTGTTCTTTTGCGTTTCGTATCTGACCCCGCCTCGATGACGTCATAAAATATGCATATAGTCCCGAACGTACCAGTACTAATTTCTGAGAACACGTCCAGCTACTAATCAGAAATGACCAAGATAGCTACTAATAACGCATGTTCCAATAACTCATAAACCGGCGATTAATAACGATGTCACGAGAAATGGAAGAAGAAGACAGTTACTAATTAACAAGTTCATGAGAAACGAAGCAATGACAGAGAAAGTTACGAATCAAAAATCAGAAATTGACGGACCCAGCAATTATTAACGAATGAAAAATCAGACATTGACGGCTCCAGTTACTAATAACAAACGAAGACCTTTGTCTTGAATGGCCTTGCACATGCACTACAGTAATTGTTATTATATATATTGATAGCCAGTTTTATTTTGTTAATGATGATGTATTTTGTATGGTAGTTGAACTGATACTAGTTAGTAATATGTTGGCAGTGAAGAAATTGTCACAATATATACAAATAGTTTTGTCAAAACTTCCAAAAATGTTAGATATTATATAGCACTGTAAAAACATTTTTATAGTGTGTTTAATTCTTTAAGTATTTTATCATTCAATTATGACAATCAGACATCAAAATGAAGGATGGTGTGAGATTCAGATTGTTAAATATTACTTTCAAAACTAGTTCAAAACTACAAATTTGCTATCTTTAAGAAAAGTTGTTGACATGTTAGAAAATAAGAATTGTTTTAGAAAAAATGTATAACTTGGTTACTTAGTCTAAGAGGCCATATGAAATATAATGATTAACTTTAAAGGCTTCAGGAAGTGCTATGGAGAAATGTGAAAGTGTGCTGAAAGAAAAGCAGAAAGAATTGACCTTGTGTCAGAGTGGTATTGAGAGGAAGAAAGAAAGTCTTAAGACTGAAGAAAAGAAGAAGAAACAGTTGATAAAGAATTGTGATGAGGTATAATATTTTACAATATGACCCAAGTTACTGTGCTGCAAAAATCTTTCAGGGTTAAATATATACTGCAGACAGTAGGGTCGACCTTCTTTGCACCATCACTGTCGAAACGGCTATTTTACGGACAGTATAATATGTTCTATACAGTAACGCAGGTGTCACAATATTGATTGACAGGTCATGTGACAAACACAAATTAACATAAATCTCCAAGCAACGTAAAGGGTACTGCCACAAATCGACTAAATAGCCTTTTTGACTTAAAAATTCCAAATCATATTTTTGTTGTAATTTATGATAAGAATAATTGATTGAAGTGATCTCATATTCGTGTATAAAATCATTTAATTCTTTAAAAGAATGGAAAACATAATTTCTTGGGGGCTGCCATTTTGCGCATGCGCATAATAACGGAAGAGGTTGGATTAGTAACATATTTTACTGGTTGTGACCGCCCCTTTTCCACGCCCCTTATTATACTGGTAATAAGATAGACCCCACCCATCACTGTGGGGCTAATGGTAGCTGGTAGAGTTGATTTTAGGCTGACGTATTATCACACTATGGTGATCAAACTGGTTAACTAATAAACTATATTATGTATACTGGCAACAATGGTACACTGGAGTTGAGGTATTGTTTAATAGCTAATTCAGATGATCCAACAGTGCTCAAACTAGTGAGCTGACAAATAACATTCAAGACAGGGTTTATTGTCAATATCACCCAGCTTTGTAGAGAATCACATGATATTGAAAAAAGTCATTGTAGGGATGAAGCTTTGCATAAAGTGTTTTGTATCTTTAAGGACAAGAAAACATTAAATACACACAGTAAACAACTAGAAAGTGTAGATGATTCATTAAATAAGTTAAAAGAAGAGAAAGAAGCTAGTGAAGAAAGTTATAAAGCTGCTCAGAAACATCTCCATGCTGTAACTGTTGGTTTATCATCTAATGATGATGGTAATGATGCTTCATTAACAGATCAGTTAATTTGTAAGTTGTTTTTATTTTTAAGAAAATGTGAGTGTTGTTATAAAATGTATGATTTCTTATGATATAGCTGATGAATAAAATTTTTAGGAAAACAAACAAACTAAAAGAGTTTGAATTTTTAAAATTAGAAAGAAAAAAGAAACATCTATATTTTACAAGGATAACAGCTTAAGTTCCTAGGTGGATCCTTTCTACTAGCTGGTCCTTGGTCAAACCTCTTGGCATTGATCTTGCTCAGACTATTATTTACAGCCTAGTCTACTGGAATTATGATTTAAGATGATTTCTTTAAGGTCACAAGACTTTAACATCCCCATTGTGATCAGAACTCACAATCATAACAACCACCAATTGCTCATAAAAAAGTGACGGAAGCTATCAAACATACATTCATTAATTTTTAAAGAACTTAAGAACCAAGACTCTAATTAACTGTGCTATGTAACAATATGAAAAGTTGATTGCTTGTTACAAAAATATTTATGCTTATGATATGTTATAATTTTATTCTAGCTGCTGAAGATGAGATAAGCACTGCTAATACTGATATATTGTCAGCTCAGAATAAGTAAGTACGGTACTCTTATTCTTCTTAAAGATCAAATAGATGTTTCTTTTATACCATATCTAGCTCACTGGCTGTTCAACTCAACTCAAAATCAATTTAAAACACTAGTCAATGAAAGCATCAAACATAGAAATGTACAATTTATGCTAGGTAAACATGAAGTGTATATTAGCATCAATGATGACTTTGGATATTATTGGATTTGGGTCATTGGATATTAGCCTTGTGATATAATAGAATAAAACTTTTTTCTTTTTTCTTTCTATATATGTATTTGACTATTTCAGATTGAAGCATTTTGAGAAGGAATTAAAACAACAAGAAAGTGGAGTTAAACATGGAAAAGATGATTATAAAAAAGACCAGACTTTGTTAGAAAACATCAAACAACATATGACTAAACTAGAGGTAAATTATTATTCAGGTCTATTAAAGCTAAATAGTACAAATGACTTAATTAAAGGTAAATCAGTTGAAATTATTGAATTAAAGAAGTAAATTAGTTGAAATGACTAAATAAAGGGTAAATCAGTTTAAATGACTAAATAAGAGGTAAATCAGTTAAAATGACTAAATAAGAGGTAGATTAGTTGGAATGACTAAATAAGAGGTAAATTGGTTAAAATGACTAAATAAGAGGTAATTCAGTTGGAATAACTAAAATTGGTTAAAATGACTAAATAAGATGTAAATCAGTCGGAATAACTAAATAAGAGGTAATTCAGTTAAAATGATAAAATAAAAGGTGAACCAGTAGAAATGGGTGAAGGTGAAAATTAGATTTTGATTCAAATATACCTTACATTACCTAATATTTCATATTTTTTTGTGAAAAGAATGAGATTAAGAAAACTGGATATGAAGAAGGCCAAGAAGAGAATTTAGCTACAGAAAGAAGAAATTTAATGAAAGAAGTTGAGAGTTTGAATGGAAAATTACACATGTTACAATCAAGGTAATTTAAAGAGAGCAAAATATTGCAAAACTGGAAACAAAGATTTTATTGTTGGCCAATGTAATTAACAACCCAAATATATATAACTCATTATACACCCTCATCTCTCTATGAGGACGTATATTATCGGCACCCTCATCCGTCGGTCCGTGCGTCAACATTTGCTCTAACAACTAGAGTTTTTGATGGAATCGAATGAAATTTTTTTATGTGTATACATATTCATAAAGCGAAGATCATGTTCGAGTTGAACTATTTTCAACCGTTAGAAGCAGAGTTATTGCCCTTGCCCCAAAGTCTTTAATATGATATTACTATCTTAGTTTTCAACCAATGTTGATGAAACTTAAAATGGATGTTATTGGACCTAAATCGAAAGGTTTGAGAAAGTTTAGTTTACTCCTGATTAAATCTAAGGCTTTTTTGTATATGGCTGTGGTCCACTATCTTTTTTAGATTTCAGATGTTTTGTCACTTAATTAAAATAATGTTAAACTAATTTATGTTATGTATCTTAGACCCTTACTGTTTCCATATTTGGTAAGTGTTAGCTTAACATAGACCAATTACAATAATTGCTTCACAAATAACTACTTTTATTGATTTTGTTGTTTTACAGATTTCCACATTTGAATTTTGAATATAACAACCCGGAAAGTAATTTTGATAGAAGTAAGGTAAAAGGTTTAGTGTGTAAATTGATTCAAGTTAAAAATGAAAGAACAGCGACATCACTAGAAGTAGCTGCAGGTGGAAAGGTAAATTGCTTCATGTCTTTTAGTCTTTCAACCCTAAAAGACACTATACTGGCTTTATCATTACGCTATATAATATATAGTTATTATACCCGATAAGGCATAAAACCGTCAACTGACGTCATACAATGTTAATGTAATATACTTTAAGAAATGTTACTGAGAATTCAGGGTTATGTTTTAGCCAAAATAAAGTCGGGGTTCAAAGGGTTAAAATCTGTTGTTAACTGACTGTTTATTATGTTTCAGCTGTATAATGTAGTTGTTAACTGACTGTTTACTATCTTTCAGCTGTATAATGTAGATGTTAACTGACTGTTTACTATGTTTCAGCTGTATAATGTAGTTGTTAACTGACTGTTTACTATGTTTCAGCTGTATAATGTAGTTGTTAACTGACTGTTTATTATGTTTCAGCTGTATAATGTAGTTGTTAACTGACTGTTTACTATCTTTCAGCTGTATAATGTAGATGTTAACTGACTGTTTACTATGTTTCAGCTGTATAATGTAGTTGTTAACTGACTGTTTACTATGTTTCAGCTGTATAATGTAGTTGTTAACTGACTGTTTATTATGTTTCAGCTGTATAATGTAGTTGTTAACTGACTGTTTATTATGTTTCAGCTGTATAATGTAGTTGTTAACTGACTGTTTATTATGTTTCAGCTGTATAAGGCCGAAAAAAAAAAATGTCTTGGTTCTCAGGCACCGCCGCATGGACGAAATCGTCACCGCCCGAAGGATTTTATTTGTATTTCAAAATAAAAAAAATTATCGCGCCCGCATCTTGAACTATCCATTGTAGTCTTACAATAGATCGATGTTTAAAAACACGGAAGGAAAGACTTATAAAATCACGGAAGGAAAATACTTGAAATTACTGTTGATCAAAATGCGATAGGCCTACCAAAAATACACTAAGAGAAAGATGGTTGCGTAACGGATTGATTATCAAAACGAGCCTCTTACCGGGAACGATCTTAATCCTTAAATCCTGTATAATAATCCAAAAGTTTTAGAACTTTCAAACACATTGCTGACAAGACAATAATACAAGTTATAGTTGACTTCAGATTGTAGACTTACTGGCGCCAATAAAATTGAGCGGGAAAAAATAGTTCTGATGATAGAACTCAGAACGGTAGTTATTCTGTAAATCTTTTGTTAACAATAAACTTAATCTACTTGAATAAACGTTTTATAAGATTAGGTGACTAAAAACAATAGGATCCCGTTAATTTGTGACACCACTGATTAATTTGATGAGTACATTTTGATAGAAAACAAGACCCATTGAGATCAAAGAAAGATCAAAGAATATTATGAACACCTGCTGTCCACGTGATCAGTGGAAGTAGAATTAGGCCAGGCTTGTACTCTACTGGAATCAAAGGCACTTGTTTTATATCCATGGAATTTTCCACTACAATATATAGGGTTAATAGACCTGTCATTGATAGAAACGAGTGCCTGTGTTCTTGCCATATTTATAGAAGACATTCCGATTAGAATTTTTACGCTTCAACGCTTTATTATTTGAAGATATAAATACAAAACTTGTCTTTTTTAACGGAATCAAATTTAAGAAGTTAATCATTTCTATAACTACATTTTTAATTATTTAACATACATGTATAAATATATCACATCCCTAAACATTTACCGTTTTCTATTTACTTTAACGAGATTTATACGCGCGTGACCTTGTCTCAATGTCACGGGGAAAAAAATACAAAATTATCGTTAATTTCAAAATGATTTATAAAGTTATAAAGAGCAAAAATGAAGCCTGTATTTTTAATAAAAATCCATTTTAGTCAAATTAAGGTAGATACGTGAAATTTGATTTTTTTTTATCACTCACTGTTTTGGTGTCTGTGTTATGCCAACTTAAATTTTTTCGTCAACAAGGGGTGCGCACTATACATGGGTAAATGCGCATTGTGGCTTCTGTGGCTTCTGGCTTTTGATGTGGCGGTGTGGCGAGACAAGACGTCAAAATGCAATTGTTTTAGAAGAAAGAAATGTACTGCATACACACCTTATAATATTATGTGCATTGAGAAAAAAAAAGCCTCCCTCACGAACATATTCCTTTTTATTAAATGTCGTGTCCATTTTATTTTCACTGACACCAAAATAAAAAAAAGCCTCCCGCCCGCACTAATTTTCAGAATTCCATTGCCTGAGAACCAAGACATTTTTTTTTGTTTGGCCTAATGTAGTTGTTAACTGACTGTTTATTATGTTTCAGCTGTATAATGTAGTTGTTAACTGACTGTTTACTATGTTTCAGCTGTATAATGTAGTTGTTAACTGACTGTTTACTATGTTTCAGCTGTATAATGTAGTTGTTAACTGACTGTTTACTATCTTTCAGCTGTATAATGTAGATGTTAACTGACTGTTTACTATGTTTCAGCTGTATAATGTAGTTGTTAACTGACTGTTTATTATGTTTCAGCTGTATAATGTAGTTGTTAACTGACTGTTTATTATGTTTCAGCTGTATAATATAGTTGTTAACTGACTGTTTACTATGTTTCAGCTGTATAATGTAGTTGTTAACTGACTGTTTACTATGTTTCAGCTGTATAATATAGTTGTTAACTGACTGTTTATTATGTTTCAGCTGTATTATGTAGTAGTTAACTGACTGTTTACTATGTTTCAGCTGTATAATGTAGTTGTTAACTGACTGTTTACTATGTTTCAGCTGTATAATGTAGTTGTTAACTGACTGTTTACTATGTTTCAGCTGTATAATGTAGTAGTTGATACCGAGGTTACTGCTAAGAAATTACTACAGAAAGGAGAATTAAAGAAGCGCTACACATTTATACCTATCAACAAGATTTCATCAAGGTCTATTGATCCTCAAATTGTTAAAAAAGCTGAAAATTTGGTAAGTTTTGACAAAATCGGAAATAGATTTATAAAAAATGAAGATAAGATAGTGGACCACGGCCATATACGCCTAACGGAAAATTTAATCGGGATAAAATTAAACTTTCTCAAACCTTTCGATTTAGTTCCAATAACATCCATTTCAAGTTTCATCAAAATCGGTTGAAAACTAAGAGAGTAATAGCATATTCAAGATTTGGGGCAAGGGCAATAACTCTGCTTCTAACGATCGAAAATAGCTCAAATTCGAACTTGATCTTTGTTTTATGAATATGTATACACATATCAAATTTCATTTGATTCTGTCAAAAACTCTAGTTTTTAGAGCGTTTACAAGCAAATGTTGACTGACAGACCGACAGATTTGTGGCAAGGGCAATAACTCTGTTTCTAACGATCGAAAATAGCTCAAATTCGAACTTGATCTTCGTTTTATGAATATGTATACACATATCAAATTTCATTTGATTCCGTCCAAAACTCTAGTTTTTAGAGCGTTTACGAGCAAATGTTGACGGACGGACGGACGGCATGACCGACGGACGGACGGACCGACGGACGGACGGACAGGGGTGCCGACAATATACGTCCTCATAGAGAGATGAGGGCGTATAAAAATGGCATTGAATTGAAATACGAACTTTTTTATGAAATAAACAAATAGGCAGTTCAGATCTGTTGCAAGTGAGTACAAATATAGCAAAAATTCAAAGACATTGAGAGATATTTTTTAAAATACCACTGAAAGGAAATCATTTGGATAGGACTGACTTACCACTGAACGACTTTGTAAAATATCATCCATCCAACCATCTCCTGTTGTAATCAAATTTTGAAAGTGTTAGTACATTTGAATATAAAAGATACTTCAAATATGTCTGTATCAGTATAGATCAGGTCTTCTCAATTGGCGGCCCGCAACACTCTTGGGAATGGCCCCCGAAGAATGACACCTGCTAAAATTCTCTGCTCGCTATGTTAGCTAAGCTCTATTTGGCCCTTATATTTTTATACGTCCGTCCGTCCATCCACAATTGCTCGTAAACACTCTACAAGTCACAGTACTTTACGAATTTTGACGAAACTTGCTGAAGTTGTTTATTATCACCCAAGGATGAACCCTATTGAAAATCATCAAAATCAGAAACACTCTACAGGTCACAATTCTTGACGGATTTTGACGAAACTTTATGGTAATGTTTATTACCGCCCAAGGATGAACCCAATTGAAAATCAGCAAAATCAGAAAATATTTACTATGAATTATTGCCCTTGTTCTTAAAAACACGTTCGATTTTTGGCTCGTAAACACTCTACAGGTCACAATTCTTGACGGATTTTGATGAAACTTGCTGGTAATGTTTATTACTACCCAAGGATGAACCTTATTGAAAATCAGCAAAATCAAAAAATATTTACTATGAACTATTGCCCTTGTTCTTAAAATCGCGTTCGATTTTTGGCTCGTAAACACTATACAGGTCACAATTTGTAACAGATTTTGACGAAACTCACTGATAATGTTCATTACCACTCAAGGATGAATCCTATTGAAAATCAGCAAAATTGAAAAATATTTAGTATGAATTATTGCCCTTGTTCTTGAAAACACATTCGATTTTTGGCTCGTTAACACTCTACTGGTCACATTTCTTAACAGATTTTGACGAAAATTGCTGGTAATGTTTATCACCACCCAAGCATGAACTGTATTGAAAATCAGCTAAATATTTACTATGAATTAAAATTGTTGTTGTTCTTGAAAAAGCGTTTGATTTTTGGCTAGTAAACACTATACAGGTCACAATTCTTAATTAATATGTTTTATAATTTATTTTCTAATCTATGAATTCTATTTGAAAAGGTTGGTAAAGAAAATGTGAGTACAGCATTAAGTTTGGTTGGATATGAGAAAGATTTACAAACAGCAATGCAGTATGTTTTTGGTAGTTGTTTTATTTGTCCTGATATGGATACAGCTAAGAAAGTCACCTATAATGATGGCGTGTTGAAGAAGACTGTTACATTTGATGGTGATTCTTTTGATCCAGCTGGTACATTAACTGGAGGTAATACAGTTTATATCTACAAGTATATTTGTTTTTGACTAGGTGTTTAATACTATACTATACAGATAAAATGTGAGTTCAATCCTGGCACAGGTCATTTTAATACCTTTGTTGTTTGTATTGAACAATAAGAGGAGGTACTGTATTCAACCCTAGTCCTGTGTACATTTGACATTTGAAAATAAAACAATGAGATAATCTAATGGTGCTGTCCTGGCAAAATTTCTCACATTGCACACTGCATAGTGTGAAAATGTTTATGTAGCAGCTAATAAGACCTGAATAATTTAAATATTTACCCATTACACCTCCGATAGGGCCTATAAGAAAATGTCCACTGGTCAACATTTTTCATGAATCTTACTTTTGACATGAGCATTGTTAAACTTTGGTTGCAACATTATTTGTCAATTTTTAGACAATATACAGGTACTTTAAACAACTTATATTTTGTACGTAGGTGCTAGAAAACAAAACTCTGGTATCTTACAAAAACTACAAGAAATAAAAGTAGTAGAAGATTTAGTTAAAGAAAAAGAAAGTGAAGTGAAGAATATTGATAATGAATTAACTAGTCTTAGAAAAAATAGTGAGAGGTATGGTTATATAACTTCTATGTAATGTTATTAAGTATGTATTGTATTCATCTGATTTAACAACAGGCTGGGGATGTGGGTTTTATCTTGATATTGTTGATATATATACCTTTGGATGCCAGTAAGAAAGAAAAAAATAATAAGAAAACATGTAAGTTGCCATTCTTGAACGATACAATTGTTTCTGCAACAATTCTCATTAACAGGATTGTATCTTATAAGATGTTTTTTTTTTTTTAATTTTTCAATGTGAAACTTGGAACACTGATAGTATCAATTTGCACATTTCCAGTTTTCAATCAGACGCTTAGTTATAAAGGATGTGCAATTTGATGCTGTTTTGTGTCCCTGATGCACATACAAAATTTAAAAAAACCTCTTTACAATTGAGTTGACTATTATTACTCCTAAATCTCTGTAGTTGTGTATGTGTTTAACAGTTAATTTTCTGTTTCTATTATAGATATGTTCAGTTTAAGAGAGAATATGATTTAAAGAAACAAGAGGCTGATTTAGTTAGTATAAAGTTAGAACAAAATACACATCATAAACAATTACAAGTTGTTAATAGTATAAAAGACTCTATAGGTATGTTTTATTTACAATATCTTATCTTGTTTATCTGAATAATTTAAATAAAAACAAAACTTAATTAAAAAAAGATCGAGATAATAAAGAAATATTGTAAACTGATTGGATAAGTAAATTAAAATAAATTTAAAATGTAGTACACTGACCATTTTGCATTTTGGTATGTCAAATTTACTTAAAAATGTGAAGAACTCTTTGGGTATTCACTTTATAGAATTTTATTACGAATTGTTTGAAATAAACTGGTAAAAGAATTTTTTCGACTATTTATTTCAGCGGAACAGAAAAATATCCTGACTGAATCAGAAGAAAAGAAGAAAAAAGCAACACAGAAAGTGAAGGAATTAAAGAATAAATTACAAAATGCTAAAGCTGTGCGTGAAAATGAATTAAAGGAAGCAGAAGATCAATTAAGTAAAGCTAAAAAGAAAATGGAGGATTATGGTAAAAAGTTAAAAGATAAACTTCAGGTAAAACAATCACTCTAGAAATAATAGATTATTAACTCAAAAACATATGATAGGAACCAAGTGAAATGATATTACACATTTACAGTTATGCTTAGATCTTATTTTGTTATTAATTTTTATGTTCTGGCAAACTTCAATTCAAAATTTTTCGTTTAATTTTATTGTCTAAAGATACTAAAAATCTACACTTGCAATTTACAAATAATAATAGTTTTCTGAAAGTAAGAAAGGTGCTAAGTTCAGATAGCTTAACTCGAGCTCTATCAAGTGATAAGGTATTTAAGTTAAGCATGTTCTATAATTATGAATGTATATTATGATAAAGGATATTGATGGTGTCAAATTAGAAGCTGAAGAATTAAAGAAAGAAATATCTAATAATGAGAATCAGTTGAAAGCTACAGAAGAAACTATTGAAGAATTAAAAAAAGAAATACAAGAGCTATCAGAGGGCTGTGATGAACTAAAAGTTAGTATACATTCTTTACAGTGGCCAAGTTTGAGAACTTAATTTCACTTTAACGCTTGGCATGGCGTTGAAACTTGCATTGATTAAACTTTTAAATGATGCATTGAAACTGACCAACAGACATTTGACCACAATTCATCTGAATATTTTTGCGTGTCCAGTGCTGGTTAAAGATTTGACTGTATACAGCCAGTTTTCAGATAAGTGACTTAATGTAACTATCATATAGAAATTAAATATAAGTTAATATAATATATAATAAAATTAAGTTTGTTTTAGTATTGGGCCTACTCATGATTATATTTGAATATTTCTAGTTGGTAGTTACTCAGGCTCAAGAAGATGTGAATAAACAGAAAGAATTGTTAAAATCTAGAAATAAAGAAATAACTATGAAAGTAGGAGAACAACGTAATAAACAGAAAGAATTGAAGGCAGCACAGTTAGAAATTCAAGATCTAGAACATAAAATTAGTAAACATCAAAAAGATACTAGAGATGCTGTTAAACTGGTGAGTTAAACTTAAATTTTTTAATTCTGAATTAGTAAGAATTGCATAGAGTTCTGGGCCTGTATGAATAAAACTTTACACAGAGTTAAATCCATCTTTTTTCTCGAAAACCTGATTTAACACCAAGTTATTTTTTTTATGAACATGAGCCCATATATGACTATCCTAAATCCCTGTATTGTATTTTGAAGACTGTGTATAGATGAAACTGATGTAGGCCTTGTTGCTATCATAAAAGTCTGAGAGTTTAATCCTATGTAGTTTGAGAACTTAGAATTTTCAACCCAAACTCCCCATCAGTGATGTAAATTGGAGAGGCTGATAAAAAAAAACCCTGTCTAGTTATTAAGATGGGAGAACAAATATGCAGTGTGTTAATGGCTGTTCACATTTAAAATCATTTGGCAGATGGAAATGTGACTACCTTTGCTATTATTAGCTTAAAATTACATTTTGATTTGATGACACATTCTATTTTTAGTTATATTTCTGATTTTTTTTCCAATTAATTTCTTAAGAATAAAATATCAAAGTGTGAAAATTATTTGATATAGGTTGAAAGTATGCTACAAGAGTATGATTGGATTGCTGAAGAAAAGAAATATTTTGGTCAGCCTAATACTAGTTATGATTTTAAAGTACATGATCCTAAAGAAGCTGAAAGAAGAATAAGTAGTTTAAGTGCTACAAAAGAGAAGTTATCTAAGAATGTTAATATGAGAGCTATGAATATGTTGGGTAAAGCAGAAGAACAGGTATTCTTATTAGTTGAAAAATCTTTTGAAGTTATTGGCTTAATAATAATTGTAATTAATTTAATGAAAGTTTCCAACATACTGAACTTTTAATGCAGTGTTGTGCTTTCTATGCTTCAATATCTCAAACATTCATTGACATTTATTTCTTGAATTATGACAGTCTCAGACTCAAGAGTATTAAATGCTGTGTTTGATTTAAGTTTAGTTCACCAATGACATCTTCTAAAGGTCTAGGGTTCAATCATGACATTTGTTTGTGATATTACCTTCAGATTTTTCAACCCAGTTTCCCTTGTTAGATGTGATGCAGATCAGAGGAATTAAAATGCAAAAAGTGTCTAGTGGTTCAATAGGACAATAAACTTTATTTTCGACTAACTATTGTCTGTTTTCATTACTCCAATTCAAAAACGTAAGATGTAAAACTCTATAACATTTATTTTATAGTATAATGATTTGATAAAGAAAAGACAAATAGTTTTGAATGATAAAGCTAAAATAGCATCAGTTATTATTGAATTAGATGAGAAAAAGAATGAGGCTTTAAAGAAAGCCTGGTCACAAGTCAACAAGGTAATTATTACAGTTCATACTAAATATGATTGATTAAAACTCTTAATTATATGTAATAAGAATACAATTATATAAATTAAGAATACATTCAATAATTACAAAAAAAAAACCCAAAAACTTTTCTTAAATGATATAATTATTGAGTATAATAATAGTCTTAATTATAATTATTGAGTATATAACAGTGGTTCCCACCCTTTTTCAAGCTGTGGCCCCGTTCAATTCTAAACTAGGGAAAAATAGGAAATATAGCGCAAGGGTTGTTGTTTTGTGCCTCCTCATCATCATGAGGTCAAATGCATTTGACCACAAGCAACTACAGACCTTACAGAGCAAAATATAGTACAACATATTTGGGCTAGAAAAAATTATATACATCCGCATACACCATCATGGCCCCCAGGTTGGGAACCACTGATATATGGTCTTACATACAATTATTGAGTATATATATATGTATATTATAGGATTTCAACTCTATTTTCTCATCATTATTACCTGGTACTCAAGCTAAACTATCTCCACCAGATGGTAAAACTGTTCTTGATGGTTTAGAAGTTAAAGTAGCTTTTGCTGATGTTTGGAAAGAATCACTGAGTGAACTTAGTGGTGGTCAGAGGTGATTCAATTCTTCAATCTTATTTCTTCATACTATTTCATTGTGCTACCATATTAGTTCACAGTATTTCATTGTGCTTTTTATACGCCCTCGATGGTTCACATTTACCTCTTGCTCACTCTACACACTACAATTCTTCATGGATTCTTTTGATATTATGTGTGTCAATATTATTATGAAGATCTTAGATGACATGAAGATGTCATAAATTTGGTGATGATCCAATGATTTTCATCATGGATATCGCATAAAACTCTTATATCTCTATATTATTTCTGTGTGCTATTTGTTCATACTTTCTATGTGTATTAAATGTATTTGTGTTGAACTTAACATTGATCAAACCAACAAGGAACATGACAAAACTTGAGACAGTGAAAAAATGTTTCAGAGATACAATTTTTAATCTAATATGTATACATGTATTGCCAAATTACAAAAGATGAAAGCTTACATCATAGATTGTAATTTGTGCAATGAAGTTACCTACAGAAATAAACTGAATGAAATTTTATTTAAAACGAGTAACTTGAATAATGGGTTTTGCGTGTGATAACTTTTCCCGTAAAATCTTGACATATGATCTTGACAACAGTATATATATAACATTATTTTTTATATAATTTCAGATCATTAGTGGCCCTGTCTCTTATATTATCATTATTATTATTTAAACCAGCACCAATATATATCTTAGATGAGGTTGATGCTGCTCTAGATTTATCTCATACTCAAAATATAGGGCAAATGATCAAAAGTCATTTTCAACATTCTCAGGTAAATATTGATTTATTGACTTAGGGCTTGCTGATACTTCATATGTTTTTTTAATTGGGGCTGTTTTTTCATGGAATTTTTGGGTCAGCAAGTTCAGATGCTTTGAACTATAAATATGGTAATATTATCTTGGATGAATGTCCTCAGTGACACAGATTAGAGGGATTAACATTGAAAATGAACAAGTGGAGAGGATGGGACAATAATCTGTTGCCATGTGTTCTGTACACGTTAAAGGTCCCTTGACAGGTGGAAATCCAAAATGAGTGTAGGCTAATACTGCTGTCTAAAATTTGTACCTTCATTGCACATTGCATGATGCTCTTATGCCCATACAGGTACTGAAAAGTAAGACATTCAACATTCAGATTTATGTACAAGATAAACATACAATCCTAATTTGAAGAAAGTAAATTACTGATTCATGTTTGAAAACATTCCAAGATGTGTCCCTCACTAGAATGTAAGTTTTAATGAACATATTTTGAAAACATCTCTTTCTATTTCAGTTTATTGTAGTATCATTAAAAGATGGTATGTTTACTAACGCCAATATCTTATTTAAAACTAAATTTATTGATGGTGTATCTACAGTTACTCGTCATGTTCAACAGACATCTAAACCTAATGCTATAACAGCTAATAAACAAAAAGACAAACAGAAACAAAGAAAAGAACTTGCTTAAATAATAATTATGTATACCCTATATATTTGATCATAGTGCTTGATAGATATTTTGTAATTGCTTCAATAAACTTTGATATTAGTATGTATTCTTGTTATTTTATATGTCCTCCGCTTTAAAGGCCACGTTTCCACTGAGCAGTGTGGGCATCAGTGTGACTAGGTGTTTGTGTCATCGTCGTAACACAAGGTCATCTTCATCAAAACACTTCATTTGAAAAATCTCAGCTCTTCATAGAACTGTTGTTTATCTAGTCGCAAATACTGGTTTAACGTTAATTATCAATTCGTAGCTCTTGTGCGAGATGAAAATAACTGCCAGATTCAAGTCCCTGTTCAGGCCCAAGTCTTTGTCTGCTTCTACGTTGTAAATTTCATTTAGCCAAAACACTTTTGTTAAGAAGAACTGCGTAACCTCATTGCTTGGCAGAAACACTCAAGCGCAGAGTAAATAGACACACAGCCATCTTAATAATAACCACTCCCATCTGAAGCTGGTCAGGAAATTAATAACATGTATCAAGTTTCAGGAAATATTCTTTATTGCATATATAAATAAGAATATATACAAAAGAAATTGAAATCTTAACTGTGTTTAATTTTAGAAAGTTGGAAACAATGTAAATATTCACACCCTCTCAGTGAAAATCACATACAACTAATTTTAAACAGATTTATTTTAGGTACGTGTAGTATAATTATATAACTGTGATCACTAAGTATGTTCTGTTTCTTTATTTGGTACATCATCTATGTATGGTGGCCAATTTAACTCCACACCCTGCAAATAGAAAATTTGTATAATTACGTAAACACAATTATATACTTGTTTGGTGAACGTTTTTTTCTCAGAATTACTGCAGTAGTAGTAACATATAATTTTAACTCATGTTAATGAAGAGGAGTTTTCAGTCTAAACATCTCCAGTATGTATGAATTGGAATACATGTATCATGAAAAGTCCAAAGCTGTATTGATATTGGACTAGATGCAAGTTTTGTAATAACAAAGATTAAATACATACCGATACATCTAGAGTTAATATGTCACAATCTAGATTTATTATAGAAGATAAATTAGGATGTGTTCTATTAAAATCACCATGTATAAACTCTTTAATATAACTTTTCATTACGTTAAGGATAAATTCTTATATACACTCTTCAAAGATATAGAAGATAAACTATTTTTGTTAATTTGAAATTGACACATCAAAAATGCCTTTGTTTTTCTTTTTTATCATGCATAGTAATTGTAAAACCATAATTTGAAGGTGATGATATATATACAATACAAACTACAAAAGAAATTTATAAGAACCTTTACTAACAAAACAATCATCCAAAACTAACTGACTTTATTATCACCATATTAGAAAGAAATAAACCAATTTCAGAGTAGTTAAAAGGAGGTTTTCTAAATTTCGTATGCATATTGGGGACACAGGTAGGATCAATTTGCAACATTCCAATTTTCAACGTCAGTGGTTTCAGCAATTCCAATTAAACTATTGCTTGTTAACACTCTACAAGCCACAATTATTTACGGATTTTGACGAAAATTGCTGAAATTGTTTATTATCACCTAAGGATGAACCCTATTTAAAATCAAAAGAATCGTAAAATATTTACTATGAATTATTGCCCTTGTTCTTTAAAACGCGTTCGATTTTTAGCTTGTTAACACTCTACAAGTCACAATTCTTTACAGAGTTTGACGAAACTTACTGAAATTGTTTATTATCACCCAAGGATGAACCCTATTTAAAATCAAAAGAATCGTAAAATGTCTACTATGAATTATTGCCCTTGTTCTTTAAAACGAGTTCGATTTTTAGCTCTTTAACACTCTACAAGTCACAATTCTTTACGGATTTGACGATATTTGCTGAAATTGTTTATTATCACCCAAGGATGAACCCTATTTAAAATCAATAAAAATTTGAAAATATTAAATATGAATTATTGCCCTTGTTCTTTAACGCGTTTGATATTTAACTCGTTGACACTCTAGAAGGCACAATTCTTGATACATTTTAAAGAAACCTATTGAAATAGTTTATTATCACTCGATAAACCCTATCGAGTTATTGGCCTTCTTCTTCGAAATACATTTTACTTTTTAGTTCTTATACACTATATAAGGCAGAAGGATTTTGACTAAACTTGATGAATGCTGAACCCTTGTTGAAATCGAGAAAAATAATATTTGGACGACACATAATTTAAGTTCCGAACGAAATGTAGGACTATGACTATACAGGTTGAATATTTGATGGTTGCTGTTTTCTGCCAAATGTTCTTTTTAAACAAAGCTGCCCGTGGGCGTATATTACCTTGCCTGGCAAGCTATCTTTTTTTTTTTACATATTGAAATTTGTAACAGTTGTTGAAAAGGATACGTTCCAGCTTGAGTAGAAATATTAAGTTTGAAATAATTTCCCTTCACATCTTCAACATTCATTGAATGAACTATTTTTGGTCTGATAGCTTGTGACCTCCTGAAATTAATTCATAAGCCACAGACTGACTACTTAGAGGGATTGTAAAGCGTATTTCTAAACTTTGTATGTGTGGATCGGGAACACTAATAGTATCAATTTTCTCCATTCCAATTTCAATTCCGACGTCTGTGGTTCTTACAATTACACTAAAACAAACGCGTTTCATGACGTCACTGACAGTGATCTGCATAGATATCAATAGTACCGGAAGGTAGATCAGTGTCAGTGACATCATAAACAAGTTAGTTCTAGTGGAATTGCAATAACCACAGATATTGGAATGGTGCAAATTGATGCTATCAATGTCCCTACACATACAAAGATTAGAAATACGCTTTAATCCCTTAAGATTCTTACAATTTTATGGAAAAAAATTATCTGTCCATTATCATCACCATTATGTTTAGGAGCTTCATTTCTGTTTATTGATGAAATAAAGATGCAAAAAAATCTTTTCCTGAAACTTTCATAGCAAAGAACTGTGCAAGCTTGAAATATTATCATATTGGCTCATTGACAACACAGTCAAATCCAAATTTTCTTAATCACAAAGGTTGGTAAACCCCTTTTTATCCTGTAATTACCATTATCTTACCTATGTAAAACTCTTAATGGTGTTTTCTGGTTAACTTCTAAATTCTGAAATAACAATATTACTTGGTAAGAACATCACTTTATATTATATTTATTTTTGTCATTATACCTAAACTAGTGTCCAAAAGAAACGATACCACCTGTTTTATACATTTTTTATGTATATGCAAAGCATGATAGAGAGGGAAATGTCACTTTCACAAAAATTTACGTTTTTCACAGAAGTGATCACATGTTCCCGATATTTTTGATTGACTATGCTCCTAGACAATTCAATTAGTAAAAAACAATTTTGAAAATAAGTTGGTATCGTTAGACACTAGTTTATATACCAAATACTTAAAATCAAAAATATGATATGACAGTTTCACTATTCAAGATCACTGAGGTTAAAATACAAAATTGTCACAAACTATTCCAACTTTATTTTTGACATAAAATGGCATAAAATTCTGGTGACAAATAGAGTAGTGGGTGTATCATAAGTATTTTATTGTGTGAATTCTAAATATAGAGTACATTAAAATTATTGACTGAATGAATCAGACAGGACAGGCTAATATTTTCCAGAAAGTAATCTAGATAGTATAAATTAGGTCCAAACCTTTTGTTGACTAATTAAATGTTTATGTTCATCAGTTAAAATCTTTGAAGACCAACATAATGCCAAATAACATTTATTCTTCTCTCCTTCACCTTCTTTTAACTTCATTGTATCTTCTCTACAACAAACAATATATAACATATAAATAACAAAAAATCGCACAGTTGGAAACATAATGTCATGGTGCTGGGTTACGAACAAATGATGGTTGTTGTGGATGTGGGGTTGGATCTCGGTTGTGGTGTGAAAGTCCAATCACCTTGAATAAGTTATCTTCATCCATTAAAAACACCAAAATGATAATACTTATATCAATTTTAAAGTGGAGATGTTTTTTTTAAAATTAGCTTAAATGCTAGGTTGTTTCACAGGTGAATAATTAACTCATAATGAATTAAATTACAAGGGTATCACCAGCAGAATTTAAGTTCCAGAATTGAGTTAGAAAGGTCAAAAAGTCTTTTGATTTTGTACATCCGAGCTTTACATACATGGATATTTATATTAAGGTAATCCATCTTTAACGTGAGATATATTATTGATAACTGTCATTATAATAATCTTACCTTGTAACCAGTTGTAAATCTCTTACTTTAACCACATCAGATGTCAGATTAATCTGCTGTAATATTAAAATCATAAGTTCTCTGTAATGTTTCATTTTAATTAATTAAAGACAATAAGTTTTTTTTTTAATAATTAGTTTCAGCAATCATAAATGTCCATGTATGTAGAGTCATTTCAATAAATCAAAACAAGAGAACCTATCTTTAATTACTCATGATGGGCTTGCTAACTTGGAAGAGGATGGGCTTGCTAACTTGGCAGAGGATGGGCTTGCTAACTTGTCAGAGGATGGGCTTGCTAACTTGGCAGAGGATGGGCTTGCTAAGTAGTCAGAGGATGGGTTTGCTAACTAGGCAGAGGATGGGCTTGCTAACTTGGCAGAGGATGGGCTTGCTAAGTAGTCAGAGGATGGGCTTGCTAAGTAGTCAGAGGATGGGCTTGCTAACTAGGCAGAGGATGGGCTTGCTAGCTTGACAGAGGATGGGCTTGCTAAATAGGCAGATGATGGGATTGCTCTCTGGGCAGAGGATGGGCATTCTTTTAAAACACTCTTTTTGTTGATTCCACATGAAAGTAGCTAATATTATTCTGATATTGACGTAAAATGTCCTAATATATACTGCAGATCTAAATTGATTCTGTTAAAGTTAATAATAAGAAAATATATTTTCATGTACATACCTTCTGAATATCAGGCAACTGACTAACTACAGTATTTCTTTGTGAATTTATTATCTCTACTATGAATGGTCGACCTTAAATAAAATATTTTTCACTTTTGTAACATTCTCAGTCATGTAATGTAAAATTTCTTTTTTGACCAATTTTTAATAGTTGGTTGGTTCATTCTTGGTGTAGGATGTACATCATGGTGTATTTGTGTTAGAAACAACACTCTGAACATCTTTGTTTAGTTCATTTGATATTTGTAATTAAATATATTTCTACAGTGTACTCTGTCATTTCCCACATCTGAGTATTATGGCATCCTGCAAAATCTGACATCTATATCTGGTCCCGATTATATAGTTATTATGTAGTTATTATATATTTGTTATACAATAGAAACATAAAAAACATCATACCATTTCCCAACATTCTAACATCTACATCTTCTCTACCAGATGATGAAAAACGAAATTCTGAAATTGACAGACATAAAGAGAAGTTCAAAATTCAAATTAATAGTGCTTGACTTCATAGTTTTGCTTCTTCAATGAATTAAATTGAAATGTTGAATATAAGTAAATTGTATAGAGCTGTATTTTGATCGAATAGTAAACTGTACAAAATATATTTTACTAATCTGACATTAAAAAATAGTGTCAAATATTATAAATGTATATATACACTTTTATTCTATTAAATCTGATTCTAATAAATGATAATGTGAATATCAGCTGATCCCTCTCAGAAGACGTTGGATTCCATTACTAAAGTGAAGTAATCGTCCCCTGCTAGAGTATATCCACTGATTTCCATAATCTGATTCAATTGGTTATACAGAATAAATAGTTTTTAGACGTAATCAAATCACATTTCATTAAAACAAAAACACTTTTTTACCTGAAGCTTTAAAAGATGTTAAACAATTACAAATTTCTTCTTCAACTGATGAACTAGTTTTTCTTTTTCCATCTATAAGCCATGGTGTTTGACTTAATGTTCTACTGTATTTATTATATCTACCTATAAAGGATACACTGTTCTTAGGGCTGAATGTTATTTCAAAATAAGCTATGACATATTTAAAGGTATAAATTTGTCTTATACATATGTATTTGCTTTACCAATAAAATCTGACATATGTTGAATGTTGGTGAATATGTAAAGCATAAAAATTACAAGGCATTTTGTTTTGAAAAGTCCAGTAAATTTCGAAATTATTCAAATTTTGAAGTAATTTGCCTTTAAGAGTTATAATTCATCCAGGATGCAGAAAATCGCAAAATCCTTTGATGACATATTAGAAGCACAAGTTATAGATAAATAAGACCATTTTATGGATCGAAACTTTAAGACTTAAGAATATTTTACTTCTACTTTCAATGTAGTTCTAACACCGTCATCAGATTCCCCATCTCCATAAATGGTCAAGCTTGGTCGAGTAGAGTGTCCGTAATGTATTTAAAATAGGCAGTATTTGGTTTCTGAAGACATGCAAGTCCCAACTTTTGCGTCTGCAGTGCACAGTAAGACCATTACTGAAGCATTCTCATGCAGCAATACTCTGTAATCGAATTGGCAACTACGGTCCAACCCTTTTGAGTAGATCTCTTGAAGTTTTATTTGATTATGAATATATATATACTATTACTGACCACGTCAATATTCCTTTAACATCTTACCTGCTATAAAGATGGCATCATAATTACAATCTATTGTATAGCTGATTTCTTTTACTGGTTTTACACATGGGCACTGATAATATCTAAATAATAATCATAGCTTGTTAGACAACTCTGTTGCATTCACAAGCCAATTTCGGCAAGGGCTTTCAAAAAACTTTCATTGAAAAATAGCCAAATTCAAATGTTCAAACCAAATTTCATTCAAATCAGGTGAAAACTGTAGTCTCTATCGTGTTCACAAGCCAAGGGCAATAACTCAAAAACCTATCAACGAATAATCATCAAATTCAAACTTGTTCGAGATCTCAAGAATACAAATGTTCACACCAAATTTCATTCAAATCAGGGGAAAACTGTAGTCTCTATCGCGTTCACAAGCCATTTTTAACATATTTTGGGTGTAAAACTCAGTGAATTTTTGTCGAATCAAACTGAAATTCGAACTTGTTCAAGATCTTATGAATATAATCCTACATACAAAATTTTAAACAAATCAAACCAAAACTGTGGTCTCTATCGCGTTCACAAGACAATTGCGGACGTACCGACGGACAGACAGGGGCGACGGCAATATACGACCACATTTCAATGCGGGCGTATAAAAACTTACATACTACAGATACCGGTATGTTCTACTCATTATAATAATCAATTAATTAATGACTTATCAAAATTCACAAACCATTATCTTTAAAGGGAAATGTTCATTATCTATTTGACCGATCATACCTCAGTCTCAGAAACATTGTGTACTGAACAATGAGAGCCATTAATTTTCTAAATCTTTTTTCTTGCTTTTTTGATTTATCTCATTCATTCATTCATCCTTTTTTTTTTAACTTTATGATTCAAATAGATATTCCAACAACTTAAACTCAAATACCAAATTGAATGTGAAATTACACATATTTTTCACAAATAACATATTTTATATCAATCATGGTTAAATATTATCTTACACTTACTTTTGAAATAAATTATCAGGTAAAGATGATACAGATTTAAACACAGCTGCTCTAGTAAATATTTCATAGGTTGACTGAAATAAATATAAATATAAGTAGTTATGGTTGGCACTGAACGCCCTAAAAAGTGGAGTGACATTGCATACTTTTTGTAATCCTGCATCACTAGCAGAAACAAGATGAATTTCTGAAAATGTAGCATCATAACATATTTTCTCATGAAGATCTTTTCTCCCAGCTGGTTTTTGGCCAAACTTCTTAGCCATGATCTTTCTTGAATTATCTGTGGATATTATTCACACCTTATTTTGAAGTTCATAAGGCAAATTACATCATTCACTGATAAAATTTGATGTCAAATGAATGAATAGGAATATGACTTCACTAAACGCCCTAATAACAGCAAGAAAATGGGCTAAAAACTGCCTATTCTGCCCTTTTCTCAGAAATATGTGATGAAACACTTTATCTAAAATTTTTTAAAAATAACGTAATTAATTCAGATTTTAACAATATGAAATTCGATTAATTTCGATCTAGTGGGCTTTAAAAACTTCCTGGTGGTGATTCTGCTACAGTGACAAGACGTTGCTTTTGTTTGTTTGCGTTATGACCCGCTTTATGAGCCATGATATGGATTCAAGATGGCTGAATAAGGTCCATTGAAAGTTATCAGACTGAAGAATATGACATGTATGATGCTAGTTACTCTTAACAAAACATCTGTTTATTACTGTAGCAGCAAGAAAGAAAGAAAGAAGAAAGTAGGCCTATTAGTAAACTCATGCTGAAAAACTATCAAATTATCAAAATAATATATTTCATTATTATGTAAAGATCTCTCACAATAGTTGTTTTAAATTGAGTATTTGATGTAAAAAAAATAGCGTTTGATTGGTTGAATGTTATCAAATCAAAATAATTCTCAGTCAATTAGTTTTGGAATATACAAAAAGAAAATTTCAATTTTACTGGCTGCTAAATGCATATTCATATGAATTTACCTTTTTCCTTCTTTGAAATTCATTTGGATTTGTAGATATCCTGGATAAAAAAAATAATACATACAAATCATCAACAAGATAGATATTAACCAGGGCTTGCCTGGCAAGGTAACATACGCCCACTGGCAGCTGTCATAAATGATACTATTTGAATACACGATAATGCAAATTTTATTAATCAAAAGCATACCAAATAAAGGGTAAAAAGTCAAAAAAATGTTCACTGAATTCCAGTGACTACACTAAGTTTCAAAAAAACGGTTGAAAAGTAACTTTTTTTGTGCTCACAAACAAAATTTTGACACATTTTTACTAAGTCAAGGGCAATAACTCAAAAACCATTCATCGAAAATGCATTAAGTTAGAACTTGTCCGATATCTTATCAATTCTCAAAATCAGTTGAAAACTACAGCTTCAATCCTGTTCACGAACAAAATTTAATGCGTTTTAACAAACTCAAGGGCAATAACTCAAAAACCTTTCATCAAAAATATGTCTTATTTGAACTTGACCGAGATCTAATCAATCTAAAAGAGCATAGCAAGTTTCATCAAAATCAGATGAAAACTGTAGTCTCTCAAGTGCTCGCGAACAAAATTGGATGCGTTTTAACAAAGTCAAGGGCAATAACAGTTTATCGAAAATACGTCAAATTCGAACTTGACTGAGATCTAATCAATCTAAAGGAACATAGCAAGTTTCATCAAAATCAGATGAAAACTGTATTTTCTAGAGTGCTCACAAACTAAATTTGACGTGTTTTTAAAAAGTCAAGGGCAATAACTCAAAAACCGTTCATCAAAAATACGTCAAATTCGAAATTGACTGAGATCTCATGAATCTAACGGAGCATCGCAAGTTTCATTAAAATCAAATGAAAACTGTAGTCTCTATAGTGCTCACAAGAAATGTTGACAGACGGACGGACTGACAGACGGACCGACGGACAGGGGCGACGACAATATACGACCACATATTCATGTGGGCGTATAAAAGGGATTGTAAAGAGGTTTTCTAAAAAAAACTTTTTAAGTGTATCGGGGACACGGATAACATCAATTTGCGCCATTAAAATGTCCATTCCGATGTCTGTGGTTCTTGCAATTCCACTAAAACTAACACGTTTTATGACGTCACTGACAGAGATCTGCATAGAAATCCATAGTAGCTTCCTATGGAAGGCCATTCAAGACAAAAGTCTTTGTTTGTTATTAGTAACTGGAGCCGTCAATTTCTGATTTTTCATTCGTAAATAGTTGCTGGGTCCGTCAATTTCTGATTTTTGATTCGTAAATAGTTGCTGGGTCCATCAATTTCTGATTTTTCATTCGTAAATAGTTGCTGGGTCCGTCAATTTCTGATTTTTCATTCGTAACTTTCTCTGTCGTTTCTTTGTTTCTCATGAACTTGTTGATTAGTAACTGTTTTCTTCTTCCATTTCTCGTGACATCGTTATTAATCGCCCGTTTATGAGTTATTGGAACATGCGTTATTAGTAGCTATTTCGGCCATTTCTGATTAGTAGCTGGACGTGTTCTCAGAAATTAGTACTGGTACGTTCGGGACTATATGCATATTTTATGACGTCATCGAGGCGGGGTCAGATACGAAACGAAAATTTCAACATTAATACGACCTTCACCTTTTGGGTGAACAAACATACGTTTAGCCTATAACTTTTGTTAGTTATTTCCATAGACCAATACCAATGGTTATTTCAATGTTCTTAATCCTATTAGGCCTACGTGCAAACAAAATTAAATTTAAACAATTATGATTTCAGGTCTAATTTTCAGCATTCCCTATACTTGATAGGCTACTAAACCTACACAAATAACCTTATATAGCCATAGGTGGAAAATATCTGGAGCTTGCGTTTCCAGGGGCCCGTAGGCCTATGCATACAATTTAACACTTAGTTAAATCTTTGTTTAACCCTCAAAAACTTGATCAATTCAATGGCTAATTTAACTCAGAGTTTGATTTTAATCATAAGTTATATTTTATGCATACGGGTCCAGACGTCAAATTCTGAAAATTTTCTTCCTGTGGCTCTTTGCAGTCCCTTTAAGTAAATGCCAGGATATTATTGCTTTTACGATCGTCTATTTCTAAAAAATTTCTAAACAAGATCCTTCAAACACTATAGGCCTACAAATTTGTCAGGAATTTGTGTTCCCAGGCGTCTAATTTCCAAAATTTTCTTCTTGTGGGCTTGAAGCACCCAAGGCCGTGGATTTGTCCCAAATTTTGGATGGGACGAACCAAGATGGTTTGTAGAGTCGAAGTATGAAACGGCATCAATTTGGTGCATTTTAAAAGATATTACGGGATTCGAGGTGGCAATATAGGGACTTCCTACTCTTTTCATCTGTTCGATTTTGTTATTTCAAAAAATCTTTCTTACTATAATCAAATTATGGGGGGACCTAGACCCTTTATGACCCCACCCCCGCTAAATTCACGTCCTTGGAAGCACTTATACATAGTAAACCTTAATTTCGTCAGAAATAAAGTTTCAGGAAGTCCATTTTCTGGAGGGTCCCTATTACTTTAGAAAATCATATTTCCAGGCTTCCAATGGGCATCCCTGAAGCAATAAAGGTAGCAATAACAATTCGCAATGTTTTTAAGGGGTTAACTAAACTGCCCCCTTGATTGGAAGTCTCCCCCCTCCTCTCAGAAATACTTGGCTGGCTACGGGCCTTGTTGTCCCTCCCCCGTTGGAAGATATAATTATGTCGGCATGTGGATGCACTATTGTCGCAAGTCTTCAAAAGAGCGCCTGAGATCGGGAATTCTTTTCAAGAAAATCACAATAGATTTTATGAATTCTGTCTTTTTAAAAAAAAATAGCGATGCCCCATCGTAATACGCCCACTTTTGTAATGGCAGCCAAGTCGTCCGGGAGGTCGACAAGAACTATCAGTAAATGAAACATCTGTCGAAAACCGTGCCATCAATAATGTTTACAAAATTGAACGATTTTTTAGTGTTTACAACTACAAGTTAACAAGGGCAATAACCTATGAAATATTTTTCAATTCTTCTAATTTTCAATAGGGTTCATCCTTGGGTGATTATGAACACTCAAACCAAGTTTCATCAAAATCCATCAAGAAACCAGCTCTCTATCGTGTTCACAAAGTATTTTCAAAAACAAGGGCAATAACACATCAAATATTTTTTGATTTGTCTGATTTTCAATAGGTTTCATCCTTGGATGATTATAAACATTCACACCAAGTTTCATCAAAATCTATCAAGAAACCAGATCTCCAACGTGTTCACAAAGTATTTTCAAAAAACAAGGGCAATAACCCATGAAATATTTTTTGATTTGTCCGATTTTCAATAGGCTTCATCCTTGGACGATTATAAACACACACAATAATTTTTATCAAATTCCATCGAGAAACCAGCTCTCTATTGTGTTCACAACTTTGAGAGCGTTACGGGCTATAAAATTAACACATTTTAATGAACAGGGGCAATAACTCATAAAATATTTACCGATGTTTCTGATTTTCAATAGGGTTAATCCCAAGGTCATGACAAACACTCACACCGAGTTTCATCAAAATCCATCAAGAAACCAGCTTTCTATCGTGTTCACGAAGTATTTTCAAAAAACAAGGGCAATAACCCATCAAATATTTTTCGATTTGTCTGATTTTCAAAAGGCTTCTTCCTTGGATGATTATAAACACTCACAGAAAGTTTTATCAAAATCCGTCAAGAAACCAGCTCTCTATCGTGTTCACAACCATTGTGGACAGACAGACAAACAGACAGACAGACAGACAGGGGCGACTACAATATACGCCCACATTTATGTGTGGGCGTATAAAAACGCATAAGATTTATATAAGTTCTTACAAATGGGGTAAAAATCGAGGTGGAAACAAGTTTTTCTCGGGGTGTTTGGAATTGAAGCTATGTTATTTAGATCCATTGATGCAACGTTTTGATAAAATACATTTTCCATATCAAGATTTCCCCTGTTGTCGTGACTTTTCGCCAGAAATTTATCATATATGCATGCCATGACTATACAATCTTTCCAAGATTTCATCTATCACCGTCGGTGCCCGGACAGCTGAGATTCCATCCGTTGCTGGCCCCTATAACAGTCCAAGTGGGCCCTATATAACCATAGGGTTTTGCTACAACTATAACTGATAAGATTTCATATTTCGTTTGTCGCTCGTAAATGAGTTTTAAACAAATTCTGACGGGCATGAATTGTTAGTGAGCCGCAAGCGCAAAATATCGGGACTAATAATAAGTTCTCGGATGTCAGATTGTGCCAATTTTGATCCATTACCGACACTCTATTCAATCAAGCTTGAGCATTTGTGGGGTGGTACAAAGGCTATCATGTCAAAACAACCACCTTCCTCCAGGGGTGACGAGTGCCCAGACCCCCAGGACAAATTTCGCATAACTCAATCTCAAGTCCTTAGGGTTGTCTGCGTATGGCTATATCAAGCAATTTCGATTTTACTGGCCACAACTTTACTAACATACCAGTAATGTTTTCTTATACCTCACTAATTACAAAATTATTGGGAGTCCCTGCTCAAACTGCCACCCCCACATCCCTCTCCCCCTTTTGTTACTATAGGTCTGTTTAGGTCATTTCAAATTATGGTCAAGTAAAGTTCCAAAATGATCTTATGTCACAAAATAAAACCACAAACACGAGAAATCTGTCTAGAATAAAACTGAAATGAATACAATTTGAAGTTTACTTCATACAGGTCGTACATGTATTATTGCAGTGCGTTCGATAATTGAACGCACTGCATTGTTTTGCAAACGGCTATTTTTGCAGTGCGTTCTAGCGAACGCACTGCTTTGTTTTCATAATGACTATTTTTTTTTTTGTCTATTTCTGGTCACGCTATTTCGGTATGAAGGAGAAATACCACACATTATCTCAGATGATTTCCTACGACATCTAACTGCTCGGTATTTGATGAATGTAAAATGATTCATTTTCTTTCAACCGGAAATGACGTATGCGAGTTAAACCCATTTTAAGTGTTTTACCATTTTCACCTCCGTTTTTTGTCCGATTTTGATGGGAACTTTTTTGTTTATTTCTTTAAACGATTGTCTACAAAATATGAGTTTAAAAACATGAATTTTTAAAAACTTTGTCGCTGACTTTTTGAAGCACCTTTTTGACCATTTTTTCAACTTTCGCAATTTTATTCTGATCAATCTGAAAACTTACATGTGCATAGACATTTTGATCGCGAACAAAATTATTTTTTCAAAAACTTTATATCACTTCCGGTTTTGACGTCATTCACTTGTAAAGTTGAAGTTTTGACTTCCGGGATAATGAAGATATTCAAAAAAATCTTTTTGCAATGTGCTAGAAATAACTATTGACAAAATATGAAATGATAAAATCTGACCCAGATATTTCATATCAGCCGCCATCTTGAAATGACCAATTTTTCTTTAAATCGAAATTCAGAATCAGGGAATCATCCGATTTGAATAAAAATGATGTCTATGGAATCTGCAGTCGATTGCTAACAAAACATGGGAAGCTGATTTTTGAATTTCGATTCAGATTTTTTTTTATTTCTGGTTTAAAATTTTCAGTAATAGTCAAAACTTTTAAGGCTCATATCTTGTGACCTTGACCTTGAGTAACCTTGTGACCTCAACAAAAGTTGTTGCCCTTGACGAGATCTATCTAATGGCATAATCATTTTAGATGCCCGATGTTTACTTCCGGTTTTATGGCTGTCAGGAAATTGCAATTTTTAACTTTAAACAGCTCTGTCACGTGACCTAATTTACATACGACACAAATTATTTTTGAATCGTATTGTGCTTGATCTACGCTTTCCAATGATATATGACAATATGTATTTGAATCATAATTCCGCGTTTTAGAATTTGAAAATATTGTTAGTATTGCTGGTATTCCCGCATCCCTTTTAGTTAACCTGCTTGTATTCTGGTAGCTGTGCGCCCCTTTTATTTCGTATGACTGCTTGTAGTTCTGCACCTCTTTTATTTAGTCTGTCTGCTGGTATTTCTGATTCCACTTTATATACAGCCACAAGAAAATATGGACGTATATTGCCGTCACCCCTGTCCATCCGTCGGTCCGTTCGTCTTTCAACAATTTCTTGTACACGCAATAGCGATTAGAGTTTTTATATATGTATAACACTAGATATTTCGATCAAAATAGCTTTTTCGAATTTTGTTCTTTGTTCTATAGTAACTCTGCGTGGTTTTTTGGCGGAAAAAAAAAACACGTGTTATCTGAATTATGGATTTCATAAGATAGGTAACAATTTCTTCTTAAGATATGAAAGAACATGACTAACAAAGAAAAAACTTTTGACAAAATCGTAACCGGAAGTAACACGTTGGCCACCATCTTGAAATGAACATGTTTTCTTTAAATCGACATCCGATTTATATAATTTTGATGTTTATGGCATTTTCAATCTATTGCCAACAAAATGAGGGCAGCTGAATTGCTGATTTCGATTATGGTGTTTGTCTATTTCCGGTATAAGATATTCAGCAATTATTGTAACACTTTTAAAGCTCATAACTTGTGACCTTGCCATTTGTTGACCTTATGATCCGAACAAAAGTGATTGCCCGAAATGAGATCTATCCAATGGTGAATTCATTTTTTTTGTCCAATATTTAGGCCTACTTCTTGTTTTATAGCCATTTGAAAATTGTCAGTTTGAACCTAATTCACGTACGTCACAAAAAATCGTCTTTTCTTATTATGCTTTATCTCCTCTTGATATATAATAGTAGTTATTTTAATCATTATGCTTTTTTTTTAATTTGGAAATTTTGTTCATTGTTCTAAAGTAACTGCGTGGCTTTTTTGGCGTGAAAAAACACGTGGTTCCTTAATTGTTTATTTTTAAAGTGAGTCGACACATTCTTTTGGAGATATAAAATGTTTTGTCTATAAAAAAGTTTTGTCTATTTCCGGTTAAAGAAATAAAACGCAATAGCAAACACTTTCAAAGCTCAAAACTCGTGACATTGACGTTTGATGACCTTTTGATCTGAACCAAAGCTATTGCCCTCGATAAAATCTATCAAATCATGTTTTACTTTGTATTTTCCGATGTTTACTTCCGGTTTAATAGCCGATTGAAAATTGAGATTTTTAACTATAAACAGCTCTGTCACATGACCTAATTTATATGCAGGACTAAAATGCAACCGTTCAAGGATGTTTAAATTGCGCACTGCTCAGTACCGTTATCACGGTTCTAGTTTTTTTTTTTTTTTCGAATTTTACACTAGCTATTAGAAGAAGGCAACATGCCACATACAGATTTGTTCAATTCCCTACGATAAATTGTTGACCATGAACTTTTAAATATAAATTGGTGCCATTTTGACAAACCGGAAATGAGGTAGAACAAAAAACACAATTTTGGTTTTTTGAATCTCACGTCTCTATTTTTGATCCGATTTTTATCAAACTGTTTTGAACTGTTTTCTATAACTGTGCGCTACTAAATAAAGGTTTTAAACTTCTCCAATTTTGACTTTTAGTTGACTATTTTCTTAATTTTAATTTTTGCGTTTTTTTCAACTTCTACAATTTTATTTCGTTCGATCTGCAAATTTGCAGGTGTATAGACATTTTGATTCTAAACAAAATGCAGTTTTCAAAATTTTGATACCACTTCCGGTTTTTACGTAATTAGCTTGTAAATTTAAATTTTCAACTTCCGGAAATTTGAAGATATTTCAAATTTGTTTTTTTTCATTGTATTCATGTTTGTGATCCGATGTATACTTCCGGTTTTATAGGCAATTGAAATTTGTGATTTTTTACTTTAAACAGCCCTGTCACGTGACCTAGCGTAAATACGTCAAAAATGATTTAACAATCATATTATGCATAATTTGCTCTTTCCAATGATGTACGACAATATTCACTTAAATTAAAATTGCACGATTTAAAATTTGAACATTTTGTGCAAATTTCCATTGTAACTGTGCGTGTTTTTTTTCAAATTTTATTTCAATCGATCTGAAAATTTACAGATGGAAAGATATTTCGATTGCAATCCAAAATCTGTTTTCGAAAAATTGACACCACTTCCGGTTTTGAGGTAATTAGCTTGTAAATTTGAAATTTCAACTTCCGTAATTTTGAATATATTTGAAATTTGTTTTTTGCAATATTTAACATTATAGTATATCAACAATTTAAAATAAAAAAATTTAACCCGGAAGTTACAAATCGGCCGCCATATTGATATGACTAACTTTTGTAAAACTCAAAATGGGGCCTCAGGGTTATGAGCGGCATTCGTAACTTTGATATTTTTGGAAACTACAGTCGATTGCATTGTTAATCGATTTTTGATCTTCTGTTTTGCCTTTCATGCATTTCTGTTTTATTTTTTTCAGTAATTACAAAAACTTTCAAGACTCATACCTCGTGACCTTGACCTTTGGTGACATTGTGACCTGAACAAAAGTTTTTGCCCTCGATGAGATCTATCCGACTATGTATTCATATTTGTTGTCCGATGTATACTTCCGGTTTTGTAAGCAATTCAAATTTGCGATTTTGGACTTTACAAAATAACATCCAAGATTTCGGAGGAAGGTGCAGGATCTGAGTTTTGTAGCTATTTTTTCAAATTGTACTCTTTGGCTCCATTGCTATTTTAGCACAATTCCTGCTAAACTCAGATGTAATTTGGCTATTTTTCTATTATTTTAATATTCCGATATATTGGTACTGTTCTTAGTTAGGGTAGGTAATAGCTAGCTATTAGCTTCTATTTTTCTATTATTCTATAATAGCCTTGTTAGAATAGCTGTAGCGTCTATTTTTCTATTATTCTATAATAGCCTTGTTAAAATAGCTGTAGCCTCTATTTTTCTATTTTCTGATATATTGATACTGGTCTTAGTTGGGGTAGGTAATAGCTAGCTATTAGCCTCTATTTTTCTATTATTCTATAATAGCCTTGTTAGAATAGCTGTAGCCTCTATTTTTCTATTATTCTATAATAGCCTTGGTAAAATAGCTGTAGCCTCTATTTTTCTATTATTCAATAATAGCCTTGTTAGAATAGCTGTAGCCTCTATTTTTCTATTATTCTATAATAGCCTTGGTAAAATAGCTGTAGCCTCTATTTTTCTATTATTCTATAATAGCCTTGTTAAAATAGCTGTAGCCTCTATTTTTCTATTTTCTGATATATTGATACTGGTCTTAGTTGGGGTAGGTAATAGCTAGCTATTAGCCTCTATTTTTCTATTATTCTATAATAGCCTTGTTAGAATAGCTGTAGAGTCTATTTTTCTATTATTCTATAATAGCCTTATTAGAATAGCTGTAGCCTCTATTTTTCTATTATTCAATAATAGCCTTGTTAGAATAGCTGTAGCCTCTATTTTTCTATTTTCTGATATATTGGTACTGGTCTTAGTTGGGGTAGGTAATAGCTAGCTATTAGCCTCTATTTTTCTATTATTCTATAATAGCCTTGTTAGAATAGCTGTAGCCTCTATTTTTCTATTATTCTATAATAGCCTTGTTAAAATAGCTGTAGAGTCTATTTTTCTATTATTCTATAATAGCCTTGGTAAAATAGCTGTAGCCTCTATTTTTCTATTTTCTGATATATTGGTACTGGTCTCATTTGGGGTAGGTAATAGCTAGCTATTAGCCTCTTTTTTTCTATTATTCTATAATAGCCTTGTTAGAATAGCTGTAGCCTCTATTTTTCTATTATTCTATAATAGCCTTGGTAAAATAGCTGTAGCCTCTATTTTTCTATTATTCAATATATTGGTACTGGTCTTAGTTGGGGTAGGTAATAGCTAGCTATTAGCCTCTATTTTTCTATTATTCTATAATAGCCTTGTTAGAATAGCTGTAGCCTCTATTTTTCTATTATTCTATAATAGCCTTGGTAAAATAGCTGTAGCCTCTATTTTTCTATTATTCAATATATTGGTACTGGTCTTAGTTGGGGTAGGTAATAGCTAGCTATTAGCCTCTATTTTTCTATTATTCTATAATAACCTTGTTAGAATAGCTGTAGAGTCTATTTTTCTATTATTCTATAATAGCCTTGTTAGAATAGCAGTAGCCTCTATTTTTCTATTTTCTGATATATTGGTACTGGTCTTAGTTAGGGTAGGTAATAGCTAGCTATTAGACTCTATTTTTCTATTATTCTATAATAGCCTTGTTAGAATAGCTGTAGCCTCTATTTTTCTATTATTCTATAATAGCCTTGGTAAAATAGCTGTAGCCTCTATTTTTCTATTATTCAATATATTGGTACTGGTCTTAGTTGGGGTAGGTAATAGCTAGCTATTAGCCTCTATTTTTCTATTATTCTATAATAGCCTTGTTAGAATAGCTGTAGAGTCTATTTTTCTATTATTCTATAATAGCCTTATTAGAATAGCTGTAGCCTCTATTTTTCTATTATTCAATAATAGCCTTGTTAGAATAGCTGTAGCCTCTATTTTTCTATTTTCTGATATATTGGTACTGGTCTTAGTTGGGGTAGGTAATAGCTAGCTATTAGCCTCTATTTTTCTATTATTCTATAATAGCCTTGTTAGAATAGCTGTAGCCTCTATTTTTCTATTGTTCTAAAATAGCCTTGGTAAAATAGCTGTAGAGTCTATTTTTCTATTATTCTATAATAGCCTTGTTAGAATAGCTGTAGCGTCTATTTTTCTATTATTCTATAATAGCCTTGTTAAAATAGCAGTAGCCTCTATTTTTCTATTTTCTGATATATTGATACTGGTCTTAGTTGGGGTAGGTAATAGCTAGCTATTAGCCTCTATTTTTCTATAATTCTATAATAGCCTTGTTAGAATAGCTGTAGCCTCTATTTTTCTATTATTCTATAATAGCCTTGGTAAAATAGCTGTAGCCTCTATTTTTCTATTTTTCTATTTTTCTATAATAGCCTTGGTAAAATAGCTGTAGCCTCTATTTTTCTATTATTCTATAAAAGCCTTGGTAAAATAGCTGTAGCCTCTATTTTTCTATTTTCCGATATATTGGTACTGGTCTTAGTAGTGTAGGTAATAGCTAGCTATTAGCCTCTTTTTTTCTATTATTCTATAATAGCCTTATTAGAATAGCTGTAGCCTCTATTTTTCTATTATTCTATAATAGCCTTGTTAGAATAGCTGTAGCGTCTATTTTTCTATTATTCTATAATAGCCTTGTTAAAATAGCTGTAGCCTCTATTTTTCTATTTTCTGATATATTGATACTGGTCTTAGTTGGGGTAGGTAATAGCTAGCTATTAGCCTCTATTTTTCTATTATTCTATAATAGCCTTGTTAGAATAGCTGTAGCCTCTATTTTTCTATTATTCTATAATAGCCTTGGTAAAATAGCTGTAGCCTCAATTTTTCTATTATTCAATAATAGCCTTGTTAGAATAGCTGTAGCCTCTATTTTTCTATTATTCTATAATAGCCTTGGTAAAATAGCTGTAGCCTCTATTTTTCTATTATTCTATAATAGCCTTGTTAAAATAGCTGTAGCCTCTATTTTTCTATTTTCTGATATATTGATACTGGTCTTAGTTGGGGTAGGTAATAGCTAGCTATTAGCCTCTATTTTTCTATTATTCTATAATAGCCTTGTTAGAATAGCTGTAGAGTCTATTTTTCTATTATTCTATAATAGCCTTATTAGAATAGCTGTAGCCTCTATTTTTCTATTATTCAATAATAGCCTTGTTAGAATAGCTGTAGCCTCTATTTTTCTATTTTCTGATATATTGGTACTGGTCTTAGTTGGGGTAGGTAATAGCTAGCTATTAGCCTCTATTTTTCTATTATTCTATAATAGCCTTGTTAGAATAGCTGTAGCCTCTATTTTTCTATTATTCTATAATAGCCTTGTTAAAATAGCTGTAGAGTCTATTTTTCTATTATTCTATAATAGCCTTGGTAAAATAGCTGTAGCCTCTATTTTTCTATTTTCTGATATATTGGTACTGGTCTCATTTGGGGTAGGTAATAGCTAGCTATTAGCCTCTATTTTTCTATTATTGTATAATAGCCTTGTTAGAATAGCTGTAGCCTCTATTTTTCTATTATTCTATAATAGCCTTGGTAAAATAGCTGTAGCCTCTATTTTTCTATTATTCAATATATTGGTACTGGTCTTAGTTGGGGTAGGTAATAGCTAGCTATTAGCCTCTATTTTTCTATTATTCTATAATAGCCTTGTTAGAATAGCTGTAGCCTCTATTTTTCTATTATTCTATAATAGCCTTGGTAAAATAGCTGTAGCCTCTATTTTTCTATTATTCAATATATTGGTACTGGTCTTAGTAGTGTAGGTAATAGCTAGCTATTAGCCTCTTTTTTTCTATTATTCTATAATAGCCTTATTAGAATAGCTGTAGCCTCTATTTTTCTATTATTCTATAATAGCCTTGTTAGAATAGCTGTAGCGTCTATTTTTCTATTATTCTATAATAGCCTTGTTAAAATAGCTGTAGCCTCTATTTTTCTATTTTCTGATATATTGATACTGGTCTTAGTTGGGGTAGGTAATAGCTAGCTATTAGCCTCTATTTTTCTATTATTCTATAATAGCCTTGTTAGAATAGCTGTAGCCTCTATTTTTCTATTATTCTATAATAGCCTTGGTAAAATAGCTGTAGACTCTATTTTTCTATTATTCAATAATAGCCTTGTTAGAATAGCTGTAGCCTCTATTTTTCTATTTTCTGATATATTGGTACTGGTCTCATTTGGGGTAGGTAATAGCTAGCTATTAGCCTCTTTTTTTCTATTATTCTATAATAGCCTTGTTAGAATAGCTGTAGCCTCTATTTTTCTATTATTCTATAATAGCCTTGGTAAAATAGCTGTAGCCTCTATTTTTCTATTATTCAATATATTGGTACTGGTCTTAGTTGGGGTAGGTAATAGCTAGCTATTAGCCTCTATTTTTCTATTATTCTATAATAGCCTTGTTAGAATAGCTGTAGCCTCTATTTTTCTATTATTCTATAATAGCCTTGGTAAAAAAGCTGTAGCCTCTATTTTTCTATTATTCAATATATTGGTACTGGTCTTAGTTGGGGTAGGTAATAGCTAGCTATTAGCCTCTATTTTTCTATTATTCTATAATAGCCTTGTTAGAATAGCTGTAGAGTCTATTTTTCTATTATTCTATAATAGCCTTGTTAGAATAGCAGTAGCCTCTATTTTTCTATTTTCTGATATATTGGTACTGGTCTTAGTTAGGGTAGGTAATAGCTAGCTATTAGACTCTATTTTTCTATTATTCTATAATAGCCTTGTTAGAATAGCTGTAGCCTCTATTTTTCTATTATTCTATAATAGCCTTGGTAAAATAGCTGTAGCCTCTATTTTTCTATTATTCAATATATTGGTACTGGTCTTAGTTGGGGTAGGTAATAGCTAGCTATTAGCCTCTATTTTTCTATTATTCTATAATAGCCTTGTTAGAATAGCTGTAGAGTCTATTTTTCTATTATTCTATAATAGCCTTATTAGAATAGCTGTAGCCTCTATTTTTCTATTATTCAATAATAGCCTTGTTAGAATAGCTGTAGCCTCTATTTTTCTATTTTCTGATATATTGGTACTGGTCTTAGTTGGGGTAGGTAATAGCTAGCTATTAGCCTCTATTTTTCTATTATTCTATAATAGCCTTGTTAGAATAGCTGTAGCCTCTATTTTTCTATTGTTCTAAAATAGCCTTGGTAAAATAGCTGTAGAGTCTATTTTTCTATTATTCTATAATAGCCTTGTTAGAATAGCTGTAGCGTCTATTTTTCTATTATTCTATAATAGCCTTGTTAAAATAGCAGTAGCCTCTATTTTTCTATTTTCTGATATATTGATACTGGTCTTAGTTGGGGTAGGTAATAGCTAGCTATTAGCCTCTATTTTTCTATTATTCTATAATAGCCTTGTTAGAATAGCTGTAGCCTCTATTTTTCTATTATTCTATAATAGCCTTGGTAAAATAGCTGTAGCCTCTATTTTTCTATTTTTCTATTATTCTATAATAGCCTTGGTAAAATAGCTGTAGCCTCTATTTTTCTATTATTCTATAAAAGCCTTGGTAAAATAGCTGTAGCCTCTATTTTTCTATTTTCCGATATATTGGTACTGGTCTTAGTAGTGTAGGTAATAGCTAGCTATTAGCCTCTTTTTTTCTATTATTCTATAATAGCCTTATTAGAATAGCTGTAGCCTCGATTTTTCTATCATTCTATAATAGCCTTATTAGAATAGCTGTAGCCTCTATTTTTCTATTATTCAATAATAGCCTTGTTAGAATAGCTGTAGCGTCTATTTTTCTATTATTCTATAATAGCCTTGTTAGAATAGCTGTAGAGTCTATTTTTCTATTTTCCGATATATTGATACTGGTCTTAGTTGGGGTAGGTAATAGCTAGCTATTAGCCTCTATTTTTCTATTATTGTATAATAGCCTTGTTAGAATAGCTGTAGAGTCTATTTTTCTATTATTCTATAATAGCCTTGTTAGAATAGCTGTAGAGTCTATTTTTCTATTATTCTATAATAGCCTTGGTAAAATAGCTGTAGCGTCTATTTTTCTATTATTCTATAATAGCCTTGTTAGAATAGCAGTAGCCTCTATTTTTCTATTTTCTGATATATTGGTACTGGTCTTAGTTGGGGTAGGTAATAGCTAGCTATTAGACTCTATTTTTCTATTAATCTATAATAGCCTTGTTAGAATAGCTGTAGCCTCTATTTTTCTATTATTCTATAATAGCCTTGGTAAAATAGCTGTAGCCTCTATTTTTCTATTATTCAATATATTGGTACTGGTCTTAGTTGGGGTAGGTAATAGCTAGCTATTAGCCTCTATTTTTTATTATTCTATAATAGCCTTGTTAGAATAGCTGTAGAGTCTATTTTTCTATTATTCTATAATAGCCTTATTAGAATAGCTGTAGCCTCTATTTTTCTATTATTCAATAATAGCCTTGTTAGAATAGCTGTAGCCTCTATTTTTCTATTATTCTATAATAGCCTTATTAGAATAGCTGTAGCCTCTATTTTTCTATTATTCTATAATAGCCTTGGTAAAATAGCTGTAGCCTCTATTTTTCTATTATTCAATATATTGGTAATGGTCTTAGTTAGGGTAGGTAATAGCTAGCTATTAGCCTCTATTTTTCTATTTTTCTATAATAGCCTTGTTAGAATAGCTGTAGCCTCTATTTTTCTATTATTCTATAATAGCCTTGGTAAAATAGCTGTAGCCTCTATTTTTCTATTATTCAATATATTGGTACTGGTCTTAGTTGGGGTAGGTAATAGCTAGCTATTAGCCTCTATTTTTCTATTTTTCTATAATAGCCTTATTAGAATAGCTGTAGCCTCTATTTTTCTATTATTCAATAATAGCCTTGTTAGAATAGCTGTAGCGTCTATTTTTCTATTATTCTATAATAGCCTTGTTAGAATAGCTGTAGAGTCTATTTTTCTATTATTTTATAATAGCCTTGGTAAAATAGCTGTAGCGTCTATTTTTCTATTATTCTATAATAGCCTTGTTAGAATAGCTGTAGAGTCTATTTTTCTATTATTCTATAATAGCCTTGTTAGAATAGCTGTAGCGTCTATTTTTCTATTATTCTATAATAGCCTTGTTAGAATAGCTGTAGCGTCTATTTTTCTATTATTGTATAATAGCCTTGTTAGAATAGCAGTAGCCTCTATTTTTCTATTTTCTGATATATTGGTACTGGTCTTAGTTGGGGTAGGTAATAATAGCTAGCTATTAGCCTCTATTTTTCTATTATTCTATAATAGCATTGTTAGAATAGCTGTAGCCTCTATTTTTCTATTATTCTATAATAGCCTTGTTAGAATAGCTGTAGCCTCTATTTTTCTATTTTTTCGATATATTGGTACTGGTCATATTTAGGCTATTGTATGAACAGGTGTTGTGGTCAGATTTTGTTACTTCGTTGCTTTGCAACGACTGTTTTAAGCCTACCGTGATAGTACGTCCCTTCGGGCCGTAAAGTCAGACTAAGCAGCCAATCAGACTTCTGCGAGGCTGCCAAATGGACAAAAGGTGGATAGTAAGTACGGACAGGCTAAAAAAAAATCCCTCTAAGCAGCTTTGACCCTAAGAACGCCCGCTCCGCATGCAAAGCACGCTACGCTCCCCGCGTGTTTGACAGTAATGGCAGGTAAGTAGGTGGTTCCGTGTTCAAACAAGTGGTCTTCGTCTAACAAAGAATTTTGGCAGTTAAACTAATACTTTTCTCTAAACATTGTTTGTCAATAAACGGCAGACAGAATATATTACATGCAAAATAGCTGTAGCCTCTATTTTTCTATTATTCTATAATAGCCTTATTAGAATAGCTGTAGCCTCTATTTTTCTATTATTCAATAATAGCCTTGTTAGAATAGCTGTAGCCTCTATTTTTCTATTTTGGGACTGGTCATAGTTAGGCTAGGTAATAGCTAGCTATTAGCCTTTTTTTTCTATTATTCTATAATAGCCTTATTAGAATAGCTGTAGCCTCTATTTTTCTATTATTCTATAATAGCCTTGTTAGAATAGCTGTAGCCTCTATTTTTCTATTTTTTCGATATATTGGTACTGGTCATAGCTAGGCTATTGTATGAACAGGTGTTGTGGTCAGATTTTGTTACTTCGTTGCTTTGCAACGACTGTTTTAAGCATACTGTGATAGTACGTCCCTTCGGGCCGTAAAGTCGTCCCTTCGGGCCGTAAAGTCAGACTAAGCAGCCAATCAGACTTCTGCGAGGCTGCCAAATGGACAAAAGGTGGATAGTAAGTACGGACAGGCTAAAAAAAAATCCCTCTAAGCAGCTTTGACCCTAAGAACGCCCGCTCCGCGTGCAAAGCACGCTACGCTCCCCGCGTGTTTGACAGTAATGGCGGGTACTAGTAGGTGGTTCCGTGTTCAAACATGGGTTATAACTAGCACCATTATAAATACAGTTAAACATATGATCATAATATGATTTTAATAACAGATTTTTACTTTGGAAAATAGTTAGCCTATATTTCTTGGTAGTAATACAGGTTAAAATTTACAATTCCTGTAAATAACATCTTAGGTATGACTATCATAATGACATGTAGAATGTAAATCAAAGTTGTCTTACGATAGTTATACCTAAGTGCTCTTATGACTTGCATATATTAAGGGCTTACAGTACTTTGCGAAATTTGCACCTTGCGAAACGAAACGAAATAATCTGCACTTTGCGAAACGAAACGAAATATCAGCACTTTGCGAAATAAATATTTCGCAAATCAGTACTTTGCGAAATATATTTTTCGCAAACTGCAGTGATTAGCACTTTGCGAAATATATATTTCGCAAAGTGCAGTAATCAGCACTTTGCGAAATCAGCACTTTGCGAAATATTTGAATTGAATGGTCATACAGGGATGTAAAATATAATTCTAAAAAATGACATCCGGGCAGTGATTTTAATTCTCCATTTCTTGTTTTAAGTTTATACGCCCACATAGAAATGAGGACGTATATATTGCCGTCACCCCTGTCCGTCCGTCGGTCCGTCCGTCCGTCAAACTTAGTGAAAAATCGTTGTGTTTATCCGATATTGATGAAATTTGGTATGTGCATTTATATTGGTAATATCTCGAAAATGGCGGGATTCCAATAATCGGTTTATGAATTATTGCCCTTGACTTATTGAAAAACGTTAAAATCAACTTGTGTAGGCTACGCGATAGAAGCTATAGAGTTTTCATCCGATTGGAATGAAATTTGGTATGTGCATTCATTTTGATAATATCTCGGATGAGTTTGTAAATGGCGCGATCTAGTCATCGGTTTATGAATTATTGCCCTTGATTTAGTGAAAAAACGTTAAAATTCACTTGTGTGCGGAATAGAAGCTACAGTTTTCATTCGATTTAAATAAAACTTGGTATGTGCATTCATCTTGATAATATCTCGGATCAGTTTGAAAATTGCCCGATTTGAATGCAACTTGGAATGTATATTCATCATGTAGGCTAATAACTGGGATGAGATAGAAAATTGTAAAATTTCAGTTGTCGGTTTATGAGTTATTGCCATTGACTTAGTGAAAAAGCTTGAAAATTAACTTGACTTGTGTATGTGATAAATACTAAAGTTTTCATATGCCCACATGAAATTCAACATGGAATATTCAAATTGCTGAAGTGGGCGTATGTTACCTTGCCTGGCAAGCTGTGTTTTCTATATAATGTAATAACTCATATCAGTCTATATTTCAATTTTCAAATGCATACAATTATGTTTACAATGGATTTGATGGCTCATGTCAATACTGAGCTGTAAATGCCATTACTGAATAGCGTTGCTAAACCCTTCATATTTCTTATGATCATTACACAGAAATACCGACTGTTTACCTTTAAACCAGGCTTGTAAATACCATAGCACTTAAGTTTCATTATAAATTTTGAAATTGTATTTTTATTTCTTTCATGAACGCAGCCCCACCCCCCATAAAAAAAAACAGGGGAAATGATAATATGCTCTCTTTTCCGTTAATAGCTAAGCTTGGTCAGGCTCGTAGCAAGCCAAGTACTTTTGGGGAGGCAAACGGCCATTCGGGGCAAGGTATCCACCCCTTTGTAAGGAAGGCTTCTGCAATGCAATGCTGCGCCATTAGATTAGAGTTATTTCTATCTTTAATGGTGTAATAGGTAGCCTGGAAATGGGACTCAAATGGACACCCGATTTTCTGAAACAAACTTTTCCCATTTTTCAGGACTTTCCCTGTAAATTTAGGTTTTAAGGTTATTTGATCAAAGCCTGATATTGAGAAAATTTTGAGAATTCAACACGTCCAAAAGATAAAAATGATCAGAATATGTGCAATTTAAGAGAGATATTAAACATTTAGACTTTAATTTGAAATGGAGTGTTAATGCATGTGGAAATTATTCTTTATTTTGTATGACACAGTATTGTATAATTTGTTTTATGGCATGTTCGAATTCTTTTCTACTTAAGCTGTATGCTAACTGCAAGTTAGTGTGTTGTTAGTGGCTGGCAATAATCCTTTCAGCAGGTTATATCTAAAAAGCCCTCCCAAGACCGCCCCCAATCCACCACCACCTCCCCCTCGCCTTGGCTACAGGCCTGAGCTTGGTTGAGGCACAATTTGGCAGGCATTAGAATGTAAATGTTCTCTGATGTTTCGTCCATTAAAGAAACTACTCATCCAAGCCATGCCCGTAGCTTGCTAAATATTTTTAAAGGCGAAGTTTTAATGAAGGGATGGTGGCAGTTTAGGTATCCCCCCTTCTTCTTCGTAAAACTTTAAGAATTGATACGCTTTGCAGTGGTTCCCTCTATAATCGTATGTTAAGTTTATTGCTTCAAGGATACCAATTTGAAGTCAGAAAAAGTCTGTGAAATCCTCTTTTCATGGTTTATTTGAATAGGAACTGTAGTGCCACAATAAATATTTTTGGAAAATTAGACGTCTGTAAACCCAAATTCCCCATATTTCCCCGCAAATTTGATGCCACTGCGGACCAAAAGCAGGCTCTGAGTCGTTTGGGTTCCCTGTGTGACCATTCAATTCAAATATTTCGCAAAGTGCTGATTTCGCAAAGTGCTGATTACTGCACTTTGCGAAATATATATTTCGCAAAGTGCTAATCACTGCAGTTTGCGAAAAATATATTTCGCAAAGTAATGATTTGTGAAATATTTATTTCGCAAAGTGCTGATATTTCATTTCGTTTCGCAAAGTACTGTAAGATATTAAGATATTTGAGAGATTTCTTAGTGATGTGCCCAGGCCTCAACCTAACCCTTAATAATTTAGTGTAAAGTATGTTTAAAATAATTTTTATATATCTTTGATCTATTAATAATGAAAGTACTAAACAATTCTTATTTGATCTCAAAGCTGTATCGTGATTATTTTAAAAAGTAACAGTTTCTAAGCTCCTTCAAAACAGAAAAATAGAGGCTACAGCTATTTTACCAAGGCTATTATAGAAAAATAGAGGCTACAGCTATTCTATGAAGGCTATTATTGAAAAATAGAAAAATAGAGGCTACAGCTATTTTACCAAGGCTATTATAGAAAAATAGAAAAATAGAGGCTACAGCTATTCTATGAAGGCTATTATAGAAAAATAGAGGCTACAGCTATTCTAACAAGGCTATTATAGAATAATAGAAAAATAGAGGCTAATAGCTAGCTATTAGCTAGACTAATATAAAATAATAGAAAAATAGAGACTGCAGCTATTCTAACAAGGCTATTTTAGAGTTCAAACAGTTAACTTTAGAAATAAGGAATAGCTTTTTTGTTTCTAAAATAAAGGCTATTTTCAGCTATTTTTGAGCTATTTTTTCTGTTTTTTGGCTTCAAAATAGAAAATAGAGGCTACAGCTATTTTAACAAGGCTATTATAGAATAATAGAAAAATAGAGGCTACAGCTATTCTAACCAGGCTATTATAGAAAAATAGAAAAATAGAGGCTACAGCTATTCTAACAAGGCTATTATAGAATAATAGAAAAATAGAGGCTAATAGCTAGCTATTAGCTAGCCTAATATAAAATAATAGAAAAATAGAGACTGCAGCTATTCTAACAAGGCTATTTTAGAGTTCAAACAGTTAACTTTAGGAATTAGGATTAGCTATTTTTTTGTCTAAAATAGAGGCTATTTTCGGCTATTTTTAAGCTATTTTTCTATTTTTCTATTCAGATCCTGCACCTAAGTGAGATTTCGCTAGTTGTCGTAGTTTTCTTTGTCTAGAAATAATACCAATACAGACCCTTTTAAAAACAGTTTTTAAGTAATTCCAAAACTGTTACGCACTGCTCAGAACCATGCAAAGCCTATGGATCTAGTTGTTATTGTTTTGACGTATTGATATTTTTATTTTACACAAGCGTGAATCAATTGTAAATATCTACTCAAAAGGTGAAGGTCGTATTAATGTTGAAAATGTTCTTTTTCTTTTCGTATCTTACCCCTCCTCGATGACGTCATAAAATATGCATATAGTCCCGAACGTACCAGTACTAATTTCTGAGAACACGTCCAGCTACTAATCAGAAATGGCCGAGATAGCTACTAATAACGCATGTTCCAATAACTCATAAACCGGCGATTAATAACGATGTCACGAGAAATGGAAGAAGAAAACAGTTACTAATCAACAAGTTCATGAGAAACGAAGCAATGACAGAGAAAGTTACGAATCAAAAATCAGAAATTGACGGACCCAGCAACTATTAACGAATGAAAAATCAGAAATTGACGGCTCCAGTTACTAATAACAAACGAAGACTTTTGTCTTGAATGGCCTTCCATAGCTTCCGGTATATCACTGTCAGTGATGTCATAAAACGTGTTAATTTTAGTGGAATTGCAAGAACCACAGACGTCGGAAGGGAAATTGGAAGGGCGCAAATTCATGCTATCAGTGTCCCCAATACTCATACAAAGTTCAGAAAATCTCTTTAAAATCCCTTTAATTAGATATACAAGGTTCTTTATGATTGGGGATGAACAATTTAGCATATCACATGAGAATTATCAAAACTGGGTGAAAAGCATGTTCCTTTAGCAACAGAATACAACATCTATTTCATCTATCTTTGCTCCATCAACACAAATTCTCATGATTATATTTTTCATTGATAGAATTTATTTCCTGTCTAATAATATCCTTCCTTTTTGTTATTATCAGGAAAATTATCCTACCCCATCTGAAACTTGATTTTACATGAAAGGGATCTCAGAATTACCTGAAGTGAAAATTAGGACAAAATTCTTCCTGTCAGGTTTCACATTAATAACTCAAGGCAAATGGGTTTAAAATCATGAGACAATTTTATGTTGTGGGAGCATTGATACATGTGATTAACATTGTATTTTGTTGTTAAAGGGGACCAGTCTTCATTTTTATTGGTTGATTTGGGTCTTGAATATACTTAAGTATCCTTCAGAGGCACTAGAAATGTACGGAAATTGCATATTTCCTTCAAATATATCTGAAATTAGACATTTCTCCTTCTATTTCTATAGATGACTTTTCTATATATTGCATAGTATCGATAATGTGTAGTAGGGCATTATAACTTTCAAATGCTAATAATTATGGATGCACATGGATTTGAAGACTCAAATTTCAAGGGTGAGTTGTGATAACCAGTACTAAATTGCTGAACTAAAAATGTCCCCGTTTCTGAGACTTGGAAAAATCGACTCACGAAAATGAAGCCTGTGCCACTTTAAAAGAATACTACCTCTTAGAATGATCAAAAAGCAAAATTCTTAAATTCAATCTGCATTGTATATTCATTAAGTAACTTGACTGGTGGCATTACTATACAAGAGATTAAGTGTATTATCTGATAAATCCAGAAAACTACCTTATATATTATAATTACTACAAGATATACAAAATATTAATCGTTTAATAAAGGTCTTTTCAATAATAATAATATTTATGTAATTTTATGGAAAATTACATAGTTTTATGGGTTTATTTGATTCTGTTTGTATACTGTAGACACCTTTAATGAATATATACTCTTATTGGCCAAGTTTCAGAACTTAAAGGAGGTATAGCTTTAAAGGAACCTGGATAAAAAGACATAAATAATCATATAAATACTGGTACTTACAAGAAATTACATTCTTTATCTGAATCTTCATAATCAAATACAATGGATATTTCAAATGGACTCTATAACATAATTTACATATATATTTTAATTGAATTAACATGTATTCTTGTTGAAATTATATTCTTATTACATATAATTAAGATTTTGTACATAATATGAAAAACATCTATTACCTTTGGATTAAACACTGATTTAAGATGTGAAGATAATTCAGGTCCACACAACCATTTCCATACATCTTTTATACTTGATATTTCATCTTCAGGTATTTTACTGTATATATCTCTACAAAACATTAATTAATCAAATATAATATACCAAAAACACAATATTAGCTATGTGGATTATGTAGATTTTAAGAATCTGAGTTATGTTTTTTCTAGAATTAGGCTCCTGAATGTTTGTTTTCCTTCTGTAGATCTTGGATAATGTACAGCTTTGAATCTCGGATATGAATGTACTGTAAACTTATATAAAAATCTGACAAAAATAAATTTTACTTACTTACACCTTTCTTTTAAATGTAAATAAACAGAATGCTGAAAATATATCAAACCTATTATTCAAGTTTGGACAAAGAGATATATATAAGATTTATATTTTAGAAAAATATATTGGTCTAAATTTTTTCTGTACCTAATGTGTCTAATCATTCAGATGGGAGAAAGTGTGTTACAGGCTGTGCATGTTAAATTTATCTCGTCAGTTGGAAATAAGAGCAGAATAATGTTGCTGAAAGTTAACATTCAATTTGCATATTTTTTCAAAACAATAAATTTTTGACACAATTATTAAAATACTTTCAGTATTTTTCAGTATCTACTTAAAAGTGCAAGACTATTTAGTAATCTGATTTATTTTTTTTAAGATGAATAAAATATTATTTTATACAAAAATCCATAAGAATATCATCATACCTGTCTGACTATAGTTGATACTGGAACATTTAAAGAACAAATATAGTCTATATGTTCATATTCCTCTGTACTCACTTTTTCACTTATCTACAATATAGTTTCAATAATTGACTTGCATACCTTCATATGTTTGTCTAATAAATTTAATTTCGATTTTCAATGAATGATAATCAGTAGCAAATGAAAATAATATCTCACTAAAAATCAATATTGATGTCAAAAATTGAAATTTTTTTTACTACTACCGCAATTTTCTGATATACTATTTGATTAGGTTTGGAGAAAATTGTAATGAATTTGAATTCAACATGTAGTTTGTACAGCTTCAAGTTATAATATAGCGGACCACAGCCATATACGCCCAATGAAAAAGCGTAGCCTAAAATTTAATCAGGAGTAAACTGAAATTTCCCAAAATTTCCCAAACCAATAACATCCATATTAAGTTTCATCAAAATTGGTTGAAAACTAAGAGAGTAATAGCATATTCAAGATTTTGGGGCAAGGGCAATAACTCTGCTTCTTATGATGGAAAATAGCTCAAATTCGAACTTTATTTTCGTTTTATGAATATGTATTCACATACCAAATTTCATTTGATTCCATCAAAAACTCTAGTTGTTAGAGCGTTTTACGAGCAAATGTTGACAGATGGACCGACAGACATGAGTGCCGACAATATACGTCCTCATAGAGATAGAGTGCGTATAAAAACTAGGTTTGGCCAGAATAATCTCATCAATATAAACAAACAGCTGTGAGTGCTACAGACTGTGAACGTAAAAGATCCCTTGACAAATAGGCCAATGCTGCTGTCCGAACAAAATAGCGTGTCAAAAAATATCAATATCAGAGCAAATTACATATTTGAACCTGTATTCATTGTGCCTACACCACATCGACCAATATCAACCATTTTCCATCCTGATAAACACTCACAGATCTCATCTAAAGCAACCATCCTGCCTTTCAGTTCCTGTTCAGTCAGTGTGAGTGTGTGACTCATACAGGAGTCATTTCCAGCATCAGTGGCTGAAAGGTAGGATTTTCGCTTTTTGCAAGAAAACACTTTTAGATGAAATCCGTGAGAGTATTTCAGGATGGAAAATAAATGATATTGGTGGTCGATGTGGTGAAAACACAATGGACACAGGTTGAAATGTGTAGTTTGCCCTAATTTTTTTTGACACGCTATTTTGTTCAACAACTTTTATTCAATGACTCTCATATTTTCTGACAAGGACATGGTGAAGTAAATCTGCAAGAACTTTTAAAGAGATCAGTTCACCAACAATTGAGAAACTTTGGAGATTTTTTGGGGGACACTTGATATAGGCCAGCACAACACTAGCAGAGAATAAGATTGTATGTAACAAGCAACAAGAAAAATATCAGTATATATACCTACCTCTTTTAGAAAATTGGTTTGAGTGTATTTATGTAAGATACCAAGACATACTGGGCATATTTCTTGTGTTGTGCCTTCAAACAGTTCATCCTTTAACTGGAAAAAATTAAAAAATAAAGTTGCAAATAGCTACTACAAACCAGTAATGAATATTTCTTTGATTTTTCAATTCTTCATAAAGTTCATAAAACTTTAGCTACCGGTATACAATTATCTTTTTATATTATTAAATCTTATCTTTTTCAGTTAGAATACCCTATGTTTATAAAAGGGCCATTCTGCTTGCCAGGCAAGGTAATATACGCCCACTGGCAGCTTTGACTTAAAACAAATATATTTGGCAGTTACAAGAAAAGTGATTAAGAACATTCACATCAAGTTTCTCCAAAATCTGTCCAGTATTGTGCCTCCTATAGTGTTTATGAGCTAAAAATTGAACATGTTTTCAAGAACAGAGCAATAATTCATAGTAAATATTTTTCGATTTTGCTGATTTTCAATAGGGTTCATCCTAGAGTGGTAATAAACATTATCAATGAATTTCATCAAATTCCATTAAGAATTGCAACCTGTAGAGTGTTTACAAGCCAAAAATCGAACACGTTTTTAAGAACAAGGGCAATAATTCATAGTTAATATTTTTCGATTTTGCTGATTTTTCAATAGGATTCATACTTGAGTGGTAATAAACATTACCAACAAGTTTTATCACAATCCGTCAAGAATTGTGACCTGTAAAGTGTTTACAAGACAAAAATCGAACGCGTTTTTAAAAACAAGGGCAAAAATCATAGTAAATATTTTTCCGATTTTGCTGATTTTCAATAGGGTTCATCCTTTGGTAGTAATACATTACCAGCAAGTTTCATCAAAATCCGTCAAGAATTGTGACCTGCAGAGCGTTTACGAGCCAAAAGCCGAACGCGTTTTTAAGAACAAGGGCAATAATTCATAGTAAATGATTTTCAATAGGGTTCATCCTTGGGCGGTAATAAACATTACCAGTAAGTTTCGTCAAAATCCGTCAAGAATTGTGACCTGTAGAGTGTTCACGAGCAATTGTGGACCGACGGACCGACTGACCAACAGATGGACGGACCGACCAACGGATGGACGGACGGACATGGGTGACGACAATATACGCTTCACATTTCATGTGTTCAATAAAGTAAAAGACACACAAACCATTTCACAAAGTTTTTTACTGGTCCATTTTTAGTTGATCCAAATAATGTGGATACTCTATAGCATAACACATGGGTAAACATTCATAAAAATAATCTGCTACAGAAAAACTAATAGTCCTAAAGTCCAACATGTTTCAAAGGCACAAAGGCCCCCTTCCTCAGGGACAGACACACATAAAAAGTCAGTTGAGTGATGTCACTTTCCTTGGTGGTTGCTTGGTAACGTTTCATCAACATTCTTCTTTTTATGTGTGTCTGTCCCTGAGGAAGGGGGCCTTTGTGCCTTTGAAACATGTTGGACTTTAGGACTATTAGTTTTTCTGTAGCAGATTATTTTTATGAATGTTCACATTTCATGTGGGCGTATAAAAAGTTTCCATTATCAAAAACATTGCAAATGTTACCTGAGAGTATTTCTAGTATGCTCATTATACCTATGTAACTTCTTGATCAAACTGAATTTGATTTTAAAACAGGGAGTACTTATTGTTAATTAAGCAGTTTGACCTAGTTTTTGTGTTCTCAACCAAGATGTTTTTGGGAACATTCCATTTCAAATCATCTTGTGCAGTGGCGTTTCTAGGAATTTTTAAGTGGAGGGGCAGCGTTGGGGCCAAATAATTGTCAGGGGGGGCTACCAGCACATACCATCTGTATTTAACATTATTCGAAAATTTCAAAGTGGGGGGGCTAAGGCCGGGCCAGCCTAAATTCTGGCCCCCACCCCCCCCTAGAAACGCCACTGTGGCTCCCTGGTCGCCCTTTCAGAAAAAAATGACAATTTCACAGGTACTCCTATATCTAATATATATAGAAATCCTGCATATTAGATCTGTATTTCAAAAAAAATGTTGAAAGAAACAGCCCCATGAAATTTTAGGTTACCACTTTTTTGCATTTTTTGCAAACAAAGCCTCCCGAAGCACTTTACATCATGAATATCTCTCCCTGTATATATAGTACAGCTTTGAAAATCACTCTCTGGGGCTAACTTTTCCTCTTGTTTCTGAGAATTGGAATAGTTTGTGCCGTTTTCCCCCCCCACAGAGCTTTAAAAGTTGTCGAAAATTGAACAACAAAAAATTACTCCCTTTTTAAATTTCTTATTACTTAAAAAATATGCAAAATATGCAATTTGATTTGGAATTGATTTATTGGCCTACGATTTGGTTTAGATTAGCAGTGGTTTTCAAATTGGCGATTCGGCAAAATAGCTGACAACAAAAGAAAGACTGTTATTTTGATAACATAAGCAACTTCCACATGCTGCCATCTTGGAAAAGCCTGGAACGATACGGTCGATTAGCCAAATCAGTTTAAATAAACTGTCTCACAAATGCACAAAATAGCTAATCTACCTAATCGAATTGGCCGACAAAAGATATAGTTTCAACATTTTTTAAGATACAGACTTAATATTTGGGATTTTCTCATATCTTTGGTATTGGAGTAGCTATGAATTTTTTCCGAGAGAGTGATTTGAGATGGAATGACCCATTGGTAATGGTATAGTTGATCATATCAATTTTTTTTTAAATTAGATGAAAACTGTAGTCTTTATTATGTTCACAAACAAAGTATGACACATCTTAACCAAGTTAAAAGCAGTAACTCAAAAACTCAAAAAGTGAACTTTTCCAAGATCTTATCAATATAAATGATCACACCAAATTTCCTTCAAATCAGATGAAAACTGCAGTCCCTATCACATTCACAAGCCAATTTCAATGCATTCTGACTTAGTCAAGGGCAATAACTACTAAAAATTGTCAATATCTTATATGTCCAAGAAAATACAAAAAAAACAGATCTGTGTTTGCGGAGCCTCTAAAAAGGAAAAGAGATAAATTAGTCTTCAAAAAGGAGCTGTAGTTTTTCCCACCTCTGTATAAATAAGTCATTTTTGTTGTTTAACTGATATGTTAGTCTTTCAGTTTTGTAATAATTCTGAATATTATTTTGGATAGAAAATAAAGTTTGAGGTTTATTCATTCTGTAGTCCTTGTAGATCTGATTATTTGATAAGATGTATATCATATTGATAGCATCATTGTCAGCACCCAAGATTCCCAGTATAATATCTTTTGCTGCTAGGCTAATTTTAATTTTTGTTTTTTGGTGCACCGATTTTTGAATTTCTTTCCATAAAAAGCGGATGTGACTACATTCACTAAAGAGATGAAGGATGGATTGTTTTTCATTGTTGTCAAGACAAATATTGCAATTTGGCGACTCATTAATTTTCATTGTAAAAAGTAAACTGTTTGTTGCTAAAATTCTATGAATTAGCCTGAATTGAAACCACACTAAATATGTATCTTTTGTACATTTTTGATAAATATCTGTATAGCTAAACAGTTCTTCATATGATATATCTAATTCTATGCCCCATTTGCTAAAAGGGGTTATCGTTTTTTTTGACTGATTTTGCACAAATTCCCAGTATATGTATCTTGAGTGGTTATTTTCTTTTTGTAAAGCCATCATAATAAAAGAGTTAAAAGGTAAAATTAGTTTTTCTGAGTTCCAAAATGTTTTTAATAAATGAATTGATTTGACAATTCCGTGATATTGAAGAAATTGAGGCTTAAAATTGTAAATTCGGGATAATTCTTCATAAGAGAAGATATCCCCTGTTGCGTCAGTTAAGTCATTTATTGTTTTAATGCCCCTTCTATACCAGCTGTATAGGAAATTTGTTTGACCTAATTTTATTAGTGAATTGTACCATATTGATAAATGACCTAAAGCTAAGTTTTCTGATGGTTTTTGTTCTGATTTTAGATATTCTGAGAAGTAGTTAAGTACTTGTTTCCAAAATTCATTATCTATATGTTGAGCTATTTGTTTTGGATATTCGTCTCCAAAAAGAAAAATGTTGTCAATTTTATTTCTACTGATATGTTTTAAGAGCAAATACCAGTCAGAGTTTGAATTTACTATTCTTTTAATCCATTTTAGTTTCAATGATTTTATATAGGAATCCAAATCTATCATTTTGAGACCGCCGTTTTTAATTTTTTGTATTAGAACTTTTCTGGAGATTTTCTCTGTTTTTCCCCATATAAATTTGTAAAGAATTGTGTTAATTTCTGAAATAAATTGAGAATTTGGTGTAGGTAAACTAGTGAAGAGGTGAGTTAATTTTGGGATCAGCAAGGTTTTTACTACACATATTTTACCAATGACTGTCAATTTTCTCTGTATCCAGTCTCGAACTGCCCTTTTTAACTCTCCAATTTTTGTTTGAAAATTTAGTGTAACTATAGAGGAAATATCTGTGCTAAATGTTATTCCAAGAACACTGAAGGGTTCAGATGTCCATGTGAGATTTAGATCTTCACATATGTTTTGGTTGCCAATGCTAGCACCTATCCAAACTGCGCTTGTTTTTGATATGTTAGGCTTCAGACCAGAGTATTTTGAAAATTCCTCTAAAAGATTTAATGCGTTTCTCAAAGATTTTTCTGTTCCATCTAAAATTAAGGTAGTATCATCCGCATATTGAATTATTTTAGTACTTTTTAAACCAAATTTTATACCCTGTATATCTTCATTTTGCCTAAAGAGAATACCTAATATTTCCACACATATCAGAAAAAGATAGGGACTTATTGGGTCTCCCTGTCTACAGCCTCTTTCTATTTTGAAATGGGATGATAGATGGCCAACTTGCGTAACACAGAGCTCTGCATTTGAGTTCAATATTTCGATCCATCGAATAAATTCTAAAGGGAAATTAAAATAGCCAAGTACATTTCTCAAAAATTTCCATGAAAGAGAATCAAAAGCTTTTAAAAAATCAACAATTAACAGAGTACCATCAAGGTTCTCTTCTGCAGTATATTGTATCAAATCGTATAACATCCTTGTATTTTCCGCGATAAAACGCCCTTTAAGGAAACCCTTTTGATTTTCATTGATAATCTTATCTAGATGAACTTTCATTCTGTTTGCCAAAACACCTGATAAAATTTTATAAGAGACATTTAAAAGTGATATTGGTCGCCAATTTGATAAAAATTCTCTAGGTTTGTTACTTTTCGGTAAAATAGTGATTACCCCTCGTCTAAATGATATTGGGAGGATTTCTTTCTCATATGATTTATTATAAGCGTTTATAAGATATTCTTTAATATCTGTCCAAAAAAATTTATAAAATTCTGATGAAAATCCATCATTTCCAGGAGATTTGTTATTTTTCATATGTTTAAGGAAACTTAGTACTTCTGACTCCTTAATTTTACCTACAAGTGACTGAGACTCAGTATTACTCAATATCCTTACATCTTTTTTAATTTTAGTGTCAAGGTTAACATCCATCAGTGTATCTAGTGTAGAGTGTGAGAGAGGCTTCTCGCGTCAAAATTTAATAAAAACTCGTTTGAGATGTAGCCTCTCCATCTCTACACTAGACCAGCTGATGAGAGTTTCCCTCAACGGGTGCCCGGTTGAAAACTTTCAACCGGAAGTCGTACTCCGTCGGTGGAAGTTATCCAAAAATCGCCACCTTTATAAAGGTTCAACCCAAAAAAAACTAACGTAAGTTGTGTTGTGATATTATTTGTTATTGTTTTATTGTTATTTTATTGTTGTTTTATGTTCATATTATGTTCATATTTTATTATTGAATTATGCAAATATATTATAAATTGAAAGATATTATCATAGCTATTTTTATTACCCATCAATGTGCCTACTCTACATACAATATAGCAGCAGTTCTGACCCTCTAAAAACATCGGTAAAAAAATGTCCGACTGGGAAAAAAATAAATCAACAGCCCTGATTCCGAGTCTACTGAACTGTATAGGTTTTCATAAAAAAGTTTTATTTTATTCAAAATTTCAAATTGATTAGTGGTTATATCCTGGTTTTCTGGATCAACAATCTTTGTTATAGTTTTGTTAATGTTATTTCTCTTCTCTAAGCTACAGAAATATCGCGATGATTTTTCACCTCCCTCGATCCACTCGGCTTTACTCCTAATTATATTACCATCAATTTTGCTACATCTTAAGTTTTCTAGTTTTTGTTTTGAATCTGTGAGAATTTCACTTAATGTAGAGTTTGGATCAGTGTCTAAATAAGCTTCTATAAAATTTATTTCTTTTGTCAGATTCAATTCTTGTACATTACTTGCTTTCTTTTTTTTAATAGTATAGGGAATAGTTAAACCTCTTATATCTAGTAAAATCATTTCAAATAGCAACGAATGACTTGAGATATCATGTTTAAGTGGTGCTTTAATCAAACATTCTTTAATAAGACTAACATATTCTTGGTCCCTTAGTAGTGAATTATTAAATTTCCAGTAGCTTCTTCCACGAAGGAAGTCATTTAATCTAATATCTAATTCTATAAAAGAGTGGTCTGTTCTGTAGCCAGATGAGGTTTCTATTTTGTCGATTAAATTCATAAGTTCTTTACTCACTAAGAAAAAATCAAGCCTTGCTTTTTTAATCGGATTTTTTTTTGTGCCAGGTATACCTTCTTAGATTTGGATTATTATTTCTAAACGGGTCTATTAGATCAAAGTTTTCCTTTAAAGATAATACTGTTTTTCTTGCATTTGGATTATTTATATGTTTATAGTTGTATGTGTCTAAATCAATATCTTGGACTAAATTCCAATCTCCTACTACTATTTTAAAATCTGCATCTGAATTACTTAAGTATGTTTCAATATCTTTATAAAAATTTGGTTTGTCTTGATTAGGTCCATATATATTAATTAAGAGAAAGTTATGTTTATTTTCTATTTTGAGTTCTAATAAGACTAGGTTTCCAATATCATCAATTTCAAAATTAAGGATTTCATATTCAAAATTGTTATTAAAAAGTATTGCTGTACCTCTTGAATCAGATCTACCAGGACTAAAAAATAAATCATACCCCCATTGTGATCGGATAGCTTTTGATTCTTCTTCTACAAAATGGGTATCTTGGATACAGTAGATATTGAATTGTTTTTGTCGTAGTACATCAAACAGATCAGTTCTCTTTTTAAAGTCTCCCAAACCCCTGCAGTTAAGTGAAAGTATCTTTAGATGCTGCATAGCTTAAATGATAAAAAATAATATATAAATGGAAACATTCACACACAATCATACAAAGAGTATTATAAAAATTAAGTCCATTAAAATTTGAAAATAAATATTCAGAGACGTCCATTTCAATGGAATATCTACTTAAAAAAATAGGTAAGGTTAGGTTCTCTCTCTTGTGTGCCTCCAGTTTCATAATGCAAAATTTATTTTAGTGTGAAAAAAACCCAAAAAACAAAGAAAACAAAAAAAAAAACAAAAAAAAACTGACATAATATTGCCTCTTATTTAAACATGTCCATAATCCCATGAAAACCTTCTTTTTTTTTAACAAAAAATATAATTTCTAAAGCAGAAAAAGTTGTGTTACTGAAATATTCAACTTTAAATTTCCTTAAAGTTTGCCCAAACAGAATATAAGTCATGTTTATGACACAGGTGTACGGTGTGGCAAGTTTCTATATATTTTGAAAGTAAAACATTTGTTTTTTTGTTACCCTGGTAATCTTCCATAGTGGGACAGTATCATTTTACTACCAGTGACCTAAGGATAACTGATATATACTTTTAAACCATGAACACCTTTATAAAAAGAGAAAAAGGGCACTAAAATTAACATACAATTCAATGCAATATTAATATTCATTAATTTTTAATAATACTTTGTTTCTATATATTTTGTAATTAAAGTATTTTTTTTCCATGCTTTCATAGTGGGACAGTATCATTTTACTACCAATGAGCTTAGAATAACTTAAATAGTTTTATACATTCTAAAAGAAAAAAGAGAAAATAGCATTAAGCATTAGTAACAATTATCGTATACAGTTAAGTACAAGTTAAATCACATGTATATTATTGATTTTCACTATATTTCTTCCAGGGAGTGTTTTTATTTTGCCTAGTTTCAAGCCACACACTGTTATATGTCTCTCGAATTCTAGTCTGCATCGATTTTAGTCTCAGGCCATATGCTGTTTTAGAAAGTAGTGCCCTTTGTTTTTTTAATTCTTTAGGAAGATCAGTACGAATAGATACACCTTTATCAAATCTATATTTGCCTGTAAAGGTCTGAGATAAAATGTTATTTCGGTCAGATAAGTGCACAAATTTCACAATTATTGTTTCTGGAAGGTTTGAATGTTCTGGAATGGCATTTGGATATCTTGGTAACCTGTGTGCGTTGGCAATAGAGATCTGTTCTGCTGACACTTTGCTAAAACCAAGTCGAGTTTCTAGGAAAGATCTTACCAATTGTTCGGTATTTTCTTTGTTTGTTGACACTCTTGGGATTCCGTAGAACAGCAAGTTGTATTTCCTACTTCTAAATTCGTTATACTGTAACTTTTCTTCTAGTTCCATTATCCTTGTTTCTAAGTCGCCCAAGAATTCCTTTGACAGAGAATCTGCTTCAAGATCTGCAATACGTTTTTCTTGGAAATCGAATGAGCCCTGCATGTCTCTCAATTCTGTATTTGTTGTCTTTAGATCATATTTGGTCTCGTTTATGTCAGCTCTTAGATCTTGAATGGAAGTTTCAATATTTGACATTCTATTCGACATTTTTTCGTCCAATTTACCAATTAAATCTACCATAATGTTTCGTAAATCTTCATTACTTATAGGTTTACTCACTATTGTTTCTTTGCACGTGCGGGATTTGTCGACATGGAGACCGCCATCTTGTTTCGCTGTGTGTTCGAATTGTTGTGATGTACTTCTCCCACTGTCTTTATTTCCATGTACTCTAGTGCTCATTTTGCTTCGTAGTTGATAATCTGTAGTATGGTTACCATAAATACCATTTGACATGACCAATAAATTATTAAAAAAAATCGTAACACTTCACGCTTGAGGCACACAAGAGAGAGTGAGAGAGAGAGTTTCTAGACACGTCTTCCCGGCTCAAGCGTCATCACGTGCTCAGATCATGTCCAAGATCTTATCAATATAAATCAGGCCTTCTCAATTAATTTTTGTAAAGGGCCAAATTTTAAGAATGAAATATAAGGGCCAAATAGAGTTTAGCTAATATAGTATTTAAGAGGAAGTGGTCATTTTTAAGGTGGCCCAATATTGAGAGCGTCGTGGGCCACCATTTGAGAAGGCCTGATATAAATGATCACAACAAATTTCATTCAGATGAAAAATGTAGTCTCTTTCGCGTTCACAAGCTAATTGTGGATGGACTGTCAGAAAGATGGACATGGATCACGACAATATAGTCTAGTTCTATGTTGTGTGAATATTGTAAACACATGGTAAATCTACTAGCTAAAGATTGTATTTGAATACCTGATGATATGTAGACTTGTTATATGATGAACATCTTTTCTCCCCCAATATTCTTATAGTACACCATATACAACAACCAATTACTTTTAATTCTTTTACTACTTCCTCAATTTGATGTACATCAGTTGTAAATAATTCTAACTGAAAAATAAACATAGGCTTGTGGTAAGTCTTGCAAGTGAACACGCCACCACCACAGACCAGTATCTTTGGAATGGGATTTGATTTCCGGAAACATAAAGATAAATTTTATTCATTTCAGAACCAGTTGTATTACAGAATGAACACAAAGATGATTGTTTAGCATTTATGAGTGGTTAATCCGTTATCTCTTTGTTGTCTTGCTTCAATAAACAGTCCATTAATTCCGCCATATTGGTTTACTTATTGGTACTCTGGGCACTTTGCCTGTACCAATAAGTTGGATATTAGAATTCGAAGGACAAAAGATTACGTCACAACTGTATTTTAAGAGCAAATATATACGGACGGACAGTGGTGCCGACAATATACGTCCTCATAGAGATGAGGGCGTATAAAAATATACTTTATAAAGGGACAGTCTGCTTTTTTTGTAGGTTGAAAAGTTTTTGGGCATAAATTTATGAAAACCAAGATATGTGTGCCCTTTTTATACGCCCACATTGAAATGTGGTCGTATATTGCCGTCGCCCCTGTCCGTCCGTCCGTCCGTCGGTCTGTCCACAATTGGCTTGTGAACGCAATAGAGACCACAGTTTTGCTTGAATTTGAATACAATTTTGTGTGTAGGATTATATTCAAAAGATCTTGGACAAGTTCGAATTTGGGTTCGATTCGACAAAAATTCACAGAGTTTTACACCCAAAATACGTTAAAAATGGCTTGTGAACGCGATAGAGACCACAGTTTTGGTTGGATTTGAATAAAATTTTGTATGTAGGATTATATTCATAAGATCTCGGACAAGTTCGAATTTGGGTTCGATTCGACAAAAATTCCCGGAGTTTTACACCCAAAATGTGTTAAAAATGGCTTGTGAACGCAATAGCGACCACAGTTTTGGTTTGATTTGAATAAAATTTTGTGTGTAGGATTATATTCATAAGATCTCGGACAAGTTCGAATTTGGGTTCGATTTGACAAAAATTCCCGGAGTTTTACACCCAAAATGTGTTAAAAATTGCTTGTGAACGCAATAGCGACCACAGTTTTGGTTTGATTTGAATAAAATTTTGTGTGTAGGATAATATCCATAAATTCTTGGACAAGTTTGAATTCTGGATCGATTCGACAAATATTTATGGAGTTTTACACCTAATATATGTTATAAATGACTTGTGAACGCGAAAGAGACCACAGTTATCAAAAGATATAAACTATATTTTTGACAGGTTATATTTTTGATACGATTTGACACCATTTGGGGAATGCTCTTGATATACTAAAAAAAATTTATAAGGAAGGTGGGCGTATATTGCTAGGCAACCACTTGTTTTTAAAGCGATACCACCTCTTAGAATGAACAAAAAAAAAAATAAGTTCTCAAATATGGTCAATAAGAGTATATATTCATCAACTGTGTCCAAAGTATACAAACAGAATCAAATAAACCCATACAATTATGTAATTTTCCATACAAATACAGGTTATTATTAAAAAAAAAAAGCTTAAAATTTGATTATGCGTTTTTCAATTATTGTATATAAACATAGTTTTCTAGATTTATTATATTATTTAGGTAATCTGTTGTATAGTTATGCCACCAGGCAAGTCCCCTGATGAATATATACTCCAATTTACCAAGTTTGAAAAGATTTTTTGTTTATTCTACTCTCTGGCCACATTATGTCTGAATTGCATTTTTTTCTCTCATGTCACGAATATTCAAAATATGATTATCAATTGCATGCCATGTGTGTTAGAATGCCCTTGAGTCCATGAAAGATATGGTTTGAAAATTTTCAATATGAAATAAATACACTTTCCTCTTAGAAAATTCCTACATTTTTGACTGAAATTCCCCTCTGTATAATCACGTTTCCAAATAAATATTTATTTAACAGTTGTCTTTTACATCAACCCAAAGTCAATCTAAGACTCTCAGAACTAACTTTGGGTTAATATTTCAATTCATTAAAAAAAATGGCCAAAATGCGATTCTGAGCTCATTTTGGCCAGAGAGCAAGAGGTTATATTCCTTTATTTAACGTATCTGAAAGTTTTAACTTAAAAAAATCCAGCTGTTAATTTCTAAATGCTAAAAATATTTAATAACAGTAAATTCGTTATGCTTTTTGGACGCTGTCAGAAAGCTCTTGAAAAAAATAAGTGGCCGAAAGTGTTTTGATAAAAGTGGTCCGAGTTTGTTTTGGTCCAAGTTGTCTTGTTGTATTACTATTGAATATCACAAATTGAACCATGTGCTTCATAGATAGACATTATCGCAAATCATTCTGTTAGATGAATATGAAGAGGTTTTAAGTCATCAAATTACCTCAAATTTATCCAAGAGTGCCATTGATCTAGAAACGACTTGATTTTCTTTTTTCGTTGGTTTACACATAGAAATAGAGTTTATAGTTTACAGAACTCTTCTCAAATCCGGGTGCGTCTATAAACCAGATGTGGTACGAATTGAGACAAATGAACACAAATTATGTAAATACACCTTTATAAATCACTATGTTTATTTTCTCATTTACGATTTACTCCGTATGTGTGAGAGAACTATTAGGTCTCTGTGCCTTCAAAACATTGTACCTTCAAAACATTGTAGACTTATAATTAATGACTGTCCTATATCCATAGTCTGTTATCCGTATTTGAAGGTGAAAATTCTACTCGTATCTTCCTAAAGTAAGACGAAGCTTGCACACTTTATAGCAGCTGTCTAAAATGATAGACTAGGTCTAAAACTTTTATGTTATGTTACACCAACACGGCAACACCACAAATATAAATATGCAGTTGTAGGAAACGGAATATTTCAGACTACCAAGCCTGCACCAAAAGACGTGCTCTTGTTACGAAAAGACTCTATCGATTGTGCACGTGCGGCTTGCGCACGCATCCAATTTTTTATTTGTGAAATAAAGCATGACTCGAAAATCTATCGAACGAGTTGGTTGTTTTTTTACCCCTCTCCATCCCCAGTCAATACAAGCATAGATTACCACCGCCAATACGCCTTTATTAATGAGACGTCATGAATATTCATAAAATATCAAAACGAGGCTAAGTGGGCAACCAGGTCAAGATGGCGTCTGCTAAGCCTACAGCTATCATTTCGACGTCAACTATATATAGCGATATTTCGTCCTTACCTAATATAACCTTCGGATTTATTGAAACGACATGACCAGAAAGCTGCGTCCAAGGAAATGTCAAAGGGGTATAAATACTTTTGTGAAAAAGACATAAAAGGTAGGTAGCACTATGACCCAATCGTATATACGTCGGCCATTTTCTATCAATAATAACCTCGTATGCATCAGGCGGATAAATCCCACTACTTTTGTCTCCATTGATGACGTCATCTGAAAAGTCTCTGACATCCAGACTTTTCCTATCTATAAGCATAATGTGCAAGGGAGGTAACTAACAACCCATAAACAGATCTATTTTTTATCGCGTAATCTCCTTCCGCCCATTTGCATTGGAAGGTTTTCTTCTATCTGCATACGAGGTTATTATTGATAGAAAATGGCCGACGTAAATACGATTGCACTATGACCTAGTTTTCAGCGGCGATGAGTTTGACAAGTCAAGGTCGTCTATTTTTATTTTTAGTAGAAGGCCGAGCGCAAGTTAAAATATAATTTTTATCGAATTTACCGTTTTGCTTTCTTTGATATAAGATCTAAGATTGCTTTCAGTTTTTGCTACTAGGCCCTCCTGTTCTAGAATTCTGCCTTTGTAGAAATGGACCGTGTACTGAAATTTTAGGCAGGACCTGCTCTGCTTTGCTGTAGTCGCGTAGGTTCTAGTCTAGTAAATAACTTTGCTTATGATTTGATTATTATTTCAGTTTACAACCTTAGCGCAGAAGATGAAGGCTTTAGAATAACAGCTAAATGTTTTAGATCCCAAAAGAAAAATGAAACTCCACATGAAATTGAGGTAGGCATTGATTATGATTTGATAATAAATTTTACTAATAACTTATAATAACAAAGGATAGAAAATATGAACACCATCATTTTATGCTATATAATTCAATGTTTTAATTTAGGCTACAATTGATTAACAATTTAAATTGTAATTTAATCAAGTCTTTCTGTTTATGCTCCTTCAGATTTGGCTGAGAGAGGGACCTGTCTTTGAGAAGGAATCCAGCAAATGTTCCTGTGCTATTGGTATGTCTGGATTGTGTGGGCATATATCTGGACTACTTTATACTCTAGCCCACATGAAGATGAACAACATCACCTCCATCCCATGTGACATTGTTAAAACATCTCTCCCACAAACCTGGCACATTCCAAGAGGAGAAAAAATTGGATCTTCAAGAACTGACAATCTTCATCTACATGGATATAATTTACAAAACCCAAAGCAACCAACAAGAAAACTACAATCAACCCTGTATAACCCACTGGTATCATCTAATCCTCTAGTTCCTGTCGCTGACTTTCTGTACCAGATTAGATGAAATTGATTAGGATGCTTTCTGTGGTTGAGAAATATCCAGCTGGACCTGGTTCTGAGATTGTCGACACCAGATTTGGATTTTTTTTTAAAGGTTCTCCAATTGGTATCCAGCAGAAGTTGTCAAAGGACTACATGTTAAACCTGTTAGATGTTGGTGACTTCATCCCACTACCTGCAAGAAATGTAATGTTAAACAACTTCCCTACAGTACTGACCAACCAACAGACATCAGCTTTCTCCTCTATTAAAATCAACATGGATGAATGTCATCATATAGAGGAAATGACTAGGCTTCAATCTCTGGATCCAAAATGGCATGCTGTGAGAAGAGATCGCATTACAGCTTCTGTTGCAGGGGATATTGCTAAAAGAAGGGCTGGTATGTATTTTTATACGCCCTCATGAGGACGTATATTGTCGGCACCCCTGTCCGTCCGTCGGTCCGTCCGTCGGTCCGTCCGTCCGTCAACATTTGCTCGTAAACGCTCTAAAACTAGAGTTTTTGTATACATGTGTATATATATTCATAAAACGAAGATCAAGTTCGAATTTGAGCTATTTTCGATCGTTAGAAACAGAGTTATTGCCCTTGCCACAAATCTGTCGGTCTGTCAGTCAACATTTGCTTGTAAACGCTCTAAAAACTAGAGTTTTTGACAGAATCAAATGAAATTTGATATGTGTATACATATTCATAAAACGAAGATCAAGTTCGAATTTGAGCTATTTTCGATCGTTAGAAGCAGAGTTATTGCCCTTGCCCCAAATCTTGAATATGCTATTACTCTCTTAGTTTTCAACCGATTTTGATGAAACTTAAAATGGATATTATTGGACCTAAATCGAAAGGTTTGAGAAAGTTTAATTTTATCCCGATTAAATTTTTCGTTAGGCGTATATGGCCGTGGTCCACTATCTTAATTAGTGATTTTGATGATTGAATTGTGAAATGGGACGCACTGCAGAAAAATCAGAATTTACATTACATGTTACCATTCATAATATCCAGATTGCATTATATCCGTGTTTTTATTCATTATCTTTGTCTGTATTAGTATTTATAATCTTTGTAACAAAAGTGATTCTTATACAGCTATATAATGAAATGTCGAAACTGAAATACAATTCATATTTTAACTATTTCAGATTATGAACCACTTGTTACAAGGCTTAAGTCTACAAGAAAGATAGTGACAGAGAACATGAAGTATGGTTTGGCTTCTAAGCCCATTGCTGTAAATGCTTATGTACAGGTTAAACAAATTTAAGATATGCTTCCCTTAAAGTGTTTGAATTTCTATAAAACCCTCTTTCAAGCAATCAGTAACTTTCCATCTGTTGAAGGATGCACAATTTCCTCTCAATAGAGACAAAAAGAAATGTATTTATGATTTTAATTGTATAATCACCACCAATTCTCAATCATAAAACCAAATTTTTGGGGTTTTTTTCAGGTTGAAGATTTGAAAGTAAATGTTTATCCTTGTGGGATTGTAGTTAATCCATATTCACCATGGCTTGCTGCTAGTCCTGACAGAAAGATTTTCAATGCAAATATAGATCCTTGCTATGGTTTGTTAGAAATTAAATGTCCTGTAAATAAGTTAGAAGATTGTAAATATTTATGTAAATTAGGTGGACAGTTGTCTTTAAAGCGTAATCATAATTATTTTTATCAAGTAATGATGCAACTAGCAGTTACTGGACTGGAATGGTGTCACTTTTTTGTATGGAGACCAGATGAGCATCATTTGGAAGTTATTAAATTTGATCAATCTATATGGAATGAAATGAAGAACAAACTTGATATTTTTTTTTTTAATTATTATTTATAATTCAGTTCAATTATATTAGAAATTAAACATAATAGCTTACTATAACAAAAAGTTTTTACTGTTAAAATAGTGCTCCATACATTAAATGTAGAGTGATATAGAAATATTTAAACTGTTTGAATATCATGTTTGAAGTTTCTCAGTATCTTAAATATACACCTCAATAAAGAAATACAGTCCTTTAAATATTTCCAACATGAGCTTAGGTTCAATTTCTTTTCTGAAAAGTAAGCCTATTATGGATAATGAAATATGTTTTTATCATAAATAGTTTAACATTAACTTTAAAATCAACTATGTACATAATATGTAAGTATAAATGAAGTATATATACTTGTTTAATTCTGTTTTGTATTTTCATATGCACAGAGAAATATTTAAATATGCATGTTTTAAAAGAAATTAACTGAAAACTTGTACATACATTTTTTTAAACTATTGATATGTATGTGCATACCTGTCTTGAATCTCCCTTTTTAAGTACATATAAATTAAGATAATTTGTACCTTGTTTTATGCATATTTCAATAAAAGTGAATGTAAAGAGGTGTTCAGAACTTTTTATGTGAATTGGGTAATAAGGTAAAGATTATTTGACCATGGAAACTTTATGGAATCAATTACTCCAACTTTTAACTAAAGGCCATCGAAAAAGAGTTAGCATGTTTACTATTGTCCATATTTGATTAATTGTGCCTACAGTACTCAAGGGAATGACTCCATCAAAAATATGATATTCCTTTACTCTCCTGATATGTCTCTCCACATGAATTCTAAGTTTTGCAATAGTTTGAGTTTCTTCAATTTGATTAGGTGAAAACTGACCCCTATCCATTAAAAAAGGTGGCATATTTACAGTAATACCTGTTCCCTCTAACACATTCTTTAAAACAAAACCTTTATCAGCCATAATGGAATCACCATCTTCTAATAATTCGACCAAACCACATAATCTAGCAGGCCCGTAGCTAGCCCGGAGTCTCAGGGGGGGCAATTCTTTTTAAGGGGGGCTCAACTATATGATTCAAAAAGTCAATAAAGAAACTATATATCGGGTGTCTCCAAAACCGTCCCCAAGTTTGACAAGAAGTATCTCAGCTACTGATAAACTCACAGATTTATTTCAACATGTCCTTGTCAGACCCTGAGTCATCGAATAAAAAATGTACAAGAACTGCCCCAAACAAAATTGCATGTTAATAAATTCAATATCAGAGCAAATTACATATTTCATTTTGCCTTCAGCGCATCGACCACTGATATCAAGCATTTTCCATCCTGATAAACTCTCACGGATTTCATCTTAAGGTACCATTTGAGAAGCTACCAGTCTGCCTTCCAATTCCTGTTCAGTCAGTGTTTCCCTCTGACCCAAGTGCAGTACACCTGTTAATACCATACTGCCCAAAGTAATTACTGGCACAAGTGGGAATATATAGCTGAACAGGTACTGAAAGTCAGGATAGTCGTTTTTGGGGGAGAAAATACCTTTAGATGAGATCCGTGAGAGCATCTCAGGATGGAAAATGAATGATATTGGAGGTCTATGTTGTGAAAGTACAATGAACACAGGTTGAAATATGTAATTTGTTTAATATTGAATTTTTTGACATGCTATTTTGTTCGGGGCAGTACTGTACATTTTTTATTCGATGACTTTCATATTTTACGGGTCTGAGAAGGACATGTTGAATTAATCTTTGAGAATTATGAAAGAGATCAGTTGACCAAGAGCCGAGATACTTACCGTCAAACTTGGGGACGTTTTTTTTTTTTTGATACACCCGAAATATATACATTGAAAATATGTGTTTTAGTGTTTCACGGGGTTGACAATCAACAATGATAACTAGAGCTGTGAACAGCACTGAGCGTGGCCCGTGATGCTTTGCCTGATAGCTGTAAGACTTTTTGAACTTCAAACTCCTAAAGTCTGGTGTTCACTCCCTCATTTTTAGTAAAACGTTTTGTGAAAGGGTAGATTCAATCATATATCAATCTTGTAATTCAACTAGTAATCTTTCTAACATTGGGAGAAATAATTCTAATAGATAAACAGGTGGTCTATAGATAACAATTACGTTAATATTCTTATCCAGAATATTCAAAGCAATGTGTTCTATTTTTAAAACTCCCAAATTTAAGATATTGATATTTTTTTCTTCTTTAAAATATATTCCTAATCCTCAATGCCCCTTTTCTTTTAAAAAATTGAAATCCAATGAATTGGCGCCATGTAAAGTGTTTTCGAGAGAAGGCCTGATTGTAGCTTTAACCGTATAACTCTTAAAACCAAAACTATTGTTCGTAGTTTGCAATTCATCTTTGTCCTATAATAAGCTTAGCAGACGATAAAAACGGGTTATAGTCAATTGGGCCCTATCCAAAATGGCCCCTCGTTTGGTCAAAATGGTCCCTGATAAATGGTCAAAATGGTCCTCAAAAAGGTCAAAATGGTCCTTCCAAAAAGTCAAAATGGTCTCAAAATAATTTTTTTGGCCATTTGTATAATCTTTTTGAGAACTGGAATAGTAACTTCAAATTAATATTGTATGTCTTAGAATGTCTTTGCTTTGATGAAAATATAAATAGGAACACAATTTATGTCTTCAAAATTTGTTGTTACAGAGTACAATTTTCAGTCAAAATTAGTGACCTTTTCTAGGGTTAAAATAGCTTCCAATTATTCCTTTGATTATCATCATATAAGCTACAATTTATAAAAAAAAAATCAGGGACCATTTTGACTTTTGAATTGGTTGAAATCAAAGAGGAAATTCAGAGGCCATTTTGACCAAAATAGGGGCCATGGTGACTGGCCATTTTAACCAAATGTAACTTTTATGGCCATTTTGACTAGGGGCCAATTTGGATAGAGGCCCAATTGACTATGGCAAGATTAAACACTTACTTTTTATTGCAACGGATTAGCGCGTTGCCAGTTAAATTATTTATTGCTGTCTGCTAGATAGTCCAGCACTACAGATTAGGTACTCTGACTAATTTGTTTATGACCTATAATAAGCTTACCAGACGACAAAAACAAAAATTGGTATTGGGTGTTACAGAAGATACTCTCCTATAGAAGCACTGGTCAAGGTCACAAAAAGAGAGCATACATTTCAATTATCAATTCAAATAATAATGATTAGAATAAAAATATAGTTCAATTTACTTTACATAGTTTAAACACAATGTCACATTAAATTATCACAACTTAAATTACATACAAAAAATACTTAAGTAGTACAACGCATGCTAAAGGTTAATCAATTAATTGGTGTGTAGAATGAGTTCAGTCAATAGTACAGAAAAAATTGGAACAGGTTAATGTATCAAAAATTAACTGCTCTAAATGATTGTATGTTAAATTAATGTGAGTGAAAATTTTGCAAAAAAGATGAATAAAATTTTTTATTTTTTAGAGTGTTAAAAGATTACATAATCAGATTAATCGGTTTATGACCTGAAATACTTAACACCTGCATGTCAAAAGTTCATGTGGGTAGTTTTATTACCATATTATATAACCTGTTATAACTCCTGTCAATCATTTTAATCCTATCTCTTTCGGGTTTTTTTCCAGAAAGGGGTATCTTATGCCTATTTCACTTTGATGGATTTTGTATTTAACTACTCATGTCACATATCGTTGAAAAGAGAAAATTGTGTACATCATCATTAAACAATCCATATTGCTATTAGATAATTACATTGTAAGTTAGAACTCTCAGTCGAAAAAAACGCAATATTTTGAAAAAATATTTTAAGGTATTATCGTCATATATCGTTAAAAAGATAATTAAATCAGCATTACAAAATTGAAATGATTAATTCTTTGTGTTAATTGGAGAAGGTGATACAGCCGTCCAAAGTTGTAAAAAATGTCAATTTTTGAATGTCTATAAAACCGGAAGTTAATATTTTTCAACTAAAATCAAAACACCTATGGATAGCTGAGGTCAAGGACATTCTACATTGAAAATTTCAGGGTCATTGAAGGTCAAGGTCACATGGTATGGCCTTTTGAATTTTCAAAAAATTCAAACCAAAATAAAAACACTTCAAATTCGAAATTCAAAATTCTGTGCCTACAAGTTTTAGATAAAGTTACAATGTTTTGATAGACATTAAAATTATAAAAATCGGATAAAAAATGGAGGACTAATTAATTTTTTGCTGAAATGTGTCAGTCTGTGGCGACAGCTTATGTATCACTTCCGGTTTGGATTTTTTCTGCTAAGTACCTTCTAATTATGCCTGACATGCAATATATATGGTTTTAGCCAACATTTGAAATTTACACCGGAAGTGGGGTCGCCAGACGTAATTTTGAAAAACCGGAAGTCTTCACGCCAAAACCGGAAGTGATAGAAATATTTTAATTATCTTGTATTATTTGTATCGACATTCTGTTTATGTCCTGTGAATTTCAGATCAATCGGATAATTAGCGGCTGAGAAAAAAATTTTGGTTTCAATTTTTTTTTACAAAAATATTTAAAAATTCAAATTTTTGTAGATGCATCAGATACTTCTTTTAACAATTAACGTAATAAAGGAAATTTCAGGTAAATCGGTTCATAAATAAGTCCTAGAGACTCGATATTGCACAATATTGCACATTATGTAATAGCCCACTTCTGGTTCCGCAAAAATGTGCCGTTTTATATTTAAGGGAAAATTTCCCTCGAGTGAAACTAGCTGATCAAACCAGAATTTCTATACCATTTTCAGTTTTCTCTACAGACGCTGACCAGAATTTGGAAACAAAAATAAAACTAGAGCCGTACCAAAACGGCGCTGGGCAGTGCGTCATCCTGGAAATCTTTCATAAATCACAAGGCACTAAGCAAATGGTTACGAAAATATTAATATTAAAAAAGTTAGAAACATTTTTTCTAGTCTAGTTACAGCATGATAGCTTTAATAAAGATTACCAATAAAAATAGTAGTTCTCTCCCTTCAACTGTTTTGACGATAATTGTTAGCGTTATTTAATATAATGTGTTAGCGTTTTGGTGATGTTTTTTACTTCTTTCGTTTAGTATCGCCAAAACTCAAGTTAATTACAGGTTGAAGGGAGAGCACTATCATTTAACCATTTAGACAACAAACATATTATTTTAGGTAATTAGCCAATAACGTCAAAAACCGGTAGTAATATCGAAATTTTGAAAATAGATTTGAGTTCATAATCAAAATGCTTAGCTACCCACAAGTTTTCAGAACATTCAAATAAAATTTGAAAAAACACGCACAGTGACAATAGAACTTTGCACAAAACTTCCAAATATTATATCGCGCAATTTTCTTTAAAACATAAAGTGTTGTATATCATTAAAAAGAATAGATTAGGCACAATAAGAATATATAATGATTTGTGACGTATGAAAGTTAAGTCACGTGACAGAGCTATTTAAAGTAAAAATCGCAAATTTCAAATGGCCATAGAATCGGAAGTAAACATCGGAAAACTAAAATTGATACATCAGAACATAGATCTGGTCAAGGGCAATAACCTTTGTTCAGGTCACAAGATAAGAAAGTTCAAGGTCACGAGTTACAATTCTCTGAAATTTTGGCAATTACATTAAATACAATATACCGGAAATAACAAAAAAGCAGCATCGAATATCAAAATCGAATCACGTACTTTTTGGGGCAATCGACTAAGCTCTCCAAAAATATTACAGTTACGAATTCCGCTCATATCATCGAGGCCCCATTTTGAGTTTTACAAAAGTTAGTCATATAAATATGGCGGCCGATCTATTACAATTGGGTCAAATTTCATTGATTGATTGTTTATATAGCATCATTTCAAATATATTGCAAAATAAAAAAATCATATATCTTCAAAATTCCGGAAGTTAGATTTTAGATTTAAAAAGCGAACTAGAACCGTGCGACGGTACCGAGCAGTGCGCATCCGGTTTCGTCCATGGGTGAAAAGTTACATTTTCAATCCATATTGCGAAATTTACAAAACATAAATATCGGCATATAAATTGTAGAATAACCAGTTCCCGTTCGGTAGTGAAAAGTCATCTGCATTATCATACATATGAAAGAAATGAAATGAAATGAATGGAGTTTTACGTCCTACTTTTCTGCACCTATAAGGGCTAACCGGGGACGGACAAACGCCATGCAGTGTGCAATCAGGAAAATTTTGCCAGGACAGCGGCATAAGCCTACTCTTACTTTCGATTTCCAACTGTCGAGGGATCTTTAACGTGCACAGTCAATAGCACACAGGACCTCGGTTTATTGTCCTCTCCGAACGCCTAGACGCTTTTTTCCATGTCAGCCCCTCCGACTTGCATCACTGAAACCGGAATGACAAATCATCTCGACCATTGAACCCTGGGCCTTCAGGTTAGCAAGCAAGCGTTTAACTCACTGAGCCACCGAGGTCACTACATATGAAAGAGCTAATTCCCATGTTAATGACATCAGAATACTGTGTGTTAACTTCCATACACTGAAGATCGCAGTACAGCTCATACATTGTCATTTTTATCAAAATTAGCAAAAAATCTGTTTTATTATTTTTTTTAAAAAACATTTTAATGGTCAACGTTTTGAGACACGCAATATTTTTTGAATAAATGACAGAACCAGATTTTTAGAACAGATTTTCTTCTTTTGGCAATGTTATCTACTACATTTAGATATTTTTTAAACTTTTTTACTACATAATTTAAAACGTTAAAAATGCAAGTTACTATGTTAGAAAGTCATGTTAGTGCAATTGACAGTTGAAGGGAGTGAACTAAATTTAAACATACAGACAACAAACATTTGTCAGTTGAAGGGAGAGAACTGCGTTTAAACATGCAAAACATTGACCAGTGAGAAGCGTTAAAGGAAACAATATGGTAAATTGTAACTTTCAAGATATTAATTAACTGATCATGAATCGTATGATATACTGTGTGGATGAAAGTTGTAAATCAACAACGTGGACTTTCGCATATCATCAGATATGGGAGCATAGCATGATCTTCTTGATGTGTGTTACACCTAAATGAAGGTCAAAGGCTAATAATACTACCTGGTTATTTCAACTAATAAATATAGAAATATAAGTCTTGAAAGTTTCGGTCATTTCTAAAGTTCTTGTTCCAAAAATATATAGAAATCGAAATTAAAAAATCAGTTGTCATAAGGTTGTTGGCCGTCGACTAAGTAACTCCATCTATTAAAATTTCAAGTTTACAAACAAATTACACCAAAACCGGAAGTGATATCATTATCAAATTTTCTATCTACTTGAAAGTTTTCAGATCGATCAGAATCAAATTTCCATAAAACACGCACAGTTACAATGATCTTTGGCACACAATTTGCAAGTTTTAAAAAGCGCAATTTTGATTCAAATATATTGTGTTATATATCATTTGAAAGAGCAGATTTAGCATAGTAAATATGTTTAAAAATTTGTGACGTATGTTAATTAGGTCACGTGACAAAGCTCTTTAAAGTTAAAAATTTCAATTTTCAAATGGCGATCAAACCGGAAGTTAACATCAGAAATCGGAAATGAATATATCATTTGATAGATCTCGTTAAGGGCAATAACTTTTGTACAGGTCAAAAGGTCATCAAAGGTCAAGGTCACTATATATGAGCCTTGAAAGTTTCTGTCATTACTGAAATTCTTTGTCCGGAAATAGAAAAAATTCTAAATCGAAATTAAAAAATCCGCTGTCATAAGGTTGGTGGCAATCGTCTAAGGATTTCATAGACACCAATATTGTGCAAATCCGATTATCCCCTGAGGCCCCATTTTGAGTTTTATAAAAATTAGTCAAAATAACATGGCGCTTGACATATTACTTCCGGGTCAAATTTTATTATAAATATCTTTCATGATGATAAATTCTAACATAACGCAGAATTTTTTTTTCAAATATTTCCAAAACTCCAGAAGTTAAAATTTCAATTTTAAAAGCAAATGACGTCAAAACCGGAAGTGATATCGAAATTTTGATAATACCGTTTTGTTTGCAATAACAATGTCTATAATCCTGTAAATTTTCAGATCGATCGAAATAAAATTGTGAAAGTTGAAAAAAGGGTAAAAAAATAAGTTCCAAAATTCAGCATCAAAAGTCAAAATTCGAGTGTTTTAAAATATTTATCGTTCAGATAAGCGAAAAATTAGCTGAAGAAAAAAGTTCCATCGAAATCAGTTGAAAACTGTAGGTTAAATCGATAAAAAACCTAAAATATACTTTTTGTCATACATCGTTTCCGGTTGGTCAAAAGTGCGTCATTTTACATTCACCGCAAAACGAGCACCTATATATGATGAGAAATCGTGTCAGATTAAGCGTGACAAGTTCCCTTCATACCTAAATAGCGAGACCAGAAAACGAAAAAAAAAAAAAAAAAAAAAAAAAATAGTCAATTGCAAAAACAATGCAGTGCGTTCGAGAATCGAACGCACTGCAATAACGTCAAAACCGGAAGTATTATCGAAATTTTGAAAACAGATTTGAGTTTGCAATCAAAATGTCTATCTACCTGTAAGTTTTCAGGACGGTCAAAATAAAACTTGAAAAAAACACGCACAGTTACAATGAAACTTTGCACAAAATTTTCAAATTTTAAATCGCGCAATTTTCATTCAAACATAAAGTGTTATATATCACTGGAAAGAGTAATATAAGCACACTAATAATATATAAGAATTTGTGACGTATGTTATTTGGGTCACGTGACAGAGCTGTTTAAAGTTGAAAATCGCAAATTTCAAATGGCAATAGAACCGGAAGTAAACATCGGACAACAAAAATGGATATGTCATTGGATAGATCTAGTCAAGGGCAATAACCTTTGTTCAGGTTACAAGGTCATAAAAAGTCAAGGTCATGAGTTACTAGTCTTTGAAATTTTCGCAATTACTTTAAACGTTATACCGGAAATAACAAAAAGGCAGTATTAAAAATCAAAATTCTAATCACGTACTTTTTTTGGCAATCGACTGGGCTGTCCTAAAATACTATTATTACGAATTCCGCTCATAACCCTGAGGCCCCATTTTGAGTTTTACAAAAGTTGGTCATATCAATATGGCGGCTTATTTGTTACTTCCGGGTCATTTTTTTTTCATTCATTGTTTTTGAATTGTCATTGCAATCATATTTCCCAAAAAAAATTTCACATATCTTCGAAATTCCGGAAGTTGAAATCTAAAAATTTAAAAGCCATTTTCGTCCAAACCGGAAGTGATATCGAAATTTTGAAATTAGCATTATGTTCACAATCGAATTGCCTATATGCCATTTTATTTTCAGATTCATCGAATTTAAATTGTAGAATTTGAAAAAAAATTATAATTAAAACTAAAAAAAGTTATCGACAAAAGTAAAATTTTAAATTGCTTGAAGAAGCCGTATTGTAGACATTAGTTTAAAGAAATAACCTAAAAAAATCCGATGAAAAATAGAGCCGTGAAATGAAAAATTCTAAAATACGCCTTTTTGTCCTACGTCATTTCCGGTTAGACAAAAATGAATCAAATAACATTTAAAAAATTTAGTTTTTCGAGAAAAGTAGGCAAGTCGAATCAGTGCATATGTGACATTAGCAGTTTTTGCTGGGCGCTCTTCAGTATTTGAAAAAAAAAAAAAAAAACATTTTGAAAACAAAGCAGTGCGTTCGAAATCGAACGCACTGCAACTAGAACCATGAATGGTACCATGCAGTGCGCATCCGGTTTCGTCCATTGGTGAAAAGTGACATCTTTCAATCCATGATGTCAGGTTTACACAAGAAAGCTTGTTTTACATTAAAATGCAGAAGGTACAACATTTTAAAACGCACAATTTTGAATTCGGTAGTGAAAAGTAGAAAAACCAGTTCACACACGGTAGTCAAAAGTGAAATAAACATTTCATGTTCGGTAGTGAAAAGTCATCTGATTAAAAAATCACAGTTTGATATACATCAGTGGAAAACGCACATCACAAAATTTCTAAGATTTGTAAATAAGTTCTAAAGTGCAAGAAAGGGCACATGAAAGAGCCAAATCTCAATTTAGAAACGGACTGCACAGTATTCATACTTCATAGTTTGAAATACAGATCGAATTTTATCAATACATATTTCATTCAAAGAAAATATATCTTAATGTTTCTTTTAAACAGTTACAATGTAAAAAAAGGTACATTAATGATAACGTATCGCCCAAACGCAAGTTAATGGGAGAGGACGATCGCCCAAACGCAGCTTTATGTCAAAATGTAGTACTCTCCCTTCAACTGAAATTTGAATTTAATATTTTACAAGCAGATGGAATAACTAATTTTCAAAATTCAAAAGGCGCTATTTTGATTTTGAAATATTGTGTTGTATCCTCTAAAAGCCCACACTTTACACGACATAAAAACATAAAAAAATCATCAATTAATAACATGTTTCGTTGACGACCTGTTAAAGACATATTTAAATTGTTTGAAACTGTATAGTAATAACTAATCATAGATGCTGCAGCTGGCTTAATATAATTGTGTATCGATACTTGACGATACCTCTCATTTCGTAAAAAGTGTATATTATTTTTACAATTCACTATTTTTTCTATTCGAGTTTGTTGAAATTATTTTGAAAATATTTATAAGACGTGGATATGGACCACTCCTATCAACTAAATTACCAAATTTCACATTAATAAAGCTATACAAAAATAGATATCGTTACTTTGTAGATGAAGTTTCAATTTTTGTGCCTTTATCCCATATCGCGATGCGTATTGTATCGTGACCTTTGTATCGCGATTCGTATCGTATCCAGCACTAGTCTCGATGCAGCACTGAGGTTTCAAGAATAAGTTTTAGACATTTTAGTTTTGTTATGTAATGTGGATGCAGCGAGATATGTATGAAGCCGAATTAGATTTGATACAGTCGGATGCCGGGTTTGCGAACCTCATATTGCAAACGACAGACCTGTTGAACCCAAAGCAACAAACGGTACGTCAATCACACTCACCTTCAAATTCAAATGACTTCCTAGAATCTGGACAGCACACAGTACCCGTGGCCAGTCATGGAATTTATCAAGTTGATAGGGACATGCATGCCCAATTGAAACGAGTCTCGATCCCAAAATTTAACGGAAACAAGAAAGATTACCCTTTGTTTAAAGATGCTTTCGATCAGTGCATTGATAAGGTCGCTTGCAGTGATGGCTATAAAATGCTCCAACTTCGGCAACACTTAGAGGGCGAAGCTTTAAAAGTCATTCAGGTTTTTTCGGCTTCAACATTAGGCTACGCTTCTGCTAGAAAAAGACTTGATGAAAAATTTGGGGTAAACCGCAGAACTGTTTTACTTCATCTTGATAGCATTCGTCAAATGCGACCTGTGAACTTTAGTGACTTAAAAACACTTGAGGAATTTTCTGATAGACTTGAACTTTCAATTATTGCTCTGAAAGACGCTGGTAGAACCGAAGAATTCGAGGACAATTCAATGTTTTATTCTGTGGCTAAGTCAAAATTATCCCCAATGAACATCGCACACTTCAAGCGTTGGCCATCGCTGGAGAAAAAGACTGAAAACCTGGTAAATCTTCACATAATTATGGTTAGCTTTAAGAGGTTAGGTTGAGGCTCAAGAAAAATATGACGGTCTTTATGGGAGTTCGAAACAAGCCTTTAGCCCCAATGATCGTAAAAAGGGACACAATTATGCAACTAACAATTTAAGTGTAGACAAATGTTGCTTGTGTAACCCTTGCCAATCACAAGCTTGCAGATTGTCGCGAGTTTCAATCTTCTGACGTCTCCAAAAGACGGCAATTTGTTAATGACAAATCTCTGTGCTTCCGTTGCTTATAGGTTTATCCCATCGAGGACGATTTTGCAAAAACTCTCGTAGATGTAACGTTGAAGGTTGCCCACGGTCTCATCACATCCTACTCAACGGAGGGGGATATCAAGATCAACGGGAATATCCAGTTGAACGATCAGCGATGATGCATTCGAACCTGAGCACTGCACCTATATTGTGAACACGGGTCATCGGAGACTGCAATTAAATGCCTTGTTGGACGAATGTTCCAATGATTCCTACATAACTCAGTCCGTCGCCTCGGAGCTAGGATTACACGGTCCAGAATCTTCCTTGAACGTTTCAGTACTTATAGGTGGTAGTTGCGAACTCCTCGGGTCCAATAAAGTGAATCTTAACATTGGCAGTCTTGACGAACAAACTCGTATCAATCTTGACGCATTTACTGATAACTTAACTGGTGATTTACAAATTGTTTATTGGTCGAAACATGCTAGCAATTGGCCTCATCTTGCAGGAATTGACTTCCCAAAGGTTGGGCGCAGAGTTCACGTCGATATATTACTAGGACTAAATGTCTCTCTCGTTCATCGTTCGCTCACGGAAATAATCGGCAGACCTGGAGACTCACACCACTTGGTTGGACTTGTATTGGACCCATATCGAACATTAGCCCAAATAATGGTTCGAATCATTTTGCGCGTACGTTCTTTGTCAAGGACGAAACAAACACTTTGCTTCAAAACATGTGGGAGCTAGAGACCTCCGGTGTCCGAACAGATCAGCACAATTTGTCTCTCGTTGCTAGAGGTATTTTGTCACAAACCGAATCTTCACTGAGTTTTAATTGTGAACGATACACAATAAGTATACCATGGAAAAAAGGGGAACCTTCGTTAAGTGATAACTTTGAGATGGCTTCAAGTCGCCTGAAAAATCTAGAAAAATCTTTGGCTCATCGACCCGAGGTTGCTACTAACTATAGTAGGATTATCGCAGAACACGAACAGAAGGGGTACAGGAAAGTCCCTCTTTCGGACGTTTCAGATAGTAGAGTTTGGTATATCCCACACTTCCCCGTTATACGTCCTGAAAAGGCCACAACAAAAGTGAGACTTGTACTTGATGCGGCTGCCAAATTTAATAGCAAATCCTTAAATGACTATTTATGCCGGACCGAAGCTCCAACGTGATCTGATTGATATCCTGATAAGGTTTCGAAGTAAGCCCATTGCTGTCGCGGCTGACATTACTGAAATGTTCCTTCAAATAGAACTTAATCCAAAAGATAGGCCTCACCATAGATTCCCTGGCGCAATGCCAATCCATGTCAACCTATCAAAATATATGAATATCAGAGACTTGTGTTTGGGAATGCCTCTTCTCCATATTTGTCTCAGTTCGTGATTCGTGAACATGCCCAGTCGAATCTGGAACATTTTCCCTTTGGTGCCAAATCGATACTAGATTCGATGTATGTGGACGATTTATTGGACAGTGTAGACACCATGCAAGACGCGAACACCCTGAGACAAGAAGTACTAGTAACCAAGTTACTTTGCATATGTGGCTTTCACATTCGTAAATGGGCTTCTAATTCTCTTGATGTGTTGACGGAAATACCGGTAGCTGATCGTATTGAAATAAATGACAATTCTGGGTTACCATTCAAAAAAACATTAGGTATTCATTGGAAACCAGAAGTTGACTCTTTTACGTTTGTCTTAGAACCACCCGAAGACAATTTTAATCTAACTAAACGAACAGTTCTGAGTAAGACGGCGAAACTGTTTGATCCACTGGGTTTATTGTCAAAGACTCTTCATGCCTTTGTTGACGCTTCGGAAGTAGCCTACGCCGCCGCTGTATACCTCCGTAGTGAATACAACGATGGCACCTTTACGACAAATTTGATAGCTTCAAAAACCAGGGTCGCACCCTTAATAGCCATATCTATACCCAAATTAGAGCTTTGTGGTGCCGTTTTAGGATTATGCTTAGCAAAATCTATCAGTAATGTTTTCGATATATATAAGTTGTGTCACTTATTGGACAGACAATCAAAATGTTTTGTTCTGGATCAAGGGTGAATCTCGGAAATACAAACCATTTGTCTCAAATCGCATTGGTGAAATTCATTGTCTTTCGGAGCCATTACAGTGGAAATATGTACCAACAGCACAAAAGGCGAGCGATTTAGCTACAAGAGGTTTATCGGCAACTGCATTGGCCTAAAGCGTTCTTTGGTGGAATGGACCAAAATTATTAGGTGAAGTTTCTGACTATTGGCCCAAGTCCGTATGCCCCGATCCATGACTCGTTGCTAGAAATTCGATCACAACCACAAAGGGCTTTTTTGGCAAAAGTAGCTTACGATCTTGGAAGGTTACATGCTGCTCGCTATTCGAGTTGGCTAAGGCTAGTAAGAGTGACTTGTTGGCTTTTCCGTTTCATTTATAACTGTCGAAATCGTAATCATTCAATTAGCAAAGTATTAACTGTTGATAAGATTTCAAATTCAGAACAAATTTGGTTCCGTGTCGCACAAAATGATGACTTTCACAATGAACTTCGTCTACTAAAAACCGAGAACAAACTTGGTAATAAGTCTCCCTTGATATCTTTAAACCCATTTATTGATGAAAACTATGTGTTACGTGTGAACGGACGCTTGCGACAAGCTGAGAATTTGTCATATTATGATACACGATTTCCTGTTATTTTGCCAAAAGACCATGATGTATCACGCTTGGTAGTGACCCATTTGCATAATCAAGGAAACCATGCTTTAGGAAATATTTGATATGAGTTATTGGCCTTCTTCTTCGAGTTACATTCAGTTTTTAGCTCAGAAACACTCTACAAGGCAGAAGGATTTTGATTAAACTTGATGAATGCGAACCCTTGATGAAACCGAGAAAAAAAAATATTTAGACGATACTTAATTCAAGTTCTGAACAAAATGTAGGCCTATGACTACATGTTGAATATTTCATGGTTGTGATGGTTGCTGTTTTCTGCCAAATATTCTTTTTGAAACAAAGCTGCCAGTGGGCGTATATTACCTTGCCTGGCAAGCTATCTTGCAAGATTTGGTGTACCTGATGTTCTCTAGTGACAATGGACCTCAATACTTTCTATCGTGTCTTTTCTAAGTCACAGAGTCTCAAGAAAAGACGAATCGTGGTTTATTCTGGATATACATGAATTTGAAGATCAAATTTTTACGTAAACAACAAAAGTATCTGCGACTTTTGTGAGAGTTGAAGTAAATAATATATATAAATTAGCAATTTGTAGCCTTATTACTTAACATGAGCTTGAAATTGTCGAAACTCATGTCTCATGGCAAAATTCCCCTCATTGTACACTGCGTGGCGTTTACCCGTCCTCAACAGCCCATACAGGTGCAGAAAAGCAGGACGTAAAACTACATTTCATTTCAGGTTTTGGAAGAAACAGTGAAGGTCAGTCAATTGTGGAGCGCAGCTAATATAGGGCGGTTAACGTTTGTTTCATTTAGGCCTAATCTAAATTATAACTTATATGAAACTTGTCTAAAAAATCGAAATTTTGAGTCTTAGTTTTATAGTCCTATGGGTCTTAGGTTTATAGTCCTATGGGTCTTAGTTTTCTAGTTGGGTCTTAGTTTTATAGTCCTATGGGTCTTAGTTTTATAGTCTTATTGGTCTTAGTTTTATAGTCCTATGGGTCTTAGTTTTCTAGTTGGGTCTTAGTTTTATAGTCCTATGGGTCTTAGGTTTATAGTCCTATGGGTCTTAGTTTTCTAGCCCTATGGGTCTTTTTCTAGTTGGGTCTTAGTTTTCTAGTTGGGTCTTAGTTTTTTAATCCTATGGATCTTAGTTTTCTAGTTGGGTCTTTGTTTTCTAGTCCTATGGGTCTTAGTTTTCTAGTTGGGTCTTAGTTTTATAGAGTCTTAGGTCTTAGTTTTATAGACACCCAGCTACTCACTGCAACTGGCATGTCAGTTCGACCGAGACACTTGGAAGTGATCATCTAGTAATATATATTACTTATAAGGGTCAATTAAGAGGGAAGAAATCCAAGGCAAACAAAAATGGCAAATCGCAAAGGCAGATTGGATAACATTTACGGAAAACTGTTCACAGTGGAACGTAAAGGACAGCCTAGCCTAATGTCGTCGCACTCAATCTGTTTTAACATTCAAACAAGTATTACTATATAAAACAGTAATTTAACAGAATTATTTAACGTGATTACTAATCAACTGACCTATTGTTTGTTTAAATTTTATTCTGATGAACTCCAGAAAGCTTTCTCGTCTAAAAAGGACAGTGCAGCGGGGAGGATGAAGTCAAGTACTCGATGTTGAAGAAATTGCCTCCTAAAGCTTCGAATATCCTTCTGGATTTATACAATGAATCTTGGACCAACGGCCACGTACCGACAACATGGAAAACGGCTTCTATTATACCTATCCTAAAGGCAGGGAAAGATCCCACAGAAACGGAGTCTTATAGACCCGTAAGCCTCACATCCACGTTATGCAAAATCTTCGAAACAATGGTAACAAATCGTCTTCTATATTACCTTGAAAGCAAGAATCTTCTAGACCCTGGGTTTTCAACTTGGGGGACATGTCCCAGACTGGGGACATTTCGACATTTGCCCGGGGACACAAACTGAGCTATAGATCTAAAAATATGTTATTTTTTGTATTATCTTGTATCTTGTATTACCAGTGTCCATTGCCTGCAATGACCACAATTTAAGTTGCTGTGACCTGAACGAAATGCTTCAAAATTGCATATTTTCGATGACTTCTGCGGTCAATTCAGGGGATATGGTCATTTTCTTACGCATTTTTGGGGACATTTGAGAAAACCAGTTGAAAACCCAGGTTCTAGACAATAATCAAAGTGGTTTCAGAAAGCTTGGATCAACTACTGATCAAATCGTCAGACTACAACACGCAATGTCTAAGACATTAAACAGTTCTGGGTTCCTCTGTGCTGTGTTCGCAGACCTAACAAAAGTTTTGATCTTGTCTGGACAGATGGGCTATTGCACAAGCTGCACCAACTAGGAATAGGTGGTCGCATGCATAACTGGATTGCAAGTTTTCTTGCGGACAGGAAAATAGGTGTAACCATATGAAAAAGTTTCAGCGATGAGTTCAGTTTGGAAAATGGTACGCCACAAGACTCGGTCATTAGTCCCACTTTGTTTAGCATAATGGTCAATGATATCCGAAACTCCAAATACCTGTCAAACAAATGTCAGATCGCGATGTTTGCTGACGACAGCACTTTTTGGAGCAATGGCTACTTATACACAAACTTAAAAGAACGCATGCAACTATGTTCACAGTGGAACGTAAAGGACAGCCTAGCCTAATGTCGTCGCACTCAATCTGTTTTAACATTCAAACAAGTATTACTATATAAAACAGTAATTTAACAGAATTATTTAACGTGATTACTAATCAACTGACCTATTGTTTGTTTAAATTTTATTCTGATGAACTCCAGAAAGCTTTCTCGTCTAAAAAGGACAGTGCAGCGGGGAGGATGAAGTCAAGTACTCGATGTTGAAGAAATTGCCTCCTAAAGCTTCGAATATCCTTCTGGATTTATACAATGAATCTTGGACCAACGGCCACGTACCGACAACATGGAAAACGGCTTCTATTATACCTATCCTAAAGGCAGGGAAAGATCCCACAGAAACGGAGTCTTATAGACCCGTAAGCCTCACATCCACGTTATGCAAAATCTTCGAAACAATGGTAACAAATCGTCTTCTATATTACCTTGAAAGCAAGAATCTTCTAGACCCTGGGTTTTCAACTTGGGGGACATGTCCCAGACTGGGGACATTTCGACATTTGCCCGGGGACACAAACTGAGCTATAGATCTAAAAATATGTTATTTTTTGTATTATCTTGTATCTTGTATTACCAGTGTCCATTGCCTGCAATGACCACAATTTAAGTTGCTGTGACCTGAACGAAATGCTTCAAAATTGCATATTTTCGATGACTTCTGCGGTCAATTCAGGGGATATGGTCATTTTCTTACGCATTTTTGGGGACATTTGAGAAAACCAGTTGAAAACCCAGGTTCTAGACAATAATCAAAGTGGTTTCAGAAAGCTTGGATCAACTACTGATCAAATCGTCAGACTACAACACGCAATGTCTAAGACATTAAACAGTTCTGGGTTCCTCTGTGCTGTGTTCGCAGACCTAACAAAAGTTTTGATCTTGTCTGGACAGATGGGCTATTGCACAAGCTGCACCAACTAGGAATAGGTGGTCGCATGCATAACTGGATTGCAAGTTTTCTTGCGGACAGGAAAATAGGTGTAACCATATGAAAAAGTTTCAGCGATGAGTTCAGTTTGGAAAATGGTACGCCACAAGACTCGGTCATTAGTCCCACTTTGTTTAGCATAATGGTCAATGATATCCGAAACTCCAAATACCTGTCAAACAAATGTCAGATCGCGATGTTTGCTGACGACAGCACTTTTTGGAGCAATGGCTACTTATACACAAACTTAAAAGAACGCATGCAACTATGTTCACAGTGGAACGTAAAGGACAGCCTAGCCTAATGTCGTCGCACTCAATCTGTTTTAACATTCAAACAAGTATTACTATATAAAACAGTAATTTAACAGAATTATTTAACGTGATTACTAATCAACTGACCTATTGTTTGTTTAAATTTTATTCTGATGAACTCCAGAAAGCTTTCTCGTCTAAAAAGGACAGTGCAGCGGGGAGGATGAAGTCAAGTACTCGATGTTGAAGAAATTGCCTCCTAAAGCTTCGAATATCCTTCTGGATTTATACAATGAATCTTGGACCAACGGCCACGTACCGACAACATGGAAAACGGCTTCTATTATACCTATCCTAAAGGCAGGGAAAGATCCCACAGAAACGGAGTCTTATAGACCCGTAAGCCTCACATCCACGTTATGCAAAATCTTCGAAACAATGGTAACAAATCGTCTTCTATATTACCTTGAAAGCAAGAATCTTCTAGACCCTGGGTTTTCAACTTGGGGGACATGTCCCAGACTGGGGACATTTCGACATTTGCCCGGGGACACAAACTGAGCTATAGATCTAAAAATATGTTATTTTTTGTATTATCTTGTATCTTGTATTACCAGTGTCCATTGCCTGCAATGACCACAATTTAAGTTGCTGTGACCTGAACGAAATGCTTCAAAATTGCATATTTTCGATGACTTCTGCGGTCAATTCAGGGGATATGGTCATTTTCTTACGCATTTTTGGGGACATTTGAGAAAACCAGTTGAAAACCCAGGTTCTAGACAATAATCAAAGTGGTTTCAGAAAGCTTGGATCAACTACTGATCAAATCGTCAGACTACAACACGCAATGTCTAAGACATTAAACAGTTCTGGGTTCCTCTGTGCTGTGTTCGCAGACCTAACAAAAGTTTTGATCTTGTCTGGACAGATGGGCTATTGCACAAGCTGCACCAACTAGGAATAGGTGGTCGCATGCATAACTGGATTGCAAGTTTTCTTGCGGACAGGAAAATAGGTGTAACCATATGAAAAAGTTTCAGCGATGAGTTCAGTCTGGAAAATGGTACGCCACAAGACTCGGTCATTAGTCCCACTTTGTTTAGCATAATGGTCAATGATATCCGAAACTCCAAATACCTGTCAAACAAATGTCAGATCGCGATGTTTGCTGACGACAGCACTTTTTGGAGCAATGGCTACTTATACACAAACTTAAAAGAACGCATGCAACTATGTTTCGATCGTTTTTCAAAGTGGGCAAATGACTGGGGATTCAGAATATCCAAAGTCAAAATGGTGGGAATGTTGGTCTGCGCAGACCCCCAGGTGACTTATATGAGACTAGTCTTGGATGGCGAACCTATTAAATTCGTTGGTGAAACCAAGTTACTTGGCGAAACCTTCGATAGAAATCTCTCATGTGATCCACACATCAAAAATATCAAACACAGATGCCAATTTTTGCTGAATTTAATGAGGAATTGTATTCGGATGAGATCCTGTGACCGATGCATTCCAGAATATTAAGGGTAGCTCCAACACAAGTTCTTAATTTCAATTCTTTATTTAAAAATCTTTAACTGTTATCAAAAACTTAGTAAAACCTTAAAATAAACAAAATAAACAAAATAAGGTTTTCTTAATACATGAAATACATACAAAATTATATCATGATACATGAACAAAACTACATGTAAAGAAACAAAGGAATAAAAACGAATGCAATAATACAAAGGAATTCTATAAAACTAATGCCATAAAAACAAAGGTATAAGACTTATTCAGTAAAACAAATGAAAACTATAGGACAAATGCACTGAGACAAGGAAAAACTATTAAGGCTAATGGAGTGAAACAAAGGGATGTGGTACTGTCAATTAGAACAAAGCAAATGTACCAATATTTTCCCATAAAGAGAATAAAACTTATGATTTGCATATGAAATCCAACAAATAAAATAGTAATACATTTTACAACATTTCTAAAATATTAAAAAACAAAAACTTACTTTTCCTTATTAATGCGGTCTAAAACTATTACTATTTACTAAAACAACTAAAAGCACATGGTTTGAGGACTGACCCTAACAGACTGACCATAGCATCACTCTTTGAAACTAGGTCAAATGTAAACCCTTGATTGGTTGAAAATAAATAGGGTTCCTGATATTAAATTACAAGTTATACGGCCACATGTATAGAACAAATAAAACAATGGACAATAGTATATAGAGTAACATATAGATGGACACAAAATATATAGGCCTACATTAGTTGTACCAAAACATTCTAAAGTTAGAAAAATAATTGATCTGGCGAAATAAAATAATAATAATGTAAAATGATTATTTGTTTACAATACAGTAAAATGTCATATATTAATCCAATACACCGAGAGGATGAGGTCGCCACGATCGGTATTTTAACCATATATCAGAATTCAAATCCAAGTAATTCAACAAACAAATTGAATTTGTAAAACATCTATATTCTTGACACATTTATATGGTATTATTATGACCACATCAATATTGATTTAAACACATTAATTTAGAACGCACTTACAATTAAGTAAGTGGTAGTATTGTGACCACAAAGTTATTGATCTAAACATTTAGAACACTATTCTAGTTCATCATCTGTATCTGACTTGTAATCAACAGGAACTATCAACGCTAAACGCTTTGCATAACAGTTGTATTCTTGACTCCATTGTATACTTCAGCTTTTTCTCCGACTTTATAGTTCGTGTAAGTAAGAGTTACTTGACGCACTTTACAATCTTCACCAGGAAACACCTCTTTGATTAATCCAAGTCGATATGTTCCTCGAAGTGTGTTTTTATCAGCTATGATTACAACATCACCAGGTTGTAAGTTGCGATTAGATGTAGCCAACTTTTGTCTTATAACCAGAGTTGGAGCGTACAATTCAATCCACTTCTTCCAAAAATAATCTGTGATATCTTAAACTAAACGATATCGGGATTGAACGGAACTATGAGGTTGCCAACCTCATGGATCCTGGCAGTAGCTCTACCCAGTAATAAACTGTTTGGCGTAAATACCTTTATGTCTGCATCTTCACCTATTGTGACACCAATTGGTCTTTCATTCAGTAAATTAAGGACTTCAGTGCAGACTGTAAGGAATTCTGGTACCGAAAGGCGTTGATTATGTACTGCAAAGTTTATGGCTCTTTTGGCACCCTTGACAAGAGATTCAACAGCTCCTTGATGCCAAGGGCTGTCAGCTGGTCCAAATATCCATTTCAAGCCCTTCTCAGCACTGTTTGCTGGCAATGTATCCTTTTCCATAGTTGTCCAAGCATCTTTCAGCTCATTTTCAGCTCCAATCAGTTGAGTACCTGGATCACTGTAAACAATTTCTGGCCATCCACGAATACTTGCAAATCTACTGAGTGCCATTAAAAATGAACTAGTATCATATCCATACACTGCTTCAATATGTACAGCTCTCATCGTCAAATCTGTGAAAATAACACCATATGCTTTCCCACTGGTACGCTTCTGAACTTCACCAAGCACTGTAAATGGTCCAAACAAATCCAGCATGACATGATTAAATGGAGTTGAGGGCTTTAGACGAGCTGCAGGTAATAGACCCATTTCTTGCTTGAGTAGAATTGGTTCTCTTATTTTGCAAAGCTGACAATTGTTCTTTATGCTTCTTGCAAGTTAATCACCATGAGGGACCCAAAAATGCTGCCGAAATTTTGCTAAAGTTGCAATTCTGCCTCGATGACGTAACTCATAAACACGCCGCATAAACAATTTGGTACCATATTGATTATTTGGCAATAACTTCTGAAGTCCAGAATCAACAGTCATTGCATTATACTTCTGCATGCGTTGTCCTACAACCCATATTTCATCAGGACCTTTGACTGGGCTGAGTCTTGAATAACGTCCTCCAATTCCTGATTTGGCATTAACTTTTTGCAATTCTTCTGCCATAGTACTCTGTATCTCCTTGACCATGAAGTCCTCAGCTTTTCGTAAATCTTCTGGTGCAACTTTACAGCGATGACCACCTTTAAAAGACTTGTTTTTAATGCTATTTTGTAGTCTGGCTACAATCCATATAATGGTAGTTATTGAACTGAAACGATTAAAGTCAATAAACTGATGGTTGGCCTGTGTTGCTGCTGTGCTGCATACTTTTCGCTCTCCTGGTAGTGAGACATCTTGTTGCAAACCAAATTTTAAGCCCCATTCTTCTTCAGGTCTATAGAGAATGGATGGACCATTCCACCATTTAGATTCTTTTCCCAACTGGTTTGGTGTACGTCCTCTAGTTAACCAGTCTGCTATGTTATTGTCACCAGAAATCCATGCCCAATTAGACATATCACCATTAAACACAGCTTGAATTTCACCAATCCTGACACCTTCATAAACTTTGAATCTTGTTCTGGTCTTGTTGAGCATATTCAAACTGTTTCTGAGTCAACAAGATGAAGAATTCTTTTAAAGTTGAAACGCATCTCCTTTTGCAATACTACACTGGCTCTCTTGGAAAGGACTGCACCATTCAGTTCAATTTGTGGAGTTGACAATCTGTTCATTGGAGCAATTCTGCATTTAGCCATTATCAACCTTAACCAATGTTCACCATTTTGCAATTTTCACAGGATGTATGCTGCAAATCCAAATGCAGTATTACTACCGTCACTCAATATGATTAGAGAAGGATCTCCAACCGCATCTGATGGATGCAGACATCTTTGGAATGTAAGCTGTTCCAATTCAAACATGGTCTTGAAGAAATTTACCCATTTAGTTCGTAAATTTACTGGTAGTGGTTCATCCCATCCAAGTTTTAATCTCCAAGTTTCTCTTAAGTACATTTTAGCAAGAAACGTGAATGGACTGAGTAATCCCAATGGGTCATACATCACCATGACTTGCTCCAATACCATACGTCTGGTGAGAGTTACTGGAATATCCATTGGTAAATTGGTCTCCGAAAGATTGGGTCCTGTACGTTGTCCTTTCTTCTTCTTGGAGAAATTGAGTATAACTTGAAAAAGCATGACATCTTGAACTGGATTCCAACCAAGACCAAGTACACGAAGATTGTCTCCAGCTCCCTTTAACAACATTTTACTATCTGTGGGATTTGTAGATTCAGATGGATCTCCTGCTGTACGTGCATTTGACTCTCCACTAAATTGCCAACATTTGATCTTGAAACCACCTTTGTTGAGCATCTTCTCTGCCTCAGATGTGACTTTTTGAGCCTCAGATAAGTTGTGGAATGAATCAAAGAGATCATCTACGTAACTGGATTTCTTTAGTAATTCAGCAGCTCCTGCACTTTCATGATGAAACATGTCTGCTGTTTTGTAGATTGCCTCTGTGCTGATTGCTGGGGCGGGTGTGTCTCCCATGTTGACTCGCTCAATTACGTAAATATCAGGTTTTCTATCTGATTCAAGATCTCTCCACAGGAAACGATTACATTGACCTCGACCTCGACCTCCTGGACTGATAATCAGCTGGCCACCTGACGATCAGCCATATCCTGAATCTGTACCTTATACGTAGCAGTCCATTGAGGATCCTTACTTAGCGTACGCTCAGTATTTCTAAGGGTGCTGAATGCTGCTGCGTAGTTGTTTGGTAAAGTCTTTGGATCAACCTTCCAAGGATAACTGGTAATCAAACATTTCCTGTCTTTATCATAACAAAGATTATCTCTAATCATCTAAAGTTCCTGCTCTTCTTTGAAGGAGTATGTGTGCCCTACTGTTGGACATTTACCACAACGTGGAGTTGTACCAGTGCACAGTTCTTCGCCAAGAATAAATGTGTGAATGTCCTTGTCATTGCTCTTGTTTTGAAATATATTGACAGCATTCACTGAACCATTCTTGTTAGGCGTCTCATAAAATACATCAGAGGGTTGATGACTCGGTGACACGAACTTGTGATGTGAATATTGGTGAAATGTCGAATGGTTAAACGGCTCTTTGAGGATTTGACTGTCATGGACTGTTACATGGTGTGACCTGTGATAACATCCTTCCCTATTCGGCCGGGCTGACTGTGGTTTGTCAGGTTGACGACCTTGTACACATGACGGTGATCAAATCTCTGACTTTCTGTCTCTCACCTCCTATTACATTTGCTCTTTCATATCATTTATAATAACAATTTCCCCTCCCCACTTTTCAAATTTATATTATACTCTTCTGTATATACTGTATCGTATTTTGCTATTTTTTCCCAGCACCCATTATTTCTTGTAAAATGTATATTGTTATCATCTTATTAAAGTAGTTCTTTTTTTTATCTTATTTAAGACAATACTTTTGTATTTACATGTAAATATAATAAGGAGACGGATTAACATAAGCTTTGTTCTTTTTTCCTAATCCAATTTTAGGAATCCTCTTAAATAAATATTGTTTAAATCATGGACTGTTTTGGCTAAGTTGCAGTCCAATCTGGTATCTTCTTTTAGCCTAGGATGCGTTCCTTGTAAACAAACAACAAACTCTCCAGACATGATACTGAGGTGTTCTCCAGCTTTAGCAATTTCTGTCTTTGGGTGCAGTCCAAAATAGTCACAGCCCAGAAGAATATCGACTGTGTTAGACTGGCGTTGAAGCAGATTGACATCGTAGTCTGTGAACAAATCACTCAAAACGTGAGTATTGAGCTTACTGACTGAGCCGATTATATTTTCCATTCCAAAGGCAACTACTTTTACTTGTTTGCCACTCTGCGTCTGTAACCAGATCTCATACTGCCGAGTGTGTTTTCTGTACATTATCCATGGCAGTAACATCTAACGTAAAGGTATTTAATTTGCGGGCTTTTATACGATCAGCAGCTCTGTGTGTGATGTATGTTGGAACCTCCATCACAGAAGATAGTGACTGCCTTTCCAGTCCCTGCAACTGGAACCTGCTGTATTGGGTATAGTACCAAACTTAACGTGTCCGTAGCATTCGTATCTTTGAGAATGTTGACATGGTTAACAGCTGAAGTAGCAATAGGTTTATTTCCGTTCGGTTTTCTGCAAATCGATGAATGATGATTTGTTTCATCACAATTTGAACAGGGCTTCCTATTAGGACATTTTGCTCTAAGATGGTCTCCAAAGCAAATGAAACATGCATTGGTTTGCATTAACTTCTCCACTCTTGCTGGTTGTCCAAGTTTTTTGAATTCCATTCAATCAGCTGTGCCGTGTGCAATATCATTTCTTTGATGAACTGCACAGGGGTAGAAATTCTTCTGAGATTTCTTCATATTTTCAGTGCTTCTACCATAACCTCAATCGGCAATCCTCGGCAGTTTCCGTAAACCATAATCTGTCTCGGTAATGAATGGTGTTTTTCGTTGTGTCTTCATGCGCGAAACTCTTTACTTTGACGCTTTACTACTTGCTTGTAACGTCGCGACAAAAATATAGTTCATAGCTATAGAATCTGTGGAGGAATTTTCTGACACCTGCTCGTGCATTTAAGGCTACGTAGTGACTATCTGTTCACCATTTACGCATTTTATCATCATTTTAAATATATATCTGTTTGTTTTCGTGTTACTTGTTTACAAATACTTGTAGCCTCGAATGACCCGTCTCTGATGTTTGAACTACCAGAATCACGAGATTACGTGATAACATTGATGTAGTCCGGTCAAATGGCCGCCGTTCATTACCGTGATATGTTGCAGAGCGCCAGCGTAACTTTCACGGAGACCGTTTGCCATAACCTTGGTATGTGGTTCTAGTGCGGTCTCTGTTTAAATGAGATTGATCCCTTCTGTAGTCTTTTCTGGCTTTGTTTTGAGTCTCAGCTAGTCTGGATATTACTTCCCTCTCACGTTCGAGAAACTTCATGAATGGCACAAATGGTTTGACTTTATCAAACGTACTTAGATCATGGTATCTTCTTATTCAACATTAACTTCATAATTGTCTTGTTGCTCTGCTTCGATTTGTGAGGAGCTTAAATAGTTTGTAGTTTTTGCATATTTTGATTGATTGTACTGAGAATTGGTTCGAGTGCATCACTGTCATATTGCAAGGAATGTTTGTCCGTGTTCAGTCCTATCCCGGGGGAATGACATCGAGTTTAACCGTAATCCAATTTGCATCAATGAAAACTGCAGGAGAACATCAATCACAACTTTATTTGGATGTTAGTCGGTAAAAACTACAATAGAACAAAAGAAAATACACTCAATACAATCTTATAGTGAAAGTTACACAAAATAAGAATTTACGTTTGCAAAAACAGTGGTACTCATTGCGTTCCGTACTTTTTAAAACTTCGAAAAGGGGAAGGTAGAAATTGCAATTTAAATCAATATCAAACGGTCAAATATGGAGTTAAACGTATGTTATATCGCGAAAATGAGCAGGTCAATTAAATTATAAACTTACGGTGTGGTGGAGCTATCTGTCTACGGGGAAAGAAAGAATTTTGTAAACACGCCGATTCGTAAAGGTGCTTCCGCTAACATTATAAACAAAAGGGAGATAACTCTAGATTTTACTACGGAGGCCCATAAAGACAATCGTGACAGAACAGTCCGGTTGATTAGAACTTAAGTTATTTTCTATTCGCTGAAACACTCCAGTAATTCTATATGAATCCCTTTTCAGATTTGCTCGGATAGGTTCTGCAGAAACATGTTGAGCCGCTAACTTGGCTTCTAAAATTTCACTTTAGAGTTTTCATACGTTTTTGACACTGTCTCAGTATATTCACTCAAACTTTCACCATTAACAATTCTGTGTTCTAACATTTCTTCACTTGATACACGATCAGAATAATTGTTGTCAATGTCGATAAAGTCACTATAGGAATTCTCGAATTCTGATATTGAAATAGTAAGAACTTCCATATCCGGACTTCTTTGGCATGAAGTACTCAATCTCCTAGCACTTATAGTCACTGATTGTTTTGCCTTGCTTCGTGCCTTTTCAGAATTTCAATATCCATTGTTGCAGATTGTTGACAACAGTTGTCTTCAAATAGATGTTTCCTGCTATTTCTTTACAAAATTGGTTTCTTGACTGCAACACTGTACTGGTTACCCTTGTATCTTAGGTAAAAAGTTTTACTGTATTCGGATGAGATCCTGTGACCGATGCATTCCAGAATATTAAGGGTAGCTCCAACACAAGTTCTTAATTTCAATTCTTTATTTAAAAATCTTTAACTGTTATCAAAAACTTGGTAAAACCTTAAAATAAACAAAAAAAGGTTTTCTTAATACAGTGAAAACCCTGAAGACCGCACACCCTGAAGACCGGTTTCCCCTGAATATCGGCCAAATGTAAAAGTCCCGATTTAAACACTCTATGATTCATTGAATTTTGTACCTGAAAACCGGCCAACCCTGAAAACCGCACATCGGCCGCTATTTGCTATAAATTTGGTCAAGATCCACTATAAAAAAACCTCTATGCTATCGGCCAATCGGCCATTACCGTTCTCACGTGGTCATGATCGCTGGAGTTATTGGGACAACTATTATCGGTAAAATTAAAGGTGTCATAGATAATTGAGTAAGATCAATTAATTTTTGCCTTTTACAATCAATAGGTGTTAAATTCTATTGTAATTTGATGATTACATGCAAGCGCAGGGCTCGATATGTCTCCCGTCATACTTGTTTGAATACCATTCCGACATTCGCGAAGAATTGAGGGTGTATTCGATTCACCGTGCTTTATCCGTGTCGTGCTCCTTCATTGAAATCATATAAGATGTGTCTGGAACAACAAATCGAACGCATCCATCTCGCAGATTCACGCTTCGTTTATTTGTAAACAAATAACTTTTTTCTGATAATTTAATTATAATAACGACAGCGCATTGAAGTTTACTCGAATGATAAAATTATTTTAATTAAGGATAGTGAAATATAACTTAGGGAAATCAACAGTCGGCGATATAATTCGTAAGAAACAGATTCATATGAATCAATTGAGAACAACGCAAGTCTAACGATCTTGTAAACTTGACACATTGAATGAAAGTTTTTAAATGGTTTACGATTGCCGTGTAAAAGTTATTCCTCACTAATTCATAGACGTTAATGATGGTGTATTTGACATTTCATCCTGAAAAATGTTGACAGCTTTACAAGTTACGGTAAATCGGCCACTCCTGAAAACCGGCCAAATAAAATGGTCCCGTGCATGGCCGATTTTCAGGGTTTTCACTTGAAATACATACAAAATTATATCATGATACATGAACAAAACTACATTAAGGAAACAAAGGAATAAAAACGAATGCAATAATACAAAGGAATTCTATAAAACTAATGCCATAAAAACTAAGGTATAAGACTTATTCAGTAAAACAAATGAAAACTATAGGACAAATACACTGAGACAAGGGAAAACTATTAAGGCTAATGCAGTGAAACAAAGGGATGTGGTACTGTAAATTAGAACAAAGCAAATGTACCAATATTTTCCCATAAAGAGAATAAAACTTATGATTTGCATATGAAATCCAACAAATAAAATAGTAATACATTTTACAAAATTTCTAAAATATTAAAATTACTTTTCCTTATGAATGCGGTCTAAAACTAACTATTACTATTTACTAAAACAACCAAAAGCACATGGCTTGAGGACTGACCCTAACAGACTGACCATAGCATCACTCTTTGAAACTAGGTCAAATGTAAACCCTTTTGATTGGTTGAAAATAAATAGGGTTCCTGATATTAAATTACAAGTTATACAGCTACATGTATAGAACAAATAAAACAATGGACAATAGTATATAGAGTAACATATAGATGGACACAAAATATATAGGCCTACATTAGTTGTACCAAAACATTCTAAAGTTAGAAAAATAATTGATCTGGCGAAATAAAATAATAATAATGTAAAATGATTATTTGTTTACAATACAGTAAAATGTCATATATTAATCAAATACACCGGGAGGATGAGGTCGCCACGATCGGTATTTTTCGGTATTTTAACCGGTAGTAGGGCGTTTCACACCCAGATAATTCCCGTCCGGACAATTCCCGCCCGGCCAATTCCTATCAGGACATTTCGCACCAGGATGATTTGCATCAGGACAAATTCCACCCGAGACATTTCACACCCTGGCACTTTACACCCAGGACGATTCACAACCAGGAAAACTGCCTCCCGGAAATTTCACACCCGGGCAATTCGCACCCATGACAATTTCTATCCATAAGACTCGCATTACTGTCTCCTACACAAACAACAATCTACAAGGGGTCCAAGTACAAAATCATGCGTATATAGTTGACATGGTAGACTATGGTATCTATGGAAGTTCGGCATAATTTTGTACTTACGAATTTTACTGGAACTGGCCCCAGGGTAGTAGTGTCGCTAGGTGTCTAAGCTCCAATATTTCTTACACTAAATGTATGCAATGGGATTTTAACGGAAAAGTATTAAAATGGGCCATAATCTGCCTCAAAGTATGACCGGCTGCCGTTTGGGACTTTTTGGCGAGAATTTATCTACAATTATATTCATAACTTATTTCTTCTTCTATCAATTCATGCACTCCGTAATGGGAGCAGAAATGGGTGCGAATTGCCCGGGTGTGAAATTTCCAGGTGGCAGTTTTCCTGGATGTGAATCGTCCTGGGTGTAAAGTGCCCGGGTGTGAAATGTCTCGGGTGGAAGTTGTCCTGATGCAAATCATCCTGGTGCGAAATGTCCTGATAGGAATTGGTCGGGCGGCAATTGTCCGGGCGGGAATTATCTGGCTGTGAAATGTCAGCGCACGATTTTAACCATATATCAGAATTCAAATACAAGTAATTCAACAAACAAATTGAATTTGTAAAACATCTATATTCTTGACACATGTATATGGTATTATTATGACCACATCAATATCGATTTAAACACATTAATTTAGAACGCACTTACAATTAAGTAAGTGGTAGTATTGTGACCACAAAGTTATTGATCTAAACATTTAGAACACTATTCTAGTTCATCATCTGTATCTGACTTGTAATCAACAGGAACTATCAACGCTGAACGCTTCGCATAACAGTTGTATCCTTGACTCCATAGTATACTTCAGCTTTTTCTCCAACTTTATAGTTCTTGTAAGTAAGAGTTACTTGACGCACTTTACAATCTTCACCAGGAACACCTCTTTGATTAATCCAAGTCGATATTCTCCTCGAAGTGTGTTTTTATCAGCTACGATTACAACATCACCAGGTTGTAAGTTGCGATTAGATGTAGCCCACATTTGTCTTATAACCAGAGTTGGAGCGTACAATTCAATCCACTTCTTCCAAAAATAATCTGTGATATCTTGAACTAAACGATATCAGGATTGAACGGAACTATGAGGTTGCCAACCTCCTGGATCCTGGCAGTAGCTCTACCCAGTAATAAACTGTTTGGCGTAAATACCTTTATCTTTGCATCTTCACCTATTGTGGCACCAATAATTGGTCTTTCATTCAGTAAATTAGAGACTTCAGTGCAGACTGTAAGGAATTCTGGTACCGAAAGGCGTGGATTATGTACTGCAAAGTTTATGGCTCTTTTGGCACTCTTGACAAGAGATTCAACATCTCCTTGATGCCAAGAGCTGTCAGCTGGTCCAAAAATCCATTTCAAGCCCTTCTCGGCACTGTTTGTTGTCAATGTATCCTTTTCCATAGTTGTCCAAGCATCTTTCAGCTCATTTTCAGCTCCAATCAGTTGAGTACCTGGATCACTGTAAACAATTTCTGGCCATCCACGAATACTTGCAAATCTACTGAGTGCCATTAAAAATGAACTAGTATCATATCCATACACTACTTCAATATGTACAGCTCTCATTGTCAAATCTGTGAAAATAACACCATATGCTTTCCCACTGGTACGCTTCTGAACTTCACCAAGCACTGTATATGGTCCAAACAAATCCAGCATGACATGATTAAATGGAGTTGAGGGTTTCAGACGAGCTCTTGCTTGAGTAGAATTGGTTCTCTTATTTTGCAAAGCTGACAATTGTTCTTAATGCTTCTTGCAAGTTAATCACCATGACCAGGGACCCAAAAATGCTGCCGAAATTTTTCTAAAGTTGCAATTCTGCCTCGATGACCTGACTCATGAGCACGCCGCATAAACAATTTGGTACCATAATGATTATTAATCATTATTTGGCAATAACTTCTGAAGTCCAGAATCAACAGTCATTGCATTATACTTCTGCATGCGTTGCCCTACAACCCATATTCCATCAGGACCTTTGACTGGGCTGAGTCTTGAATAACGTCCTCCAATTCCTGATTTGGCATTAACTTTTTGCAATTCTTCTGCCATAGTACTCTGTATCTCCTTGACCATGAAGTCCTCAGCTTTTCGTAAATCTTCTGGTGCAACTTTACTGCGATGGCCACCTTTAAAAGACTTGTTTTTAATGCTATTTTGTAGTCTGGCTACAATCCATATAATGGTAGTTATTGAACTGAAACGATTAAAGTCAATAAACTGATGGTTGGCCTGTGTTGCTGCTGTGCTGCATACTTTTCGCTCTCCTGGTAGTGAGACATCTTGTTGCAAACCAAATTTTAAGCCCCATTCTTCTTCAGGTCTAAAAAGAATGGATGGACCATTCCACCATTTAGATTCTTTACCCAACTGGTTTTGAGTACGTCCTCTAGTTAACCAGTTATTGTCACCAGAAACCCATGCCCAATTAGACATATCACCATTAGAGACAGCTTGAATTTCACCAATCCTGACACAGTTCCATTTGTGGAGTTGACGATGTTCATTGGAGCAATTCTGCATTTAGCCATTATCAAACTTAACCAATGTTCACCATTTTGCAATTTCCACAGGATGTATGCTGCAAATCCATATGCAGTATTACTACCGTCACTCAATATGATTAGAGAAGGATCTCCAACCACATGTGATGGATGAAGACATCTTTGGAATGTAAGCTGTTCCAATTCAAACATGGTTTTCAAGAAATGTACCCATTTAGTTCGTAAACCCATTAACGTTTACTATAAAACATACATGGTCCACGTCAAAAACCGTTAAATTAGTACAAATTATACTTATTCTATGTTTTTAAGCCAAAAAGAAGGTCAAAGACCTTCGCTCTGACAAAGATTAACAATAACGCCCCCCCCCCCCCTTTCGAAAAACCTTGATCCGCCCTTGCTAGTTCCGCTTGCAGGCTGTAAGAACACCCCTCCCCCCCCCCCCCCCTTTTAAAGACCTGGCTACGGGCCTGCAAATAAAACAATGGACAATAGTATATAGAGTAACATATAGATGGACAAAAAGTATATAGGCCTACATTAGTTGTACCAAAACATTATAAAGTTAGAAAAATAATTGATCTGGCGAAATAAAATAATAATAATGTAAAATGATTATTTGTTTACAATACAGTAAAATGTAATATATTAATCCAATACAGGAATATATCTGGCAATGAATGGGGCGCTAATGTTGTGATGTTCATGATGTTCTATCGTGCGCTGACCAGGCCCATCTTGGACTACGGTTCACAGGTATTCATGGGTAGACCCATCCTCTTTAATAATGTGGACATCATACAGCACAAAGCATTCCGCATTGCCACCGGAGGGTCAGGGTTGGGGATTTATATCCCTTCGAGCAATACAAGAATTATTAAGCGACTACCCGCTCGGTGTACACATCTGAGATGCTTACAATCCTCTATGCGGTACAATATGCCGCGAGCCACTATAATCCAAATTATGTAGTATTAAGCGACTCGCCTAGCAGCCTGTTATCAATTGTCAACGATTCCTCCAGCTCTCAATCGGGACTGGTGGATGAAATCAGGCGAGCGTGCTCATTAATACATAGTAGGCAAATCAATCGAGTTGGCATGGATCCCGTCTCATGTTGGCATAAAGGGGAATGAAATTGCGGATGAACTCACAAAAAAAGGACTGACCTATCGGAAATTGAGCCGTTAGACTACAGTTTGTCAGAAGTACGGAATATGATCAATAAAAGCATCAAATCTTCATTGGAGGCAACTCTCGTGGATGCTGATACATTCCGCTTAAGGCTAAATGATAGCATTAGCAGTAAAGTGATCTTGCACCATCCGAATCGACAGATCTGTCGGTCGGTCGCTCGTCTGAGAATGATGGGTGAGGTACGAGATCACAGATACGAGCTAAAGCTATGTCCCTGTGGTGAAGCTGGCACCGCAGAACATCTGTTAATCTATTGTGAGCAATTAAGGGGAAAACGGCAATCACTTTAAATAAATATAAGCTGGAAAATAACGTGAAGAACATCTTGTCATATACGGCCGTAATACGGGAGAGGGTATGTGGTCAATTTTTGAATCGGTTTATTATTTCCTTAGAGAAATAAAAATTATCACCCAGTAAACACTTCAGAAGGGCGTCCTGCACTTCTGCATGTGTGGCGTCGAACGTCGACACAGTCCTCGGTAAAACGCCAAGAAGAATCAAAGAAGGACAGATGAAGCCATAAGAGCACATCGCTCTTCAACGAAATAAGAAGAAACACAGAAGAAGGACAGATGAAGCCATAAGAGCACGTCGCTCTTTACAAGAAGAAAGTAGATCACAGAAGAAGAAAGAAGAACGAAGACACAGAAGAAGAAAGAAGAAACAAGAACAGAAGAAGAAACAGAAGAAGCCATAGGAACACATTTCTCCTCACTCAACGTCTGCGATATGATCATTTCCACCGAAGCGGACACCATACCTACCGAAGAAGAAGGATCTGTACCAGAAAGCAAATTTCTACATTCACGGATAATTAGGATAACAACAGAAACCAGCAAGCCAAGGTAAGTTACTTTTTTTTTTTAAGTTGATTTTTATTTAGTGAAGAATGTATTATAAAGAAAAGTTATTTCAAAGAAATGAACACTTTTCTTTTTGCACTTAAATCTATTAAGAATTTAATGACTTACCAATAGTCTATAGTCATTAATATTTCTATAATACGAGCAATGAAATAATTCTAACTTGCATTATTACTAAATAACCCTAAATTGACATATTAGCTATCTAGTGATAAATCTATAATTATGTTGTCTGCCACCATAGCAAGATAAATTCCATTTCATTTATATTTGAAAAAGTAAGGACCGATTCGTAGATGTATACTGATAATATTCATATTTATACAAGGGAGATGTGATTTTTCACCGTTACGATCAGAACTGTCTTTCAAATATGGTTTTGGTATTCATCATAATGTGTTCTTATTTACTATGAACGATATATATATATATCGAGAGGTCCCAAAAAAAAACGTCCCCAACTTTCTTTAACGCAAAGTATCCCAGCTGCTGAAGAGCCGATCTCTTTCAAATTTCTCACAGATTTACTGTGAGAATATTGAAAGAGATCGGTTCACCAACAGCTGAGATATACTTACGGTCAAACTTGGGGACGTTTTTATTGGGACACCCGATATATAGTCTACATTCAAAATCTGTTTTAAAATAATATTCGGAATATGGCGCCACTGCCACTTATCGACATAATGCGGAACAATCAAGGACTGACAAACAAACAGGGTAGAGTTGATAAAAAAAATAAGCTTATTGCTGTTATTGGCATTATTGTTAAGAATAATTGATGATGAATTAGTTACAAATCTCTGCATATATACTCTTTTATAATTAAGATAGTTTTTGAAGAGTTTGATAAATCTATTTGGGCGACTAACTTCTGCATTGGTAGATAAAAAAAGTGAGAAAAGAGGTTCCTGTTGTGTTTGGGTATTCGTTATTGTTAATTTGACCTGACTTTTGACCTTTGTCCCGACCTTTAACCCCTGGTCTCATCCAATGGGGCTATGCACGTGCTGTATTGCGGTGTATATGCCCAACCTGTAATAATTTTCGTTCTTCTGTTTTGTTACCTTGAATAGAGTGGAGAAGATAAAAGATAAAGAAATACAAGACCTGATTCGGTAAGCGGACACAACAAATGGTAGTGCGGATGGTTGAATATTTTGTTTACCCTTTGTCGATTCCCAGGTCTTTTTTGAAACGGGAGGGGGTGTGATGATATATTGGTTGGTTTTGGTTTTCGTTTTCGAAGCACGAGGGTGTATTGGAATGGCGGGCGGCCATTGACCATCGAGATACGACCCATTATGCAATCGATATCCATCCTTGTCCTTGTGTAGTTGTAGAGTTTAACTTTTTTGGTTTTTGGTTTGTATGAGGGTTTTACTAGGTGTTTGAACTCTCATCGGAATATTTTTGTGTTTGATTAGCGATATTTTTGTAGTTGAAATCGGTGATTAATTTTGTCTGATTAGGATCAGTGAAAGTTAATTTTTTGTTTTATTTGTGAATGAGTGATCCTTTGTTAACCTGTTTAGACTTGATCATGAATTCAGTCGTAGATAAAGATTTGTTTGATTGCGATCAGGAATCTCAAATGCCTGTTAGGGATGCAGATGAGATGGGTGAATTAGTTTTTCCGCCCCCACCTGAGTATCAAAGCAATAGGAAGTACTCATACCATAATGATTTCTTGGGTGCTTCTACCCCTTCGTACCCATATAATTTTCCGAACGATGTTAGACAAGGTTTTGTAGAAAATGATGATGCTTTGAGAAATTTTACCAGGCAGAAAGATGGTCCGAGTTTTGGAGTTGAGAGACCAATCCCCAGGCCCAGTTATGATTTGTCAGGTCGTTCGCATCAGAGAACTTTGCCTAATACTAGACCTTATTATGTTCAAAGGTTAGATCTTAGAAATATTCCTTATAATTTATGTTTCTCTGGTTATGAAGTTTGGAGATACTTCTGGAAACAGTTTCAGATTTATTGTCGAAATCAGTCTTGGTTTGGAAATGAAAATCTTATGATTCAATGTTTAGATTATTGTCTCACAGGTAAAGCTAGTGATTATTTGCAGAGTTTGTTAGTTAGGTACCCCGGTATATCGTATAGTATGTTAGTTACTAAGTTAAGCAATAGATTTGATAAGTCAGATTCGTCCGAAGTTGCTTTGTTAGATTTCAATGCTGCTTGTCAAGGAGATTTTGAAGACTTGGATGAATGGGCCGATAGAGTTTTATATTTGTCATCTAATGCTTATGTTGGGTTACCTGAAGAGTTTGTTTCAAAACAGAATGTCCAAAAGTTAGTTACGGGATACATTGATCCAGTAGCGGCAAGACATGTAGCGAATACAAGACCAACTAACTTTGAGAAGGCAGTTGAGGCTTTAAGATGGTATGGTCAGGTGTCTCGTTCAATTCCCCTGGATAGAAATGGGTCGCCTGCTAAGTCTGTGCCCAGTCCCGATGATAGACATGTTAGTTTTGATTTGCATAGAGATAACAAAGTTCAGAAAGTTAGGACTAGCCCTAAAGTTGATTATGGTCCTAGATTGGAGAAAGTAGAGACCGATATTGCTGATCTAAGGTGTAAGTTAGATAGTCTGGATTGTAAAGTTGAGTCTCAGAATGTTGAAATAAAATCTGATTTGAAAAAGATTCTAGAAACTTTAAGTTCAAATAAAAAGTATGCTCGTGGTAGATCTCCGGTTAGAGATGGTGTATGTTTTCATTGTGGGGAAAAGGGTCATTACCGTCCAGATTGCCCTAAGCTTACAGTTAAGCAAGATGATTCGTTAAACTTGTAGGGGATAGTTTCTTAGACCGGAAGGTGTCCCAGGATAGTTTTAATGGTCAATGTGATTTGAATGTCGAAAAGGTACAGGATAATTCTGTTGCAAAGGATGTTGACGTGAATAATGAGGTGGTTAAGTTGGATCCGGTTAGTTTGGAGTCGGTTATAGGGGAAGAAGGAGCACCAGAGGGTTCGGTGGCTCGAGTGGTTTCTTCCAGAGCTTGTAAGGTGACTATAGAAGTTAACGAATGCCAGACTGATGCTCTCATTGATTCAGGGTCAGATGTAACATTATTGTCAAGGGTATTTTTCGATAAGTTGAATTTTAAAAGTGAACTTGAGAATCTTAAAGAGGTTACCTTATTCCTGGCTGGAAAGGGTGCTAAGATGTCTGGTTTACTTGTAGGCCCAATAGAGATTAAAATTGGACCTGTTGTGTATATAGGTGTAGTATATGTTGCAGATATCACAGAGGGTGCTATATTAGGGTTAGATATACTAAGAGCTAGGAGAGCTAAGTTAGATCTAAGTATTGAGTGTCTCATATTAGATGAATACGCAATTCCCTTTGTTGATAGAACTAAGTTTGTAGATTCGGTTGTGTCTAGGATTACAACTCTCGAAGAAATTGAGATTGGTCCAAGATCTGTTGTTCGTATTGAATGTTCAATAGATTTAAAAATAGATCAGTATTTTGTTGAACCTTTGATAGATAAAGAATTACTGATTGCAAGAACTTTGCATTCGGGTTATCAGAATCCTGTAGTTTGTTTAATTAATGTGTCGGATAAGGCGATTGTTCTGCAGGAAAATAAACTCATTGGGTTCGGTCACGAAGTGAGTGATGCCCAGTTTATCCAAGTAGGGCCTGTGGACAATAATAATGGCTCCGATTATGTTGATCCCTCTGTTAGTGATTCTGTTTATAGTCATAAAGATAGAAATAAGGAAGTTGATCCCTGTCTTGTTAATTCAGTTAATAAGGATGAACATTATACTTACGAAGTTCCGAAACATTTAGTTGACCTGTTTAATAGATCTAGTGAGTTTTTGACTGAAGATCAAAAGGTTGTTCTTGTTAAAGTTTTAGATGAGTTTCAAGTTGCTTTTGCAAAGGATGAGTATGATTTAGGTTCATTCGATGCTATTGAACATAAGATAGAGACTGGGGATGCAGTTCCCATTAAGCAGAGAATGAGAAGGACTCCCATGTGTTATAGTAAGGAGGAGGAAAGTGAAATTAAACGTATGCTTGAGAAGAAGGTGATTGAGCCCTCGCATTCTGAATGGGCCAGCAGTCCTGTCCTTGTTCGGAAGCCTGATGGTTCTCTAAGATGGTGTATTGACTATCGTGCACTGAATCAAGTTACCAAAAAAGATACGTATCCCCTTCCTATTATTGGTGATTGTTTAGATATCCTTGCAGGTAATGTGTTTTTCAGTAAATGTGACTGTTATAGTGCTTATTGGCAAATACAACTTCGAGAAGAAGATCGTGATAAAACGGCTTTTCTAACGAAGTATGGGTTATTTCAGTTTAAGAGGATGCCCTTTGGGTTATGCAATGCCCCTGCTACATTCTCGAGAGCTATTAATTTGGTTTTACATGGATTAACTTGGAATATAGCCCTAGCTTTTCTCGATGATGCAATGATATTAGGAAAATCGTTTGAAGAACATGTAGAAAATCTTAAGACTGTTCTTAATAGGTTTATAGAATATAAATTGAAACTTAAACCTAGTAAATGTGTATTTTTTAGGAAATCAGTAGAATTTCTGGGTCGTATTGTCAGTGGTGAGGGTATTGCCATTTCTCAGAAACACATTGAGCCCGTAAAGAATTGGCCAGTTCCAACATGTACCAAAGATGTAGAGAGGTTCCTAGGGTTTGTCAATTATCATAGAGATTTTATAAAAGATCTAGCTCAGAAAGCTGTTCCCTTGTATTGTCTTACGGGAAAGAATCCTTTCCATTGGGGGGAGGTAGAGCAGAATGCTTTTGATGATTTAAAAAATTCCCTTGTTAGCCCTCCAGTGTTAGGTTTACCTAATGAATCAGGTGATTTTATTTTGGATACTGATGCGTCAGGTGTTGCGGTAGGTGCAGTTTTGAGTCAAATTCAAGATGGTCAGGAACGAGTTATTTCGTATGCCAGTTCTGCCCTAACTCCTTGTCAAAGAAGGTATTGTGTGACTAGGTTAGAATTGTTGGCTATAGTAAGATTTACTAAGCAATTTAGGCATTACTTGTTGGGTCGTTCGTTTACCCTAAGAACTGACCATAGTAGTTTAACATGGTTGTTAAGATTTAAGCTCCCTACTGGACAATTAGCTAGATGGATGCAGGAATTAGAACAATTTCAGATGGTTATAGTTCATCGACCTGGACTTGAACATGTTAATAGTGATGCATTAAGTAGGCTACCGGTTCCAAGCCCTTGCCCAGAGTTTAAAATGATCCTGAAGCCCTCACAATTGCCTTGTTTAGGTTGTGAATATTGTTGTAAAGCTTTTCACGATTGGTTAGATTTCTCTGAGGATGTTGATGATGTTTTACCTTTGGCCTCTGCTCCGATTTCAGTTTTAGATGAATTCTATGATTTCTCAGAAGTTAAAAGTGAGTGGAAGGATAAATTAGAGAAGTTTTGTAAAGTTGACAAAGATTCTAACGATAGTAAATGTCAAGTAGGTGCAGTTACCCCAGAGGCAGATAACGTACCTTCCGGAATTTCATTAATAGATGATCCAGATAAATTTTTAGTTGAAAGTCAGAAAAATGATAGTGAACTTAGTTTTGTTTTAGATTGGTTAAAGGACCAAAAGAGCCCTTCGGAAGCAGATTTGTTTTTGAGTAGTCCCACAAGTAAGAATTATTGGTTGAATAAATCGCTGTATCAGTTGAATTCCCAAGAAGTTCTGTGTTATAAAGACCCTAAGACCAATACAGTGAAACGAGTTGTGCCTAGTAGTTGTGTGCCTGAATTGTTAAGATTGTGCCATGAAGTTCCTTCGGCAGCCCATCAAGGTATTAATAGAACTAAGGCTAAGGTTAAGGAAAAGTTTTATTGGTATACACTTAGGAAAGATGTTCAAAATTTTGTGAATACTTGTGATGTTTGCAATACTCAGAAAAAGGCTACTCGCTTGGGGAAATATCCTTTAGTAAATTACCAAGCTAGTGTTCCAATGGAAAGAGTACATCTAGATTTTTTAGGTCCTTTGCCGAAGTCATTAGTAGGAAATGAATATGTTCTTATGATGGTAGATCAGTTTTCGAAATGGGTCGAGTGCGTGCCCCTCCCATCGCAAACTGCTGAGGTTACAGCAAAAGCTGCAGTTGATACTTTTTTCACAAGGTTTGGTTACCCTTTGCATATCTTCACGGATCAAGGTCGGAATTTTCAGAGTGTATTGTTTAATTCTCTATGTGATTTACTTCATATACATCAGAGTCGTACTACTCCATATAGACCTTCGTCCAATGGGCAAGTGGAAAGGTATAATCGTACTTTGATGAATGCAGTACGTTGTTATGTTTCAAATAATCAGACGGATTGGGATGTGTACTTATCGCAAATTGCTTGTGCTTTGCGATCTTGTGTGAATCGCCAGACCGGTTACACAGCAAATATGCTTATGCTGGGCCGGGAAGTCAATTTGCCCTCTGATCTTATTTTTGGCACAAGTTCGAAGACTGATAAAGATCAAGATTTAGACGAGTATGTGGCCTCTCTTGAAATTTCTATCACCAAAGCCCATGCTTCAGCGCGTGAAAATCTGCAAACAGTTCAGAAAAAAATGAAGAGAGATTATGACGTTAAGATGAGAGTTAATACTTACAATCCCGGGGATTATGTTTATATTCTTGATACTAGTGTGGTTAAGGGAAAAGCTAAGAAATTAAGTCCTGTATGGAAGGGGCCAGCAGTTATCGCCCAAAGATTATCTCCCTTGTTATTTAAAGTCAAGACTGCCAAGTCAATTTCTGTTATTCATCATGATAGAATGAAACCTGTGTTTAGCAATGAACTTCCATTGTGGGCACAGGAATACAGAAAATACATTGTAGAGGGGGGGAGAGGTCATGGAGATTCTGGTAAATACTGTTTGTGTAGGAAACCATGGGGAAATGCATTTGGTATACAATGTGATACCTGTGATGAATGGTTCCATGGAGATTGTGTTGGTATTGTTCCGGAGGAAGTCCAGACCATAGATAAATATAAATGTCCATTATGTGCCCAGGCTACGGGGGCCAGAGTGTCATTAATCCGCTTGTTACTTCCAGGTATGGCTGATAATTGGAAAATAGTGGTTAATGATCGGAAGGTAAGGAGACAGAAATATAGAGAGGAGTTGGTGATTTCTGCTCCTGAGGATTGGGAGAGCCAACTTTTCCCCCTGGATGTTTTTGATCGGGTCGCTTCAGTGAGCCCTGTTGCCCCTGTCGTTGACAGCCCTATTATCCCCGACATTGACATTCCCGACACTGACATTCCTGACACTGACATTACTGACGTTGACATTCCTGTAAGTATCCCTGACATTGACAATGACGATGACGTTGACATTCCTGTAAGTATCCCTGACATTGACAATGACACTAACAATGACATTGACATTCCCAATTTTGACGTGACTATTTTCGACCGACAGGCAAAGCGTCCTGCGTCGGAAACTCTGTCTATACAATCACAGAAACGGGTCAAATTTGACATCCCTCATGCCCCGACTGTTACTACTACCCCGACTGTTACTGCTACCCCTACTGTTACTGTTAATAGAGAGATACCCGCTCTAATGTCGTTGAATCTAAGTGGGCAGGGGGAAACTGGGATACCTAGATCTCATCGGGGAAGTTCATCCCCATGTCCTTTCCCAGGCTGTGGCAAGTTAACCCGAAGACTAAAAGACCATGTGTATTCTAATCATTTACCGCCATTCTGTGCCACTCTAGAAAAACCAGAGGTATTAAGAGACAAAACTTTAACTCTCAAAATTGTACTTTTCTTACGTGCATTAGCAGCCAGGGTCCCAAAGGCTTCGGGTTCTCTGTATGGGTTAGTGGGGGCAGTTGATAGGAGTTGTCTCGTTTCATCTCGTTGTGAGATTACCCCTAAGGCCCAGGAGTCTATCATGGTCATTGCCCGATTTCTGGGGTTGAAAAGGCCCAGGGATATATCAATTTCCCCTCTCAATAGTGTGGCGGGTTTGGCACATTGGCGCTGCCTTCTTGGGGCCATGTGTCTCTTAAGTTCTGAAGATTACTTCAGGCTTAAGAATATGTCTTAAGTGTTTAGGAAAAGGGGCGCTTCTGCCCATTAGTTGAATATTACTTGTATATTATTGTACATATGGATTGGGGTCGAGAAGTGGTTTGGCCTTTGTACAGTTGGGATATCTCTATTGAGCTTAAGTAAAGCTGGATATATAATTTATTTATAGGACGGGTTCCTTTCGATTGGGGGGTGTGTTGTGTTTGGGTATTCGTTATTGTTAATTTGACCTGACTTTTGACCTTTGTCCCGACCTTTAACCCCTGGTCTCATCCAATGGGGCTATGCACGTGCTGTATTGCGGTGTATATGCCCAACCTGTAATAATTTTCGTTCTTCTGTTTTGTTACCTTGAATAGAGTGGAGAAGATAAAAGATAAAGAAATACAAGACCTGATTCGGTAAGCGGACACAACATTCCGTATGGTTCAGTTTAATCAATAGAATTACCATTACCATTAGAAATCTAGAATATTAACAAGAAATGTTCGAATATCAATGTGTAAAATGTGTATCAAAATGCTTAGCGTAGATAACTTCAGAAAATAAATCTCAATTTGCATAATATTACATGATATAAACTGTCTTTTTGTATATAAACTAATAATATAATTTGAAATATATGTTTCTTAACTTACTCGTGGCCTCTTCTACCAAATGTTAGTCATTTTGTAGAGAAAAATTCAACTTTATGAAATTGTTGACATGCTTGTCATTACTTCCGGAAAAAATAACTGAATAATCCGAAATGACGCTCTTGTTTCACTGCTTGTGAAATATAGTGCGAAAAGACTGATTTATCGTTCTGTAAGCAGAACATCCTCCCGCGACGAAAATGAGAATATGATAATTTACATAAACACAATCACATATTTAATCAAACACAAATTAAATGTCCTTCTTTAAGAGTCCTAATTGAATTTATATATCATCTCCGTAACCTTCTACAGGGTAAAGAAGCACAATTTTAGTGATAGGTCGTTCATACTCTCCATTGACAGTTTTTACTTTCACATTTTTATTGTTTTTATCATACTTTCTGCACAACCATTTTGATGAGCTGCAGTAGGTGTGAAAAATTCCCATTTAGTTTGACGTGAATGACAAAAGTCTTTGAGTTGATTCTTGTCCCATCCTTTTACTGCATTTTGTAATTCTGTATCAGCTCCTACAAGTTGTGATCCACGATCCGAAAATAACGTGTGAACTTGACCTCTTAGACTGAAAAATCGTCTCAGAACTTGTAAGAATTCCATTGTGGAATAGTCTTTTGAAATATCAATATGGACGGCTCTAACGTTAAGACATGTAAAAAGTACACCATAAGCCTTGTCTGTTGTTTTCCTTCCTACAGTGACTTTAAAATTAATGGTCCGAATAAATCAACTGCAGTATAGTACCGGGGTGGTGATTTTGGCTTAAGACGAACAGAGGGGAGATTTGCCATTATTTGCGTTTCCGTCTTAGCGTCCCATTCGCGACAAAATACACATTTGTATTTTACAGTTTTGCTAATTTTGTGACTGATATTATCCAATATTTACGTCTAATTTTCGCGGCACAAGCTGCTACACCAGAATGACCACAATTTTGATGAATGTGACGAACTATGAGTATTGACTATAAGTATTGATAACCACGAAGTTTTCGACGTTCTTCAATAGTGATGTCTCTGTAGCCATCTCATGATCATAGGTATATACGCTAATATGGATGTCTACTAATTTAGTACATATTTTATGCAATCTATCAACATACTGTGTCTTGCTATAAATCCATGTTGTATTATTACACTGCACTTACCAAATCTGTGTCCTAGATTTACACTCTCCTCAATTAAAGAGCTACGTTCGGTATTTGTTTCGGACAATCACCCGACGGTCGCAAAGATGTGAAATCTTTAGCTTAGCTAATTAGAAATAGTCTACAGAGCTTACCGTTGAAATTTGAGCCTTCAAATCCATGTGTATCCTTAATTATCCGTGTTTGAAAGTCCCAATGCTACACATTGAGCGTCCCGCCATCTTGATAACAAATAAGTTATTCCCGTGGTGCAACAGCGCGGGTCAGGTCATCCAGACTACTGCACAGGCCCACACAAGCATACCGTATTTTGAATTGTAGACTTGGTCAACAAGACACACAATTTTCACACAGGCTGGAGACCAGCCGCGTACAGCAATGAAAAAAAATAAATAAACGTGAATTTTTTAGTTTGAGATATATTTGAAGGTATTTTGCGATTTTCTTATAGCTTGAGTACTTCTGAAGACTATTTACATATAACAAAGGCCCAAATCAACCAATAAAAATGAAGACTGGTCCCCTTTAAGGCATTCTGGGATTGTACTTCCTTTAGTGAAGACTAACAGTAAAGTGTACTTTTAATTCAATAATAATAAATGTTATAAACATTATATTCTTATATATTTATAGGCCATTTCTGCAAGTTGACCTGCCAAGTTAAAATCTTAGCCTCAGCCAGTTCAGATCCTGTATTATAAATAATAATTGCTAACCAATCTCCTACATCATCGCCTAGACAAGCTCTGAATACTTATCAAATAGGAGAGAGAGGTTACATCTCCATGGATTTTTGGTATCGTATCGCAGTGACAGTGATAGCTTGTCTAAGTGATGAACTAATCGTCTAATATATGTTTCATGATACGGTGTATCGTTTACAGCAACTGCTACCAATGACTTTCTGACTTTCTCAGCTGAAATGAGTGATTTCTCCGATTCATCGGGATTACTTGTGTCTTCAGGCGAGTTATTTTCCGGTTGAAATAGAAAGTCTTCTCCGTGTGTCCATCGCCCTTGAAGTTGATTTATCGATAAACCTCTAGATACATCGTCGGCTATGTTAAGTTCGCTTGGTATAAATCGAAACTTGGCTAATTCGGCTTTAGTCTGTATTTCTCCAACACGTACAGATACACAAGGTTTAAAATGACGAGAGTCAGATTTTATCCATGCTAGAGCGATTCTCGAATCAGAAAATATTACCGTTTCTTTAATTTTAATGCAACTTTCTTTAATAATAGTGTAATTTAATCTAGACGCTACTACAACACTATTAAGTTCAAGTCTGGGGATTCTAATATTTCTCATAGGCGCAACTCTAGATTTCGCCATAACAAAGCGAATAGCATAATGTTCAGATTTTAATTGCCACCTGAAATAAGCAACGGCTCAGTAGGCCTGGGAACTAGCATCAGCAAATATAACAAGAGGGGAAACACAATGGCGTCCATGGGGGTTAAACATCGGTCGAAACAAACTGAATCAATTTCCTTTAATTCCTGGAACCATTTAAACCAAAATCCTTTGACGTCCAAAGGTAAATCTTGATCCCAGTCGTATTTAGCAGCCCATAACTCTTACATCCCAATTCTACCTCTGATAACGAAAGAGGCTGTGAATCCTATCATATCAAATATACCTGCACAAACACTAAATGTCATTCGTTTGCTTAAAATAATAGGCATTGTCCAATCTGATTCATATTTTCCCTGCAACATTTTCGGAACCTTAGAGCATATTTGTAAAACATCTAATTCTCGATTCCATGAAATTTCTAATACTTTTTCATTTTTGGCTCCGATTATTTTTAACTTTGAGTCTATTTGTATATCAGTCCCTAGATCCACATTTGATACCCATTGTTTTACCGAAAAGTGACCTTTAGATGGAATATTGTCTGTTTCAGTTATGCGTTGTTTAGCGAGAGTTTGATTCTCGTAACTGTTACAAAGATTCTGCACCCATGAAACTGTCTAATGAAACAGGTGAAAGTTTATATATTTCAGCACAGCACTGAATGAGTTCTTGAGCCATTGGGTTCATCGATTGACACTCCAAATATTATTGGGCCTATTATAGAATTTCTTACTGCTACGTCCTTGTCAACGATGATTTCTCCTCAGTGAAATTTGACATGATCATCTCCAATTAATAAATCTGGTGAACCTGAACCTCTATGTAATTTCGTCTAAGTTCACATATTGGATGTCACTACAAATGTCAGGGATACCTATAGCTTTCACTTTATGATATGGTCCACCATTTAAACCTTTTACATATACAACATAATTTTTAGTGAGATGTCTCTTCAACATTTCCTATTTTACCAAGTGTGACCATAATATCAGTTCCATGTAGTTGCAATTCTTTGGCAGTTGTATCTGTAATAAGTGATAGTGCTGCACCGTTATCTGTAAATATAAGACCATCTTCTTTGGTTAGCTCATGGGAATAATTTGATAGTTCAGCTGTGATGACAGGTAGAATGGAACCAGTGGATAAAGCAGCCGCTTGTATTCCAGTTTTCAGAATAGTTTGAAATTGAGCACCATGAAGAGTTTCATGATGGGAGTATTTACATTGTTCTCCATCAGTAACTTGATCACAAGGTTTGCGCCTTCTACAACGACCAAAGTGTTTGTTTAAACAGTAAATGCAGGCTTTACCATCTCTTACTCGACGAAGTCGATCATCCAGGGATAATTTAATATATTGTGGGCAATCTGGGGGTTTATGATCTCCTTTACATATCCAACAAGATATTTGACCATTAGAGGGAGATTGATATGTGGACTGTTACTGGGACTAGGTGTGGATGGTGTCTGTGTATTGTTGTTAGTGTCTTCGGAATCTAAAGCTGTTTCTACACCAATATGACCTCTTATTGAAATACCAGTACTACTTCTAATTTCAGAACCTGCAAGCCTTTGTACAATAATTTCATCATTTAAAAATTCTAGAAAGGTGTCTATGTTGGCAATTATACCATGTTTGACTTGAGTTCTAGCCCATTTAATTCTATCAGTATGACAAAGTTTGCTCTCTATGGTTGCCAGTGTGGTTGAGTTATCCAAGTCTGAGTAGTTACAGAGCTTATAGATCTGAAGCAAGTTTCCCCCATTCCATTTTTCATTTCATGGGGAAAAACTTGCTTCAGATCTATAAGCTCATCCCCACCCACACCCACACCCACACCCCTTCATATCCAACAATATTTTTGAGATAATTGATGCTTCCAATCTATAGACACAAAAACAGTCCACCCACACCCCTTCATATCCAACATATCCAACATAACCAACATCCCCCTATATTTTGGAATACATACATCTCCTTTATTTTAAAATAATTTATTTATTTTTTAGAAACTTGTTGTGGTCTGGTTTTATCAAGATTAAAAGATTTACTTCCCTTTAACCGCGTTCTATAATTACATTCAAGGAAGCCATAAAAGTTATTAATAGTAACTTACTAAAACCGGTTTTGGAATTCACATTGTAACAGTCAACAGGGCGAGGTCGAATGAAGTATAACATTGTATTCTCTCTCTAATTTGGACAAATTTGATAGTTTTGAACTCAGGTATGTAATATTTTATTTTGTATCTTTGTGTGTTCTTTCAAGGCAACAAATTTCAAGTATACCAAACCAAACTGATATTGTTTAGTGACTAATACGACATGTCTGATTTTCATTTTAGCAGACGATACTAACACACATAACTGTTGATCATGGATGATAAAAGAACCGATAAAACAATGGATCGAACTGATGATGACCAACTGATAAACCAATCACTAACTACAGAAAGTTCAACTGGCAGTTTAAATCTGAGATCCATGAATCTGTCAAGTATGTAATATAAATCTTTCTATAAACATGTTAAAAAATATAAAACATTTATCAAAGAGTATATTATATATGTATTATATTTTTTTTCAGGTCAACAAAGTGAAATAGCCGATGGATTAGAAGACATGGATTTTGATATACGTGATTTGGATATTTCTAAAGCGATAAGAAGCCATATCAGATACCATGAGGAATATTTACAATATTATACAACATTACAAGACAAACTTGAAAAACAGAGTGTCCAAAACACCAGAAAAAATTGATTTTAATAAAGAAACGCGGACTAGCAAACAAACTAAATCCTCCAACGAATATTTGGAATATCTAAAAACTCGACTTCGAGACAATGCAATTACAAACACACAAATAAAAGATTTTGACGACAAAATTAATGACAATGAAAATGTTCAAGAAATACTTATAAATTGTGACAAGTACATCAAAAATAAGAAACACTCCATCCAACATTACGTAACATTTGGATGTTGGCTACAAAAACTATTCAAATTGAATGGTGGGAACTTCGACAATTTTGTGGCAGACAAATTGTCAATTTCGGTGCGTTGGGCTAGAAAATTGAGATCTCTAGCAAATCTGTGTAAACGCTACACAAAATTTAGAAATTTATCCATGCCAATTTTCGAATTAGTTTCAAACATTACGAAAATCAATCGAAGTTTAGAAACCAATCCTCAGGAGCAAATATTTTGGAAATGATTTTTTATGCGTTTCTAGTTTAATATCATTTAAGTTTGGCATTCAACAGGATAATGAGTTTTTGTCGATTTAAAGGGTTTATTTAATTCATAGTTTGTCACGGCTTATAACGCGGATATCTTTGTTATGGTGTATTTATATAGTATAGTGTTATAGCGTGTAATGTCATCATGACCGGCCCTGTAGGACCGCTCTAAAAATAACTCAAGCTTCACGCAATCGATAGTTTGTCTTCAGTAGATTTATAGTGTGTAATGTCATCATGACCGGTCTTAAGTAGACATATACCGCGTGTTATTTGTGAGTTGCTAGGGACATTAACTAAAAATAAATGTGTGTAATGTCACGATAACCGGCCCTGTAAGACCGGTATTAACATTGTGAGTGATACAGTAAAAGTTGTTACCTCCCTTTAATACATTGTTGAACTTATTTATATGTATTATGTCCTTTTGAATTGTTATTTTGTTGTAATAAAGATGACTTTTTTAAAATATTATTTATTATAGCAGGAGGGTAAGGGGGGGGGGGGGGCGACGATTCTGTACGTTCCAGGTTCAGACTACTGTAATGACATAAGAAAATAAACACAAACGTATTCAAAACACAAACCCTACACCCTAACAAGGTTCTATGAGTTGTGAGGTCTTAAAACTTCCTCAACAGCAAGTCATACCTACATGTGCAACGCTACAGAAGACAATAGTGAATGTAAATATCACTGACGTGCTTACAGCAAAGCCGGCACACTACAAATTATAGTTTTAGATTGGTTAAAAAACCTAAAATTGCCCCTCTAAAAATGGCAAATAAAATTCTTGATCCGATTTTTAGATTATACGAACCAATAAGATATTCATTTAATCGTAAGAAAGAAGATTACGTAGTGATTGCTCCATCTGTGGGGTCTAAATCACAATTGAATGATGGTGGTAGGGTCACTTTCGAGATCAATAGTCTGTCAAATTGGTTATTACTTTCCGATGCCTATTTCAGATGCGATTTCAAAATCAAGGACGGAACCGCAAATGAAAATAGAGTCCCACAGACTAATACAACTTTAGAAAACAATTTCTTTCCTTCTTTATTTAGCGAAATGGTTTTGGAAGCGGGATCAAACCCCATAGAAACCATCAAACACCCTGGAGAATTTGACACAATGTTGAAAACAGTCCTTTACCCCAAAAACTACGATTCAGTCTCGGGTTGGATACCCGATGTTGGTGATGGAAATGTTTTAAAAGAACCAGTAAGAACTGTAGCTAACGATGCTGATGACGCCAGAATGAGGGTCATAGCCAGGAATAGCATCGAGAGGATCGGTAGAGCAGTAAACCATGGGTTTGACAAACGAGTAAATCAGTACAATAATGTTGTTGAGGATAATAGATGGGGTAATTACGTAAATTGGAAATTATATCCTTTATTCGGTCTTTTAGAACATCGAAAAGTTTCTATAGGTTTACCATTTAAAATTCATTTACAAAGAGAAATTAATGACGATAAGATATTCTTTGGAGAAGCTAATTCAAATGCAAAATTAGAAATAACAAATCTCCAACTTTTCATACCCGTAATAACACCATCAATTGAAGTAGAAACGAGAATATTCAACTCGTTAACTAAAGACATTGAAATAGCTTTTCTTCGTCGCAACACTGTAGGGAGCATGACTTTAACTGGAGAATCCACAACATGGCCAATCACTAACAGCATTAAACCAGCAAGATATTTAATAGTTGGTTTCAAGAACTTACCAGATTCTCAGACAAATAACAACAGTATCTTTAGAGTGGCAATGAACCAAACTCAAGATCCTATAATCCGTAAAGTTCAAGTAAGATTAAACAACGATAATTATCCTAACCAACCTTTAACTATTAATCCATCCACAAAGGATTATAATGAATTGTATAGAAATTATAAAAATATGTGTGAATTATTTGGAAATCCACCTCAGTTTGGATATGTAGATTTTGCAATTAATCACCCAATCTTCTGTTTTGATCTATCAGCTCACCAAGAAGATCTTTTCAAAACTGGAGTAAACATAAATATTCATATCGAAAAAACACAAGGAGATGTAACCGGTTATTGTTTATTATTGGAAGAAGCAAAACATATAATAAAAATATCCGACAGACGGATGATTCGAATAGAATAAATTAATCCCTTAAAAATGAAACCCGAAACTTTAGTAAAAAGAATAATAGACGCTATCGAAACAGAAAAGCCAACTACAATTACTTACAATGGTAAAAGAATCAGCATAACTAAAAAACTTATTGATAAATATAAACACTGTAAAGTACGAGATGATATAGATTTAGAAAGAATTGACAAGAACATAAAGGAAGGTGGATTTTTACCTTTCCTACCCTTGATCTTTGCAGGTTTGGCCGCCGCCGGTGCCACGGCCGGGGGAACAGCAGGAATAGTTCAAGCCGTCAATGCCAAGAAAGCAGCCGAAGCTGAAAAAAGTGAAAAACGTAGACATAATTTGGAAATGGAAAAGTTAGCAAAGGGTCGGGAGTAGCAGACATATTAGGTACAGTTAAAGAATTTGGAAAACGATTTAGTGAAGAAACTAAGAAAACTGTCAAACAAGGATTAACTAAATTAGTGGATAGTATTGACACAGGGGAAATCAAAGTCAAACATAAGGGTAATGGAATATTTTTTAAAAATATACACACTGGAGAAGGAATATATCTTTCAAAGTATAAAGGAGAAGGTGTAATTTTTGGTACATAAAAATGGGAAGGAAATTTAATCATTCAGAAATATTTCCTAATAATCCAATGCTCATGTGTATATGCGGTAGTTCAGGTTCTGGGAAAACTCATCTCACTTTTAACATGTTGACAGCACCCAACCTTTTAGATTTTGATTCTCTATATATCTACACAACAACACCAGAACAATCGTATTATCAATTTCTCAAAGCTTTAGAATATTTACCAAAGAAATATGTTCAAGAATTATTTCAATATTACGAGGACAACGATGAGATAGAAATAAAAGATATCTTAGATAACTTCATAAAAGAAAAGAATCCATCTTTCAATCCAACTGACATAAAAGTGTTTCTGACAAAAAATGTAAATGATCTGGACTTAATATTGTTTGACGACTGCGTAGCGCAAAAAAATCAATCTGTTCAACAAGAATTCTTCACGAAGGGAAGACATCACAACTGTCACTGCTTATACCAATCCCAATCTTTTTACGGGATGGATTCTATGTTTATTAGAAAAAATGCTAATTGTTTTTTATTATTTGAATTAAACGATAAAGATTTATCTCAAATCATACAGTCGATAAATCACGGAATGGACAGAGATTCATTTAAAAAGGTTTGTAAAGCTCAATGGAGAAATCCAGAGGAACATGGATATGTATTCGTTAATACAAGAAAACCTGCGGGTGAAAGAGTAATGATCAACATATGTTAATTTATTTTTTTAAAAATGGAATGGAATAATATTTTAAAAAGAAATAGAGAATATATCAAAGCTAAGAATAAAATAAAGACCCAAGTTGAAAATAACAGATTACAACAACTCGGATTAACGGAAAATCTACAAACTTTATTTAAACCAATATTAAAAAGTCAAGAGGATATCAAGAATAAATTAGAAGCTCCTAAACAACAAATTCAACAATCTCCTCCACAAATAGAATATCCCATTGAAGATAATGGAATCGTAATCAGGACATTAGATGATATAAAACGTTATTTTTCAAATCCAAATCCAACCCTAGCCAAAACAATAAAGCAAACAATTGATCAGGATGGATTGATTCTTAACGGTTTTAGGATACGTTTCAATCAACTCAACCCAACATTTAAGATTGACAGAATAGACGCTATATATGATTTAACACCCGGTATGATTAATCTTTTGAATGGGTATGATAAAGATTATAATTTCAAAGATTTAAATTCATACGTGGAAATTCTTACATCGACAAGGACAGGAGGACCAAAAACTTTAAGATTAAGAAGACTGGAAAAAGAATTAGATGATAACACCGATGCTAGTGATGATAACTACAGTGATGATATTATAGAAGAAATCGATGACTTTTTGGGACATACAGGAGATGGTGTAATTTTTCTACCAGACAACAACGAAGAATTGCTTAATAGATTGCAAATAATATTAGCGGCAATGAAGGAAGGACACCAATCACACAGACAATATAATGAATTAAATTGTATATTAAAAAGACTCCTAGAAAAAGGTATCATAGATAAAAATGATTATAAAAGTGTTATTAAAAATGAGTCAACTATTCGTCATCACCTCAAATAAATCAGACATTAAATTATCTCTAGATTATGAGTATGAACTCGATCGAAATCAAGAATATGAATTGGGATTAAAGTATTTCTCTGTTTACAATTCCATTAGAAATATCAACGAAAAAAACAATCAACTGAAAATATCGACGGATAACGGAGCTACATTCAAAACCATAAGTTTACTACCAGGAAGCTATGAATACATAGCCATTAACGAATACCTATCTGAATACGCAGGAAGTGTCAATGGTAAAAACAATATTGAATTCGAAGGTAATTTAAATCTGAACAAAATGAAATTGATATTAAGAAATAATAGTCAAGTTGATTTCAACGTAGAAAATTCATTGAATACGTTACTAGGATTTGATAAACGAGTATACACCCAATCTACTATAGCACCACATAAAGCTAATATCGAGAATGATGTCGATGTGATCAATATACATTGCAATTTAATAAACGGTGGATTTTTCAATAAATACAAACGTCAGATTATTTACAGTCTTCCAACATTCACTGTTCCGATTGGATATAGAATTATAGAAAAACCATTTCAAACAACATATTTACCACTTAATTCCTTTATGATCAAAGATATAAATCTGGAAATCAAAGATGGTAAAAATAAGTTTATAGACTTTGGAAACGAAGAAATTGTTATTCAACTTCATTTAAAAAGAATTAAGTAACTCTTCATTCTCTTCTTGAATAGTTAGATAATCGAAATCATCAAATTCATAGTTTTCATCCAAACTCAATTCATCTTTATTACAATAAGGATACATGATTCCTTCACTATTTGGAGCCTTTCTCTTTACAAGATTTAAATAACTTCTAAAAACTTTCTTTTGTTTATCATCATCCCTTGGAATAACTACTCCATTTGTGAAACTTTTTTCCCAATTTCTCTTAAATTCATTTGATATATCATATCCACTAGCCAACCGAATATAATCGTCTACAGTTATCTTATCATTAGAATAACCTTTAAATGTTTTCTTTTCTTTTAAAACACCATCTGAAGTTAGTATGATATTGTATTTGACTTTCGGCGCTAAATATAAACCGAATATAATTCCACCATCACCGTAATCATTCTTTCCTTTACAGTATTCATTTTCGGATACTAATCCAGCTTCATTTAATTTATTCCAATTGCTAGATGAAATGTATAAACTATCAGTATCGGTATAGTATATTTCCGGTTGATAAAACCCATCTATTACATGAATAAAATTGTTCATTATTTTCTTACTGTGCGATAATACGAATGATCCCAAATGACTGGGTGTAAGTCGTGTAGATTTACTATTTACATCGTCAATTTCTTTTTCTTCTTCTTCTTCTATATCAACAATGTATTGAGTCTCATTTATTTTTTCATAGTGTTTAACATGTGAATCAAAGTTAGCCTTTAAAGTTACGTCATTCCAAAGATGTTTTGATGAAGATATATCCTTCTGAATAGATTTCCCATACAGGGCATTACCTAATAATTTCATGCAATTACTACCAACGATATTGCCATCCCTTTTGAATTGATTTCTTAGATCTCTCAAAATTAAAATGTAGTCTCTATAGGGAGGAGTTCTAAAGTTTTCTTCGTATACTATGCCATCTAATATTCTAATAATTCGTCCACCAGCTTTTACTATTTCTTGAATATCGACCGATGTTAAAACGTCATAACAGAAACCATTTCTGAATCTGATTTTAGTGCCAGTTTCCTTTTTTCCTTCTTTGTTCGTAAAACTAATTTTATCTTTAGCTGGTATCGGTTGGAAGAACATGTTTTTGGGATACTCAAACCAAACTGTTAAAATAGCAGTTTTGGGTCTAAAGTTTTGTTCATTGAAGAGTCTTACAAATTCTTCTTCTTCTTCTGGTAAAAACGGTCTACCACTTTCTGCTTTGGGATATTCACTATCTAAATCTGACATAGCAGAAGCATACAAACCGTTAGCATCAAATGCCATCAGTCTAGAACATGTTATATTTTTAAGTTTTGAATTAACCTCTGTTTTATCTTTATCACTTTTACTATATTCTTTAAATAAATCAATTATGTTGTCGTCATTTGTTTGTGTATATTCCTTTAATACATCACAAATTTCATTGATTTTATCAGTTGTAAATATTTTTCGATTTGCAGAAACCCTTCCTCCTTTAATAGAGCGTCTTATAAAATGTCTTATAAAAGGGTTAGTGTGTGAGTAAACCTTTTCTATATTTTGTTTTTCAGTATGTTTTGGTACGAGTCTTGTACTTTCGTAATATGGTTCTTCAACCATTTCTTTATCGTAATGATACAAATAATACCACCCCTTTAAAGATAGAGATGGAGCCGTTAGATTATTAGAAACGCTCTGGAATACAACGTCTTTCATAACTTTGTTATATTTTATCAAGCATGCTCCAAGACATAGGGTGTCTCGCTTTGCATATGGTTCCCATTCGTGTCTTAAAATTTCCCAGTTATCTTTGGTATATTTTGCAATGTCTACATCAACGATCTTTCTCAAATTCATTGGTAGATTAGACGACTTTCCCCATGTTGCTAAACTAGATGCTTCGTGTTGATAGGAACATGTGAAATTAATATGCTGTAAATAATTGGATTTACTTTTTATATCTTTCTGTCGTTTCCATCTTTTCTGTAAATCTTCATCAGTGTATGGATTAGATAATGGTAAAGAAAGAATTCCTCTGGCTGTTATTAGTGGACATTGTGTTAGTTTCTTTACGTTTTTAATTATGATCCAGTTATCAAAACCACTACCGTTATGAGAAATCAATGTTAATCTTTTTTTATCATATTTACCTAAATATTTCAACATTTGATCTATACAATCTGTGCCTACAAATATTTCTACTATTTTCATTAGTTTGTTATAAAATGCTTCTGGAATATTATCAGTGGGAGGTATCATCTCTAACTTTTTTCTTAGCTTTTCTAAATTAATTAACGTACATGAATAAGGAATTGCTTTACGCGTTTCACTATCTGAATACGTTTCACAGTCCCAAGCGAATAAAGTATCATCACTCATATTTGAAAATACGTTTAGTTTCAAAGGTGATACTTCTTTTACAGCATTATCATCTCTACATGTTTTCCATACCTGTTCATAATTATCTTCTATTTCTTTAATCCCTAAATTTTTTTGATTTCTTCTTATAAGACAGAAATGTGAGTTATGTAAATATAAAACCCAATCTAATGCCTTGTCCTTGTTTACATCTGTGAGGGTGGGGCGTACATTTCTATTTTCGGGAGTGTAAATTTGAAATGAAGTATTACATTTCTCATTGAATTTATTAATTCTAGCAGCTGTCATTACTCCTTTTCTATTCGCTTTTGGAAATGTATTAATGAATGTTTGAAATTTATTTGTTAAATCTTTTTTCAAAACATGATTTACGCATTTGATAAAACAGTTACCATCTGTTGGTATATAACAATTTCTACCTTTATATTCATTTATCTTTTTAAGTAGTTCAGTTCCTCTACCAGCGTTTGATCTTCTTATTTCATTAAAATTGTCTCTACGTAAAATTATTTTCCCTGTAAAATACCAATCCAAGCAGTCAGATTTTGCATCCATATTAGACAAAATGGTCTTAAAAGTTTTGGCATTGAAACCAAGAAGTTTCATGAATTGTTTGTGATTTCCATTCTCGATTATCCTACCATCTATTTCAATTTGGCCATTAAATGTTGAAAATCTATTAGTAATAGCCCTGATAAGATCGGTAAATAGCACGTTTTCTATGAATGTTTCATCGTCTATAATTTCAATGTTATTCATATTTTTTATATGTTTTTTTTTAATTACTTAATTTTTGGAGTTCTTTTTATTATCTTTTATTGCTGATATTTGTATATTAAATTTATCCAAAATTTCATTAAATTCTTCCAACTCTTCAACGCTAATGATCTTATCTTCTCTTGATCTTTCGAAGAAAATATACAACTTATTAAGATATGCATTTAAAATTTCGGTTTTCTTTTTAAAATAAGATTTCTGTTTGGATGTAAAACCCATAGCAATCAATCCACAAGATGAGGTTTGAATAGCAGTAATTGCGGCTAATACAGTTGGAATAAGTATTGGCACCATCAATCCGCCAGTTACTGCCGTTGCAATTGTTGTTCCTACTGTTAAAACTACACTTAGTGCTTTGAAAGCAGAATCAATTCTACTCCATCTTTTCTTACATTTATTATATTGTTCTAGTTTTACTTTTAGTTCGTTTTGTTTGTCTATCAGGTATTTTTGTCTACTTTCTTGTTCCATTTTTAAACGTTAAATTAAGTGAACTTCCGATAATGCTCTACGTTTATCCTTAGGGATTTGTACAATAGTGACATGTACATGTACTAAGAATGCTTCTTGTTTTGACTCCTTGTTCTTCTTATCCCGATAAACAAGAAAATTTGTTTTTTTTTTCAATAGAGATTTCTATGAAAAAATATGATACATATATATTTTCTGTTAATGCTATTGGAAAATGTTTTAATTGTTGATTTTTATTAACATCAACAGAGAAGAAAAGATCATTATGAACAAAATATAGTTTCACATATTCAAAGTCTGTTGTTCGTAAAAAATCATAAATCTGTGTTTCTTCTTCTCGTGGTTCTGGATTTCTAACTATGCTTACTGATGGTGGAGTTTCCGTTTCCAATATCATGTCATCAAATAAATCAAATGCGCAATATCTCACCACATCATCTTCCGGTTCGATTGAGATTCTAAGCTTATCTACATAGAACTGATTTGACGAAATATTAAAAGGTAAAAATACCTCCCGAAGTTTAAATTCTTTAGTATCTACGATGTTATCATTTTTGATAAAGTGAAAAAATAAAAGAGATTTACAATTAGTGAATCGATCACGAATTGAAAAATCGACTTTTACCTTTATAGGAAAAACAATTTCAATTATAGTTCTCCCCCATACGCTACTCTGACTCAGACTATCAAAAATCCTTGTAGGAATATCAATATCATTATTACCAACCCTTGTAGGAAGATCAATATCAAATCTCATAATTATTTTAAACCCATATTTATAATTAGAATAGATTCTTTCACGGTCATCCACCTTTATATGTTCTTTGTCCTCTTTAAAAGATGGAAGAAAGAAATAATAGGGTTTAATATATTCTAGTTCATTGAGATTATTTTGTAATGTGGTTATATTTGTTTCCTGTTTTAAAACTTCATTATTAATAGTAGTTATCCGTTGTTGAATCTCACTATAATCAATATTTTGTATTTGTTGTTGAATATAAGTTTTAATTTCACTATCATCAATATTTTGTATTTGTTGTTGAATATAAGTTTTAATTTCACTATCATCAATATTTTGTATTTGTTGTTGAATATAAGTTTTAATTTCACTATCATCAATAGTTTTTAGTTCGTTTTGTAATTCAGTTTTAAATTTAGTTTCCAGAGCAGTTAATTCTTGTTGTAATTTATCTTTACTTATGCCTGGATTAATGTTGGATATTAGTTGTTCAAAATCTACTTTTTGTTTTGATAGTTTATCATCTAAATTAGATATTGATGACCTTAAATTTTGTAATTGATTTTTATCTACTACATTTATTAATTTTTGTTGAATAGATTCTATTTGTTTTTGTATTTCGCTATCATCACTAAGTTTACTTTCTAATGCGGTTAATTTGTCTTCACTTATGCCTGGATTAATATTGGATATTAGTTGTTTAAGATCTACTTTTTGCTTTGTAATCTTGTCATCTAATTTAGATATTAATGACTTTAAATTTTGTAATTGATTTTTATCTACTGTATTGACTAATTGTTGTTGAATAAAACTTTTTAAACTTGTTACTTCTTGTTGTAATTTACTATCATCAATATAATCTAATTCTTTCAATTTAGATTCATTTATAAAATCTTTATTATTCAATTGTCGTCTGAAGAATCTTTTCACATCAGATATTCTATCTTTTAAATGGTCTTTATCTACTTCAATTAAATTTATTTGATCCATTAAATATTTCTTATGAACGGCATCATTATCGTTTTCCGGAGATTTTAAATTAGTTATACCAAAATTGTTCATATCAATATCACCCTGAAGAATGTCTCCGATTTGATCCACAAAATATGGTTTGATTTTATTGATTGAAAATGTAGTGTTTGGTTTTTTAGTATCTAAAGGTAAAGCACCTAAACCAAATTTATTTGCCATTTTTATTGAGTTAAATTTATTACAATTTCTTCGAACTGTTTTCCTAAACTCAACTGATATAAAACCCAAAGTGAAAGTTGTCCACAAAACTTTTGACCCGGCTTTTGTATTTGAAATGTAGAAGATTTAATTGGTTGATTAGTTATATTCATTATCTCTTCAGTGGGATCTAATCCAAAAGAGTCGAAAAAATAAAAGTTAAAGTCTTTGTACAAAGCAGAATGATGAACACCTTTTTGATCGGAAGTGTGTATATTTGTTATAGCGTAGAATTTACCTTTCTTACTTTTGAGATTATTTATTTCATCTCTCATACAATAATAAAACGGTGATATGTTTAACTCATTCGCCCATCTCATAAGTTGGAAGTTTGTGGTTGTATCGGTTCCATATTTATCGAGAAATTCATTCATTTTTAAAAGTCAGTTTTTTGAAGTTCATTTTGATAAAACCTACCTATAATTTGTTCTTTGTCTTGATCGATTAATTCATATGTTGGAGGGGATGTGCTATTTACTTTATCTACGATAAATATTTCGTTTGTCCAATAACCAACATACCCTTTTTCGAATTTACTTTTATATTTATAAATACGAACTCGATCTCCGACTTTAAATTTGGGTTTAATATTTAGATTCTTTATTTCATTTTCGTAGTTATGTTGCGCGTTAATTGATCTTATAATATTTGGATTTTTTGAGGCTTGTGCTGGTGACACTCCTATAGATGAATGTATTTTGTTATTGTATTCGTCTACGACCTCTGGTAATATTTTTAGCCATTTTTGAGATTTTAATTCCGTGAACTTTTTGAATAGTTTATTTTTTAGAGTTCTATTAAATCTTTCTATTACTACAGCTTTACCTTCGTTGTGAGTACTGTAAATTTCAAACCCCACAGATTTCATATTTTTGTTATAAAATTCGCTCCCTTTATCTACCCATAACTTTTGGGGCCGTCTGTCAGATTGTTTCATTATGGTTTCAAATGCGTGTTTGACTGATATTCCAGTTTTGTTTTTGAGAGGAATAACCCAAGCATAACGTGTATATAAATCAATAACTGTTAAACAATATTTATATCCCCTTTCAACTGGCATATTAATTAAATCTGCTGACCATATTTCATCTTTATCAAATACTTTAACTTTTAAATAATGTTTGTTTTTTCTAAATTCTTTATGAATTTCATCTGCCAATCCCATACCCAATTTCATCTTTGCTTTTAACAGTTTTATGATTATCGCTCTTTGCATTTTCTCTTTGAATGTTGGATTTGGAATATTTTCGAGTTCGATTATCATTTGTTTGTCTGCCTCGTGTCTGAAATTAATATCTTTATTTCTGTATAAAATATCATGTTTAAGCGCAGCAGCGTCAACTCTATTGACAGGTTCTTCACCTGGTTTTGGTTTATCGTTTTCGTCTAATCGCAGATCTAATCTAGTACCTGGACCGGTGTAATTATGACCTGGAAGATGTTTCTCGCCAGAGTATTTGGCCCATGGAAATCCAGGAAGATATCCTAATGATTTTTGAATATCGGAACCAAAATAGGTTTTTGGAGCGTGAGCGACTATCATTTTTATCCTATAACTTTAAACCCTTTTCCCTCTTTTACCTGCTGTTCTATTCTCTTGTTTCGTAGTTCTCTTATTTGCTGTAATTCTTTCAGTTCGTCGGATTTTTTCACGGCGTCGTTTATTCTAATTCCTGCTTTTGCCACGGACCCAACTGCTTGAGCTCCGGAGGAAATTAGGGATTTGTTGTTTGAAACAAAGCTAGCTACTTTTGGAATTATTTTTGAACCTAGAGAAAATATAGATGAAAAGATACCGTCGCCTGAATAATCTTCGAATCTGTGTTGGTCGTGTTTTAAAATTAAACTCATCCTATTTTTAAATAAGGGTTTTTATGTATATTTATAAATATTCCAAAATATAGGGGGATGTTGGTTATGTTGGATATGTTGGATATGAAGGGGTGTGGGTGGACTGTTTTTGTGTCTATAGATTGGAAGCATCAATTATCTCAAAAATATTGTTGGATATGAAGGGGTGTGGGTGTGGGTGTGGGTGGGGATGAGCTTATAGATCTGAAGCAAGTTTTTCCCCATGAAATGAAAAATGGAATGGGGGAAACTTGCTTCAGATCTATAAGCTCTGTAACTACTAGTCTGAAGCTCTACCTAATTCTTTAAGGATGCTTTTGGATTTTATTATTTCATGGTAAAAGTGTGCAAGTTTAGGCAAGTTTTTTTCTGGTACTGGTTTAATTTTACTTATATTCTTCAGTACAGTATCTGAAACTACTCTTGTGTCACCATACACCATATACATCATCTAATGTTGCCCATGCTTCAGATATTCAGTCTACACCTCTTATCCAATTTTGACCATCTTTGGGAATACTTCTCTTAAGTATATATAACTGTTCATCCAAATCATAATCTGAGCTGTAAACAAACTTAAAAAAAATCATTTTTGAAATCAAAATAGTCAATAATTTCTCCACTTAATTTAGGTTTTTCAGTTTTCTCAACTTTGACTTTTAATTTTCTATTTGTAGGACCTTGAGGGGTTTGATTGAGGCTAATTATGTAATCTTGAACAACCGTTTTTGTTTGGTCCAGGGCATCAGAATATTCATTAAAGCTATCATGCTCTAACTTAGCTAAAAATAATTATCTAAAAAAAATAATTAAGACTGTCCGCCCGCCATATTTACTTTAATCAGTCGCCATATTTGTTAAAGAAATATGGCCGCCACAACCCAGTATAAAACCCAGGTAAGACACGCCCATCAATCAGTTGGTTGTCAGATCTCGGCAGGTCAAGATCAAATCTCACAGTGAAACCAACCAACCTTGACTTTGACGTAAACAAACAATAATGAATATTGAGGTTAGATCAAATTTCACGATCGTAATGAAATCGGGATTATTTTCAAATACATTATTATACAAGATCATGCATGTATATTTATAAACCATATCCGTGCTCGTGAAATATTGTCTATTGCTGTTCATAACAAATTGTGACTATACTAGATTTTTATTTACAAAACAAAATATATAATCACACATTATGTACTCGTGTTTATTTGGAATATGATAAATAAATAATTATTCTATTGAGTAACATTCAGATTTTTCAGATCAAACTTTTCTTACAGATTATTTCATTGTTGCAGATAAAATGCTGCCCATGTGTAAACAAAGGAATGTGTATTTGAATCGACTTTTACTCCACATTCTTTACAAAATGAGTTTTTTTATTAGGTCGTAAAGTTTTCCCTCTGATACTATAAACCGTCTCTGTTTTAGTATATCCCTGTCTTGGTGAAATTTGACATCATCAATATTTTCTGAATGTTCTGGTCGATCGTATGGGTGTGTAGATTTGACACCGTACTGCTCGGAAAAAATACTGTCCATAATCTTATCTACTTCTAGTTCCTAGAAAAAAAAACGAAAATTTAGTTGTTATTTTAAAATTTCCCTAATAATAACTTTGTGACAAATAAGAGTTACTTCCCTTATTCACCAAGCAGACTAAACAGAGATATATCAATGTAACTAACTAGTTTACATTATAATTGTATGCTATTATCATAATTTTATTTCTAAAATATTGGAAATATTTATCCTATGCATCAATATCAATCAGAAACTGTACTACATATGACAAATGAAAACATTGAAATGACTCTTTTCATAAGCCTCAAAGATTATCATTTGTATATACATAAAGAAATACTCGTGGTACAAAACACAGGTAAGTCTGTTTTCTTATCAGAAGTACACGTCTGCAGCTGCATTGTGCATAAAATATGATACATTAGTAAGTATTATGCAAATTGAGAAACGTGTTTTGTATTTTCTTACCTGAGTCTCCATTTTTATTGTTTTGAAAGGCGAGGTTGACTAGTTTCAAGCTAAGTTGGTTTCACTGTGAGTGTCGTTCATCGATGTTGATAGTTTGAAGTTCGCATATCAACTGAACGATGGGCGTGGCTTACCTGGGTTTTATAGTGGGTTAGTGACGGCCATATTTCTTCAGCAAATATGGCGGCTGCTAGTTGTAAATATGGCGGACCAATGGACTTATTTTTTTTTAAATAATTATTTTTAGCTAAGTTAGAGCATGATAGCTTTAAGCCATTCGTCCTCGTTTTCAAGATCATCATCGTCTAAATGATTCAAATAGGTTCTATGAGCACTTTCTATATCTGCGTAAACACTCTCATAAGCATCAAAAGCATGAGAAAAAATAGTGATTTATCAGCCCGAGTGAAAGTACCCTTTAAAATGCTTCTTGATTTCTTTGCCTGAGCTGCCATGGCTCGTCTCTGCAATCGTCACGTTACTAATGCTGTATATTATAATATAGAAACTGGCACCAGTAGTGTATTTACAGGATATATATTCAAACCAGGTGAGCTTTCAGGTAGCGTTGATAAACTGCTTATGTTAGTTGTTCAATTCAGTTGGAAGCTTGTTGGTGGATCATATTCTAAACCTCATTCAGCTTGGTTACACTTGAAGTGAAGCTGGTAATCGCTGTTGAATTCTCGAGGTAGAATTTCGAATTGTGGGCGACTAACTTCTGCATTGGTAGTAGGGCTGCAACGATTCATTCCTCCTTATCGATGCATCGTGTAAGAAAAAAATAATCGTGATGCATCGGCCCGATTTTAATTCATTTAATTTACCTCTTTTATTGAGAGAACAGGAAATCCTCACGCATTTTATAAATTATGTCATAACGAAATGTTAGAAAATTGCTTTTTATTTATCAATTTGTTTATTATCATCTTAAATCTTTGTTTTAATTGATGACGATCTTAAAGTTGATACGAATGTAGGCCTATGTATGCTGGTTTTAACTCCAAAGTAATATAGTCATGAAATAATTCCACGAAGCTATTCAAAATAGCGTTCTTCGAAACAAGAATGTTCAACTCATTACGAAACCAAAATGCATTATTATTATTATATAATAATTATGTATATCTATTCGCAATCACGCGTTTTTCAACCAGTTCCAAACAACTTTTCTATAATACACTCAAAAACATGCTTAATATAAAAGAATATCACTGAATGCCTTATTCAGTTATTGACTATTTGAACACTGAAATAATCGATTAGTTACTGGTAGTAGCCTTTTTTAACGTCATATATTAAAGTCATATTAAAATTATGTAAAAAATGTGTTAAAATGCTAGGAACTAAAGGTTTTCTTTTCTTTCGGGTTTTAAACCCAAGAATCGCGATTTGTAATCGCAATAAATCGAATCGTTGAATGTGTATCGTTTAGCATATCGAATCGCCACTTCAGGAATCGTTGCAGCCCTAATTGGTAGATAAAAAAAAGTGAGAAAAGAGGTTCCGTATGGTTCAGTTTAATCAATAGAATTACTATTACCATTAGAAATCTAGAATAATAACAAGAAATGTTCTAATATCAATGTGTAAAATGTGTATCAAAATGCTTAGCGTAGGCCACAGGGGCACGTATCGACAGCCTCCCTCAGCCCTTGTGTGTTATTAATATGAACAACTACAAGGGATGACACTTCCGGAAAAAAAAACGTTGTTCCAACTTTGAAAACATACATTTTCTATAATTAACGGTCTAATTTACATAAAAAATTATTGCGGTTCGCTTACCCGATAATTGATCTTGACGACTGTAATATTTATTTTATCCTCAACACACTTGAACTCATTTAATATTCCCGAAAATGTCAGAGAGATCTCCAATGAACAGTAATGTGTCTGCATGGCGGACAGTTACGTCATACTTAGATCGCGGTAAAAGCCTTCTTATGCTCTGAGTGGCTGTTATATATTTGTCAACAGACGACACAATAAAGTAATAATAATGATCATTAATAATCTAAAAATATGAGATCTGCATCTGTAAAGCAAACAAAATATATGTTAATTTAAGTAAAATGGTCTATGAACTAATGGATTTTAGTCTACCGTGGACTAAAATATCACTCAAATTCATATTACGTTTAATAAATGCAAGAACTAAATTTTTTTGAAATGTAGGCCTATCACTTATCAGGGCAAATTCGTTGGAATTCTTTGTACAGTTCCTTGATGATAGGTATGGCTCTGATAACGAAATAATTTCAGCTGCCAAAGAAGGACATAATTGGATGATTTTAGGCCAGACCGGGACGGGCAAGACTGCTATTGTTAAAAAAAATTGATTTATTACTTAGAGAACTGGGAAAGACCGATAAATTAACGGCATCGACAGGAATTGCAAGTTCCATACTTGGTGGGACGACAGTCCATAGATTTGCAGGCATCTCTGACGGTCGCTACTCGGATGAGGCCTTGGTCGATAGAATTCTGAATAATGATGATTGTATTTCTACTAAAACATCACTGTTAACTACAGACACTTTGATAATTGACGAGTTATCTATGCTGTCGCTAAAATTATTCCTGCAGATCGAGCATGTGTGCAGATATGTCAGGAACAAGAACCAGCCATTCGGAGGCTTACAGGTAAATCAATGTACTAAATGTCCGAAATATCTTAGAATTATATATTTTTTTCCAAATATGCCCGACATTAAATCCTTGAAAATATCAAATGATTTTAGTATAGCCCCATTATCTATGTGGATTGTATCAACCATCTCAGCAATATTTGATGGGTAATTTGCAATTGAAACAGTTAACCTCCACATTCTTCAGAATTAGGTCTGAATTAGGTAATTTGAAAACCTTTTAAATAATGTCGAGCGGCACAGGGCAACACCGCAGTTGAAGGTTTTCCCGGGGACAATAATGTCAACCGATACAAGACAAAAAGCCACTTCACATAAAAAAAATCTATGTTTGCCTTTGTTTTCTGGCATCTGTTCAACTTATTTCATGATGAAATAATCAAGATTTATATGTCAAAGGTAAAAAATTTTCAACAACAAATTGTTGTGTGCATTTGTCTTCATTCAAAACTTGTGTTTCAGGTGATCTAGTTCATGCAGTCCACGAAGTCAGTACAGGTATTCTTAGTGTTGAGACCAAACTCTTGCTACAACGACTTAGCCGACCACTTCCACCAGGTGAAAGACCCATAAAGCTGTTTGCCCTTAATTACGATGTTGACAAATGCAACTCAGACCACCTTTTGGACATGGCAGGTATGAATGCATGTAATTGTATAAGTGACAGCATAATGCAATATTTACACAAAGGCTGATTGTGTTTCAGTAACATCCTATAGGCCTAATAAACTAAGTATTGAGTAATTCCATAATATTTGTCTTGTGTAAGTAATTTTTAATCTTGAAATATCCCATTTTCATTATACTACATGCGGAGTGAAGTTTTTGGTTTCTTGGTCAGTGGTTCTTTGACATAAAAATTAAATGGCAATTCTGTACAGATGCCTGTGTCCGATTTCCGTCCTCCTGACTTCAGGGTCTGGCCTATTATTACTGAATTGGCTGTAGAACAGTATGCAGAGTAGGTTGGATGGGTTGTGTTACCATTGTGTAGTCCTCTTGTCTGACAAAAGTAATTTTCAATGAGATCTGAGTTAAACCGTGCTGGTATTATCATGGTATTATGTGGAAACTGCGATAGATGATTTCTGCAGATTTCAAGAAATGTTACCAGTAGCTGTAGAGATTCCATATCGTCACAACATTCCCATGACAATATCATTTTCCCCATTTCAGCAACTGGAATGTTCTTGTCGTCTAAAACTGTTTGTCGCCAGAGGAGAAACCATACCAGAATTTGTTCAACAGACAACAGTCTTTCATCTTCTGCCGACATTATGGGTCGACGGTCACGGAATACTTTGCTCAATTTGCTGTTTGTTCAATTGTACTATTGAATTGTAATTGTACTATTCAGGTGTGAACCATCTACGAGACTTGCCTGGTAACATTTCATGAGATTTAAGGTGTTTTCATCCATCATTTCTTCTGCGAGATGGTTACGCATCTTCTCTGCTTTATTTGGAAGGAGGTGGGTGTCTGTCAGCTTGGCATTAATGGGTCTTCTATTTAGTTCTCGTTCCCACTTAATGGCAGCTCTCCAATGTGCCCATAAAATATAACGTCCATTATAAAATAATTTCCGGGTGTGAACTCCTTTAACATTTCCACTTTTCATGATCCCATTTCTAACTTTTTTGATGAGAGAAATCTTGGCAATGGGCGATGACTTTATCTGGGTTTACCATGTTGACACTTAGGCCCATATTCCTGAAGGCTGATTAAGGATAGTCAGTGATTTAGTCCTAGTTTAAGTTTGAGGGGATATTCCTTAACACTGTTTAAATTTTTTAATCAATGACTTAACCAAATCTATGATTATTTTGATCTGTGTTTAATTTCATGGTCTAAAGTCTGGTATTCTTCAAGGCTGACTAAGAGCAAATCAATGACTAAAGTATGTCAAAATTTAGTCACTCCAGGGGGCTAGTCTAAAGTGGTTTTAAGCTATTTTTTCACACATTTCCATTGCAAATTTTTAAATAAAATGACAGGTCAAGCGGCAAAATGCTCAAAGTCTACAAAAACAATGTAGGAATCCAATTTTCAAGATATTTTGATGAAACCTAACTTTTTAGTTATTGCCCTTGACATTTTATTCTTTTTTAACAAAATACAATTTGTATTTACGTTATTGAAAATATAATCATTTCAAACAACTGCCAGTGGGTATATTTTACCTTGTCTGGCAAGCCCTGGGAATAAATTCATGTGAATAAATGCTTGTGATACTTCAACTGTCTTCACTTCAAGTTAGCAAAATGTCCACTGGCAGAACTTTCAACAGAATGGCAATAATTACTAGTATGTAATATTTATTCTTTATTATGACACTTCTTTCAAAACATGTTGATAATTATTATGCCTTGTTAAGAAATGGGGATATGTCTAAAATTAATTTAAGTGCGTACATTATGTTAACTTCTAATAATACCGTCTTTATATCCACTAGAATAGCAGATAAATGACCATAAACTAGTCTATTCTGTAACAAAAGACTCTTAGACTGTTAGTTGTAATTAATATGTATTTGGAACTATTTATTAAAGCTTATATTTATTTTCCACGCAATTTTACGTGGTAAATAGCCTTATGAATGTTTCAGGGTTATTTGCCACGTACGTGGTAAATAGCCACTGCCTTATTTGGCTGGTAATTTTCTAAATTATGAATAATTTGTCATTTTCTCATGTAAAAGTCTTTTCATGGAACTAACCAAATTCAACTCCATCATGAACACGTTAATTTGTTCAGTAATATTCTCTATTCGAATGACAAATGTTTAACAACAAATTATGAATTTAGCGAACAAATGTCAAATTAAGCGTAATAATGTTTGACACCGAATTGAGCATTAGGAATTAATTTTGGCAGGGATTGTCTTCCATATACCTCAATTCAGAAATTGGCAAAAAACGAAAAAGCCTTAAATTTAATCATAAGTTATGAGTTACCGTATGTCAGTTTTTTTTCCTGTATGTTTTTTAACTTAAATATGTCAAGTTTCATTGTGATTAGTCACTTAAATATGATCAAAACAAGGGCAATAACTCATGTAATAAATATTTCCTAATATACTGATTTTCAAAATTAACACGTTTTAAAGAACAATGGCAATATCTCATTAAATAGTTTTCGATGATTCTGATTTTCAAGGATTTATTTCAATGTCATTGCAAAAACTCACACCATGTTACATCAAATCCATCCAGAAACCAGCTCCTACCGTGTCCACACATATTTTCAAAAACAAGGGCAATAACTTTTGGTAAGTTTCTTCCAAATCGGTGAAGAACTGTGTCTTCTAGAGTGTTTGCAAACAATTGCAGTACAAGGGCAATACTAATATTAAATATATCGGGTGTCCCAATAAAAACGTCCCCAAGTTTGACGGTGTGTATCTCAGCTGTTGGTGAATCGATCACTTTCGAAATTATCACAGATTTACTTCAACATGTCTGTGTCAGACCCTGAAAATATGAAATTCATCGAATAAAAATTGTACAAGTACTGCCTGGGACAAAATAGCATGTCGAAAAATTCAATATCAGAGCAAACTACACATTTCAACCTGTGTCTATTGTTCACCACATCGACCACCAATATCATTCTTTTTCCATCCTGAAATGCTCTCACCAATCTCATCTTATGATATTTTCTCCCAAGAAAGCAACCTTCCTGCCTTTCAGTTACTGTTCATCCAGTTTGTTCCACTAGTGATGGTAATGACTCCGGGCAGTATGGGATTCTCTTAAGAAACAGGTGTATTGCACTTGGGTTAGAGGGACATACTGATTAAACAGGAACAGAAATTCAGGATAGTCGCTTCTCGAGTGGTACCTTTAGATGTGATCCGAAAGAGTTTATCAGGATGGAAAATGTTAAATATTGATGGTTGTGGTGAAGGCAAAATGGGCACAAATTCAAATATGTTATTTGCTCTGATATTGAATTTTTTGACATGCTATTTTGTTCGAGGCAGTACTCGTACAATTTTTGTTCGATGACTTTCATATTTTCAGGGTTTAGCAATGACATGTTGAAGTAAATTTGTAAGAATTTTGAAAGAGATCGGCTCATCAGCAGCTGAGATAATTTTTGTCAAAGTTGGGGACGTTTTTTTTTGAGACACCCGATATTTCTGGTTTTCAATAGGGGTTCATGTTTGAGTGGTAATAACCATTTTTATACGCCCACATGAATATGTGGTCGTATATTGTAGTCTCCCCTTTCGTCGGTACATCCGTCAACATTTCTTCTGAGCACAACAGACGCTACAGTTTTCATCTGCTTTTGATGAAACTTGCTATGATCTTTTAGATTGATAAGATCTGGGTCAAGTTCGAATTTGACGTAATTTCGATGAACGTTTTTTGAGTTATTGCCCTTGACTTTGAAAAAATGCGTCAAATTTTGTTCGTGAGCACTCTAAAGACTACAGTTTTCATCTGATTTTGATGAAACTTGCTATGATCCTTTAAATTGATAAGATCTCGGTTAAGTTCGAATTTGACGTACCGGTAGTTTTGATGAACAGATTTTGAGTCATTGCCCTTGACTTTGATAAAACACGTAAAAAATTATTAGTTAACACAATAGAAGCTTCAGCTGTCATCCAATTTTATTAAAAATTGTTGCGATCATTGCAATTGATAAGATCCTGAACAAGTTCTAACTTGATGCATTTTCGATGAACAGTTTTTGAGTTTATGCCCTTGACTTTTATAATAAAATGTGTATTATCGTTAATAAAATATCATTTCCGACAGCTGCCAGTGGGCAAATGTTACCTTGCCTGGCAAGCCTTGGTCAGTAAGTTTCGTCAAAATCAAGTGCTTACAAGCAAGTGTGGACAGACGGATATGGGTGATGACAATATACGCCAGACCAAAAAAAAAAAACGTTATATGCGACACAGTCATGCGACAACGGCTTTCATAATAACAAGACACGATCTATGGTTCATTCTGTAGAGACAGGAAACAAAAAGTTGTTCTGGACCAACTTTATCCATATCCTCAATGTGCTCTACGTGGTTTTCAATGAGATAGAGCAATGTCTCTTTCTCATTGAAATGTCAATTGGTCATTCTTTTGACTTATTTGTTTTTAAGAACAAAAATCCATGGGGGCAGCCATTTTTTTTTTCATTAAAAGGCCCCTTAGATCATTGATAACAAAAGCAAATCAATGATTTACAAAACTCTGATTAGTATAATCACTGATTTGTGCTACTTTAACATTTGAGTTTTAAGGGGTCATTTAATCTGAGATTTAGGAAATTTGTTAATCAGAGATGAGCTGATCAGAGCTTCAGGAATACCAAATTTAGTCATCCTCTAATCTCTGATCCTAGATTAAGGCTAATCATAGTCTAATTTAGTCAGTCTTCAGGAATATGGCCCTTAGATACTTCGCATCCACAGGATATGATGATGTGCAGTTCAGTCGCCTTGATGCCACAAGTTGGAAAATGGCATACAGGAAATCTGAATCCAGTGTATCCGAGAAAAGCTATTTGAATTACCTCAGTTTCTAATTGCTGCTCGAGTTTTCCTTCACGTAGTACACGAAAGTCATTACCTTCTGGTCCAGTGTCAACCCATCCTACCAGTTGTGGTGACCCTCCTCGTGTCTCTAAAACAAGGTCCTGCTGTATTTAAGTTTCATCATGGATGAGCCCACCGGCCCAACCATTGCTGGGTAATTTTGCATCAACTGTCGCATTGTACATCCATTCAAACACTTCATCTTGAAGTCCAGTAATCTGAGGTATCTTGTTCTTGTATCTCGTCAACTGTCTACAAGATGGAAGAATTAGAGCCTGACTATCAGAAAGGTCTTTATAATTATGTCTAAGGACTCCTGACCCACATACTGAGACATAGACTGATGACTTCTTTCTTTAACCATCGCACACCCTTTCTGCATTTTGTGGTGAGAGCATCATGCTGACTTCTTAATAGAATTTGCATTTCCTCTGAAGCATTGGCAAATACCTTCGCAAGAATGATCCCGATGTCTTCGCTGTCTGCTTGATTCAGGGGAATGTTTTCATCTGTGTGCTCTTTCAGTTCTGTGGTATAAATGTCAATCATACATCTTTTACACTTTCCTGCGACTGATGACAATTTGGCAATTTCTTCACAGTATTTAGACCTGACAATATTCTCATGATAATTCTCATTCCCAACTTTAGAAACAACATTTTTGATAGCAACATTACTGAGGTTTTCCTCAATGAAATGAGATTCTCCACGACAAAGATAAAGGTCCTTTACAAGTTTTAGTATTGTTGTTAAGAATTTTGTATTACACTTAAATAGATTGCTTAATTTGAGCTTTGAAAGATTTATGTCTCTGTCAGTTACAGACAATTTCCAAGAGGTCTGTGTGAAAGTGATAACTTTTAACACAATACTTTTGTTCCTTATAACATCTGAGGACATCCCAACCTTGACTGATTCGTCTGTTTGGCTTATGAGCATCACTGAAAGTGGTAAGTGTTGTGGAAGCTCATTTAACTTAAATGAAGTAAATTGATCAGGAGTAGTTATAAATGAAATTCCTTTGTAGATGGTTTCTTTGAGCTCAGTCAATTTGTGAAGTTGTCTATCCTTCTTCACATGTGGGAATTCTGTCATAATTCTTTCCCCTAACTGTCTATTGGATACCATATGTTCATCCTTGAGTTTATTTAGGAGTTCAGTAAAAATATGGAGCAATCTGGATCTGCCTTGACATTGTTGATTAGCCTATAAATACAGAAAAAAACCTATTTTTGAACTTGTTTGGCAACAGCAAATTAATTGAGCGTATTTCAGCTTAGCCAAGCTGCAATTGTGCATTATTGACTTAAGAATTTCCTCATTCATATACGACTGAAATACTGTTTAAGCGACATAAAAACCCAACTCCCTTAAAATTATATGTACAGCAATTGACAATCTGTATGTATAAAATGTATTAATTCTTATGTTTTGCAGATAACATCAAGCAGTACCAGAGTGTTGACAAGGGAGACAAAACGGCACTTTCCACATGTGCCGGGCTACAAAAATTGTACTTGACTGTTGGGGCACCAGTTATGTTAAATGTAAATCTGTCTGATAACCTAGTAAATGGACTTATGGGCACTGTCACAGAAACGCATGATGAGTGTGTCATGGTACAGTTTGCAGACATGCATACAACCCTTTATGTTTACTTCATTTAACCCTCAACTGAACAAGACTGTTGCCTCAAGAAGACAGCTACCCCTGCGTTTGGCATTTGCATTGACTGTGCATAGGGCACAGGGCACAGGGCACCACCCAAGATAGAATTGAAGTAGACTGTCGACATATGAACATGCCTGGCCAGATAGGTGTTGCAATCCGACGCGTAACTTCGAAAAAGGGTCTGAGAGTTCTTAATTTTCAAGACAAGTTAGTAACTGATCAACCATCCTATATCATGGAATATTATTCATCACAAAACACAGATGTAAGACCAGATTGCTCTTGTTGTATGTATACTTCTCCTGCTAAAGTATTAATGGAAAACGTATTTTCTGATGTCAGACAGGTTTCAAGTGATGATGATGATAAGATAAGATAAATCAAGCCGCTACTGATGCTGCTGCTGATGATGATGATGATGCTGAACTTATTTATGATTTGGACCAAATAGAATACTTTTTGAAGCAGAATCAACTTATGTAGACTTGCCAGATAATATCGACACAAATGAAGCTCTTACTCAAGAACGATATGTAAATGTAGAGACAGCCCCACAGCATAACCTTAACACTGCACTTGATCACCTGGTGACAGACAGTATGAAAACCAAACTATTCTGTGAATATCTGTGGACAAAATTATGTAGCTCATTCGACACATGTGTTCCTGACAACCTCAGAAGCAGTAAAAACATCACATAATTCTATGGTGAACTATGTCAAAGAATAATATCATCGAGAGAATATAAAGAAAAAGTTGCCACGCTATTTCAAGTTTCAATTGCAGGTCCGCACAACTATACAGAGCTGCCTTGGTCATCTTTCAGTATTTGAGGAAACAATTGATTTCCCGAAAAGCTGCACAACATCATACTGTTATTTGTTTTTTCATTATGTTTTTTGTAGGTCATGGTATATGGTGAAATCTATTTTACTTTTTTCACACCTTAATCAAAAATTTTGTGTTTTTGTATTAAAAGATCACTAATACTAATACTGATTAATAGTTGTTTTTATCTCTTACAGATTTATTACACTGAAGCTGACAACTCTATATAACAATAAATTTACTTTGTTTTCCTTTTTTATGTCTTGTGCATGTTTTTGACTGGTTCCATTTGGCAATTCAAAAAGTCAGAGGATGAGTTAACATCCTTAAGCTGGTCTTGAGCCTGGACAAATCCTACCTCCCCCTCCAATGATTATAAAATGGAGTGGGGTTGGGTAGCCCGCTCGCATCACATAAACTGACCATTTTGGCTTTCAAATTTGGCTATTAATTTGTATTAAAAGTTTCAATCTTATAAATTTGTCTGCATTTGTGATAAAATTTGTCCATTGATAATTTTTATTTTTTTATTTTTTTTTTTTTTTTTTTTTTATTTAAATACTTCTCATAAATAAGATATACCTCATTATAGCTATAAACTGTACATATAATTTTGTCATCCTTGTAATAATTGGTTATTGTGGTGTTTTTTGTTTATTTGTGTATGGTTGTAATGTCTATAAGGGGCAGAATGGAAGACAGGCCTATCGTTGGGTATTCAGGATTATCTTGATGCTCATCGGTAATGTATGGCCTAATTTTCTACCCTTTTGTAATAAAGATATTATTATTATTATTATCTATGAAAGAAGGAAAAGTGTTCACTGGCTCAGGTGCTGGTAGGGGTAAGGTGCGTTACATTGGTGGATGGATTGTTGCAACATTACGTCACCGCAAAAAGAGGACTGTGCAAAGGAACCTGTACAGCAAGACAGCAAGGTTATACACTGACAACATTCACAAGGAAGTGTGCTGGACACCCATTAGAGTTGGAAGATGTGCTTGTCACATCGTCAGTTGACAAAAAAACATTATAGAAGAACACCCAGAAGAAACAGAATATAAAACATAGTCTTTGTAATATTTCAGACAATACTTTTCACTTATTTCAAGAACTAGTCAAGGAAGTAAGAAGAAGACTGCAAAGCAATGTGGAAAGTGACAAATGTTGCCTTGAGAAGAAAATGACAAAAAAAAAAGCTAAAAGTATTATGTCTTGCCTACTCAGTGTCATATAATAGTGAAATGAACAAGAAAGATCTGTCTAATATTTTGTCAATAGTGACACAATGCCCAATCCACAAGCTGTAAGTGAGCCGTTGCCGGGACCGAGTGTTAAAAAACAGAAAGTCATTACAAGTGTGCAGGATGCTTCACCTGAAACCCAACCCACACCTAAGAGAAAAGAAAAAGCCCCTGCAGATGGTGATACCAAAAAGAAAATTGGAAAACAGAACAAGGGGATAGGTACCAGTGACATAATGCCCAATCCACAAGCTGTATGTGAGCCATTGCCGGGGCCAAGTGTTAACGGAAAGACAGTCATAACATGTGTGCAAGAAATCTCACCTGAAACTCAACCTGCACCTAAAAGAAAAGCCCCTGCTGTTGGTGATAAGAAAAAGAAGAATGGAAAACAAAACAAGAGAAAAGTTACCAAAACAAAACAGTGAAATAGCCATGTGGAAAATGTGAGAATGAATGTAAGGATAACAGTGTGTGTTGTGATGAGTGTGACACTTGGTACCATTATAACTGTGTTAACTTGCAAGGAGATGAGTCAGAATTGGACAGTGATGAATGGTTTTGCGAAGACTGCAAGTCTCATATGTCTTAATTGGTCGTATTATAATATAATTCAACATTTCAATCATTTTCTTTTTATTTGTCCTTTGTGAATAATATTTCTGATTTCAAATCACACAAAAATTGAAAAGCCAATAATATTGTTTGTGCTGTAACACACGTGACAGTATTTAAGATAACTGAAGGAGTAGTTATGGTTTAAAGTGTTTTGTTTGCTCATTCCATGTCACATGTGTTACGCTTCAGAGGTAAAATTTCTATGTATTGGCTGATATATTTTCTTTAAAGGATTGGAAAGAGGTTTTCTAGCCTTTGTGTGTGTATCAGGGACACTTTTAACTGCTATATGATACATTCAAACTTTCCGCCCGATGCCCGTGGTTCCTGTTATTCCAGAAAAACGTAACCGGATATGACGTAATAATATAATTTGAAATATGTTTCTTAACTTACTCGTGGCCTCTTCTACCAAATGTTAGTCATTTTGTAGGGAAAAATTAAACTTTATGAAATTGTTGACATGCTAGTCATTACTTCCGGTAAAAATAACTGAATAATCCGAAATGACGCTCTCGTTTCATTGCTTGTGAAATATAGTGCGAAAAGACTGATTTATCGTTCTATAAGCAGAACACTATTATAAAATATAAGAGTTATGGTTAGAAGGCATATGTTTAAAGGTGTCATTTTTCGACCAATCGGATATGTGCAAGTTTTAGAGACGGGAATTTAAGCTAATTAATATCTCAAATTCATGTGTAGGCCAATCCATAAATATCTGCATTTGAAAATAGACAAATCAATACACGCAAAGTCTCATAGACCCTTCTACAGTTATGCTCGAAATAATTCTAATGCCAATATGCACGGAACTAGATCAGAAGAAACCCATAAACTATGGAGAAAGAAAATGTATGCTATGAATAATAGATGTTCCTTCGCAGATCTATAATAACATTTATTCTCCTTCCAGATCGGTTGCTAAAATCTCCGATTTAATACCAAAAGAGGAGTTGTATGTGAAGAAGATAAATGTTCAAGTAGGCCTACAAAATATTTATAATCACGGGTGGACCTTAAGTGACAACTTGAAATTCGTAGTAGCTGACGAGACAGGATTTATAAGAGTCACCCTCTACAGCAAGAAGCACTTGCAGGAAATAGTTATGAACAAGTTTATAATTATTAACAACTATTCAGTTACAGAATTCGGAATAACCCTGAGGGAAAACTCAATTATCATGCAGTAAGTAATGATTCACAATATAAAGTATTACGTATAATTCTTAATAGTGTAAAGAGATGATACTATGCTGAGATTTTTTGAAGTTATCTATTTATATTTTACATTGTATTTATTAGATAGGCCTAATGAAAAACAGTATCAAATTTAAGTGTGATTTTGGTGTATATTTTCAGTTCTAAACCATATGATATAGATGCAAATACAAAAGAAAGAACACAACTTGCTCTATATACTCCTATTAAGAAGATGGTGACATGTTTGGAATTAAAAAAATCGCCAGTTGACGGTGAAGAGCGTTGTTGTATCTGTAAGTACTATTTATGTATCTACAATCGACAAGTATGGCTAAATAATTTAACTCATGTACTATAATAAAGCAAGGATAGATCCATATAAAATATCTGTCATCAGTATCATTGATTTATATAGATATTCATATTTTTTTTGTTTTGCATTTTAGGAGGACCAAACCAAAAACTTAGAAATAAGAAATAGGCCGTGCTCTGTAAAAGATTAAGGATATTACAGACACCATACGTTGTAGTGCAGTGCAACCACTTCTTCTTTGAAAGTCGGCCAAACCGTTACCTTCATAGACAGCAATGTGGCATATAATACATTCCATAAATGTAACATTTTGAATGTCAATGATATTCAATCCATAATGGTAAGTATACAGCTTCACTTATCGTAACAATTACTTATTCCATCCACTTCAAGTCGCATAAATATTCCTGCGTAATTCTTGCATTGCCCAGATACGCTAATTTTATTAATATTATTATAGAAAGTACATACATCACAAAATAATTTGTATTATGAATGGTACCAATTAAAAGCCGAAGGGATTTTCATATTACATGTACCACCGTTTATAAAATGTTAATACAAGTCGTATATATTGATATTTACAAATAGAACAAGACATCAAGGAAGCCAAGAATTTGACATCGTGGCCGTGGACGATTTAAAAGAAGACATCGTCGAAATACATGTAGAAATTTTAAGTGAAGAAAAGATCATGAAAGTATCAACATTTTTATTTTTCGAAGCATTTGGTTGATATTGTAGTAAAGCTTCCCTTTTGGTGTACTGGGAAAATAAATGCGAATAAAATTCAAGAAATTCAAGACAGCGATTAATGTGTAGGTCTTAATAAAAAAAAAAAACATTATTGCGTATATAAAATATTAAAAAAAAAATGTTATTGCGTTGATGAAGTACACGAAAAAAAATAAAATTATTGGTACAAAAAGGTGTATTAACATTAGTTAGACCATACATCCTTTGATCTTAGTCTTGGTATAACCAACCAAAATGTTGATTAGACCACGGGACTACTTTTTTTTATATTTTAGACAAAACCAACACAAAACAATATTTTTTAATTACAAATTAAAACTAGAACCATGAATGGTACCATGCAGTGCGCATCCGGTTTCGTCCATTGGTGAAAAGTGACATCTTTCCATCCATGATGTCAGGTTTACAGAAGAAAGCTTGTTTTACATTAAAATGCAGAAGGTACAAAATTTTAAAACGCACAATTTTGAATTCGGTAGTGAAAAGTAGAATAACCAGTTCACACACGGTAGTCAAAAGTGAAATAAACATTTCATGTTCGGTAGTGAAAAGTCATCTGATTAACAAAAAAGCGTAATCACAGTTTGATATACATCAGTAGAAAACGCATATCACAAAATTTCTAAGATTTGTAAATAAGGTCTAAAGTGCAAGAAAGGACACATGAAAGAGCCAAATCTCAATTTAGAAACGGACTGCACAGTATTCATACTTCATAGTTTGAAATACAGATCGAATTTTATCAATACATAATTCGTTCAAAGAAAACACATATTAAATTTTCTTTTTAAAACAGTTAAAATGTAAAAAAAAGTACATTAATGATAACTTATCGCCCAAACGCAAGATAATGGGAGAGGGCGATCGCCCAAACGCAGCTTTGTGTCAAAATGTAGTACTCTCCCTTCAACTGAAATTAGAATTCAATTTTTTACAAGCAGATGGAATAACTAATTTTCAAAATTCAAAAGGCGCTATTTTGATTTTAAAATATTGTGTTGTATATAATTGAAAAAAGTAGATTTAGCCTAATTAGATTGTGAAAGAATTTGTGACTTACATGAATAAGGTCACGTGTCAGAGCTCTTTAAAGCTAAAAACTGCAATTTTCAAATGGATATAAAACCGGAAGTAAACATCGGAAAACCTAAATGAAAGTATCTGTGCATAGGTATCGTCAATGGCAATGAATTTGTTTCAGGTCACTTGGTCACCAGAGGTCAAGGTCACAAGATATGAGCCTTTAAAGTTTTGACAATTACTGATTTATCTTAACCGGAAATTAAAATAAATCAGAATTGAAATTCAAAAATCGGCGTCTCATGTTTTGGTAGCAATCGACTGTAGATTCCAAAAACATCAGAATTATGCAAATTTCATTACACCCCGAGGCCCCATTTTGCGTTTTATGAAAATATACCATTTCAAGATGGCGACTGATCTGTTACATCCGGGTCAAATTTTATTATTTGTATACTTTTGCGTCTATATTACGAACATACTGCAAAAAGAATTTTTCAAATATCTTCAAAATTCCGGAAGTTGAAATTTCGACTTTGGGGGCCAATAACTTCAAAACCGGAAGTGATACAAAAATATTGAAAACATATTTTTGTTCGCCATCAAAATGTCTATCTACCTGTAAGTTTTCAGAACGATCGAAACAAAATTTGAAAAAAACACGCACAGTTTCAATGGAAATTGACACAAATTTTTCAAACTTTAAAAGGCGGAATTTTGATTCAAATATATGGTGTTGTATATCATTGGAAAGAGCAGACATAGCATAGTACGACGGTGAAAGAAAATAAGACATATGTAAATTAGGTCACGTGGTAGGGCTGTTTAAAGTTAAAAATTACAATTTTCAAACGGCTATAAAACCGGAAGTAACCATTGGGCATCTGAAAAAAATATGTATTTGGATACATCTAATCAAGGGCAATAACTTTTGTACAGGTCACCAAGTCACAAAAGGTCAAGGTCACAAAATATGGGCCTTGAAAGTTTTGACAATTACTGACTTATTTTTACCGGAAATCAGAAAAATTCAGAATTGAAATTCAAAAATCGGCTTCCCATGTTTTGGTCGCAGTCGAATGTTGATTACATAGACATAAAAATTATGCAAATTCCATAACACCCTGAGGCCCCATTTTGCGTTTTATGAAAATATACAATTTCAAGATGGCGCCTGATCTGTTACATCCGGGTCAAATTTTATGATTTGTATAATTTTGAGTCTACATAACAAACATATTGCAAAAAGAATTTTTCGAATATCTTCAAAATTCCGGAAGTTGAAATTTCAACTTTGAGAGCGAATAACGTCAAAACCGGAAGTGATATCGAAATTTTGAAAATTGCTAATTGTTCGCAATCAAAATGTCTATAAACATGCAAGTTTTCAGGTTGATCAATATAAAATTGCAAAAGTTGAAAAAGTGGTCAAGAAAAAGTGCTCCAAAAGTCAGCAAGATTTTTCTCAAAATGATATTGTTAAACTTTTGTCTCGTGGACAATCGATTAGAGAAATAAGCAAAGTCAGTCCGATCAAAATCGGTTGAAAAATAAAGGAGATAATGGCCAAAACATCAAAACCCATATGTTCTCATACCTCATTTCCGGTTGGTAGAGCATGCGTCATTTTACATTTAAACAATATCGAGCAGTAGATTATCGTGGGAAATCTTGAGAGATTATGTGTGGCATGTGTAGTTTTGGCTGGGCGCTCTGACCAGAAAGTGAAAAAAAAAAAAAAAAAAAAAAAAAAGTCATTTGCAAAACAAAGCAGTGCGTTCGCTAGAACGCACTGCAATAAAGAGTAATGTTATTATTTCTTCGTTTTGAATCGTCAGATTCGACTTCTTCATATTCAACTAATTGGCGTTTAGGTGAAGATGGCATATTCGTCTGAATCACTTACTATTGCATCTTGTATCGTATCTGTTCGTTTATACTGACGAATGGCGTAATTTCAGTGAAATGTAGTCTATGCGATCAAAAGTTCATCGACATCACACCGAAATAACTGTGTTGCACATGTAGCTCGGAGAGAATGGTTGGTGTAGAAACATAAACATAAAAATTGCAGCCGCACACGGCGAGCAACTTGCTGAGCAAACGGCTACGAGAGGCGATTAGCTCAGCAGATATATAAGCTATAGCCTATATGCCTTTCGAGGCAGTGAGACAAATTTCTATCCTGTTTGATATTTTTCGTCTCGCGAGGCAAAAGACGTCACCGTGTGCGGGCAGTGCATTCTTTCATCTGTGAAACATTCTTTTCTTGACCGGGATGCAGAATATGCTATCTGTTTTATCAATCTAAGTTCTTCATCATTGCAATCTTTTTTTGTGGACGTCTTTTGTTTTGTTTTTTTCAATGGTTGTTTTGTTGATCGTGTTGATGGCTCGTTAAAATCGTCATCGGCCTCATCATCACTGTTGATTTCTGGTAAGTCACCATCGTCATCAAACAGCTGCTCGTGATCCAAGCTTTTGTTGCTTGGTGTTGGTGATGGCTGCAAAAAGAATACATATAATACTCATGTAAAGTTTAATATGATCAAACTTTCTTCTCAATTTCAGACCCCTACATCACCATGTTCCTTCAGCAACGTTAGACATTGGCATTATCTACCGTTGCTGGATTGACAGGTTTTTCTCGTTATTAACAACTAATAACCTCGTTTTAAAAACACTACGTCACATTCAATTTATGACCGTCGAGACTCGATTATCACAAGGTAAATTTGCTACAAGAAATTTGACGTCTGGTCATTCGAAAGTTTTCCCGCAATAATTTCAAGGAATATAACTGGTCGAACAATAATCGTTCGACCAATCAAAATTAATGACGAGAAAATCTTATCATGATAGCAACGGATTAATGTAATGAAATGAAATGATAGCCGTTGCTAAAGGAGAAGAGTGGCAATCTATTGCTGATGATTTTGATGCCAAATGGAACTATCCATGCTGCATAGGTGCTTTAGATGGAAAGCATAATATAGCCATTAAACAACCCCCTAATAGTGGATCAGAACAGAGGCAACTGGACAAACCCACAAAAATATACAACTATAGGTTTTCTCGTGCCAGAAGCACAGTTGAAAATGCATTTGGAATTTTGGCAAACAGATTCCGCGTTTTCCTGACCACAATTCAGCTCTGTCCTGATAAAGTTGTGATGCTTATATTAGCATCATATTGCTAACACAATCTCTTGGTAGAAAGAAATAAACACAACTACCAAAGTGTTCGTGATGTGGAAGATATCGGTATCATTCGCGCTGGTGCCTGGAGAAATGACCCACATTGGCCTGGTATGGTAGCAAGCAATCACAGAAACCCGACACATCGAGCCAAGAACCAGCGTGAACAAATGACAGATTATTTTATGTCTGACATTAGGTCTGTATCATACGCATGGTCTCATTGTAATTGACCACTGAATACTTACTGCTTCTATTGATGACACTGTGGGCCTGGTAGCAGCATAGGGTGCAAGGAACTGTAATTTTTCAAGCAACCAAAGTGTCCTCTTGGGAGGATTTTCCTGGCACGCACACTACTGGCTGTTTTTTTTTTTGCTTTTAGTGTAACTGTTTCTTAGAAGTCTCATCTTATTTTTGACCCACTCAACTGGAAGATAAATGTATTTTGTGACCACATTCAAATCGTTCTTGCAACAATACTAGTTGGTCACAAAACTGTGGCGTTTTTTTGTACCCCCATCTTTGATGTTTACGGACTTGTTGAATATCATCAAGTATAATATAGTTTTTATTTAATTTTGTACTTATTTTTGTATTGTTTTTCACGTCATTTGTTATTGTAAATAAATGACCTTTTCTATTCAACTAAATTGTTTAACATCAAACGAGCCCAACATGAGGGGAGATAAATGTATTTCTTTGTAAAACATGATAATAAACTTTATCCTATAACTGAAATGTAATATAAAAATGTCAAATTTGTCTAGAATGAGAATGTTCGGCATTTTCGGTGGTCGATCTGGGCCATTAATATATGCAAATAGCTTCGAGATACTAGAACTGTCCAAAAATCTCACAATCCCTTCAATTGTACCCGTAACTTAACGAGTCCTATTTTTGACTTTCAAACGCTGGTAAGTATGGATACAAGGAGATTGGAAGGCTTATATTTCCAGGGAGAGTGAATATTAATTGTAAGCTAAGAAATTCCAGGATTTGAGACAAAAATTGTATTTATCGAACGAATAGTGAAGACATCTCTTAAGATGAGTTTTTTTTTCATATATACTGTGTCTGTGATGCATTCTAGATACTAGTAAATAAAATATATTTTTTATTTCGGATAAAAAATGGTATTCTTGTATAGCGTGGATTAAATAAATATGGTATTGTAAACGATGGACGAGGCTAAGGTTTGACGCATGCGCTCACGGCTTTAGTCACACATACATACTTCAGAATTGTGTACGTCAAACTATGCAGGTTTTTTTTTGGATTAATTTACGTATTCAACTGATGAAAACTCAAAACGGACAGTTACTTACACTGTACGTACGTTTGTGTGACAAAAGCCTGTTACTCGCAAGAAACACTCAAAATGGCGTCGGACGGGTTTGTCCTTGTTAACATCGAAAAATTAATAAGTAGCAAACGTATCACAAACACAGAAAAAGGACCAAACTTGGTACATAACCCTCCTCAGACTTTATCGTGTCGAAATTAGCTTTGCGTATAGGCTACTATGTTTGAGTTAGTGTTTTGTCAGGATTTGTTTTGACATTAAGAACATGTCATGATAGCCTTCTACAGTATGGTTAAAATCTTTGAGTATATATAGATCTCATAGTAGGTTAGAATCCGTTTTATGATGAAAACAGAGAAAATGATTGCATAAAAAGGTTATCCAATGGCCAAATTTGACAATATCAAAATAATATGTGATAGTTGCAGGCCTTCTAGCTACACAAGCCTAGTTGCACCATTATATTAGTTATCGTCTGTCAACTGAGTTATAAATAATAGACTACGACATGCCTACCTGTCTGCTTCAACTTTGTTGACATTTCTTGAAAAGCCAGGTCTCTTTTAGCTCTATTCTTAAAGTCGGCGGACCGGACATCGTACAGGCAAACATAATCAGGCCAAAGCTCCACCAGCCTCTCCTCGAGGCAAAGTTCTTGGAAAGCATCCGTTGTCTCAACATTCTCCTCGGAAGCGGCCATTTTGTCCAAGAAAGCTATTCCGTGACGTTCCAATGTCACGTGACGCCATTGGTTGGTTTCGCTGCCGAGACAATGAGACGCATTGCCCGCACATGGTGAGTCTTTTGCCTCGCGAGACGAAAAATATCAAACAGGATAGAAATTTGTCTCACTGCCTCGAAAGGCATGAAATTGATTAAAATACACCCGCACACGGTAAGCTATATATAGCTTATATATCTGCTGAGCTAATCGCCTCTCGTGGCTGTTTGCTCAGCAAGTTGCTCGCCGTGTGTGGCTGGCTTTATTTCTTTAAATTTAAGACAGTTTAAAGGTTTTATCCCTTTCTAGATTTTCTTCCTTTTTGTGTGTTAAAGCTCATAAAACTATATGCACTGACACTGAATCACACACATGACAGTTCTGACACCATAGCTAGATTTGACAAAATATCTCCATATTACAGGTTATTCATAAAGTCTAATCTACGGGTCACAAAACTAAGCTGGCAATCAGTTTTACCAGCTTGAATTTTAGAGTTTCTACATTTCCTCCAAAACTCGAAAAATCTGTCGCTGTATGTATGTATTTCTTACTGAGCTTTGTTAGTACCTCATCGTCCAATGGTTAGCGTTCGCCAGTTTCTATGTCACTAATATCACTATAATGCTGGCTGGTTTCACATACTACGAATTCTGCAGCTTCTTTTCAAATATCCAGAACTGTGTCTGTGATAAAATTTTTTAAATCTGGATCATTATTTTCAAAATGCAGGGATACAAACACTTTGAGATGATGAAAGTAAATCGTCATCACTAACCATAGTTGAAACTATCCGTAATAAATTAAGTATCCTAAATGAAAGAAACAATAATCGTCGTCCTAAGCACAGTAACTACAACAAACTTGACGAAGTAAATGCATGTATTTCCACTCTAGAAAAAGAGCTGATAACGTGTAGAGCATTAAATCACCAAAATACTCATCTGCAGTGAACCTTACTTATTAGTGATAATAATAACCACGTGACGTGAGTACAACTTGCACGTGTGATACTATAGGTCACCCAACGATTTTCACAGTCTCTTTCCGCAGAAAAAAGAAGTTCCATATTAAAACCTTTTAATTTCAGAGTAATTTAATATTTTATGCAAATATAAATTCTTTATATACCGGTTATGGTCTAAATAGGTGGATCGTGAGAAAGCATGAAGTCGGCCGGTCAGACCTCTAATAATAAAACAGACATAGATAGTTGAAAATACAATTGGTTCTTTTCTTAGTTTAAATTACAGAGTTTTACTATTTGAATTCATGACAACATTGAGGCCATAACCGGAAGCATGGTTGTTTTAATATTAATACGGATTCTATAATACTTTTTGATGTGATAGGAGCGATTTTGGATTATGGACAGTCTCTAGCAGAACATTCTTCCCACCGATGAGGCGTTAGTCCTCAAAATCAGAGTCTTCTGCAGGCAAAATCACAAATTTTAGTAACAGGTCTGGAATTAGTTACTATATCGTACTCCTTTACTCCCGTGGAAGTTACGATTGGTACACTATACGAGTGTACGCGCAAAAAATACAGGCTTCTAAAACCTGATTCCCAGCATATACCATGACAATTTATGTACAAATGAATACTGCTACTCTAAATAGTATAGTATGAACTAAAAAAACTAGCTACTGCCCACTTTCTCTTCATACTAATTGGATTTGAAGTTTTTAAGCGTTATATTTCCTGATGCACGACTCCATTGTTGTTTATCGCGAGATCTCGTCTCGTCTAAGTCCCGCCCACTAGTTTCCTTATAAGGATTCTTTACTACGAATTCTACAACTCCCATTGACAATCAGCACCTATCCGCCATTTTTTTTCCCACGGTCAACTCATTAGCATACTATTATGGACAGCATCACCATATTATATGGAACGTGACGTATTTCCTGTATGACATGCGCACTTCATTGAAGGTCGCCATTCATGTTTTAAAAATGTAAAAATATCAGTAGTCGTCGGATTTTTGCTAATAACATAATTAGACGGTAAGGTTTTACCCTTTTTTCAATCGGAATTAGTTTATTATATGTATAGCCATTGGTTGAGCTATCTACATTGCGTTTGGGGGCTAGTTTAATAGGAAATAAAGGAGCTTACTTTTTTGTCATCAAACGACAACAAATCTTGCGCCAAGGGTTATTGAGGGACCATACACTACTGTGTCTGTAAGTCGAAGAAATGGAAGACACAGTAGTGGAACATTTCTAGTCTGGTATATTCAGAGTCTTTGGTTTTAACTTAAGCATTTCTCACACGATTATCAGTTCCGGGATAAACTTCTAAAATTCTTCCCAATGTCCATTTATAGCGTTTTGATTTTGAACAATTACAATGTCATCAACACAAACATTGCGTTTTTCGGTATTCTATTTCTTACGTGGTACTAATAGTGGGAAAACATGTCTGTTCCACCTTTTCCAAAAGGAATCGACTAGTTTTTGTACAAACTCTACACGATGTCTAGGATTTTTGTGTCATATAGTAGTATTGTAAGATAGAACCTACAAGCCTTAAGTAGGTTAGCTCCCCTCATACTTGCTAGAGATATTCTATTTATAACTCAGTAGCCTATTGTTGTTAGGCAATGTATGTCATCATTAGTGTGGTGTGCAAGGGCATCACATGACTTAGTTCTGGTTATCCAGTCCCCAATGTTAGGCAATATCTACTAAGATCCTCAATCCTGATTATTCATTGATCCCAAAACCAAACCAACATGGTGGAGATGCTGATGTGAATTCAGTTTTTTTCATTGGAATAATTTGGATTTTTTGTGAATTTTGGATCTTTTAACTGCCCTTCAACCTTTTCAAAGTGGACATCTTGCTTCTTCTTTGTTGAAGAAACCATCATCATGTGCCGGATTATTCATTTACCGGACTTTCTGCTGAAACTTTTCCTAGGAAGGAACTTTTCTATATTATGACTCTTTATCAGCAGGAACTATCTTTAATTACACAACTACCAGGAACATACTCAGGAATTAACTTTTCTCAGTGCCAGGAACAGAAATTAACTTTTCTCAGTGCCAGGAACAGGAATTAACTTTTCTCAGTGCCAGGAACAGAAATTAACTTTTCTCAGCGCCAGGAGCAGAAATTAACTTTTCTCAGTGCCAGGAACAGGAATTAACTTTTCTCAGTGCCAGGAACTAGGTATGTGACAAAGTCGCGTCACAGTAACAGTGACGTCGGCCTCGCGCTATGTTCCGCTTCTTACTAGTAGAGTAGCTACCCCCCCCCCCCCCCACCCCCAGTAGAACACAGGTTCCCTATTAGCCTCGTTTTTAAATTTTTATCGTGGCTAAAGTGAAATTCTTTTTTTTTTTCAGTTTTTGAACAAATATTTCGTATATTAGCTGCTAAAACATTATGAAGGTATATAAAAACATTTAAGACACATATAGAATAATTAGAATTAAGTCTTATCTACATTGTGACCAAGTTTCGTGATGATTCGGTGATCCGAAGACAGTTTTTTTAGGATCCTAGAAATATTTTGTCAAAACCCGTAAATAATAAAAATGGCCTTAATTGCATAAGTTAGACGTCAAAACTTTTTTCCCTCAGTAAGCCGCAATAGGATATGTTTTACCGATGTTATGCTACTTTATATTAACTAATAATGTTAAATAACATAATTAATTTGTTTTATACAGTGATTTTTGTTGATTATATGACTTTTAAAGTGATAGAAATATATATTTTATGTCAAAAGAGGGTCACGTGACCGATTTCCAGTTTACTGATTGGCTAAGCGGCTTCATATTAGTAAACATTACCTTGTGCTTTTGTTTACTTTGAAGGACTTTAGCCTATTTATTTACTAAGTTGTGCACTTATTAAATAACTAATAGATATCTAACTTGTGAATTAACATTGTTTCAGTATGGTGCATTAAAAAAAAAAAAGTATACCACCCAAGAAAATAGACAATATGTGCTGCCAGCTAAGCCAGATAAAGGCCGCCAGTACCTTTTGGACACTTTCTGGAATATACCAACAGATCAAGTACCAAAAAATGGACATGCCCTTCTTCTGTTTGTGGAAAATAACCGTACCTAATTATGCAACAACAATTAATGTTTTGAAGAATTATTTGCCTGTCGATGGAACTCTTTCTTCTACGTCTCTAAAAAGACTGGTTTCAAGGACTCTAGATTATTATAAAAATCTTGGGGACAAAAATTCATTTTCTAGTTTTACTCAGATCTGCAGTGAGGAATTGAGTGTAGTTCGGACAAGTGAAGTTCAACAAAAAACTGTATCTGGTCAAAGTTTTCAACAAACTGTTGTAAACTCCTCACCAATAAAAGCTCGACGATCTGTTTCGAAGTGTCATAATTGCGTGTTACTGAGGCGTCGTTTATCTTCTGTCAGTAAAATCAAGGCAGAGTGCCAAAAAAACTATACTCAAAAACTTAAACATCTGCGAGTAAAATGTCGTATAAGGAATACAGAGACAGTGAAGCGTTAGAACCAAACAGTTAAAAGAAAAAACATTCAGTTAGATAAATTGCGTTCAGCATTTGAAGAGGTTGATATTGTTGACAAATTACTTGCAACTGAAAAAATAAATAAAAGAACTACAGCGGAACCATGATCGCTTGAAACGTTACCATAAAAACAAACTATCAGCTTCATCATCGTTCGAACAAGAAAGTCATTCTTTACAGAAACAACTGGTAACAAAGGATTCTCAAATTATTAAACTGCAAAATGAAAATCTGGTCTTGGAAGAAATTAATTTGGATTTAAGTTCAACTTCTGTTGACTCGCAACTAAACAAGAAAACATATTCACACAAGACTCGACTCTTTGTTTATGATGCTATCATAAATCAAGTCCCGACAAGGATTATTCCAATAATTGTCCTGAAGTTTTGGTTTCACATTTATCAAAGTACCAAGTAGAAGTGCTGTTGAATGGATGGCTAGAGAGCTGGGCATCATCTCTGATTTACAGACAGCCAAAATATTGATGAAACATAAGAATTTAACTCTGGGATTTGATGCGACAACTCAAGAAGGCGTTCATATCAATAGCATCCATGTAACCGATAAGTCAGAGTGTGTCATGTTATTGCCATCGATGAGTTAGCAGGTGGAACTGCAGTTGATTATCAACAGCATATCTGTGAATCTGTTGACCACTTGTGTAGGATTTATACCGAATATGATAAAGAAGTTGAATATCAAACCTGCCGTCAAACTATGATTGACAACATAAGCAACACAATGACAGATAGCGTCAATGTTAATCATGCAGCCATATCGCTTGTGTCAGAATCTTGGAATAAGTCACAGAATGAACTTAACTGTCATTTACATCCCCTGGACACAATATCCAGCTCATGTCGATAATTATTAAAATCTTTAGAAGCGGCAAAAGGAAAATTATATGGCACAGACTGTATGGCAGCCAATATTGTTCTACAGATAAACAAAATGAGATACAAAGATGGTAAGGGGGATCCTAAGGGATTTGCCACTTTTCTATTCGACGAAGGTTTACCTCATGGTTTCCTCCCACGTATCGTTGAAACCGTTTGCATATTTTGTTTAACCTGTGTGGGAAGTATAGTGCCCAATATGATACTTTCCTGAAGTTTCTTACTAATGGAACTGTCTCTTGTGGTGGCTTACAAGCCAGTATTCGTGAAGATTTTATTAATAGTGTTGCCAGAAGTGAAATACATGTACTTAGACTTCTCGGAATTGTTAACAGGTCCCTGGATGATAAGATTCTACACCTCCACAGACAATGAAATAATCATATAGAGAATCACCGTGGTTAGAAATGTAATAGGTGTCCTGAAGGAATATATTGCTAATCCACTGGCAACTCTAAATTGCATAACAGATTTCTTCGGTAGTGCACTTAACCTACAAGATTGTACTATTAAAGGGAAACATGGACAGAATATAGAGGTACCAAAAGATTCCAGGTTAATAAAATTACAATCAACCCTCTCGATAAAGATATTTTCTGTGCCCAGATGTCTGCCTGCTTAAATGTTATAGTTTATAGAAGATACTTTGAACTTAATATCACTGACCAGTTAAAAAAAGAAACAGAGACCGCACGTTCTCATAACATAGATGCCGAAGAGATCATGGGTATGTTTAGTGTTGCTAAAAAGCGCTCACCGAATGCTAGTCTGCTTTTTCACATCGAAAATGAGAGCACAGAAAAACAAGGTGATGAATTATATTGATAGCCTAGAGATAAAGGAGCAAGAGCGCACAATAATGTTGGCAGTACCACTTGCTCGGAAACATAGACTCATAAAACGTAAGATGCAAATTGAATTATAGCAAGAAATATCTAGACGGATCAAACTGAAATTAGAAAAAAAAGAAAATACATAAGATCGAGAAGCAGTTACAGAAAATGAAATCATCTGAAATTGAGACCGCTTTCCCAGAACTTGATCAAAAGTTACGCAATGATCTGTGTGACTTGGTAACTGGAAAAGCAATCAACCGTAATATCTGTCATGTTTGGATTGATCGAATTTTACGTGCGAAAACAATGTACAATGGAAAGATCGAAAAAGTGAAACGAAAGTCTAGCCCTATATACATATGTTGTTGCGTATTGGAGTGAGGGTGAAGTTGACTATGACATGTCCAAATATGCGCTTGCTGCAGATCTTGCATGTGGTGAATTAGTGCTATCCTTAACTCACTTTTAATAATCAAATTGTATATACTTGTACCAGTTGAAAGACAGTTGCACCTAATTTTGTTAAACATTGAAAAATCTGACAATTATTGGAATTATTCTACCATTTTGATATTGAGTTCTATTGACTACACAGTAATACAGATTGAATTATACATCTACACTGAAAATTTCATAGAGATATCTTGAAAACTAAAAAAGTTCGGAACATTTTTTAAAAACAAGATTTGTAATTAAGCCGCCATTTTTCACGAATAATTAATTAATTAAATGCTAATTAGACTTAATTTAATCATATAATTCAGTTCTATAGACTACACAGTATTAAGGGTTGAATTATACATCTACACTGAAGATTTCATAGAGGTATCTTGAAAACTAAAAACGTTATAACAGTTTTTCTTCGAAATCTTGTTTATTTCGGTCACAAAGGTTCCTTTGTTTTACATAGTACATGTACTAATTATTAGCCGACAATTTCGCAAGATTCCTGAGAAAGAAATAATCATAACTTTCTTAATATTTGACCTACAATCATAACCCTGGTATCATTTTTAAGCTTGTTTTAAGGGCTTTCTAATGATGTTATTAACTCCAAAATTGGAATCATTTTATTATTTTTTTGTCACCAGAAATTAACTTTTCACAGTGCCAGGAACAGAAATTAACTTTTCACATTTTCACAGTGCCAGGAACAGGAATTAACTTTTCACAGTGCCAGGAACAGGAATTTACTTTTCACATTTTCACAGTGCCAGGCACAGAAATTAACTTTTCAGAGTGCCAGGAATAGAAATTAACTTTTCACAGTGCCAGGAACAGGAATTAACTTTTCTCAGTGCCACAGTGCCAGGAACTATATATTTTCTTTCACAGTGACAGTGACAGGAACTAGCTTTTCTCCGAATTAATTGGATTGGTTTGAATTTTAAATGAACAATATCAAATCTTTCATTGATTTATTTTGTAGAATTGTTTTGCTTGCAGTTGCATTGTGCTTTTCGATTATGGTCAGATTCCCAATTTTTTTCTTTTTCAAATTCTGTTCATGAATGTTCTATTTGACCAACTCAACATCTGTTGCGCTAATTAAAATTTGGGTTAATTTTCAACGCCTTTTCTTAATATTGAATTTTGCTCTTTCTCACAGAATTAGTATCGTCAATTGAACTAAACTTGATATTGCCTTCTTGCAAAGTTGTTATACATGGTAAAATATGTTATCAACTTTACCTTTGAGTGAAGAGTGAGTGTGTGACTGACAATTTTATTTGTCAATTTGTGATTAACTTCTATCAATTTCATTTATTGTTCCAAAGACTGTCAATCAAATTCGTCTGCCGAGCCATGTCGTCTCTATGACTGATCCGTCACTCTACTATTCCCTCCATCATACCAATTTGTCAGTTCAGTCCTATTCCATTCAACTTGGTTATTTTCTCAATTGGGACCAATAACTTCTATCCTTCTCAATGGAACATAAAATTTTGTTCGAGCGTTGTGATGGATCTGTTCAGACAAGAGACTCCTCTCTGTCTCATTTTCTTTCGTATGAGGATTACTTGCAACGCATTGAGGTTGATCCTTCTTCAACTGAGGTTTCAAAGTTCAAGCAAACATTGAAAGGAGAAGCCAGACTTTGGATTGAAGATAGAACTTTTCGTTCTCTCCACGATCTTAAATCGTCATTTCTTGAGAGATTTTCCAAAAATAAAACTGGTCTTTTCCAAGAGTACACTGCTTTCACATATGACGAAACTAAGTTTCTAGTTAGTAATCTTTCTAAATTACGCCAATTAGCGTCTCAGCTAAAGTACACGGACGATCATGTTCGCAATAAATTTCTTTCTGTGTTACCTAAACAATGTCAACAGGCTGTTATTATGTCAAGCACGGATAATACTCCTTTGGACCAGTTAGCTATAAAAGCTCAACATTTTCTTGACGTTTCTTCACATTCTGAGTCTCAACCTGTTGTATTTAATTGTGAGGACAAACTATCCTCAAGTCTATCCAGTCTTCAAATAGGTACTCCATCTAACGATCATTCATCAAGACAAAATCACATGCCACAATTTCAAACTCGTTCAACCAGATCAGATTCTAGGTATTCTAAATCACTTAAAGACCATATCTCCATATAGAGGTAATATTATTCTCCAGATAGGCACTTACAGGGCCGTTCACCTTCACCTTATTATCGACATGATTCTTATGATCGATCCTCTCGGAGAAGACAAGTCCATTTCAAACACCGTTCACCTACTCAATCATATCCTAAACCTAGTCGAAAACGAGTAATATTTTGCGACTTTTGTTATTTGCCTGGTCACTAGTGGCAACAATGTCGCAAACGCCAGAAACTTCTCAATGACAAACACAGCTTCTCAATAGGATTTTTGAGAGCGGGAACGTCTTCAAATGCTCCGCAGGGGTTCCCGAATTCTTATCCTTTTCATCTTCAGATGTGTATAATACAGTTATGTCACGCCTGGCGTGTAAAGATACAACTGCGTGTAGTTTAAACCAGTTTATTCAGAAATGTATCCGAGCAAACCAATTGGTGAAAAGCTGCAAAAAATACAAAAGAATCAATGTAGACAACGTTTGTCTAATGCAAAAAACAATTTAAATGAAACGATAGACACGCAAGAAGCGATTTGTAACTTTTTACTAAAGGTCAACATTTTGACAGGAAGTGCGCTCCATACACATATGAAAACATCGACGAAATGGGGGGTTTTAGAAAAACATCAGAAATTTATCAAAATGTGCAAAACAGGTCAGGAACATTACATAAACAATGAAGGGTTAAGTATAGGCCAGTTAGCTATTCATTCGGGGTAAGAAACAAGTCAGAATTATGAAAAAGTGTAGGCCTAGCTATGCCACGTGACATCGGTAAACAAAGGAAATTCTATCATAATAATTCAATAAAATGTATAAAAAAACTTATCTAAGTTATTCATTAAGCTTATATAATACAATAAAAACAACTCCTTACATTGTGGCCAGCCTAAGCGTGTGAAATTTAACATATCTATCAAAGTTGATAAACGGAAGTTGTATACATGGTAAACAATAAGTTCGATACATCCACTTTACTTGCGGAGGTCAGTACATAACATAAAACGAAACGCAAAATTAGGAAATTGAGAAAATGTAACGAATATCAATAGAAATGATGAAAATTAAAATGAATTTTATAATAATCAAATATTGATTAGTTCTTTGTTAAACACTGTTCCAGAACACTCCCCGTCTGGTATCAAGCAGGTGATAACAAACAGAAAATATATTATAAAAGTTAGTCATGAATTCAATCGGTTGGTACAGACAAGTACAACAAGTTCACCAATGGGTCTAATGCATGTTGTTGGTCTTCCATCCTTCACTATTCGAATCTCAGTTTTTCGGACTTGAGCATCATCACTTGCGAATGTTCGAAGCACAATGCCAAGAGGCCATTCGTTGCGATATAGTGTTTTGTCTCGAAGTAAGACGACATCACCTTCTTTGACGTTAGGCTCAACGGATTGCCATTTCTTCCTTACTTGTAGGTTGTTCAAATACTCTTTGCGCCAGCGGGACCAGAACATATCGGAGAGCGCCATAACACGTTTCCATTCTGCTCGGAGAAGATCCTTAGGGTCAGTATTTTCGATAAGATTTGTACATGACTGATGCAATCGATTTCTTGTTGTGCCGTTTTAATGAGAACAGTCTCAGTTTCCTGAATCGATTAAACTTTCGTTTCAAGGTTGAGTTTCATAGATCTGGTTCTGATGACCCTGCACAAAAGAGTTATCGCACGCACTAACGAATTCCATTTCGAGAATCGTCGAAATCTATCTGTTCCAAGTTCCGATCTACGTACACTTGATACTTCTGTCTTAGATACCGAAACGGTCGGTCTTATCTCCTTGTCAGAATCCGGATGAACTAAACACGGATTCTCAAGTTCAAACGATTCAACACTACAAAGAAATGAAGTAGGTCCTTTGATCCATCGACTGTCGCCAATATATTCGGGTGTCACCGATCGAGTGGCTTGATCGGCCGGATTTATCGCTGTGGGCACAAAGTTCCATTGGTTCGGTGTCGTTGACCTACGGATACGTTCAATCCTGTGTTCTACATAGATATAGAATCGTCTAGTCTGATTATTAATATACCCCAGAACCACTTTGCTGTCAGTATAAAACTTGATAGCGTCTAAGGTCAGATCTAGGTTCTCAACTACAGTTTCAGTTAGCTCAACGGCGAGAACGGACGCGCACAGTTCAAGCCTGGGGATCGTGTGTCCGTGTTGTGGCGACACTTTAGCCTTCCCAAGTACGAATCCTAAGTCACTGTGGTTGTTGTCGTACACTGCTCGTAAGTACGCAACGGCTCCTATTGCCTTTTCGGAGGCATCTGCAAACACGTGTAACTCATAAGACGGAGTTGCTTCAGATGATATTGAAGGGATATACATTCGAGGTATCTCAAAGTTCTCAAGTGTCTTAAGAGACTCGCGCCAAGTTTCCCACATTAAACGTTTCTCATCCCAAGCTACAGATGACGACATAAGATCCCGTAAGAGCCATTTTCCACGGATTAAGACTGGTGCGACGAATCCTAGTGGGTCATACACGCTGTTCAGAGTAGATAGGACTCCTCGGCGGGTAAATGACTTTATCTAGTCCGAAATACGGTAAGTGAACATGTCAGAACTTAGGTTCCAATAAAGTCCTAAGCTGCGCTGAAGCGGGAAAGTATCAGAGTCGAAATCTAGATCCTTCAAATCCTGTGCAAGATCCTGTTGAGGTAAAGCGGCCATAACTTCCTCGCTATTGCACGCAAACTTGTGTAATCTGATGTTTCCTGCATTCATGAGCGATTCCTGAGTGCATGTCAGAAGGCTTATCATCTCCTGACTTGTGTCGACCGATATGAGACCGTCATCTACGTAAAAGTGTCTGTTGATAAAGTCGCGAACGTCCTGATCCGAGTTCTCAGCGCACTTTTTTAATCCGTAGATGGCCACTGAGGGCGATGGTGAATTCCCGAACACGTGCACTGTCATTCGATAGGAAATGAGTTCCTTCTGCAAATCGTTGTCTCTATGCCAGAAGAAACGAAGATAGTCACGGTGTTTCTCATCGACACGGAACGAGTAGAACATTTGTTGTATATCAGCAGAAGCAGCAATACGGTTCTTCCTAAAGCGAAGTAACACTCCTAGTAGGGAATTATTCAGGTCTGGTCCGCTAAGAAGAACGTTGTTAAGTGAGATATTTCCAAATTTAGCTGACGAGTCAAATACACAGCGGATTTTGTCAGGCTTTTTAGGGTGATATATCCCAAAGACAGGTAAATGCCAAGATTCGGCGCCTTCTTCCAATGTAGGAGCAGGTTCGGCATGTTGGTTGTCGACAAGATTTTGCATAAAGTCAGTGAAATGTTCACGCTTTTTCTCGTTTTGTCGTAGACTGTGGTCTAGAGCCTTTGCTCTGCGTAGAGCCAGTGGGAAGTTGTTCGGTAACTTGTCTCTGTTGGGTTTAAAGGGTAACGGAGCACTCCAATTACCGGAGCTATCCTTTTGAAATCCTTTGTCCATAGTTTCAAGGAATATTTTGTCCTCAACGGAAGTTCCGGGTTTATCGTCATTCTGGGTTCGATCAAATATCCCGTCTCCAAGGTTGATTGAATCGCAATCGAAGTTGTCTAACTTGTTCTTCAACGCTATGTTTTCTCGCACATTCAGAATATTTGGGCACGGTTTCAAGATCGATGGACGGCCATTAGTTGTGACATAAGTTTTGTAAGTGTTCACAGAATCAGGAAGATGTCTTTTGTCCAAACAAACATCTCCGACAATTACCCATCCTAACTGGGTCCTTTGTGCATACGGGGAATTGATAGGTCCAACCCGTTGATCAAATATGTGATGTACCTCGGGAATGTCACGGCCAAGCAAAAGCAGAATGTCTGCATCTTGATTCAGAGGTTGAAATTCAGACTCGATATCTTGCAAATGACTATGGTGTCTGGCAACATCGGCTGTTGGTATTTCGTTGCGGTTATCGGGAATTCCGTCGCACTCGATTACAGTGGGTAGCTTCACCTTTGTTAGACCATCTAACGACTCAATTACAAGACCATTTGCTCTGCGGCCTGTAATTTGCGTTTTTCCAGAACAACTTGTCAGTGTGTATTCCTCGGGCTTACACGAAAAGTTTAATCTGTCGAAAAGTTTAGTCCTGCCTAGCGACCTATTGCTTTGTTCGTCCAGCATCGCGTAGGCTCTGAATCGGTTATTGGGATCGTCAATGTGCGAAACACTAACCTGGAGAATCTTTGCACAAGATTTGCCGGAAAAGTCACCGTTGCAAATATCCAAACAATTCGCACTCACATTCGTTTCTGTTGGGTCCTTGATAATTTTTTGACGATCTTCATAAGATTTGGATTTAAACGATCTACATTTATTCAACGAATGATTCGACTTGTGAATAGCACATTTGAGTTTTTCCTTGTATCTGCTATTTTCTTCCGATGAATCGACGTCGGTCTTGTTGACGTTAATGTTACGTTGACGTTGTTGTTGGGGTTTCGAATTTGATTGTCCAGATCCCCTGTCACGTTGATGTGGAACATAATTTGTCTGATCGTGATCGAATCTGAATCCTGGATCGTTGTACTTGCTAGCCTGATCGGATATGAATTCGACAAAGAATGAAAACGGTGGGTAAGGTACATTCTTTGATTTCTTGTAGCTTGTTGCTCTATCTCTCCATTTGTTCTGAAGTGATGGTGGTAGCTTATTTACGATAGGGTTGACACCAACGGATGTGTCAAAATAGCTAAGTAGTTTCGCATACACTGGGTTATCCTTTGTTGCTAGAATCTCAGATAATATGTCTTGTAAATCGTAAAGACGTTTCACATCTTTGAACATGATTTTCGGAAAATCATTGATTTTGGACTTGAGGGATGTTTCGACCATTTCAGGGCTACCGAAACGTTCCTCGAGCCTTTGCCATATCTTGTTGAGTCCTGCTTGAGGATCGTTGATGTTTGACGTTCGGATGCTTTGAGCGAATTTGGCAGATTCAGAACCGAGCCATTTGATTAAGAGTTCACTTTCTTCTACAGCGGTTACTTGCAACTCTTTAGTGATAGCTTGGAAACTTGACTTCCAGAGAGCGTATGATTCGGGCCGGTCATTAAATCGGTTAAATCGTGACATAAGAAGGTCTTTCTTGAGAAGAAAACGTGAAAAGTCGCTCAAAGTAGCATTGTTGTCACTTTTAGCTGGAGGTTGAGGAAGGGACGAAGATACATTCATCTTCGGTGGAGACGAAGACGGCAAATTGTCAATTTGAGGTTGCGACGGCGAAGAACTAAAGTTTATGCCACGTGACATCGGTATCATAATAATTCAATAAAATGTATAAAAAACTTATCTAAGTTATTCATTAAGCTTATATAATACAATAAAAACAACTCCTTACATTGTGGCCAGCCTAAGCGTGTGAAATTTAACATATCTATCAAAGTTGATAAACGGAAGTTGTATACATGGGAAACAATAAGTTCGATACATCCACTTTACTTGCGGAGGTCAGTACATAACATAAAACGAAACGCAAAATTAGGAAATTGACAAAAAGTAACGAATATCAATAGAAATGATGAAAATTAAAATGAATTTTATAATAATCAAATATTGATTAGTTCTTTGTCAATACACTGTTCCAGAACAAGTTAGATTCTCGTAATTATTGTCAGGGACGTGGATTACCTGTAAATAAGTTAGACCAACCTTTACGTTTCATAGTTGGTAATGGTTCTGCTATGTTATGTGTTTCTTATTTGAATATTAAAGTTCATGTTCAACGGTATACTATTGAACTTTCATCTTTTGTTGTTGATGATTTAGTTGGTGTTGATATTATCTTAGGACAAGATTTTCTTTCTCAGATAGGTGGTTCTTAGATTTTAAGTCTCATAAATTTAGATTTAAAACTGACAAGGTCTATTTTAGCAGCTGTCATGATATTTTCATCAGACCTAAACAAACTCGTTATGTACCTTTATATGGTATGATACCAAATGTATACAGGAATCGTGATGTTTTTCTACACAGTAATAATGTTCTTTCTGATTCACGACCTTCTCATATGCTTATTACTCTGTCAAAGAATAAAGCTGTTGTACCGATCACCAATACAGGGAAACGGACTTTACATATTAAAGCAAAGCGACCTTTATACCTTTGGATGAATCTCAAGAAAGACAGTCATTGAGACATCAGATTGACCTCTCTTCAAGTATTCTATCTGATCTCAATTTTTGTCATCTTACAGAGATGCCTTCAGCTTAAATGGTGAAGTTGGACATTGTCGTGATATTGCTATTGATATTGAAGTAACCAATAATGACCCATTCTACATTCGTCCATATCCTACCACAGAAAGCGACAAAAGAGTTATCGATGCAGAATTGAATAAGTTGGTACGTCTTGGAATATTATCTGAAGGTCATCAACCGTATACTTCACCTGTACTCATTCTGCCTAAAAAGGGTTCTTCAGAAAAACGTGTTGTGGTCGATTTTCGATATCTCAATTCAAGAATCAAGCGTTATAATCACCCTTTCCCTTTACTCTCGGAAACATTTAGAACTGTAGGTAATTCTGGAGCAACATTTCTTAGTTGCATTGATCTAAAGTCTGCATTCTTTTCTATTCCGTTGTCTCCTGAGGCACGTCAATATACATGTATTTCATCATACCATGGAGGTAAACATTATTACTTTAACAGACTGACACAAGGTCTTAGTGTTTCACCAGCTGTTTTCCAGACTTATATAGACAAGATCTTATCTCAAATTCCACATAGTCGTAAATTCTATATTGCTCATCATGATGACATCATCATTTTTAGTCCTGATTCCAAGTCTCACAAACATCATATTGATCTTATTCTATTACAGTAAAAAGTTCCCTTCAGCATGTCAACGTTACAGTGTAACTGAACTTGAAATGTTTGGTCTGCTCATCAATGTCACAAACTTTCGTCACTTACTTAAAGGTGTTGCATTTGATGTTGACCATTCTGCCATTGTTCCTCTTATCAAGTCAAAGCATGAACCATGCACCAATCGCCTCAAGAACCTTCTTATCAAATTATCACATTATGCTTTTCAGACCAAATACCAAAGATAGTGGACCACGGCCATATACGCCTAACGAAAAAGTCGAAAAAGGAAAAAATTTAATCAGGAGAAAACAAAACTTTCTCAAACCTTTCGATTTAGGTCCAATAACATCCATTTTAAGTTTCATCAAAATCGGTTGAAAACTAAGAGAGTAATAGCATATTTAAGATTTGGGGCAAGGGCAATAACTCTGCTTGTAACGATCGAAAATAGCTCAAATTCGAACTTGATCTTTGTTTTCTGATTATATATACACATATCAAATTTCATTTGATTCCGTCAAAAACTCTAGTTTTTAGAGCGTTTACAAGGAAATGTTGATGGTCGGACCGATGGATTTGGGGCAAGGGCAATAACTCTGCTTCTAACGATCGAAAATAGCTCAAATTCGAACTTGATCTTCGTTTTTTGAATATGTATACACATATCAAATTTCATTTGATTCCGTCAAAAACTCTAGTTTTTAGAGCGTTTACGAGCAAATGTTGACGGACGGACGGACCGACGGACGGACCGACGGACGGACGGACGGACCGACGGACGGACGGACAGGGGTGACTACAATATACGTCCTCATAGAGAGATGAGGGCGTATAAAAAGGGAACAGAGATGGCCATAGCTGATTTTCCTCTCGTAGTCCTCTTGAATTTGACGCGGAATTGGATGCAGTTGTTCCCACTGCCTTTACTTTTTCTGATATGGTTTTACCCATACTTCAACCAAAGGAACGCCCAGTTACAAGAGGGTATGCGAAGGAAAACAATATTTCTGTTCCAGATCTCTATCCTAAACCAACAAGGAATGTTGTTCAACAATCTTTACTTAGTAAAACATCTTACTTACCAATCTCTCTACCTGATTCAGGTATTTCCATTCCTTGTCGAGGTGCTTCTGTTCCAGATCAATCATCATCACCCAGATCAAAGCCTGCTACTTCTGCAACTTCTACAGAAGATCGTTTAGTGGATCGAACAGTTGACAACTCCGAAGAGTTTGAAATTCCAATTGAATTGTTGGTTCCACCTAAACCTGTTTTTTCTGGATTTCAAGATGTTAAATCTTCTCATTTTCCTAAACAAAAGGAGCTCGATAAACTTCTTCGCACCATTAAGAAGAAAATCATCAGAGATTACAATCTCTCTATTGATGCTAACAAGTTGAGATTGGAACAAGAAACGTCTCCTTATTTCAAACCAATCTACGATTACTTGCAACATGGTATTCTACCGTCTGATAAGAAGTCATCAAAAACTGTCAAAATTAAAGCTGAAGAGTACATTTTATGTGACTCAGTTCTCTTTCGTCTTCTTATTCACAAGGATGAATCTTTCACTCTGCAATTAGTAATACCAGATTCAATGTGCAGTAGTTTAATCAGCTTATACCATGACAGTCAACTCAGTAATCATCAAGGAATAGTCAGAACATATGTTACCATGCGCAAACTGTTTTATTTCCCTAACATGTTTGAGAAAATCTCAACTTACATTCAAACATGTTCTAAATGTCAACAGTTTAAGGGAAAGACAGATACCAAAGGTCTGTATCATCCTCGTATTCCAACGGAATATCGAACTTTTGATAGGCTTATGTCTTGATTTTAAATCCATGCCTTCATCACCTATAGGATACAAACACCTAATGGTCGTTACAGATGAAATAACCCGCTTTGTTATCTGCACAGCTTTGCAAACTCTTGATGCCAAGTCCATTTGTGAAGCCTTGATTCAAGAAGTAATCTGTATTTTTGGACCACCATCAGTCATCATCACTGATGCTGCTGCATCACTAACTGGCAACTTAGTATCATCACTCTGTTCATGCTTAGAGATAAGTCATAAACTGATCAGCGTAGAAAATCATGGAAGTTTACTAGTTGAGAGACATATCAAGTCCATATCAGATCTTTTAAAGGTCAATCTCAATCAATATGGTACTGATTGGGTGCGCTTCATCAGCACTTCTTGCTATGAGTACAATTCATTTAGTTCTCCTCAATTAGGCAATCATAGCCCATATGAATTAGCCTTTGGTAAACAACCCAAGAGCCTTACAAATCTCACTTGGGATTTCAGTAGTGTTTGCAAGTCAAATTCTGATTATGTATCTCATCTTAAAAACAAGTTTGATCTCATAGGCAAACAAGCACTTGATCTTCAAAAACGCCAGCAAGAATCACAACATACCAGTATTTCTCACAGTTTGAGTAAAAACCCAGTATATAGCTTAGGACAACTGGTTTATGTGTTTAAGCCCACTTCATCTATCCTTACAGCTAAATCACGTAAAATCAAAGCTGAATGGTGTGGTCCATTGGTGGTTCACCAAATTCTTGATCGGACACATTATGTTTTATCAACCTTAGAAGGTCAAGTTCTTCAAGATGTATTTTCCATCAATCGTCTTAAACCTTGTTTTATTCTGAGTGATAACCCTCGTGATCAGATTAGCAATATTGACCAATTGAAGTTAAAGTTGGGTCAAAAATCTGAAACTGTAAATCTACTAGTTGAAGATAATGGGATAACAATCACTGATGCATTCAATCATATTGTTTCTAATATTTCTCAACATTCCATTGTTAGCAATCGTTTCTCAGAATCTCTAAATGTGTCGGAGTGCCTTGCTAATAGTAATGTTAATCAGCATCTAACATCTCTTCATGTCATTTCATCTTCTCAAGTTGAACAACAGTGTTTTTTACTTTCTGTAGTACCGAATGTCGACTACATTACAATACAAAAAATAGCGATGCCCCATCGTAATACGCCCACTTTTGTAATGGCAGCCAAGTCGTCCGGGAGGTCGACAAGAACTATCAGTAAATGAAACATCTGTCGAAAACCGTGCCATCAAGAATGTTTACAAAATTGAACGATTTTTGAGTGTTTACAACTTTTTTTTTTTTTTTTGTATAAACAATATTTATTTAGATAGGATTAGGGAACAGGCTTTCGCCTATAGTACCCTCTCCTTAAAGTACAATATATACATAATCAAAAAATATATATACAGTATATACATGTATAAAGAAGATTTACATAAAATACAAATATTGATACTTGCTGCTATATATGCTATATATATATATACAGATTGTAAGTCAATCAATTCAGGCATGTTGAGTCAAAACCGGCAGCTAAGGGTTAGAAAAGTATGAACTGCTGTGAATATCTGTTTAGTTTCCAAAAGGTTTTCGTTGCCAAATAAAAGTAAGGGTAAGGTGATCAGGTGTTTTGGTAAGAGATTTATAGATTGGTTTCGTGCATCGCAATGCAATGTACAGTCAAGTAGGTAGTGTTGATTATCTTCTGATCCATGACCACAACTACAAGCGGAAGTATCAGATATGTGCCTCATATGCTTATGTCCTTGAAGATCGCTGCAAGAGAGACGGAGGCGGCAGTGGAGAATTTGGTTAAGACGAGTGCCAAAGTAGAATTGCGGAGGAATTTTGATATCATTAATTTTTAGTTTATTTTTGAAAATTGAGATTGAGAGTGAATTTTTGATAGAAGATGGTAGGTTATTCCAGAGTTTGATTGTAGATGGTATAAAAGAATTCGAAAATATATCAGTTTTGCAAAAGTATTCTGTAAGTTTATCACTGTTTCTAAGGTTATATGGTCTGTCCGAATATTGTACAAGATTTGAAAGAAACGCGGGAGTCTGATGATTTAAAATTTTGAACATTAATATAAGCTTATGCCTCCTTCGCCTCTCTTGTAAAGTTAAAAATCCTGTTTCTTCATATAATTTGTGATGGCTGGTACCTTTCACAGCGCCGCATATAGTCCTGAGTGCATCTAACTGAACATTTTCTAACTTTTTTGTTAATACTGCATTGCTCCCACCCCAGATTACGTCACAATAGTCAAAATGTGGTAGAATATATGAAGTGTATATCGTTTGTAGAGATTTTCTAGAAATTCGATACTTTAAAGATCGGAGGCAGTTCACAAGTTTCCTAGTTTTGGTCAAAATTCCATTAATGTGTATATCCCATTTACAATTTTTTTGAAAAATCAAACCTAAATGTTTATGAAAATCGACTTCTTTAATTGGAACATTGTCCAGTCTCAACGTTGGGAGTAAAGGCTCTTTTTTAGTAACTAGTGCAAGTGATTCAGTTTTCAGCGGGTTGAAAGATACAAGCCATGTTTTAGCCCAATTGTTGATAGTTTCAAGGTCTGAGTTAAGCATATGAGCATTTGCAGTCGGGTCATGGATTTTCATATATAGGCTGGTATCGTCTGCAAACAGTTTAATATTTGAGTTAATGTTTTCAACAATATCGTTTATGTAAATCAGGAATAAGAGTGGCCCTAGGACAGAGCCCTGTGGTACGCCAGCCGGAACAGATTTGGCCTCAGAGGAAACTCCATTTACTACAACACGTTGTTTTCTGTCGAGTAGATAGCTTTGGAACCAATTTAGGAGTTCTCCTCTGATTCCAACTGCTTCCAGCTTGTGACAGAGACCAGCATGCCAGACTCTGTCAAAAGCTTTGCTGACGTCACAGAACACTGTCCTAGTGTACTGTCCATCATCAATGGCTTGACAAAAAAAGTGCGTTAAGTCTATTAGTTGATAGGTTGTAGATTCGCCGTGCAGGAAACCGCTTTGTAGGTTAGTAATAATATTATGTTCCTTCAAGAAGTTAAAGACATGTTTGTAGATACATTTTTCGAAAATTTTAACAATGAGGCTTAGTAAAGAGACAGGTCTGTAATTTCCGCAATTTGAAGGATCTCCCTTTTTCAGGATAGCTGTGATATTTGCACTTTTCCAGATATGAGGTACAGTTTTAGTCGACAGTGAGAGGTTGAATAGTTTGCAGAGGGGTTCGCTTATTTCATTTTTGATTGATTTCAAGAGTTTGCCATTTATTTGATCAGGTCCATTTGCTTTGCTAGTGTCAATAGATGATATAATGTCTTTAACTTCTTGTGGATCTAGTGTAATGTGATTGAGTGAATGTGGATTTTGATAAAGAGTAGGAAGATGTGCACTTGTGCTGTCAAGGTGCGATTGCTTTATGAAAAATTCATTTAAACAGTTTGCTTTGTCAATGGGGGTAAAGCATGGAACACCATTATTGACAAGAGGTGGTAGGCTACTGTTGCAGTTTTTTCCTTTTATATGTGAGTTGACAAGATGCCACCAATCCTTTGAGCCGAAATTTTCAGAACTGTTAATTTGATTATCTAATTTTTGGTAATATTCTGATTTGCATTTTCTAATTAATTTTACATACTGGTTTCTAATGGCCCTGAATTGTTTCCAATCAGTTTCAGAATTCGATCTGACAGCTTTTTTATGAACTCTATTCTTTTTTCTACTCATGTTTCTGATTGTGTTATTCATCCAGATTTTATCTCTAGGTCTAATAGTTACAATTTTGTTTGGAATAATGTCTTTAGCGATTCTTGTCAACTCACATGAAAAGTTTGATGTAGAATTATCAATATCACTCTCATCAACAAGTGTGTCCCAGTCAGTACCCGAAATAGCTTGTCTCAATTTGTCATAGTCAGTCCCTTTGTAATCCCATACCTGTCTTTGAAATGAATGAAGTCTCGGGTTTTTGAGTGTTAACTGACAATGCACAGGGCAATGATCACTACAGAAATTTGCTGAAATTCCAGAATCAGAAATTAGACTGGGACAATTTGTCAAAATTAAATCGATAAGGGTTTCTGAGTTTTCTGTGTATCGTGTAGGTTTATCTATAATTTGGCTGAAGTTAAAAAGGGTCATAGCATTGTGAATAAAAGAATTTGAAATGGTTAAAAAGTCAATGTTAAAATCTCCAAATATCAAAATATTATTTATAGGATCACTCGCTGCACGGGAAATAGATTTGAAAATTGCAGTATTTACATCAGATGGTGCCCTTGGAGGTCTATAAAAGGTTCCAATTAAAAACATAATATCATTAATTTGAACTTCAATCCATATGCCCTCTGCATTGTCAGTTTCTAAGTCATGCCTCCTTTTAATTAAAAAGTTGTTTCGAACATAAAGTGCTACTCCCCCACCCTTCTTGTCCGTCCTGTCTTTTCTTATTGGTGCCTTAAAACCTGAGAAAGAAAGGGTGCTGGAATCGATTGTTTTGTCAAGCCATGATTCAGTAATTAGAATAAAGTCATATTTTTCAGTGAGGGTACTTTCAATGAGATCTCTCCTCTTTTTCCTGATTATACTTCTTGCATTGAGATGCACGAAAGAAACATTTGTCTGTCGATAAATAGGTCCCGGGTTTGACTCGACATCACCTGAAAGTAACAAAATTAAAAAGTAATATGTAATAAAGATAAAATAAAAGCAGGTTAAAATGGGATAGTATTTGCTATATGGCTCTTTGTAGAAGTTACATAATGTAGAGAAATGGTTTGTGAACAGTATATTAATATAATTTAGAGAAGCAGCATATTTACACGTATGCAAAAATAATAAAAGATAATTGTTAGATTGGAAAGTAGTATATACATAATATATACAACTATGTACAAGTTCAGTACTTAGTATAATCAGTAGCAGAAGAATAGTGACATGTAGAGCTCCGCAAAAACAAATAAGTTACAAAAAGTTGTATTGTTAATAATAGTATATAGATATAGACATACATGTTTTTCACAAGGTCCAACATTCCAAACAGTGTCTTAAATTTAAATTAACTAACTATATAACTGTATAACTATAGTCTGTTTTGTTAATAATAGTATACATGATATAGACATACATGTTTTTCACTAGGTCAAACATTCCAAACAGTTTCTTAAATTTAAATTAACTAACTATATAACTGTATAATTATAGTCTGTTTTGTTAATAATAGTATATATGATATAGACACACATGTTTTTCACTGGGTTAAACATTCCAAACAGTGTATTAAATTTAAATTAACTAACTATATAACTGTATAACTATAGTCTGTTTTGTTAATAATAGTATACATGATGTAGACACACATGTTTCTCACTAGGTCAAACATTCCAAACAGTGTCTTAATTTAAATCAACTAACTATATAACTGTATAATTATAGTCTGTTTTGTTAAGAATAGTATACATGATGTAGACACACATGTTTCTCACTAGGTCAAACATTTCAAGCAGTGTCTCAATTTAAATTAACTAACTATATAACTGTAAAACTATAGTCTGTTTTGTTAATAATAGTATACATGTTATAGACACACATGTTTCTCACTAGGTCAAACATTCCAAACAGTGTATTAAATTTAAATTAACTAACTATATAACTGTATAATTATAGTCTGTTTTGTTAATAATAGTATACATGATATAGACATACATATGCTTCTCACTAGGTCAAACATTCCAAGCAGTGTCTCAATTTAAATTAACTAACTATATAACTGTATAATTATAGTCTGTTTTGTTAATAATAGTATACATGATACAGACATACATGTTTTTCACTGGGTCAAACATTCCAAACAGTGTATTAAATTTAAATTAACTAACTATATAACTGTATAATTATAGTCTGTTTTGTTAATAATAGTATACATGATATAGACACACATGTTTTTCACTAGGTCAAACATTCCAAACAGTGTCTTAAATTTAAATTAACTAACTATATAACTGTATAATTATAGTCTGTTTTGTTAATAATAGTATACATGATACAGACATACATGTTTTTCACTAGGTCAAACATTCCAAACAGTGTCTTAAATTTAAATTAACTAACTATATAACTGTATAATTATAGTCTGTTTTGTTAATAATAGTATACATGATACAGACATACATGTTTTTCACTGGGTCAAACATTCCAAACAGTGTATTAAATTTAAATTAACTAACTATATAACTGTATAATTATAGTCTGTTTTGTTAATAATAGTATATATGATATAGACACACATGTTTTTAACTGGGTTAAACATTCCAAACAGTGTATTAAAGAGGCACAGGCTTCATTTTCGTGGGTCGATTTTTCCAAGTCTCAGAAACGGGGACTTTTTAGCTCAGCAATTTAGTACTGGTTATCACAACTCACCATTGAAATTTGAGTCTTCAAATCCATGTGCATCCATAATTATTAGCTTTTGAAAGTTATAATGCCCTACTACACATTAGCGATACTATGCAATATATAGAAAAGTCATCTATAGAAATAGAAGGAGAAATGTCTAATTTAAGATATATTTGAAGGAAATATGCAATTTTCGTACATTTCTAGTGCTTCTGAAGGATACCTAAGTATATTCAAGACCCAAATCGACCAATAAAAATGAAGACTGGTCCCCTTTAAATAAATTAACTAACTATATAATTATAGTCTGTTTTGTTAATAATAGTATACATGTTATAGACACACATGTTTCTCACTAGGTCAAACATTCCAAACAGTGTATTAAATTTAAATTAACTAACTATATAACTGTATAATTATAGTCTGTTTTGTTAATAATAGTATACATGATATAGACACACATGTTTTTCACAAGGTCAAACATTCCAAACAGTGTCTTAAATTTAATTTAACTAACTATATAACTGTATAATTATAGTCTGTTTTGTTAATAATAGTATACATGATATAGACATACATGTTTCTCCCTAGGTCAAACATTCCAAACAGTGTATTAAATTTAAATTAACTAACTATATAACTGTATAATTATAGTCTGTTTTGTTAATAATAGTATACATGATATAGACATACATGTTTCTCACTAGGTCAAACATTCCAAACAGTGTATTAAATTTAAATTAACTAACTATATAACTGTATAATTATAGTCTGTTTTGTTAATAATAGTATACATGATATAGACACACATGTTTTTCACAAGGTCAAACATTCCAAACAGTGTCTTAAATTTAATTTAACTAACTATATAACTGTATAATTATAGTCTGTTTTGTTAATAATAGTATACATATAGACATACATGTTTCTCACTAGGTCAAACATTCCAAACAGTGTATTAAATTTAAATTAACTAACTATATAACTGTATAATTATAGTCTGTTTTGTTAATAATAGTATACATGATATAGACATACATGTTTCTCACTAGGTCAAACATTCCAAACAGTGTCTCAATTTAAATCAACTAACTATATAACTGTATAATTATAGTCTGTTTTGTTAATAATAGTATACATGATATAGACATACATGTTTCTCACTAGGTCAAACATTCCAAACAGTGTATTAAATTTAAATTAACTAACTATATAACTGTATAACTATAGTCTGTTTTGTTAATAATAGTATACATGATATAGACATACATGTTTCTCACTAGGTCAAACATTCCAAACAGTGTCTTAAATTTAATTTAACTAACTATATAACTGTATAACTATAGTCTGTTTTGTTAATAATAGTATACATGATATAGACATACATGTTTCTCCCTAGGTCAAACATTTCAAGCAGTGTATTAAATTTAAATTAACTAACTATATAACTGTATAATTATAGTCTGTTTTGTTAATAATAGTATACATGATATAGACATACATGTTTCTCACTAGGTCAAACATTCCAAGCAGTGTCTCAATTTAAATTAACTAACTATATAACTGTATAATTATAGTCTGTTTTGTTAATAATAGTATATATGATATAGACACACATGTTTTTCACTGGGTTAAACATTCCAAACAGTGTATTAAATAAATTAACTAACTATATAATTATAGTCTGTTTTGTTAATAATAGTATACATGATATAGACATACATGTTTTTAACTGGGTTAAACATTCCAAACAGTGTATTACATTTAAATTAACTAACTATATAACTATATAATTATAGTCTGTTTTGTTAATAATAGTATACATGTTATAGACACACATGTTTCTCACTAGGTCAAACATTCCAAACAGTGTATTAAATTTAAATTAACTAACTATATAACTGTATAATTATAGTCTGTTTTGTTAATAATAGTATATATGATATAGACACACATGTTTTTCACTGGGTTAAACATTCCAAACAGTGTATTAAATAAATTAACTAACTATATAATTATAGTCTGTTTTGTTAATAATAGTATACATGATATAGACATACATGTTTCTCACTAGGTCAAACATTCCAAACAGTGTCTTAAATTTAAATTAACTAACTATATAACTGTATAACTATAGTCTGTTTTGTTAATAATAGTATATATGATATAGACATACATGTTTCTCACTAGGTCAAACATTTCAAACAGTGTCTTAAATTTAAATTGACTAACTATATAACTGTATAACTATAGTCTGTTTTGTTAATAATAGTATACATGATATAGACATACATGTTTCTCACTAGGTCAAACATTCCAAACAGTGTATTACATTTAAATTAACTAACTATATAACTGTATAATTATAGTCTGTTTTGTTAATAATAGTATACATGTTATAGACACACATGTTTCTCACTAGGTCAAACATTCCAAACAGTGTATTAAATTTAAATTAACTAACTATATAACTGTATAACTATAGTCTGTTTTGTTAATAATAGTATACATGATGTAGACATACATGTTTCTCACTAGGTCAAACATTTCAAACAGTGTATTAAATTTAAATTAACTAACTATATAACTATATAATTATAGTCTGTTTTGTTAATAATAGTATACATGTTATAGACACATGTTTCTCACTAGGTCAAACATTCCAAACAGTGTATTAAATTTAAATTAACTAACTATATAACTGTATAATTATAGTCTGTTTTGTTAATAATAGTATATATGATATAGACACACATGTTTTTCACTGGGTTAAACATTCCAAACAGTGTCTCAATTTAAATTAACTAACTATATAACTGTATAACTATAGTCTGTTTTGTTAATAATAGTATACATGATATAGACATACATGTTTCTCACTAGGTCAAACATTTCAAATAGTGTATTAAATTTAAATTAACTAACTATATAACTATATAATTATAGTCTGTTTTGTTAATAATAGTATACATGTTATAGACACATGTTTCTCACTAGGTCAAACATTCCAAACAGTGTATTAAATTTAAATTAACTAACTATATAACTGTATAATTATAGTCTGTTTTGTTAATAATAGTATATATGATATAGACACACATGTTTTTCACTGGGTTAAACATTCCAAACAGTGTATTAAATAAATTAACTAACTATATAATTATAGTCTGTTTTGTTAATAATAGTATACATGATATAGACATACATGTTTCTCACTAGGTCAAACATTCCAAACAGTGTCTTAAATTTAAATTAACTAACTATATAACTGTATAATTATAGTCTGTTTTGTTAATAATAGTATACATGATGTAGACACACATGTTTCTCACTAGGTCAAACATTCCAAACAGTGTATTAAATTTAAATTAACTAACTATATAACTGTATAATTATAGTCTGTTTTGTTAATAATAGTATACATGATATAGACACATGTTTTTTCACTGGGTCAAACATTCCAAACAGTGTCTTAAATTTAAATTAACTAACTATATAACTGTATAGTTATAGTCTGTTTTGTTAATAATAGTATACATGTTATAGACACACATGTTTCTCACTAGGTCAAACATTCCAAACAGTGTATTACATTTAAATTAACTAACTATATAACTGTATAACTATAGTCTGTTTTGTTAATAATAGTATACATGATATAGACATACATGTTTCTCACTAGGTCAAACATTTCAAGCAGTGTCTCAATTTAAATTAACTAACTATATAACTGTATAGTTATAGTCTGTTTTGTTAATAATAGTATACATGTTATAGACACACATGTTTCTCACTAGGTCAAACATTCCAAACAGTGTATTAAATTTAAATTAACTAACTATATAACTGTATAACTATAGTCTGTTTTGTTAATAATAGTATACATGATATAGACACACATGTTTTTAACTAGGTCAAACATTTCAAGCAGTGTCTCAATTTAAATTAACTAACTATATAACTATAGTCTGTTTTGTTAATAATAGTATACATGATATAGACATACATGTTTCTCACTAGGTCAAACATTCCAAACAGTTTCTTAAATTTAAATTAACTAACTATATAACTGTATACCTATAGTCTGTTTTGTTAATAATAGTATACATATAGACATACATGTTTCTCACTAGGTCAAACATTCCAAACAGTGTATTAAATTTAAATTAACTAACTATATAACTGTATAACTATAGTCTGTTTTGTTAATAATAGTATACATGATATAGACATACATGTTTCTCACTAGGTCAAACATTCCAAACAGTGTATTAAATTTAAATTAACTAACTATATAACTGTATAATTATAGTCTGTTTTGTTAATAATAGTATACATGATATAGACATACATGTTTCTCACTAGGTCAAACATTCCAAACAGTGTATTAAATTTAAATTAACTAACTATATAACTGTATAATTATAGTCTGTTTTGTTAATAATAGTATACATGATATAGACATACATGTTTCTCACTAGGTCAAACATTTCAAGCAGTGTCTCAATTTAAATTAAACATTCAAAACAGTGTGTATAATTTAGATTGACTAACTATATAACTGTATAACTATAGCCTGTTTTGTTTATAATTGTATACATGTTATAGACACACAATGTTTTCCGAAGTTCAAATTTTAAATTAACTAACTATATAACTGTATAATTATAGACTGGTTTGTTAAAGATTGTAAACATGTTATAGACACACATGTTTTTCACTAGGTAACTATAGGTGTTAACTTTATAACTGTATTACTATAGACTGGAAAAGTGGAAACCATGTTTGTCAAATTTGTCTGGTGACTGGTATATAAGGTGTGATGTGTACAAGTAACTGCTGAAACCTAATAGGGTACTGATCTGTCAATCTCACCATATATTGTGAGTTCCTCTGCAGTTGGTTGATACCCTGTTATGTCTAATGGTGTGTTAATACGGATAACTTTACCTTGACCATCAGCATGAGCAGGGAGTTCTCGGACAAACAACTTGCCATCCCTCGACCAACACTGTTGTATATATCCAGCTTTCATAGACTTCCTGGCTAAGCTAAATAGGAAAGACCTATATCTTGTTAAATCCTCATTTATGAAAACATTTTTTGGGAGCTTCTTGTTTCGTTCTCTGACACTCATGAGTTCCCTTTTGTGTTTATAGCTCGATAGACGTATGATGATTTGTCTAGGACTGATATGTTGCCTCCCGGTTGGCATCATACCTACACGGTGACAGTTTTCGATGTGATCAGGTGTGAAATCTGGGCAAACTTTAGTTAGAACGCTGAGGGCCACCTTTTCAACATCCTCACCTTTTTCCTCGGTAACCCCATTAATTCGGACACAACCCTTTCTTCCATATTGCTCGAGTTCATCAGTTTTCAGTTTAATGTCCGTGTTTAGTTGTGTTGACACTTTTGCAAGTTCAACTTTAAGGTGGGCGATTTCCATCTTCATGGGAGTAATAATTTTATCGATCTGGTCCCTGAAAACATCGCGAATCATGGCCTTCAACACAGACTGTACAGGTGGTAATGTAAATGATTGGGCGACTTTCAGTGCAATGTCACTTACAGTGTCCATAAGCATACTTTCATCATAATTCCTGTTACAGGAGGTGCTAGTTTCAGAAGACGGGGGCAAAGGATCTTGTAGTAGCGGTGACGAATCTGATAAGGGTAAGGGCGATTCAATAGGAGCTATAGGCTCCTGCAACAGAGGGCTCCCTTCACCAAGATCAGAGTTAATGGCACTAGGTTTCTTCGAAAATGCATCCATAATATTTGGCTGGAATTTAGCCCTCTTCATCATGTCATCTTTACTCATATTTGCAGCCATCAGTATCTCACGTTGCATCTGGATTGGGGAAATTGACGGAATGCGTTTTCTATTGATGCTCGATGGCGTTGACATTACACCAATCTGTTAGTAAGACAATTAAGTAGGCTAAACTGACAATAAGAATACGTATAGTTACCAATCCACAGTATATACAGTAATAATTGATAGTTTTAGCTGTTGGGTCCTGATGATACTCACACCTCACTTAAATGTTTGTAAGATATTTACGTGTTGTAAAAACACACAGGTAAATCCAATATGGCGTCCTTAGTTTCAATCAACACTGGCCAGATTAATCAGATTTTCCACTCGTATGACAAACACAATTGTATAAATTCTCTAGTCCACGATAGATATGATAGTTTATAACCTATGGCTGCTAGATTCCGATAAAAATCCAAATTTTTCACAGTTTAAACTAGTGAAAACACAAAATTATTAGCAGAGCTCCACACAATGTCGACTTGCTACTCGATCATATTAGTCTATGAGTTACAACTACAAGTTAACAAGGACAATAACCCAGGAAATAGTTTTCAATTCGTCTGATTTTCAATAGGGTTCATCCTTGGGTGATTACAAACACTCACAGCAAGTTTAAAAAAAATCCACCAAGAAACCAGCTCTCTATCGTGTCCACAACTTCGAGAGAGTAACGGGCTGAAAAATTAACGTGTTTTAAAGAACAAGGGCAATAACTCATAAATATTTTTTCGAGGTTTCTGATATTCAATAGGGTTTATCCTAATGTCAATACAAACACTCATACCAAGTTTCATAAAAATCCATCAATAAACCAGCTCTCTATGGTGTCCACAACATATTTTCAAAAGCAAGGGCAATAACCCAGGAAATATTTTCCGATTCGTCTGATTTTCAATGGGGTTCATCCTTGGGTGATTACAAACACTCACAGCAAGTTTCATAAAAATCCATCAAGAAACCAGCTCTCTAACGTGACCACAACTTTGTTAAAGGCTGAAAAATTAACGCGTTTTAAAGAGCAAGGGCAATAACTCATCAAATATTATTTCGATGTTTCTGATTTTCAATAGAGTTTATCCTAATGTCAATACAAACACTCATACCCAGTTTCATCAAAATCCATCAAGAAACGAGCTCTCTATGGTGTCCACAAGATAGTTTCAAAAGCAAGGGCAATAACCCGTGAAATATTTTTCGATTCGTCTGATTTTCAATAGGGTTCATCCTTGGGTGATAACAAACACTCACAGCAAGTTTCATCAAAATCCATCAAGAAACGAGCTCTCTATGGTGTCCACAAGATATTTTCAAAAGCAAGGGCAATAACCCATGAAATATTTTTCGATTCGTCTGATTTTCAATAGGGTTTATCCGTGGGTGATAAAAAACACTCACAGCAAGTTTCATAAAAATCCACCAAGAAACCAGCTCTCTAACGTGTCCACAACTTAGTTAAAGGCTAAAAAATTAACGCGTTTTAAAGAACAAGGGCAATAACTCATCAAATATTATTTCGATGTTTCTGATTTTCAATAGGGTTTATCCTAATGTCAATACAAACATTCATACCAAGTTATATCAAAATCCATCAAGAAACGAGCTCTCTATGGTGTCCACAAGATATTTTCAAAAGCAAGGGCAATAACCCATGAAATATTTTTCGATTCGTCTGATTTTCAATAGGGTTCATCCGTGGGTGATAACAAACACTCACAGCAAGTTTCATCAAAATCCATCAAGAAACGAGCTCTCTATGGTGTCCACAAGATATTTTCAAAAGCAAGGACAATAACCCACGAAATATTTTCCGATTCGTCTGATTTTCAATAGGGTTCATCCTTGGGTGATAACAAACACTCACAGCAAGTTTCATTTAAAATCCACCAAGAAACCAGCTCTCTAACGTGTCCACAACTTTGTTAAAGGCTGAAAAATTAACGCGTTTTAAAGAACAAGGGCAATAACTCATCGAATATTTGTTCGATGTTTCTGATTTTCAATAGGGTTTATCCTAATGTCAATACAAACACTCATACCAAGTTTCATCAAAATCCATCAAGAAACGAGCTCTCTATGGTGTCCACAAGATATTTTCAAAAGCAAGGGCAGTAACCCATGAAATATTTTTCGATTCGTCTGATTTTCAATAGGGTTCATCCTTGGGTGATAACAAACACTCACAGCAAGTTTCATCAAAATCCATCAAGAAACCAGCTCTCTATCGTGTCCACAACAATTGTGGACAGACAGACGGACAGACAGACAGGCGGACAAGGCGGACAGGCGGACAGACAGGGGCGACTACAATATACGCCCACATTAATGCGTTTTAAAGAGCAAGGGCAATAACTCATCAAATATTATTTCGATGTTTCTGATTTTCAATAGAGTTTATCCTAATGTCAATACAAACACTCTACCAAGTTTCATCAAAATCCATCAAGAAACGAGCTCTCTATGGTGTCCACAAGATATTTTCAAAAGCAAGGGCAATAACCCATGAAATATTTTTCGATTCGTCTGATTTTCAATAGGGTTCATCCTTGGGTGATAACAAACACTCACAGCAAGTTTCATCAAAATCCATCAAGAAACGAGCTCTCTATGGTGTCCACAAGATATTTTCAAAAGCAAGGGCAATAACCCACGAAATATTTTCCGATTCGTCTGATTTTCAATAGGGTTCATCCTTGGGTGATAACAAACACTCACAGCAAGTTTCATCAAAATCCATCAAGAAACCAGCTCTCTATCGTGTCCACAACAATTGTGGACAGACAGGCGGACAGACAGACAGGCGGACAAGGCGGACAGGCGGACAGACAGGGGCGACTACAATATACGCCCACATTAATGTGTGGGCGTATAAAAACGCGTTTTAAAGTAGTCAAACTACATGTTCTTGTTGGTATTCCTCCTGCTAATGGGTGCCAATCAAATGAATGGTTAGATATTGGTTCCAATCCAGAACTTGCCAACATTGTATTCTCTATGATAGACTCTAATGAACTTAGCGTAATTGGAAGCCTTTCTAGAAATAGATAGTTTGGGCACATGTTAAAAATAATTGCTATGATTTGTATCTTTATTCTTAACCTGTAAATGTGAATAATCAATTTACTAGATCATTATTACCTTTAATGCATATTCTTTATGTATTGTTGTCATTCACATTAAGGGCGATTAAGGTTGGAGCATTTTGAATAAGTTAATACAGTGAAAGTCCCGATTTAAACACTCTATGATTCATTGAATTTTATACCTGAAAACCGGCCAACCCTGAAAACCGCACATCGGCCGATGTTTGCTGTAAATTTGGTCAAGATCCACTATAAAAAACCCTCTATGCTATCGGCCAATCTGCCATTACCGTTCTCACGTGGTCATGATCGCTTGAGTTATTAGGACAACTATTATCGGTAAAATCAAAGGTGTCAAAGATAATTGAGTATTTTGAATAAGTTACTACATGTATCACTAATCGCAAAGTTTTCACCCCAACAACAAATATCTGCCATGTCAATTTTAATTGCAGGGCGTACTTCGTACGCCCTGCTTTGTTTTCGTATTGATTATTGTTATCGAAATGATTTTTTTTTTTTCGTTTTTCCCAAAGAGCACACAGCCAAAACTGCAACAGCTGCAGTAAACTTTTGACATCTGTACACCTTAGATTTAGGCGAGGTACTTGTTAAATATAAATTGGAACATTTTTGCAAAAGTGCAAATTGCACATTGCAACCTGAGTAAAAACAGGTTTTTTGGCCCTGGAAGCCACATTTTTGGGCCGATTTTGCTCGGGTTTTCATTTTTGGAATCTGTGACTAAATTCAGATGTGATATGAGTTAAAAAAATTCAAATATCGTAAATTCATACCATTTTTTTTTTTATCGAATTTCGATTTTTTTTTACATTTTTTCAATCTTTGTTAGATTGATCTGCTATTTTAATAAAAAAGTTTTATTAGAAATGTTAATCAAGTGACGTAGTCGAAATTTTTACTTCACTTCCGGTTTAAGGGGAAAATCGATTTAAAGTTCCGGTTGAATAACTTCCGGTGAAATTTAAATATTTCAACGAAATTGTGCTGATCGTTAGCCATCGTAATTCTACGGCCGATTTAAAAATAAAATTTCACCCGCAAGTGGAACTTTGGCCGCCATTTTGATTTTCCTGAAACATTCCGATTTTTATTCAGCCAATTTGGCTGAACCGAATTTCAAAATTTTGGTGTCAAATGAAAGAACATAAAAATTGGAGAAAATTCTGGGAAGCCGATTTTTGAATTTCGAATTTGCTTTTTTGCAATTTCCGGTTGAATTTTTTCAGTTTTTGAAGGCTCATATCTCGTGACCTTGACCTTTGATGACCTTGACCATAAGTAGGTCAAAGGTCATCGACCTTGGCTACCAGGTGATACTTTAATATTTGACCTCCAATATCAACTTCCGGTTTTATAGCTGTCCTAAAATAGCCAAATTCACAACTTTGTACTGCTCCTACAGGTGACCTAATTAACCTAGAGAGTTCATTTTTGCATATTCTGAATGGGCTTTATGAGCTCTTTCGAACGATATATCACAATGTATTAAAATGCAAAATTAGCTTTTTTTAAATTTTGCAATTTTGAAAACCTTTACCCGATTTTTTGAATTTTTCGACTTTAATATATGCATAGTTTATGATCGATTAAGTTTAGGGACTTGAAAATTTGAACATAATTGAACATACCCAATATAAATATATCCATCTAAAAAAAATTGACTTGGGCGTGGCACATCCGGGTTAAATTTTAATTTTGTTAACATTTTGTTGTCTGGAAAAAATCCATATAGACTACATTTTTTTGAAAAATGCTCTTGCACATACTTACCTCATTACTTTAGCTCAATGATATCAAAATCTCAGCTATTTCGGCTTTATAGTTCAAAAAAGGGAACAAGGTTTATTAATTTCATAATTTCCGATTATAGATTTTGACCTTTTTTGACATTTATGATTGTATATCTCGTTAACCAATAGATGTAAAGGCTTGATAATTAAGCCATAGTAAGATATTATCAATATAAATAAAGTCACATCAAAAAATCTGACGTGGGCGTGGCACATCCGGGTAAAATTTTGTTTTTGTCAAAATTTTGTTTATCCCAAAAGAAGGTAAAGTTTAAATTTTTTCAAAAAAATGACCTTGCATACAGTTACAACATTGCTTTATTCAGCTTATGTTAAATGTTTATAGATTTCGGCTTTGTAGTTCAAAAAAGGGAACAGAATTAAACAAAAATATTTGTTTCCCTGTTTGACCTTGACCTTTGCTGATTTTGACCTTTCTAGGATCAAAGGTCATTGACTTTGGCTGTTCATTTATACTTTCATATTTGATGTCTAGAGCCAACTTCCGGTATTATAAATGTTTGCATTTCCAAATTTTAAAGACTTGTTTCTCGTGAATTTGACCTTGAGTGACCTTGACCTTCAGTAGGTTGAAGGTTATTGATAAAGGTTTTCGGCTGGTATGTTCAAATGTTAGGTCTGGTGACTACTTCCGGTTTCACAACCTTTCCAAAAAATCAAAAATTTTCAAAGTTGTCGACTTCTTTGACACTTCAGATCTACTATCAGGGCCGATTTTTTTTTAAAATTCCCCTTACCAATTTGCACATTTGCAAAGTCCCACTCTGTGCCACGTGTGGCTCTAGTTTTTTTTTTTTTGCAGTGCGTTCTAGCGAACGCACTGCTTTGTTTTCATAATGACTTTTTTTTTTTTGCAGTGCGTTCTAGCGAACGCACTGCTTTGTTTTCATAATGACTTTTTTTTTTTTTTTTTTTTGTCTACTTCTGGTCACGCTAATTCGGTATGAAGGAAGCATGCCACACATTATCTCACATGTTTTCCTACAATCACTAACTGCTCGGTGTTGGGTGAATGTAAAATGGCGGTTTTTTGTCCAACCGGAAATGACATATGAGAGAAAAACCCATTTGATGTTTTTTACAATTTTTACCTCTGTTTTTCAACCGATTTTGATAGAATTTTTTTTGTTTATTTCATTATTCTAATGTCTACATAATAGCTTTCAGCATAAATGCACTTTAAGACATTCTCTGCTGACTTTTTGGAGCACTTTTTTAACCGTTTTTTTAACTTTTGCAATTTTATTTCGATCTATTTGAAAACTTACAGGTGTATAAACATTTTGATTTCTAACTAAATGGTATTTTCAAAATTTGTATATCACTTCCGGTTTTGACGTCATTCGCTTGTAAAGTTGAAATTTCAACTTCCGGAATAATTAAGATATTCAAAAAAATCTTTTTGAGATGTGCTAGAAATAACCATTGACTTAATATGAAATGAAAAAATCTAACCCAGATATTTCATATCAGTCGCCATCTTGAAATGACTGATTTTTCTTTAAATCGAAATTCAGAATCAGGGAATCATTCGATTTGAATAAAAATGATGTCTATGGAATCTACAGTCGATTGCTAACAAAACATGGGAAGCCGATTTTTGAATTTCGATTCAGAATTTTTTCTATTTCCGGTTTAGAATTTTCGGAAATAGTCAAATCTTTTTAGGCTCATATCTTGTGACCTTGACCTTGAGTGACCTTGTGACCTGAACAAAAGTCATTGCCCATGATGAGATCTATCAACTGATGTATTCATTTTTGCTGTCCGATGTCTACTTCCGGTTTTATGGCCGTCAGAAAATTGCATTTTTTAACTTTAAACAGCTCTGTCACGTGACCTAATTTACATACGTCATAAATTTTGTTTCGGTGTTACTATGCTTGATCTACTCTATCCAATGATATATGACACAATGTATTTGAATCAAAATTCCGCGTTCTAGAATTTGAAAATATTCTGCCAAATTCCATTGTAACTGTTCGTGTATCGTTTGTCTGTCTGCTGGTATTCCCGCGTCCCTTAGTTAACCTGCTTGTATTCTGATAGCTGTGCGCCCCTTTTATTTGGTATGACTGCTTGTAGTTCTGAACCTCTTTTATTTAGTCTGTCTGCTGGTATTTCTGATTCCATTTTATCTGCCTTTATATACACCCACATGAAAATATGGACGTATATTGCCGTCACCCCAGTCCATCCGTCGGTCCGTTCGTCCTTCAACAATTTCTTGTACACGCAATAGCGACTAGAGTTTTTATCCGATTTGAATGAAGCTTGGTATATGTATTTATCGTGATAATATCTCGGATGAGTTTGAAAATGGCGCGATTCCAGTCGTCGGTTTAAGAGTTACTGCCCTTGACTTAGTGAAAAAAACACGTAAGAATTAACTTTTTAGTCCACCCAGCTGTAAATGGGTACGGATAATCCGGGAAAGATCAATGCCAAGAGGTTTGGCCAAGGACCAGCTGGGAGATAGGATCCGCACGGAACCTAAGTTGTTATCCTTGTAAAATATGGATGTTTCTTTCTTTCTTTCTTTTCTGTGTACGCGATAGAAGTTTAAGTTTTCATCCGAATTGAATGAAACTTGGTATGTATAATTATCGCGATACTATCTCGGATCCTTTCATAATTGGAGTTATTCCAGTCGTCGGTTAATGAGTTATTGCCTTTGACTTAGTGAAAACGTTAAAATTAACTTGTGTATGTGATAAAACCACAGTTTTTATTCGATTTGAATGACCAAATTTACATACGACACAAATTATTTTTGATTCGTATTATGCTATATCTACGCTTTCCAATGATATATGACACTATGTATTTGAATCATAATTCCGCGTTTTAAAATTTGAAAATATTCTGCCAAATTCCATTGTAACTTTTCGTGTTTCGTTTGTCTGTCTGCTGGTATTCCCGCGTCCCTTTTAGTTAACCTGCTTGTATTCTGATAGCTGTGCGCCCCTTTTATTTGGTATGACTGCTTGTAGTTCTGCACCTCTTTTTGTTTGCTGGTATTTCTGAATCTATTTTATCTGCCTTTTTATACGCCCACATTAAAATATGGATGTATATTGTTCGTCGATCCGTTCGTCAACAATTTCTTGACACGCGATAGAGACTAGAGTTTTTATCCGATTTGAATGAAGCTCTGGTATATGTATTTATCTTGATAATATCACGAATGAGTTCGAAACTGGCGCTATTCCAGTAGTCGGTTTAAAAGTTATTGCCCTTGACTTAGTGAAAACATTAAAATTAGTTTGTGTATATGATAAAAGATAGAGTTTTTATTCGATTTGAATGAAGCTTGGTATGTGTATTTATCTTGATAAATTCCATTGTTACTGTGAGTGCTTTTTTTCAAAATTCTTTAAAAACAAATTATGTCAAGTGACCTAATTTACATATTATTTATATGACACTATGTATTTGAATCATAATTCCGCGTTTTAGAATTTGAAAGTAATATGCCGAATTCCATTGTAACTGTACGTGTTTCGTTTGTCTGTCTGCTGGTATTCCCGCATCCCTTTTAGTTAACCCTGCCTGTATACTGGTAGCCGTGCGCCCCTTTTAATTAGTCTGTCTGCTGGTATTTCTGAATTCATTTTATCTGCCTTTTTATGCACCCACATGAAAATATGGACGTATATTGCCGTCACCCTGTCTGTCCGTCGGTCCGTCCGTCAACAATTTCTTGTACACGCGATAGAGACTAGAGTTTTTGTCCGATTTGAATGAAGCTTGGTATATGTATTTATCTTGATAATATATCGGATGAGTTCGAGAAGCTAAAGTTTTCATAGTTAATCTTTCTGTCTACTTCTTGTAGTTTTACATCCATTTTATTATCCCTGCAAACATATCTTGCAGTGCACTTTCTACTGACACACAAAAGAGAGTGAGTAATTTGACGAGTACGCTTTTATATTATTATGTAAAACTCTTATCATTGAGTGAAAATGTGACATTTCATCCATGTATCGGGTGGGTTGCGCACTGCTCGGTACCGTCTTCACGGTTCTAGTTTTTTTTTTTTTTTTGTCTACTTCTGGTCACGCTAATTCGGTATGAAGGGAGCATGCCACACATTATCTCACATGTTTTCCTACAATAACTAACTGCTCGGTGTTGCTTAAATGTAAAATGGCGTTTTTTTGTCTAACCGGAAGTGACATATGACAGAAAAACCCATTTTATGTTTTTTACCTTTTTTACCTCTGTTTTTGAACCGATTTTGATAAAACTTTTTTTGTTTATTTCATTATTCTAATGTCTACATAATAGCTTTTCAACATAAATGCACTTTTAGACATTCTCTGCTGACTTTTTGGAGCACTTTTTTAACCGTTTTTTTAACTTTTGCAATTTTATTTCGATCTATTTGAAAACTTACAGGTGTATAAACAATTTGATTTCTAACTAAATGGTATTTTCAAAATTTGTATATCACTTCCGGTTTTGACGTCATTCGCTTGTAAAGTTGAAATTTCAACTTCCGGAATAATTAAGATATTCAAAAAAATCTGTTTGAAATGTGCTAGAAATAACCATTGACTAAATATGAAATGAAAAAATCTGACCCAGATATTTCATATCAGTCGCCATCTTGAAGTGACTGATTTTTCTTTAAATCGAAATTCAGAATCAGGGAATCATTCGATTTGAATAAAAATGATGTCTATGGAATGTACAGTCGATTGCTAACAAAACATGGGAAGCCGATTTTTGAATTTCGATTTAGAATTTTTTTTATTTCCGGTTTAGAATTTTCGGAAATAGTCAAAACGTTTTAGGCTCATATCTTGTGACCTTGACCTTGAGTGACCTTGAGACTTGAACAAAAGTTGTTACCCTTGACGAGATTTATCCAATGGCATGAACATTTTAGATGCCCAATGTTTACTTCCGGTTTTATGGCCGTCAGAAAATTGCATTTTTTAACTTTAAACAGCTCTGTCTCGTGACCTAATTTACATACGTCATAAATTTTGTTTCGGTGTTACTATGCTTGATCTACTCTATCCAATGATATATGACACAATGTATTTGAATCATAATTCCGCGTTCTAGAATTTGAAAATATTCTGCCAAATTCCATTGTAAACATTCGTGTTTCGTTTGTCTGTCTGCTGGTATTCCCGCGTCCCTTTTAGTTAACCTGCTTGTATTCTGATAGCTGTGCGCCCCTTTTATTTGGTATGACTGCTTGTAGTTCTTCACCTCTTTTATTTAGTCTGTCTGCTGGTATTTCTGATTCCATTTTATCTGCCTTTATATACACCCACATGAAAATATGGACGTATATTGCCGTCACCCCAGTCCATCCGTCGGTCCGTTCGTCCTTCAACAATTTCTTGTACACGCAATAGCGACTAGAGTTTTTATCCGATTTGAATGAAGCTTGGTATGTATAATTATTGTGATACTATCTCGGATCCTTTCATAATTGGAGCTATTCCAGTCGTCGGTTTATGAGTTATTGCCTTTGACTTAGTGAAAACGTTAAAATTAACTTGTGTATGTGATAAAAGCTAGAGTTTTTATTCGATTTGAATGACCTAATTTACATACGACACAAATTATTTTTGATTCGTATTATGCTTTATCTACGCTTTCCAATGATATATGACACTAGAATCATAATTCCTCGTTTTAAAATTTGAAAATATTCTGCCAAATTCCATTGTAACTTTTCGTGTTTCGTTTGTCTGTGTGCTGGTATTCCCGCGTCCCTTTTAGTTAACCTGCTTGTGTTCTGATAGCTGTGCGCCCCTTTTATTTGGTATGACTGCTTGTAGTTCTGCACCTCTTTTATTTAGTCTGTCTGCTGGTATTTCTGATTCCATTTTATCTGCCTTTATATACACCCACATGAAAATATGGACGTATATTGCCGTCACCCCGGTCCATCCGTCGGTCCGTTCGTCATTCAACAATTTCTTGTACACGCAATAGCGACTAGAGTTTTTATCCGATTTGAATGAAGCTTGGTATGTATAATTATCGTGATACTATCTCGGATCATTCATAATTGGAGCTATTCCAGTCGTCGGTTTATGAATTATTGCCTTTGACTTAGTGAAAACGTTAAAATTAACTTGTGTATGTGATAAAAGCTAGAGTTTTTATTCGATTTGAATGACCTAATTTACATACGACACAAATTATTTTTGATTCGTATTATGCTTTATCTACGCTTTCCAATGATATATGACACTATGTATTTGAATCATAATTCCTCGTTTTAAAATTTGAAAATATTCTGCCAAATTCCATTGTAACTTTTCGTGTTTCGTTTGTCTGTGTGCTGGTATTCCCGCGTCCCTTTTAGTTAACCTGCTTGTGTTCTGATAGCTGTGCGCCCCTTTTATTTGGTATGACTGCTTGTAGTTCTGCACCTCTTTTATTTAGTCTGTCTGCTGGTATTTCTGATTCCATTTTATCTGCCTTTATATACACCCACATGAAAATATGGACGTATATTGCCGTCACCCCGGTCCATCCGTCGGTCCGTTCGTCATTCAACAATTTCTTGTACACGCAATAGCGACTAGAGTTTTTATCCGATTTGAATGAAGCTTGGTATGTATAATTATCGTGATACTATCTCGGATCATTCATAATTGGAGCTATTCCAGTCGTCGGTTTATGAGTTATTGCCTTTGACTTAGTGAAAACGTTAAAATTAACTTGTGTATGTGATAAAAGCTAGAGTTTTTATTCGATTTGAATGACCTAATTTACATACGACACAAATTATTTTTGATTCGTATTATGCTTTATCTACGCTTTCCAATGATATATGACACTATGTATTTGAATCATAATTCCTCGTTTTAAAATTTGAAAATATTCTGCCAAATTCCATTGTAACTTTTTGTGTTTCGTTTGTCTTTGTGCTGGTATTCCCGCGTCCCTTTTAGTTAACCTGCTTGTATTCTGATAGCTGTGCGCCCCTTTTATTTGGTATGACTGCTTGTAGTTCTGCACCTCTTTTATTTAGTCTGTCTGCTGGTATTTCTGATTCCATTTTATCTACCTTTATATACACCCACATGAAAATATGGACGTATATTGCCGTCACCCCAGTCCATCCGTCGGTCCGTTCGTCCTTCAACAATTTCTTGTACACGCAATAGCGACTAGAGTTTTTATCCGATTTGAATGAAGCTTGGTATGTATAATAAATCGTGATACTATCTCGGATACGAAATTAGGGTCTGATTTTAATTAGACTGGGATCCTTTCATAATTGGAGCTATTCCAGTCGTCGGTTTATGAGTTATTGCCTTTGACTTAGTGAAAGCGTTAAAATTAACTTGTGTATGAGATAAAAGCTAGAGTTTTTATTCGATTTGAATGACCTAATTTACATACGACACAAATTATTTTTGATTCGTATTATGCTATATCTACTCTTTCCATTGTAACTTTTCGTGTTTCGTTTGTCTGTCTGCTGGTGTTCCCGCGTCCCTTTTAGTTAACCTGCCTGTATTCTGGTAGCCGTGCGCCCCTTTTATTTGGTATGACTGCTTGTAGTTCTGCACCTCTTTTTGTTTGCTGGTATTTCTGAATCCATTTTATCTGCCTTTTTATACGCCCACATTAAAATATGGATGTATATTGTTCGTCGGTCCGTCCGTCAACAATTTCTTGACACGCGATAGAGACTAGAGTTTTTATCCGATTTGAATGAAGCTCTGGTATATGTATTTATCTTGATAATATCACGGATGAGTTCGAAACCGGCGCTATTCCAGTAGTCGGTTTAAAAGTTATTGCCCTTGACTTAGTGAAAACATTAAAATTAGTTTGTGTATATGATACAAGATAAGAGTTTTTATTCGATTTGAATGAAGCTTGGTATGTGTATTTATCTTGATAAATGCCATTGTTACTTTGAGTGCTTTTTTTCAAAATTCTTTAAAAACAAATTATGTCAAGTGACCTAATTTATATATATTAATATGACACTATGTATTTGAATCATAATTCCGCGTTTTAGAATTTGAAAGTAATATGCCGAACTCCATTGTAACTGTACGTGTTTCGTTTGTCTGTCTGCTGGTATTCCCGCATCCCTTTTAGTTAACCCTGCCTGTATACTGGTAGCCGTGCGCCCCTTTTATTTGGTCTGACTGCTTGTAGTTCTGCACCCTTTTAATTAATCTGTCTGCTGGTATTTCTGAATTCATTTTATCTGCCTTTTTATACACCCATGAAAATATGGACGTATATTGCCGTCACCCTGTCTGTCCGTCAGTCCGTCCGTCAACAATTTCTTGTACACGCGATAGAGACTAGAGTTTTTGTCCGATTTGAATGAAGCTTGGTACATGTATATGTATTTATCTTGATAATATATCGGATGAGTTCGAGAAGCTAAAGTTTTCATAGTTAATCTTTCTGTTTACTTCTTGTAGTTTTACATCCATTTTATTATCCCTGCAAACATTTCTTGCAGTGCACTTTCTACTGACACACAAAAGAGAGTGAGTAATTTGACAAGTACGCTTTTATATTATTATGTAAAACTCTTATCATTGGTTGAAAATGTGACATTTCATCCATGTATCGGGTGGGTTGCGCACTGCTCGGTACCGTCTTCACGGTTCTAGTTTTTTTTTGTCCCCGGCCCGGCCTATTTCTCGGAAATGGTAAAATGTATGAAAAAACGGATTTCATGACGCTTTCTAACTCGTGGCTAATCAACTGTTAAATGTAAAAAGAAATTGATCTGTGCAACATGAAGCGACATGAGCAACAAACATAAAATGGACTATAGAAAACGTATTTATCAACCGATTTTTCTCAAATTACCTTCATCGTATTCCTTGTAACAATGGACAAATAATGGAACTTGAAAAAATTCGATTATATGAAAATCGTTCGTCACTTTTTCATGCCGTTATTAATCGAAGTATGGTTTTTTGGTTGAAATCTAACGGATCATTATGAAACTTATATGATGTACACCTACTGCAAGTGCAAATAATTCTTCACACTCAAAATTTTTGCATCACTTCCGGTTTCAATGATATCACTTCCGGTTACATCGCTTCTGGTAAAACTGAGTTATGAAGAAAAAAAGGCATGCATAATGTTAGTGCAATTATTACAAACTGTTTTGAGCCAAAAAATATTTACCGGAAGTTATACTTTGGCCGCCATATTGGTTTCAGTCATTTTGCAAAAATTCCTATTCTGAATCCATTTAATATCCGACTTTCACAATTTTGATGTTAAACGAAAGATTAAAGCTTTCTCTAGAACTTATGGGAAGCCGATTTTCGATTTTCGATTTTGCCTTTTTTGTATAACGTAATGTTTTTTTCCAAAGTTTAGAGCCTTGTATCACATGACCTTGACCTTGGATGACCTTAGTATGACACACAATGATACCTTGCGAACTTGACCTTCTGATGACCTTTTGACCTTTGGGGTCAGACCACTATAACCTATTTTATAGGGCTCCAAACATGGCTTTTTTAGCATATTGCCAGTGCTGTAGCGCAAAACCTAACTGGAATAACACCCTAATGTTTGCTGAATTTTAATGTACTCTTTAAAAGGTTTCAAATAATATCCCATTTGGCGATGTCAAAATTCAATTTAAGAAAATGTTGCGATTTTGATCAAACTTTAAAGGCTTCTATCTCGAGAACTTGACCTCAGATCATCTTGATATTTACAGATCTCATAAAGATTTATGAGAGCTTTAACATGATCTATTCATTTTTCATGTCCGACACGTGCTTTCTGTTTTAGAGGTGTGACTCAAAGGTGATTTTGCATCTTTAAAGCGTTTTTACGAGGGCCCTAATATAGATAAAGCAATAATTTTTTCGGATCTGTAATGCTGAGATCTTAAGGTTTCCAAAAATATGCAACACTTCTATGTAACTTGCATATTTCTATATCCCATACTTTAACATGGGGCAATAGTAGGTATGTCGGTTAATTGACTGTATAAACAGTGTCACTATTAATAGAGTCAGTAAGTTTGACATGTTAAAGTTAAAGGGGCTCTACCTCAATTTTTGTTAGATATGAAATATATTCAGTTTACGCATTAAAGGAAGGTCTGAATAAACTAAACTACGGAATGCTGAAAATTTAACTTACTGAAGCACCCTGTAGGCACGCCCACTGCTTAATTGACCCACATTCTTATTTATGAACCGATTTTATTCAAAATTTGCATATACCTTCATGTTCGAATAGTGATTTAAAGAAAAATACAAAATATGGGTTGTGCGCATGCGCGATGCTAACTTTTTAGTTTGTTATCCGATTTAAACGAAACTTAGCATCTACACGCATAATCGGATTCAAAACTTAGTAGAAATGTTAAAATTTAGTTCTGCGCATGCGCAATATCAACTTCCTTATTTCTTATCCAAATTTCTTCAAAATCTGTATGTATGTGTATAATTAGATTAGAAATATCATGGACATTTTGAATTTGTGAAGTGCGCATGCGCGTTGCTAACTTTCTTATTTCTTATCCGAATTTCATGAAACTTGGTATGCAAATGTATATTCCTATTCCAAATATGATGGAGATATTGAATTTGTGTTTTGCGCATGCGCATTGCTAATTTTCTTATTTCTGAATCAAATTCATTCAAAATTGGCATGCTTGTGTATAATAAGATTCGAAATATCATGGACATATCAAATTTATGTAGTGCGCATGCGCATCGCCATCTTACTTATTTCTTATCAGAATTTTTTCAAAATTAGCATGTTTGTGTATAATAAAATTTGAAATTTCATGGACATAATGAATTTGTGTAGTGAGCATGCGCAGTAACAAATTTCTTATTTCTCAACCGAATTGCATGAAACTTGGTATGCATATGTATAGACTGATTCGGGATTTCATGAAAATAGAGCATTTGTACAGAGCACATGCACATTGCCAACTTTATTTTTTCTGTTTGAAATATTTTTAAACCTGATATGTATGTCTATAATCATAGTCTCATGCATTACCCTGTCGATCTCGCGCATTGAATTATCAGTACAGTGCATGCGCAATCGAATATTGCCGCACCGTCGTAACTGTATGTCGTAACCCGCCCTGCACCAGTACTGTTAACTGTACAGTTCTAGTCTTTTATTTCATTGTTCATATATTATGTACATATGTTTCCTTTACTTCGCTGCGCTTTGTCTGAAAGGAGGGGGATGCCATATAGTAATATTGTAAGATAGAACCTACAAGCCTTAAGTAGATTAGCTCCCCTCATACTTGCTAGAGATATTCTATTTATAACTCAGTAGCCTATTGTTGTTAGGCAATGTATGTCATCATTAGTGTGGTGTGTAAGGGCATCACATGACTTAGTTATGGTTATCCAGTCCAGTATATGTTAGACAATGAATATTGCAGGACTGGATATCAGAGACTCTACATGAGAGCCTAGAGTGGTTGTAGGCTAGGGAAGGCCATGCTTGAAATCATCTCCAATAAATCTACTAACATCCTTAATCGTGATTATTCATTGATCCCAAAACCAAACCTAATATAACATTTGGTCCTTGTGGTACATGACTGGACGCACGACCTAACAGAATATCATTAGGACATCATCAGGATCATTTTGTATTCTTCCTATTGGACGTTGATTGACTAGATTAGCACATTCGAGAAGGTAAGTATAACGTTCAAATGGAATCAATAATTGATCACCAACAGATTTCTTCAGAGCAGTTTTACAAACTTTTACCATTGATTCAGCGCTACCATTTTGAAGTGGAGCAGCAGGGGTAGTAAATTTCCACGTCATTCGATTTTCAGCACAAAAATCTTTTAAAGTTTCTTCATCAAAGCCTTTGATTATTTCTCTCAGTTCCTTTTCCGCACCAACAAGTTGAGAACCATTATCACTTAACATTAAAGCAGGTGTCCCACGTATACTCAAAAAATCTTCTTAACTCCATGGTCGAATAATCCACAGCAGTTTTTTGTCAGTTTATGATATCCAATGGTATCCAATATTTTCTTCTTATTTTAGCAGCAGTAGCAGCAATTCCTAGATGACCATTATTGTGTGTCTGGCGTGTAATTAATAAAGATATTCGATGATCATTTTGGCAGCAAAGCAGGGTGTTTAGAATCATTGGAGACAACTGCATCATTCAATCTACCTCCTACGCGTAAAATTCCATCTTCATCTGTAAATGGGCTTAAAGTTTTAAATTCTCCCTTTTGTTGACGATCATGTTAGCTAAGTTGAGCGCGTTTTAACCAGTAATTTTCAGAGTAAATTAATTCATCAGCAGATAAAACTTCTTTTCTTTCAACTGTTTTTCTTCTTTTAGCAGATAAATTCCATAAGAAACTTAAGACATAAGCAGTTACTCGTACTAGCTTGTTCCAGGTATAATAATCATTACAGTTTAAAACATTTTCCATAGCAGTTAGAAAATTCATCGATTTACGAACTTCCATTTCCATTTCAGTATCTGTTACATCAATAGTATTTATCGGCCAATTTTCTTCTTCTTCCATTAAAAAACTTGGACCATCTCTCCATCTCAGTCAGTTTTTCGGCAGGTATACCGCGGGAAATCTCATAAGCCACATTGTCTTCGGAACGAATATGGTACCATTGAGCAGGATCAGTTATGTTCTGTATTTCACCAATTCTAGCTGATACAAAAGGTTTTTATACGCCCACACATTAATGTCGAATCAGACGAATCGAAAAAAATTTCATGGGTTATTGCCCTTGCTTTTGAAAATATGTTGTGGACACCATAGAGAGCTGGTTTCTTGATGGATTTTGATGAAACTTGGTATGAGTGTTTGTATTGACATTAGGATAAACCCTATTGATTTGATTTGATTTATTGCAATCAGCATTTTACATGTACAGTACAATACATATTGCTATAGCATAATATATATATAAAAAACAATGAAATGTACAACAGATAATTGTGCAGAATAACATAACGGTAACAAATAATACTAAATATAAATACATGTTATATACAATTTAATATAAATATAGAGACTATAACTTCTCAAGATAATGTTTTCGTGTTTGCCAGTAGTAAATATATCTAGACAAATTTATGATTATAGTTTTAGATTTGTTTTTCATAATACTTTGAAATTTATAAATTGAATATCAGAAACATCGAAAAAAATATTTTATGAGTTATTGCCCTTCTTCTTTAAAACACGTTAATTTTTCAGCCGTTACACTCTCAAAGTTGTGGACACGATAGAGAGCTGGTTTCTAGGTGGATGTTTATGAAACTGGCTGTTGGTGTTTGTATTGACCTTCAGATACACCTTATTGAAAATCAGAAACATCATCAAGTATGTGACTGCTCCTTATCATTTTAAGATAGAACCTGAACGTTGGTTGCCCTTGTTTTATGCATACTTCAGTGACATATTTGTTTTTTCCAGGAAACTTGAACCCATGGTTTTACTCTTGTATAAAGAGAAAATGTCATTCTCAGAATCTTTCTTTTACTGATCACTCTTGTCAACCCCCAGGACGAATTGGCTGCCATTATAAAAGTGGGCGTATTACGATGGCCATCGCTATTTTTATTTTCTGGCTTGACTTTTTATCCAGGCAAGAACTATCATACTATCTGTCAGGAAAATAGTTTTCTCAATTTTAAGTCGTGTTTCTTCCATAATAGTTGCATAAAGACGAGTTGACAATACTGCAGCTTGCAGCTCTAGACGAGGAATTGTAAGTTTCATTGTATTCAGTGTATTCATTGGTGTTGATTTTCCATCTCAGGTAAGCACATGTACCAAAAGCGTCTTCAGATGCATCAGAAAATATACAAAGTTCAGGTAAGTTAACAGCTTCTGGAGGTGTCAAACATCTTTGAAATTCTATACCATTTAAACAGTCCATTTCAGCAAATAAATTTAACCATTCAGATTGCAGATTTTCAGGTAAGTCTTGATCCCATTCTATACCAAGTTGCCATAATTTCTGAATTCCAATTCTAAGACGTACTAAAAATGCAGCAGCAAAACCAATTGGATCAAATAATCTAGCAATTTGACTCAAAATTCTTCTTTTCGTCAAACAAACAGGAACTTTAGATTTGTCAGTAAATTCAACTTTCACTTTACTGTATATGAAAAAGTGTCCTTTGTATTATTCCAGACGATTCCTAAAACCTTTTCTTTATTTAAATCAGTCAACAGTTTCAAGTCTTGATTTTCAGGAACAGGTGAGCAGTTTTAATACTTCATTAGATATCCATCCTTTAACTTTAAATCCACCATTAGTTAGTGCAGAATCAATATCAACAGTCGGTTTACTAGCTTCATTTACAGTTTTGACCGAAGTACAAATATCATCCATATCAACATCATTTTCTAATACTTTAGCAGCTTCAGGTAAATTAGACTTTATTTCCTCAGCAGTTTTCTTTAGCGCCATCTGGGCCATAGCAGGAGCTGGCTTATCACCAAATGTCAATACAGTTTTGACATATACATCAGGAGATTTGTCAACATTGAGATTTCTCCACAGGAATCTATGATCTTCTAAAGGAATCAGTACTCTATGATACATCTTGGAAATATCTCCACAAATAACTACTTTGTTTTCTCTAAATCTCAGTATAACTCTAAATAAATTGTAAAGTAGATCAGGACCTTTATACCAGTAATCATTCAAACAGTGACCATTAAAACTAGCAGACGAGTTAAATACAATTCTTACAGGTGTACTTTTCTTCTCAGGTTTTATAACTTCATGATGAGAAATATAATGAACAGGGCCTTGGTATTCGGTTTTTTCAGCATGTGTAAGTTTTCTAGCAAAGTTCATGTCTACCATTTCTTTAATTTGACCATTATAAATTTCAGCATGTACAGGAATTTTCAGCAATCGACGTTCAGTTGATTCCAGTTTATTTTCAGCTTGTATTCTGTTATCAGGAAGCAGATTGGCATATTTTCTCCAAGGGTAAGGTATTATCCATTGATTACCAATCTTTTTACAGGAACTCTCAATAATCTTTGATTCTTTAATTTCAACAGGACTAAGTTTATTTTATTTACAGCTACACGAATTAGATTCTACTCTCATTGTTTCTGTAGACCAAAAATCTGACATATCTACAAGATTTGCTAGCTTGACATGAAATATGTAATGACTTTTAGCTTGACTTCCAGGTGTAACTCCAAATATAATCCATCCTAAAAGTGAGTGTCTAGCAATCAAATTATCATATTGTCTTATTTCTCCAGTATGCTGATAAGCATGATCTATTCCAATCAGTAAGTCGTAAACATCTTACAGGTAAATTGAAAAATTTGGCTATTTCAAATAATCTAATTTCTTCAATATCTTCATCAATACATGGAATTCCTAATGCAGTAATTTGATATGATCTAACAGTATCCATAGATGAAAATTTTCTTAAAATATATTTTTATTCTTGTGGTCTGATTTTAAATAAATTCTATATTATCTCCCTTGTGTTGCAAAGCATTGTGGGAAATCAATGTGGATGAGCACAGAACATGTTTTCAATTATTCATGGAAGAAATTAGAATAAGTTAAATACTAAAAAAAAACACCCAAACCACCCCCCCCCCCCCCCCCCGGTTTTTACCCCATCTTACATGATGATTGTTTAATTAGGTTTATTATGTAAATATTTAGATTTGTGTTGTATTTATGTAAATTACTATGTGTAAAGTTTATGTTTAAGTTATTTGATTTGTCCGTCATTTATAAGAAATAAATGACCTTATTCAATTCTATATTTGGTTGTCATTTTTGATTAAACTCAACTGAGCTCCAGAATCTAATAAGGTATTTGCTTTAATGCTGTTACACCCTCCATGAATATAACCGGCACAATAGTTCTTCTACTTAAGAGTTGTAGCGACTCCTATATTGTGACTAGTTGTTGAATCAGTAGGATGAAGTAATTTATGATGATACAATTTGCAGCGATTACCATTATACATTCAGTACATTGACGTCTTCTTGAACAGTTCATTACACCATGATTTTTACCAGCAATTTTCAAAAAGCTTAAACAGGCATGGTTATCTTTGAGAGTTTTAATACGATCAGCAACAGATTTAGACAGGGAATTACCAATATGATGTACGTTGAATCTTTGGAGTTGACCCGTTGACATTAAAGGAGCAGTTGCACGAATACGAGACTTCATTTCAGCATTCATCCAGTTTAATAAATCTTCTAAATCAGCAGTTTTTTGTCTTTTTCAAGATATCGAAACCAAACTTTCTTGTCCTCGTTATTCATTTTCTGTTCAATTAACGATAGCATATGATTATTGTTCATATCCTTGCCAATGCCTATTTCGTTAAGAGTGCTCTAGCTTCCTCTTACAAGATGGACTAATTCACAAAAACGAGCATTTTCCTCATCTCTGAGCGGACAAAAACGAGTTAAATCTTGGGTTATACAATCAGAGATAAATCTTGGATCTCCATACATTGAATCTAGGTATTCAATGGCAGCATCATAGTCCGAACCCATCCCAGTTACCATTTCTAAAGGTTTATTCACTAAACAAGAACGCAGATATAGAATCTCGTTTACTATATCTTGATGTAACCATGTGCAAAAAGACTGACTTGAAATTGAAAGTGTAATATTCTCGAACATCTCCATAAAATTTAGGCATCTTCGGTTTCTTCATTTTACATTGGCAAACATCAGATTGAGCAGGTACTCCACTGGAAGAATTATTCGGATTAACAATCGGGCTAGTTGAGACAGCAAGACCATTCATATTTTCGGCACTTGAATCATCAGAGTTTCTCGGATTATCAGCAGAAATATTCAGATTAACAGCAACAGATTCAGATTATCATCAACAGGACTATTCGGATTACTATCAACAGAATTATTAGGATTACCATCTGTAATTTGCAAAGCAGATACAGGATTCAGATTAAGGTCATCTGCACTGAGATTAACAGTTACAACTGTTCGTTCCACTCTTATCGAACAAATGCTAGGGGGTTAGCTATATTTTTTAACAATAAGTTCAATTACATTTTACATAAGACCATTCGCGTTGAACATACACTCTTTTTAGATCTCTCTATTGAGGGATACTAGACTAACTCTCATTAACTTATACGGACCAATGTCCAAACGATAATAATCCAAAATTTTATGACGCGTTATTTGAAAATATAGAACTTATTGGAAATCAAAATTTTATTATCTGTCGTGATTTTAACCTTGTTTTAAATCCAGATTTAGATTGTAAAAATTATAAACACATAAACAACCCGAAAGCACGCCAAAATTTGTTAAAATGGATGGAAGTGTATGATATAAAAGATGTTTTCAGAGAATTATATCCCACCCTTATAAGATATACCTGGCGTAAAAGAAACCCTCAAAAACATGCAAGGCTTGATTTCTTCTTAACTTCAACCGGCCTCGTACAATTTTTATCAAAACATAAATTGGAAAACAGCTATCGGTTTGACCATGGGAATTGTTTTACAATTAAAGTTTAGAAAGTTTTTAAAGGGTAATGGTATTTGGAAATTTAACAATAGCCTACTTTCTGATTAAGTTACGTTCAATGTATAAAAGAAAGGATTAAAATGATTAAAATTCAATATGCTTTGCCTGTATACAATATGTACAGTGTTATTAATGGAAATACGATCTAAAACAATTTCTTTTTCGGCATACAAAAATAAATGTAGCTAAGGCCCTAAGTGATTAAAAATTAAGGGTACATCTGAAGGTCCCTAGAAAAACATACAATTATCAACTGTAAATAACAATAAATGTAATTGAATGTAACTATAGTCTTTTAAAATAACTAACTAAATTAAGTTTCCAAAGGTCCCTACCAAAGGAAATAACATGTAAACTAATTATAATAATTAACTTGTTGTCACATATTGATATCTCGATTACGACTAAAGCACTGTCATTCTAATTTCAAAATTAAAGTGGGTTTGGCCGGATGTATTTCTTAAATGCATCAGATTTCCATCTCCCCAATAAACGAATTTGACTATCAGAAAAACCTCTCTCTGCAGCTGCAGTTGCACCCCCTATTCTAAAACTATGCCCTTTGTAGAGCGAAGCGTCCAACTTACAGAATTTTAATGCTCGATTTAAAACTGAAGTGAATTCCTGGCGTGTCAACGGGGTGCCTGAAGACTTAATAAAAAGACAACCCTGAAACCTGGGCCGGGCAGATAAATAACTGTGTAAATTTCCAACTGGACAAATTGACTGTGTAGAATGATTTTTCAAACTAATCAAATATGGTTTCTGAGAAATGTTATGTTTAAATGTCCTGAAGGTGATTGTCATAGCAACAGGTGCATTGTCTACCAGAGAAAAATTTACATCAGATATCTGAATTACTTTTTGGCTGTGAGCAGTGTTAGAGGGAAGTAATTCTCCAATTCTTGCCAAAGAAAAGAAAGCAAGGCAAAAAATTGCTAAGAATAATCTTTGATCATAAAATGAACTTAATATGAAAGTTAAAGCTCTAGATAACATTTTTAAAATAGGTTCTGTTATTGGAAGTCTAGCATCTAATTGTGGACGAAAGGCAACCTGCACTGTTTGCTTAACAAGAAAATTCTTGGTAGTGTCTTCGAACAAATAGACCAAGTACAATGTCATATCCTGATATCTTAAAGGTAATATTAGTTTTGTGTCTGTACCATAAATGCTCTTGAAAAAGTTTTGGAAGGAAAGCCAGACCTTATTGTAAAAAACATTGGTTGAATGAGCAATGGATCCTTTCAATAATGTTTCAAGAATGGCAGCCAACTTTCTTGTTTCAGAGAGGGATGATCGAACTACTGTGGGTTGATCTGCCGCTAAAGGACAGGATTTCTAAACCCGGAATATGAATAATATATTACGTCTCATGCAAGTTAATACAAAGTGTCTCAGCAAGTGCATAACTTCTTTAGATTTTGAAGTCTGATTATTGATAATGTAAACTAAAGATAGATTATCTATATGTAATCCTGATACATTGATTTTGTAAAAGGTGGCCCCATGTCACTATAGCTACCAATACTGGGTATAGTTCTAAAGCAGTTATATGATCAGATGAAGAGGTACTTATCCAAGAGTCATATAACCATCTATCACCTAGGACTGCCTCATAGCCCACAGTAAAAGTGGTTGCAAAAATTATTCTTGGTCATCCCTGACCCTGAATTTTTCAAGTTGCAATGAATCATAGAATGTGGGCCATTACATGTTCGACAAATATGAAAGTATTTGAGACATTCACAAGACTTGCCCGAATTGAATTTATTACATGTTTGCATTTTATTCTTAAAGGTTGTTTGTGGCAAGGTTAGAGGTACCCTAAATGTTGAGGCATCTGACCAAAGTTCCCATTCGATTTGATTAAATTTAAGTTTGCGATTGTTGGCCTTCAAACGCCTAAAATTTGAGTCATAAAACTGCCAATCAGCAGATCTGTCAAACAATTTCTTAATAAAAGATTCATATTTTAGCAAGTCTTCCGACTCAGATGGATCCTTTTGACAGCTTATAACAATATAAACATTAAAGGCTGAAACCCATTTATCAAACGATAAAGATTTAGGTTGATTTCTTGGAACCCATTCAAGAGCAGCCGAGCCATTCCTTTCTTTTAATTTGATATCATAACAATCTTGCGAATCACGAATCAACTTATTGATAGTTTTCATACCGACCTGCTACACCAGAAATCTGTTTGTTTGAATATGGAATCATGTATTGACGCAGTTAAATCTTGGATGTCAAGGAACATGCTAAAGTTAAATGATTCGAAAACTGAAGCTTTGCTAATAGCTCCAACGCAAAGGCTGAAAAAGAGTCAAGTAGATGTTCTGAACATAGGTCAATCTATCATACCGTTTTCCAATAGCGTGAAGAATCTTGGAGTTTTTATAGATTCTGGACTTACCATGGAGAAACACATTAGCTATTTATGTTCACTCTGTAGTTTCCACTTAAAAAACATTGGCGCAATTCGTCATTTTCTGACAAATGAATCCACAGCGATTTTAGTCAGGTCATTAGTAATGTCAAGATTAGATTACTGCAACAGCCTTCTCACCGGTGTATCATCAGAGCAGCTATACAAACTTCAAAAGTTACAAAATAGAGCAGCCAGAATTGTTACCAGAACTAAGCCAAGAGAACACATCACTCCAGTATTAATATCACTGCATTGGCTACAACTTCGGGAAAGGATCGATTTCAAAATTCTCTCTCTCACCTACCAATCTGTCCACAAAACATCTCCTGGATACATTCAAGATCTAACAGTAGGATACTTGCCCAACAGAACACTGAGGTCTTCGAGACAATCGCTATTAAATAAACCTGACATCAGTTTAAAAACCTTTGGTGCACGATCTTTCAAATATGCATCAGCATCCTTGTGGAATGAACTACCCGAAGATATAAAAAGTTCTGCATCTTTAAACATATTCAAATCAAGAATAAAAACTTATTTATTTAGACGCTATACATAGCTGAGTAGTGAGATAACATTTTAAGCGCTTCGAGCATATTGACTTGTGGTGTTATAGCGCGATATAAATATCATATCATATCATATCATATCAAGATGGAAGTCATATTAATATACTGATTATCCCAAATCTTTTGCTTTAATTTATCACTGCATTGTGATGATATAGAGATTCCAGAGGAATAGAAATTATCATACTGGTTAAGATTGGGATGGCTCGCAGCTCCAGAATCAGGACCACAAAAATCTAATGTAGAAACAGACGTACCAACAGAATTTTCAACACTTATATCATTGTTATTTGAAACAGCATTGTCTGATCTTTCTTGCTGGTTTAAAGTATTTGGAGGATCGGATACTTCTCTTCTTGCAGATGATACCCCCTCTTTGTATGCTCTTTTGATTATGTTTCTCATTTCATTGTACTCCATTGTAATACAAGAACCAGAAGTAGAACCACTGCCACTGGGGATTGGTATTGGTTCAACAATAGGCTCATCAGTTTGTGCTGTAAAATTCCCCTGAATGTTTGAGGTAGATGGAACTGACTGAGTGGTAAGAGATTGCATAGACTGAGACAATTCCCCTCGATCGTTTGAATTGCTTCTCTTCGATAGACTTGAATATATGGCATCATTGACCAAAGCAGCTCTACGTTTCGGTGGCATTATGTTATACCCCAGTCACACATTCACGGATCACCTCGCCGGTTCCACTACGGATTAAATCTCACGGATGATCCCGGAAATGCAGTTTCCGTAGTCAGATACGGATCCAATACGGATGCACAACTGCGTGTCTACGGTATAAGTAAGGGTTATTAAGAATGAGAACGGTCTGATACGGAAAAGTACGACCCGCAACGTAGCGACACGGAACTATCACGATAGCAACCCGTCATTTGTACACTCAGTTCACATTCAAAATGCCACCAAGGAAGAGAACATCTCGCAAACATCCAGCCACTGAAGCCAGGGCCCAGACAAACCAAATTGTGCCGGATGAAAGGAGTTCTAGCATTTACAAATGCTGTTTTTTGTGACGTGGACAGTAATATTCCGTATTTTTTCGTGTTGTAACGTAGAAAACCGTAAAAGACTTTGAGAACCCCGGCTAATCCCTAGCTATCCGTAATGCAACGTAATGAGATCGTGCCACAAATTCGTAACAAACCGTATTGTTTCCTTAACAAATACGTGGTGTAACCGTAATAGTACGTAGTTTACCGGAACTAACCGTAGAAATACTTCGCGCCTACGAATTAGTACGGATTAATACGGTTTTAATAGGGACTAAAACGGATCAGTACGTTTTAATACAGTTTAGTATGCTACGGTTGTTTTATCCGTAGTAAAATTTTAAGCATGCATAAAACTTGTCACGGATATACCAGAACTGCTACGATTGATCACGAAGTACTACGGTTCCTTTACGTATGGGTACGGACTAATACAGATTGCCACGTATGATGCCGTATTGTATCCGTAGCTAATCCGGCAAGGTGATCCGTGAATGTGTGACTAGGGCATTATTGGGTGATCTGAAACAAAATTACAGCGGCAGAATATGACATCTTGGAAAACTAACAAACAAACAATTATATCATGAAGGCCACTCCAAGAGAATTATATCATGAAGGCTACTGCAAGAGAATTATACCATGAAGGCTACTCCAAGAGAATTATACCTACACTCTAAATACATGTGTTCTGAAATAGAACACCTTTTACACCTTTCAGAACGCCTTTTTTTGTAACAAAAATAGAACACCTAAAAGGCGTCAACAGAACGTGGGAGGTTCTAATCAGAACACTTGGTATTCACATAGTATTCTAACTTAGAACACCGGTGTTATCTTTTCAGAATGCATGTGTTCTCGACGAGAACAAGGTGTTCTGTTCTAGGAACACTGAAAATGTGTTCTCAACAAGCCTTTGAGAACACCAAAATGGTGTGCGTTCTATTGTAACAATTTTAGAACCCCTCGGACGCGCCCGACGTGTTCTACGACAGCTTGTTTCTGTAAAATATAAGAACAACAATGAAAAATGACAAAAAAAAATATTTATATTTTGAAAAAAAAAAAAAAAAAATTGGACTTATAGGTCTACTCAAAATTTCAAAAGAAAGTGGCCGAAATCCGCTGGAGGCGCTCGGAAATCACCTTTATGGTAGTAATTTTTCAAAAAAAAATTGGGGAGGACCCCTTAAGCAGTGGCGGATCCAGAGGGGCGTAGAGGGCGTACGCCCCCCTTTACTTTGTCTTCTTTTTTTTTTAATAATGGGGAGAATACGAAATCAAAAATGTCAAACCACGTCAAAAACCGTTAAATTAGTACAATTTATACTTATTCTATGTTTTTAAGCCACAAAAACAGGTCAAAAAAAATTTCGCCTCGCTTCGCTCGGCCAAAATATGGCTCTACGCCCCACCCCCCCCCCCCTTTGCAAAAACGTGGGTCTGTCCTGTTAAGACCCCTACGCTCGGCCGGTCAATGGAAAAAAACCATGGCCGCGTCACGGCCCCAGTCTGCCCCTGGCTATAAGTTTTAAGATTGCGGTTATTATTCCTCCTTTGATGTTTAAATTTATTTTACAGCCATCCCAGACTATAAATATGCTCGTTATATCGTTGTTGGTGGTAAAAATGCGGATGTTGGACCGACTGATTCCCTAGTAAAAAGCCTTGACTCCAATTATGTGTCAGGAACATCCTATAATAAATAAGGTTTTAAAATTAAGTCAAAATAAATATGATTAATTTGGTTTATGACTAGGTTTATAAATATGCTTTTCGGTATAAGACAAAGCAAGGTGGTGGGATGCTTACTCAAATATGCCACACTGGCAAGTATAAACTACTCGAGATAATAAAAACCACGAATCGTTTTCCAACAAAGGGGAACAACCCATTGCTTCAAAACTTAGTCAGTTCAGTCGGCAACCAGTGAGCTAGACTTTCTATTTAAATACGCCTACATTGAAATGTGGTCCACATTTAGCTTGTGAAGGCAATAGAGACCGTTTTGGTCGGATTTTAATTAATTTTTAAAGATGTTTGTGTGTAGGTGTATATCCATAAGATCTTGGACAAGTTCGAATTTGGGTTCGATTCGACGAATATTCACGGAGTTTTACACCAAAATACGTTAAAAATAGTTGTGAACGCGATAGAGACAAGTTCAACTTTAGGTTCGATTTGACAAATATTTACAAATAAGTTTCAACCCTTGATACACCAAAAATATGTTAAAAGTGGCTACATAGTCCTTGATATATACAAAAACAAGTGGGCGTATGAGACATTTCGTTGTCTGAATATAGTAAAATGTGGTAAAAATCGTCCATAAAACGAAATATACAGTGTAAAGGCTACACTCTAAACATAGCTGAACACATGACGCGTCATGTATGTTCTTAAATTGAACACATGGGTCTAAAAAGAACACACTGTATTCTATGTGAGATCTCAGTGGCTCTCAACGAGATTACTTGTGTTCTAACAATGTGTTCTGATCATAATGGATATGCTATATAATATCAAATCGTGTTTTATTCGTGTAAAAATGAATGAAAACGGTTTAATGTGGCGTGTTGAATATCGCAAATTAGAAAGCTAACATACACCATATACTACACTGCGTCTCATTTTGTCATCGACTACAATCATAAAATATGTATAGCCTTCACATTAAATGAAAGTTTCTCTACTGTTAATTGTTGTAGTTAACTTACACAATGTTATTTTTATATAAACAATCTTGTTTTTTTATTTATCAATGAAAAAAGGTATCAAAATATAATCTGTTTTCTTGTCGGATTAAAATAGCACACTAGTGTTTATCTGGTGTTCTTTGGGAGAACACAATGTGTTCTGGTTTTTATGTATTCAGAGTTACCTACCCTTTGGAGCATGCGCATTGAATCCCGCGCTTTGTTTCAAGTTTGCCTTCAGACATTGTCCTGTTTGAGTTGTTTAAGTTGAATTATCAGGTAACTTTACCCTAAAATGTAACATATAGCGTAACGTTTATTGTGTATATGCTAGAGATATCGATTGAATAATTATTTTTTAAAAAATACATGCTCACGGCCAGGGTTATCAAACTTTTGGGTAGGTGCCGTGGTTGAGAAAATTTGATGAGCGGTAGACATGACAGGGAGTCACGTGACGCGACGAAGTGTCAAAGAACACTAAGTGTTCTAACTCAGAATGCATTGTGACAGTATACACATAAACTAAGAATAGTTATCATGGTTACGTTTCAATGAACAAATAGCGGATATACACTGAGATTCTGACTAGCTGTTCATGAAGCGTGTTGACTGCAAGGTTATCCTTTGCTTTAGTTAGTAGAATTTAGACTTTACCACATAAGTTATTTCCCGCTTAACCCTCTCAACACTATTTCTGATTCATTTTCTTTTATTTTTCAGTCGGCATTTAACAAAAGCCTGTCACAAAAAATAAGACATATCCTTAACATTACCTCAACATAATCGAACCAAAAAGAGGTGTATGTTTAACTTAACATCTAGCAGTACAAATGAAAACGACGAACAGGCGACTACAAAAGAAGATATCGACAGGCATATTATAGAAATGAGGAAGGAACTAGAAAAAACCAAACCAAACGACAGTCATTTAGCCCAACTATTCAAAATTACAAGACCAGACCGCATGGAAATGATTTCTAAATTGGATGTAACACCACACATGGTTTTTGAAAAGTATCCATGTCTCAAGGATGGTTCGTATGTAAGTTATATATTTAGTTATATTAATTTGAAAACAGAGAAATGCCATGAGAATTCGATAAAGTGTTAGGAAGAAATGCAACTACCTATATGCGCAATTTCTCACATTGCACTCAATCATGTATGCCGAATATAACTCAATCACTTGCCGGGTTGATAAAAATCTCACTTCATATCATTTCGACACCAATTGCTTATATTCCAACAATCTGTATAAGTTAGCGTGGGTGAGGGGAGTGTACGCATATGAGTTTTCTCCCCAAAAGCACTGACCTAGTATTGACGAGTAACTTCTTACCAATATTTGGAAAATTAATACTTTGTTCCTCTTGAAAAATCATTAGAACGAGATATTCTCATTAACATAACATATAATACTTAACACATAATAATATAATGATAAGCTGTTAACGTCTAATATATTCAGCTAGATGATTTGTTCAATAATAGAGCAATGATAACTTATTAATATCTTACGCCATCTAATCTACTCGGAGACAAAATATCGGCAAAGTTTCTGTTTTATTGACTTCTGACGGCTCTGTTTTGTTGTTTCAGATTCTTAAAGAATTGTCATTAGCAGTTGGCAAAACCCGCATAAGAAGAATTTCACACAATCTCAAGTCGCTATTGATGAGTGTTGAGGAACTAGGAAATATCAAAAGTAAACATGAAGTAAGCTATAAGTTTAAGTATTAAATTATACAGTCCATATAATATATACTTGAAATAAACCACAGTCCCGTGTGTAGATCAACAGAGTACGTTAAAGATCTCGAGGCAGTTAGAATTCGAGGAAGAGTAAGCAAAAAGGTCCCATATTGCACTCAATAATCACAGAAAACTTTGACTTGTGTAACCCAATATAAACCTGTCAGGCGTTGAATTGGCCATAAACAGTAACCCATTTCATTTCCATTGTAATTATCATATACCATACGTAAACAATGTATATTTACTGTGTCTATTTTCTAGGATCCAATGAGAATGATGGAAGCGATTAAATACATCGAGAAACACACACAATGGCATCAGGGTTCTAAAACCAAAGTAAATTCCATAATAACCGTAAATAATGTAAGTATTGAATTTTAGTTTGTACTTTGAAAGCTTGAAATATCTTAAGTGTCTATCAGTTATTTAGTTTTGGGGGCTTCAAACATGTTTTCAAAATCGATTAATGAATTTTAGTTCTAAATAAGAATTAACACACAAAATTCAAATCCAATATGTATCGTTAGACTTACCGGCATATAGCTAAATATATGCTATAACACAAATGCTTGTGGGAAAAATTCCTGTCGGGTCATTATTTTTTGGTCATCAAATCGGTCTCAGATATACGTGTCATACGTCAGAATGCAGGAAATCGACTCAAGTTTTCAAAGTTTTCCCTGACATCCCCGCCAAGTAGGCCTATGCTTGTCGTGCAAAGTCCTCGTCGCTATGCAGAATTGTCGGGAAGAAGTCATTTGTCGGAAAAAATGTTAACCCCCCCCCCCCCCCAGTCACAGTACTCAATGGACGCCCCTGTAGACAGCTTTTTGTCTCTGAATATGAACTATTTTTGTAATATATTTCCATTCTCATACCTATCGGTTTTCTATCCTATTGATATATGAAACCGATGGTAACGAGAATGAATATTTTGATGTTTGAGGTTAAATCTAAGTACGTGTAAGTACTTTATGCTTTTAAAGTTGTATGATTGTATTGTTTCAGGATGTATTAGATAGTGATATTGCCGCAGTATTGAATACCAAGGAATTGGAAGCACCACATATACACATTTTTTCAACTGAAAGTGAACTTCAAGGCATATTTATTGCTTTTGATACGGTGTTTTCGTCAATAGCAAAAGCGGGAGGTGTTATGGCTGCGGTATTAAAGTTAATGGCAACATATTATATGTTTGATTTAGAGTATCCCAAACCCTTTTCGATGGTCTTGGGAATACTGCAAACCTTCGTAATGGAGGAGCCGTACAAGAAGGAAACCAGCAAAAAATACAAAACATTTATAAAATCACTGAGAAGTGTATATAACAAATACCCTAATTATCAAGAGTAACATGTATATGTATTATTAAAAACATTCACCTATATTTCTAATTGTTTTTATTTAGGCAAGAAGACCGTTTCTTTGATTTCAGAACAGGTCGTGTTCGCAATATCCACCAGAACACTAGTGTGGTGTTCTAAATCTGTTACATCCGTCCAAAGTGTTCTCAGTGGGGGTCTTTAGAACACACGCAAGGCGTTCTGAGAGTAGAACAGTAATGTGTTCTACCAGAACACATACCGTTTACAATACAGAACACTATGTTCTCTGACAGATCACAGGTGTTCTGCGAGCTTTGAGAACACATATGACGTGCTCATTATCTGTTACATTTATGTGTTCTGAGAGGTCATTTTATGTGTTCATTTTTGAAACACTATGTTTAGAGTGTAATATATCTTATATCGGCCAATCAGCTTTTCTTAGAAACAAATCATATAACATTTCATGTTTGATATCAACGAATAACGTACGTACATTCTCATAGGACTCTGAAAAAAATAATATATTTAATCCTAAAACATATGGTGAGAGTACTATAATAAGCTGATTAGGATAAACATCTTTTATTAATATTTAAATTAAAGTAACAATTGATTCATAGACTTATGAATGATTCTGTAAGAATAATGTTTTCAATCCCAAGCTAAGGTCCATAACTCTAACAATGCTACCTTGCCAGAATGCGTTTAAAAGTAAAAGATGCTGTATTGCCAGATTATATTATGAAATGATAATACTATAAGTACCTGGTACAGATATTTCATAAAACGTCATGGTATTAATTAATGTTGTTTTTCTAACCATAGAGAACTATAGATGGAATTTCAAAATTTGAAGTTGATGCCGAATTTTCTGGGATAGGCTTTTGTTGAATGCAGACTGGAAATGTAAAAATAGGACTTTTTTGTTTTTTAGTGTTAATTACGCACACTCTTGGTATCACTACGCCAAGCTCCCTCGTGCAATATTGAAAACCCTATAGACACATATGTGCGGTTCTACCATTATCTGTGATGCCCTTCTAAAAATATATTACATTCGTCATTGCTTGATAATTTAGATCTACGTTACAGATATTTTTGTCTCTTATTAAGCAGCGATGGTCTTGAAAACACCTCTCTCTAGTTTTGCTGCCGATAATCCTGTATTCTTGTGGGTCCTTCGGATTTGGAAATAAACCAAGATAGTAGTTAGCTGTTTCTGCCACGAGAATACTCCAAATAGTCTCAGGAACAGCATTACTGCTATCACCTTCTATATTTTTTAGCACAAGATGACTGAAGCTGGGCAGTGGACATCTTTGTAACTCTTCGGCATTACCTAGAAATTGTATTGTCTAAATTATGTAGGGTAGGGGTAGGAGTAGGTTGGTTGGTAGGGATGGTGGGTAGGGTAGGATAGGCTTGGATTAATATTTAGTACATAGATGCCCAATTTCATGATTTTAACATTATTTTCCAGGACAGAACGTGGTGTGTTCTGTTGTAGAACACTTAGGGTTCTGTTGTAGAACACGTAGTGTTCTATGAAATCTGATTTGGCGATTGTGCATTGCATTACGTTTTTTTTTGCTGGTTACTGAGATGAAGCCTATTTCTGTTATAATTTGCATCAGTCATCATTCATTCATCATTGAAGGCTATGTATCTAGGCATCAAAAGGAATATTGGCAAATTTTTACTAAATTACTAAAAAGAAAATCATTTAGGCTTAGTTAGATCTAGTAATAAGCTAGGCTAGGCTAAGCTAGCCCTAGCCTAACCTAAATATAATAGGCAAACAAACCTGAGGTTTTTGACTTTTTGATTAGGCCTAGGCTACGTTCTATAATGGTAATGAATATTTCTGATGGCTCGTAAAGTTATAAAATTGGCAAATATCTATTGTAATTTACAGTCGATAAAAAAGATATTCATTCTGTTAGTATTTCTAGTTCAATCAAGCTTTAATTACTGTTGGTGTTGTTGGCTGACATCCAGAACACATGGTTCAGAACACCACTGTTCTGAAATAGAACTCATTTTTTTCAACCGAACACCTTTTAGAACACACAGAGTCGCGTTCAGAACACCATGGAGAATTATATCATGAAGGCCACTCCAAGAGAATTAATCCTTAAGGATGTAAGATATATGTCAAAATATAACTAACAGATGATGCTATAAAGACCAAAAGTGCAGTGACACATCTACTCAAGGTGAATCAAATTAAATCTTGAGATAATTTGAGAAGAAGCACAGATAACAAACGTCTTTAAACAAGAGGAACTTTTAAATCGTTCAGTGAATGTAAAACAGCACCCCTGACTGAATTATAGTACTGGTTCATATTTTTAAAATGGACTCCATCAAGGTCTAAAAAATTTCAAACTAAATCTCTATGGAGCTTCCTGTGTTGCCAAAAATACCATTCGCGATGAATGTCCCCTGTACTTTGCGGTTAAATTCAGAGACATTGACATCTCTAGCCCAGAAGCGGGTTTTTGTTCTGTACAACATTTCCATGAAATAAATAACTTGCACACCTGCAGCAAAAAGCTCTTCTACTAAGCAAAGAACTTTGGTGTTGCTGCAGGTGAAGATAAATCATTGGCCCCTATTTGAAAAACTAGGAATTATAGGTTGTAACATTACAGTTAAGCAATGTTACGAAAGCACAGGCACAGGTATGTAGGCACAACCTTTAGTAAAAGGTTATTACTTAAAATGGTTTCAACCTCTTTTTGTATTTGGAATGCCAGGAAACATTGTCTGGTGAAAAACCTAATTTTTTACTGCTTTTTGTTGAAGCAAAAAGTTCTAAATGTTAAATTAGGCTATGCCCCACAATGGCAGCAGTATGGCCTTGCTTTTCAAGGGCTGAGGCCATTTGAACATAAAGAAAAAGAGGTTGAAATTGGAGAAGACAATTTTTTATAAACCCACCTGGCTAAGGCTAAAGGAGATGTGACTGGCAAGAAGCAGACACACTTGACTAAGCCAATGAAAAGCCTTCTAGCTTAAAATAACCAATCAGTAGCCATGTTACAAATTTTGTGAAGGGAGATTACTCTCATGGTTGCTAATGTAAATAAGCTGTGTAATTAGACATAAAAAATTGTCTTTTTAAAAATGAAATGAATGGAGTTTTACGTCCTACTTTCTGCACCTATATGGGCTAATTGAGGACGGGCGAACGCCATGCAGTGTGCAATGAGGGAAATTTTGCCAGGACAGCGGCATTAGCCTGCTCTTATTTTCGATTTCCAACTGTCGAGGGATCTTTAACGTGCACAGCCAATAGCACACGGGCCTCGGTTTATTGTCCCATCCGAACGACTAGACGCTTTTCCATGTCAGCCCCTCCGACCTGCATCACTGACAGGGGGAAACCGGGTTGAAAAATCCGAAGGTAACATCTCGACCCATGCCGGGATTGAACCCTGGACCTTCAGGTTAGCGAGCAAGCGTCTAACTCACTGAGCCACCGCGGCTCCCTAATTGTCTTTTTAAGACTTTATTTCTATTTTTACTCACATTATCGAATTCTTGTTATTTGATAGTTTTATGCTGAATATTATGTGAAATGTAAGATTGATGTTGATATAAGTATATTTAGAGAACTTTTTTGTCGTGAGTTTATATATATGTAGTCAATAATGGTTTTATAACCCATTACTACCTTTACTCATATTATCGCAGAATTCTCGAATTATTTGATATGTGTATGCTTATTTTCACTAGATCATTTTCTTGTATTCATAATGTCAGTTGTGTAGTTAACACCGCTGGTCAAGTAATCATTGTTATCTATTGTGATCTGTCAACAGAAAATGGCCGGGTGACCGGAATTGTCAGACATTTTTTGGTTTGTTTACAATTTTTTTTATTGGATGTAGTGTAAGCAGCGCGTTTCCGGGTTTGTTCGATTTCTTGTTCCATACACCTTAAATATGATTTCAATAATAGAACACGACACGGGTGAACTGAAAGCAACGTGAATCGAACATATCCCGCAATGATTTGCGACTTTCGAAAATGAAAGTTGAAATCATTTTGACAAGTCGGCAAAAAAATAACCCTGCTTCTAATAGAAAATAAACAATGAACCTGCGGCTAAGTAAAACTTTCACTCGTATGGGATCGGACAAGCACATTTTTATTAATTATTTTGCGCGAATCCAAGAAGACTCGGGCAATCGATGTTTACGCGAGTCTTGGCGCGAATGAGATTCGGAGACTCGCGTGAATTTTTAAGCCAGTTCCCAAATGAAAATCGTCGGGTTTTGTCAAAATCAATGTATTTTTTCGCCCGGGGATGTTACGTTCCATTTGAAGTCTTAGACCCTCCCATTTCCATTTGTGACTGGATAATCCTGCCTGCCTAGGAATTTGTCAATTGTTTCCTAGAGGGGTATTATGTATTGAGTTGTGCAACGTGCTTTTTCTGAAAATGTTGTTATTAAACTTTTTGCGAAGCGAATTTTGACTTTTTATGAAGACACTCCAGACTGAAACCCTTTCACATTACAAAGTGTTTAATATAGTCTTTAGAAAAAATCTTCTAAGTTGTGACATGAGTTTGAACATCAGCCAACCAAACTTCTGCAGTTTCAAATTCATCATCATCTTTTATCATTTGTGTATATTCAATTCAGTATGTGTTTCCACCAGTTTATCAAACTCAGAGTCTATTTTTAAAACTATTTCTTGAATTTCTTGTTTACCCCTTTTTTCATTGATCAGTCTGTCTATTACTTTTTCTAGTCTGGTTATAGCAGCTTTACAATTTCTTCTTTTCTTCTTGGCTTCTAAAAGCAAGGTTTTCAGTTCTTCTTCTGATGACATATTTAATTTTCGAAAATCCAACCAGTCAAAATTTCACAGGATATGTGACAGATTTAACAAAAGTTCAGTTTCACAGCAAATACACAACACGTGCCAGTTCTAACTGAATTTTCTCAAATTTCACCAGGATACAGTTTAGCAAATAAAATACAGGTAACCAGACATTAAACACGGTAAGTTGACATCCAAAATTCTTCAGCAATTCTCCAATCCCGTGGTTAGCAAAGTTCAGGTTAATAAAACAGACATAGATAGTTGAAAATACAGTTGGTTCTTTTCTTAGTTTAAATTACAGAGTTTTACTATTTGAATAAGCCACTTCAAAGTTCCGATTACATAAGGGATAAAGCGCAATGCATTGTAGGGCCGTATGGAAGATAAACAAACAATTTCGCGCCACTTAGACACTGCAGCCTACAGACGTACAGTCGATCTTTTTTTCAAAATGAGTGAGCAAATTGACACAATTAAGAGGTGGATGATACCTGTGTTGCAGCAGTATTTACGATTACGTAATCTCAAGACATCCGGAAAGAAGCTGGTTGCGCTAGTTTTCGCATCAAAAGTAATAGAACATTGAACCAGTTATCACGGAGGAAGAAGAAAGACGAATGAAGGCGGTGCAATATTCAGACAAACTGGAAACACCTACAGGTTGTTAAAATTCAAAAGTCAGATCAAACCCTCAGGTGTGATTTTTTTTGAGTTCACAAATCATGGCTATCACTTGGAAAGAATTTTGTTTGATAGTGTGGGCAATATATACATTGTCCAATTTAGCATCACTAAACTAAAGGAGGAAACAAATTTGACAATGCAGAGCAAATGGTAAAAATTTCATTGGCTAGTAGAACCAAAGTAATTAGCAAAGTATTCCTTAAAATCTGGAAAAGTTTAATCCTCCCAATAGCCCTCTCTACAACATTGGCAACTGCTTTTGTTTTCAGTACATTTTGCTTTGTCATCTGTTCCACACCCTGACCTGGAGGTGGTATAATGAGTTTGGCCTGTCCCATTACCAAGTCCGATTGAAAAGGAAACCTTCTATCAGCCATAATTTCGTCAGTTGGATCTATTAGATCTAGGAAACCACTTACATTAGGCTTACTTGATTTTGGATGGCGGTGAAAGTGGGACGCAACTCTTGCTTAATATTAAGACCACAAAAGATTATTCAGTTGAACAGACTGTTCAATCGACAAGGGTTAGGCCTAGTCCCAATTTGGTCAATAATTGATTTTTAGTATTATATTCAATCCAATTTTAGGCTTAGTCATGTTCCTTTAGCAACGGCTATCATTTCATTTCATTACATTAATCCGTTGCTATCATGATAAGATATTCTCGTCAATAATTTTGATTGGTCGAAAGATTATTGTTCGAATTCCTTGTAACAAATTATTGCGGGAAAACCTTCGAATGACCAGACGCCAGATTTCTTGTAGCAAATTTACCTTGTAATAATCGAGTCTCAAAGGTCAAGACCGAATTGATACTAAAATAGAGGATCGTATAAGATTGTGTCGGCTTCCTTCAATCTTAAATAATTTTTTAAAGTGTTGAGGTTGTGTGAATTTTCTTGATTACGGAAAAATGCTAAAAGAAATTAACTCTTTCGTCTAGTCGAACTTTCTTTGCAAATCATTCTGACCTACACTCAAAATGTAACGAGATCGCTTATTGGATAAATATAATGTGACGTAGTGTTTTTAAAACGAGATTATTAGCCTAGTTGTTAATGACGAGAAAACCCCGTCAATCCAGCAACGGTAGATAATGCCAATGTCTAACGTTGCTGAAGGAACATGAGGCTTAGTCTTAGGCCGAGGCTAGGTATGGTCTAGACTGAACATCATAAGAAAACTGCGTGTTGTAAAATCACTTGCATTCAATATTGGCTGAAGATTTTGTGCGGAAAGACAACAAAGATAATGGATTCGTACTATTTCTACTCATAAAATCTTGTTTCGGCGTTTGGCATTGCTTATTACATCAATAACGTCGTTTTTCTGTACTTTTCCGTATTGCGGCAACGTTGTTTTTATCTGCAATGACCTTTTGACCTCATCCCTTGAAAATGTAAGCGCATGCGCAATGCGGAACTCCGAAGTGGTTTATTCGTGACATAGAGTTAAAAATAGAACAACTAGAGCACTGACATGCGTCGTGACCTGAAATCTTAAGGACATCCGTCCACCATTGTTTAGATGGGAGACGTCAAATCGACAAGATGGTCCAGAGTTTTGTTGTTTTTGTTTGCTCTTACCTTAATCACAAAGGTTCCTCGATTAGTTTTCACAAGCAAGTGTATAAATATTGTAAAGTAACATTTCTGGAGGTTAATAGCAAGTTTTGATTTGATATTTTTTTTTACTGGAGGCGACGTTTGGTCGTTTATGTACGTCTACCCTAGGCTCTACTAGGCCTACCCTACCTACGTTCAGTCTCACTCCGTCTACAATGATAGTATTTTTTTCTCTCATTTCACAAATATTCGAAATTTTCAATTGTTCGTGCATGTCATTTGATGATTTGTTTTGTCATGTAAACGAAAGAGACGAGAGAGTAGGCCTACTCGTAACTCACGGAATATCGGTACTATTAGAATATTAGGATATGATACGAGCCACGAGACGGTGGGGATACTGATAAAATATAGTGGCGGGGACAGGGTAGGATTCAAGACAAGAGACGGGTGGGGATATGGGAAACTGATAAAATATAGGGGAGGGGACAGGATAGGATTCATGACAAGAGACGGACGGGGATATGGGAGACTAATAGAATAATATAGGGAAGAGGACAGGATAGGATTCAAGACAAGAGACGGGTGGGGATACGGGAGACTGATAGAATATAGGGAAGGGGACAGGATAGGATTCATCACATTTAGTTCCTTAGTATTTATATTTCTTACATTTTGAATAAACAAAATAAAATGCTTTTACTTAATGTTTACAGCCAAAATTCTGATGCGGAAATCTAAAAAATTTGTTTTTTCCTTTAACATCTATAGCAACAGAGACTGAAAACGCATCCCGAAACGTTTATATGGAATCATACAAATCGTATACCGCAAAATTCATGTTATTTTCTGAAATCAAAAGAACAAAAAACCAGACTCTAAGAAATAGAAAAAGAAATTGTTTACTTAATGTTCAGGAATTATACACTGGTACACAATTTTGTTTTTTTGTTGAATATGAGGAAATTTTAATTGCAGGTAGAAAATGATTAATTAAGTTTAGTCTTCCAAGGGGTAGGTTATAACAAAAATATAACGTTTATATGATGCGGCTATTTAGAAATAATCAAAAAAAATTCCGTACTTAGGAAAACAAAAATTTCAGCTAATTTGCACATGAACAAGACGCTTACTAGTAAGTTGTTTTGAATTAATGATTTTGCAATCATATGAACACGTCATTTTGCCTTTATCTGTGCTCACTGTTCTTTTCTGAAAACTAATATTTTTTGACTTAAAAAATCTTTTCTTACTGGCTGAAATCAGATAATATTTTAAAAATATTAAATATGTAAAATTTCAGTCCATTTGAGTAAATGCTTTGGAAAATAGTGAAGGACAAAAGTTGGGAGATTACTTTAGGCCCACCCGATATATAGAGAATCTCACCCGAGTGTCTTTTGATATCAGATATATCAACACAAGTTGATAAAGTGGAAAAACACAAGTTGATAAAGTGGAAAAACTCCTCGGCTTGCCGAGGAGCTTTTCCACTTTTATCAACGAGTGTTGATATATCTGATATCAAAAGACACAAGGGTGAGATTTTATTTATCATCCAATATCATTCTAAAATCGAAATATGCGAAACAACAACTTTCGAGGGGTGAACTGCAGATTATTGAAAGAACTTTCGAAGGGCGAAATCAATATGACGTCATTGTTATTAAGACGTCATTGGGCGAATTGTTTACCATATTGGCCAATCAATGATTCAGAAAAGCAGTATCTCCTAGTAGATATAGTGCAGTAGATACTGCTTTTTATCATACAAGCGATATCTACTGTAGAATACCTTATTGGGTGATAAATATATTTATCACACAATAGTACTGTTGTCGGGTTCATAACGCGAGTTAATATTAGAGATATTACACAGTAGACAGGTTAATAACTATGCAAATTAGGTAGAATTTAGGTCATGTATCCATGCGCCAGTTACACAGAACCTTTGACGTTGGCGACTCCGTTAAAATTAACAATGCGGGGCATGTAACTTTCATTAAAATTGTTCCGAAAAACATTACTTTGATTAAAAAAAATAATTTACTTAGCACATGAAAGTATTTTTCTTGATGTTATTTGTTAGCGCAAGGACATTTAAGCATACGTGAACGCGCCTAACCTAGTTACTAGCTCTATGACGTCAGAAAAGAATGACGTGATAGTTTAGTTTGCAAAAAAATTAAACTGAAAATTGGCGAAAAATGCATTGAATTTTAGGAAAACATGCATGTATCGATAGTTGTGTGACAAATAGAATCTTAAACTCGTGCTTATGTCATTTAAAATTTATGAAATTCGTTGCCGAATTAAATATTTCCCTCGCCAAGGCTCGAGGAATATTAAAACCGGCAACTCATTTCATAAATTTGATATTGCTTATAGTGCTTATGTCATATAAAATTTATGAAATTCGTTGCCGAATTAAATATTTCCCTCGCCAAGGCTCGGGGAATATTAAAACCGGCAACTCATTTCATAAATTTGATATGACATAAGCACTCGTTTAAGATCCTCTATATTCGTTAATGTGTGAGATACTCGATAACTAAATAATTTGAAACAATACGTGAGATACCCGACGTGTTCTCATAAATACATGTACATTTTAAAACATGTTAAAACAAAAATACACCAGGCGTCATACACAGGCCTATACACACTAACACAGAATCATCAACATTACCAAATCGAGGCCTCGATTCACATCACAAATTAATAAATATCATTAATTTGTGTGTAAATAGATGTATATTCCCAGATCAACTTAAAGAAGCTAAAATAGTACCAATATATAAAAGGGTTCCAAAGAAAATATTTCAAATTATAGACCAATCTCCATTTTACCAACCATTTATTTATGGTAGAACTTTTGAGGTGGAAACCGACTATAAACTTTTAGAGGCAATTTTTTAGTAAAGCCTTAAATGATTCGCCTCCAAGAATACAAAGATTTCGACTTAGATTACAGAAATATGATATTAAAGTATCCTATACACCTGGTAAGAATCCAGAGCTTATAATCCAGTTCCAGTTGAAAGTTCAACAGAATCAGAAGTGGAGCAGTATGTTAATGTTGTAATGTCAAAGTTACAAGTAGCTGATGAGAGACTCAAAGAAATTAGAGAAGTTTCAGCAGAAGATCCAATATTTATTTGTTTGATGAAAGCTATTTATGATGGATGGCCTAGTTGTAAGAAATTATGTCCAATCGAAATTACTGAATTTTGGAATTATAGAGACGAATTATCAGTGATCAATGGTGTAGTATTTAAAGGTTGTAAAGTGGTTATTCCTTTGAAAATGAGACAAGATATGTTATCTAAAATTCATAGAGGACATTTAGGTGAAAATAAATGTAAGAGTAGAGCACGTGAAGTTTTGTTTTGGCCCAGAATGAGTCAAGACATAGAAAAAGAAGTGAAACATTGTGAGTTGTGTATAGAATATCGTGATAGTCAACAAAATGAACCATTGATGTCACATCTGTGGAATCTTCAGAAAGTGACAATTAAAGTTCGGTGTCTCGGACTATGTTTTTTGTGTTGTAAGCTACACGAAGGTGTCCCCAAAGCAGACTGCTGTAAACGAACTGGTTCCAACTGCACGTTTTCGACACTTCCGAACATGCCGTCTTACAGTCAACAACGTGGCATGAAACTGTAGCCATCTTTCTTATGTTTATAGATGTAAAATAAATTTATTTAAAACACAACGTGAAGTTCTACAGCCCAATCAGTCTTGTGTACTCACTAGTACACAACATCCAGTTGCTATGAGACCATGGCAAAAGGTTGCTACTGATCTTTGCTATATAGACACTAAAACTTATCTTGTGCTAGTAGATTACTACTAAACGTTTCCAGAAATTTGCTTATTAAATGGTTCAGGAAGCAAACCTGTTATTCAAGCTATATTTGCTCGTCACGGTGTACCAGATGAACTTGTAAGTGACAATGGTCCGTGTTATAACAGTTATTAATTTAAACAATTTCGTAGAGATTGGTCTTTTGTACACAGAACCTCAAGTCCTTTATACCCTAGATCTAATGGTCTTGCTGAAAAGACAGTACAAACAGTAAAACGTATTCTTAAGAAAACATCTGAACAACATGAAGACCGTTATCTTGGATTACTGGTATACAGAAGTAGACCTTTACCTTGCGGTAATTCCCCAGCTCAACTTTTAATGGGTCGTAGAATTCGCTCAAATTTACCAATTACATACAATCTTTCAAGTGTCAACAACAATGATGTTATAAAGTATAAGCAGTATGAAAAAAGTCGTCAAAAGTATTACCATGATCGAAGAAGTAGTCGTCCATTGCTACCTCTAAGTCAAGGTTCAATAGTAAGACTGAAATTTGATGGCAGATGGACTGAACAGGGTACAGTTATACAACAAGTCGCAACTAGATCATACCTTGTAGAAACTTTAAGTGGTTCAGTTTATCGCAGAAATCGGTTCCCGGCAATATTAGTGGGTATTTTTCTAAAAAAAAACAAGAAGACTCGGGAACTTTCAGTGCCCGAATATGTCGAGAATTTTGCCCGAATATGATCGAGCCGAAAATTTTGGGGGGGCGGTCGCCCCCCCTGCACCCCCCTCCCGTACGCCTATGACCTTGTACATGTAAGATCAGCAACTTTAAAAACTACCAGCGGAACTATGTTACAAAATGCATTATGAATGACAATAAGTGTCAAACTTATCAATTAACATTCCAGCCACTTGAAATGAAATGTCCATTGTCATTGTTTAGACAGCTCCTAGATCAAAGGGATCCATATTAAGTAATATTTCACAGCCTTGGGCAACTGTCGGTCTGTCGGTCCGTCCACAATTGTTTGTTAAAACTCTACAAGTCACAATTCTTTACGGATTTTGATGAAACTTGCTGAAATTGTTTATTATCACTCAAGGATGAATCCTATGAAAAATCAAAAGAATCGAAAAGTATTTAACATGAATTATTGCCCTTGTTCTTCAAAACACGTTTGATTTTTAGCTTGTTAACACTGTAAAAGTCACTTTTCTTTACAGATTTTGATGAAACTTACTGAAATTGTTTATTATCACTCAAGGATGATCCATATTAAAAATCAAAAGAATCGAAAAATATTTAATATGAATTATTGCCCTTGTTCTTCAAAACATGTTTGATGTTTAGCTTGTTAACACTCTACAGGTCACAATTCTTTATGGATTTTGACGAAACTTACTGAAATTGTTTATTATCACCCAATAATAAACCCTATCGAAAATCTAAAGAATCGAAAAATATTTAATATGAATTATTGCCTTTGTTCTTTCAAACGCGTTGATTTTTAGGTTGTAAATACTCTAGAAGGCACAATTCTTTTGCGATTAGATTTTAATGAAAACTATTGAATTAGTTAATTATCACACGATAAACCCTATTGAAAATCAAAAAATATTTGATATGACTTATTGCCCCTCTTGTTCAAAATAGGTTTTAGTTTTTAGTATGTTTTTATTATGAAAAGTTTGAAGTAAATATTACATTTAAAAAAGAGTTTTGTGTTTAATACAAGATTGATTTGCAAAAGAACAGCGTGTACAAATCTATAACTGGCATAATAATTAAATCTGCTGACCATATACTTTTAGAAAATGTTTGTTTTTTTCTGAATTCTTTGTGAATTTCATCTGCTATTGCCAAAGGCCTACCCAATTTCATCTTTGCTTTTAACAGTTTTATAATCAGCACTCTTAATTCTCTCTTTGAATGTTGGATTTGGAATATTTTCAAGTTCGTTTATCATTTGTTTGTCTGCTTTGTACTCTTAAACAATATAACTTTATGCGATTTTTTTTACCAGAATCTGGTGCCTGTTGATTGCTGAACCCCAATGTCAATATTTAAAAACACATCAGTTCCAAAATAATGCTTCAGTGTCTTTGGCTTAATGAAATTTGGTTCATAGAAATTTCCAATCTATGTTAGTGCAGCCATGGTACATTTTTATAGTATTTTTTGAAGGTCTATATACCCCCGGTCTTCACCCATTTTCTCGGCGACTCAAACCAATCTTAGTAGCAGTTCATCGACCCTGAACTATGCCAGATTTTGAATCAAGAACACTGTCAATGTGTTAAAATAAAACACTGTTTATTATCATATAAAGTTATGCAACATCAACATTATTACTTCTTAACTGTTAAAATTATCGTAAAAATCGTTATAAACGAGGACCCTACAGGTCCTACTGCACTGCACGGTACTAACCCATAAATGTTATTTCGATCCATGTGACCCTCGACAACCCCTGCAACCCTTTCAGGTAGTGTCATTAGGACGCTTTAAGTTGATGCATGGAAGGTTTACACCATTAAGTCTTCAAATGGCGTGGACAAGCTGGATTCCAGTATACTAAGGTGGATGTAATCAGTGACGCCCAGGAATTTATCTCTTCGATTTCCTCTCGGAATAAATGCACTGATCACTATTACCTTAATCACTTTGACATAGAATAAACAATGGCGTCCGCAGACTTTTTTAAGGAGTCAGACCCAGGGGCGAAGAAAATTTAGGAACCAGAAAGCTTAGTTTTGCATGTTTTTTTGATTTTCATATTTTTATCTTTTTTTTCAGGGGAAGGGGGATAACAGTAGGACACAAACACTTCAGCTAATATTGATAGCCGCCATCTCGTAATGTGTTGTTCTTTATTCTATCGACGAAATCTGATTAGATGTGCGGGTTCTTTCCCACGAAGTCACCGCTTAGGTCAAAACGAACCATGTAGAAACGAAAAACGGTGACTTCCCGGGAATTTGTTCAAAAATTTGATTTTGAAAACAATAGGATTATTTTTTGTTATCTTAGCTGACGAAAGCCTCCTTAATCGGGTTAAAACCAATTAAACAAAAATGTCTTCAAATAATTTGTTTAACATTATAAAAACATATAACAAACTATATTTTAATTTTAACAAATGTGAAAAGTAATCAGAAAATACTAGAACATATGATTTAAAAATATTTGATTGATTTCAAATGGATTTAGATACAAATTTCGAGAACTTAGTAAAAAAAAATCCTATCCATAAAGAAATAGCCTACATACAAATTATTACAGATGGGGCAGACAATATATATATTATGAAAACAAAAATGTAAAAGGTGCACAAAACAACAAAAACACGAAGTACAATATAGAGAATGGTCGAGAATAGAAGTAAGAAAAAGACATTATTAAAGATAAGATAATACCTTATTACAAAGGAAAACCACGAACAAGTTAAAAAACGTTTCGAATTTTTAATGAATTTTCGAACGAGTAAAATTAATTCCAAAATCAGGATATCAGATAAATTAGGATCACCCCCAAGGAATGCATCTAAGTCAAGGTAAAAGCAATGAGACGAATTACTAAGTAAATGTTCCCTAGAACATTTACTTAGTAATTCCCTCTCAATTGTATACACATTACACTTAAAGAAATAATGATAGGCGCCTATCATGACTTCTTTGAGCTAAAATTGTATAAAATTGAGAGGGAATTAAATTAAATGTTCCCTTGTACATTTAACACTCAAAGAAGTCACGATAGGCGCCTATCATGACTTCTTTGAGTGTAAACTGTACGAGGTGATATTTACTTAGTAATTCGTCTCATTACTTAAACCTTGACCTAGATGCAGTCCTTGGGGGTGATCCTAATTTATCTGATCCTCAATTTGGAATCAATCTAAAAAACGTATTAAAAATTCGAAACGTTTTTGAACACGTTTGTGGTTTTCCTGGGTGATTAGGTATTATCTTATCTTTTAAATAATGTTCATTTCTTACTTCTATTCTCGACCATTCTCTACATTGCACTTCCGTGATTTTGTTGTTCTGTGCACCTTTTACATTTTTTTTTTTTCATAATATATATTTTTTTTTCTGTCCCATCTGTTATAATTAGTATGTATTTCTTTATGGATAGGAGTTCTTTTTATTAAGTTATCGAAACTTTTATCCAAATCCATTTGATATCAATAAAATATGCTTAAATCAAATGTTCTTGTATTTGCTGATTCCGTTTTATATTTGTTAAAATTAAAGTATAGTTTGTTATATGGTTTTAAATGTTAAATAAATTGTTTGAAGAAATGTTTGTTTAATTGGCTATAACCGGATTAAGTAGGCTTAAGTCTGCTAAGATAACGAAAAATAATCCTATTGTTTTCAAAATCCAATTTTTGAACAAATTCCAGGGAAGTCCCCGTTTTTCGATCCTATATGGTAAGTTTTGACTAAAGCGGTGACTTCGTGGGAATGAACCCGTACATCTAATCAGATTTCGTCGATAGAATTAAGAACAACACATTACTAGATGGCGGCTATCAATATGAGCTGAAGTGTTTGTGCCGTACAGTAATCCCCCTCCCCTGAAAAAAATCCAAAACGTGCGAAACTAAGCTGTCTGGATGTAAATTTTCTTCGCCCATGGGACTGACTCATAAAAAACAAATCTGCGGACGCCCTTGTTTAGTCTGTGTCAAATTCAATAAGGTTATATTAATCAGTGCATTTTTAATTGGTGTTGCTTCTTGTAACCTTCTGGCTTTGATATTTTTGAATGATATTAACGGAATTGTTTTGCTAGAGAAAAATTGATACACGTCATCATGCCCATGCCCCTACAAAAAGTATGGTGTGGGTATGCGTTGACTCTACGTGTACAAAGGAATGGTGTGGGTACACTCTATGTCTACAAAGGGTATGATGTGGGTAAACCCTATGTCTACAAAGGGTATGGTGTTGGTATGCGTTGACTCTATGCCAACAAAAGGTGTGGTGTTGGTATGCGTTGACTCTATGCCAACAAAAGGTGTGGTGTTGGTATGCGTTGACTCTATGCCAACAAAAGGTGTGGTGTTGGTATGCGTTGACTCTATGCCTACAAAAGGTGTGGGGTGGGTATGTGTTGACTCTATGCCAACAAAAGGTGTAGTGTGGGTATGTGTTGACTCTATGCCTACAAAAGGTGTGGGTGGGTATGTGTTGGCTCTATGCCTGCAAAAGGTGTGGTGTGGGTATGTGATCACTCTATGCCTACAAAAGGTGTGGCGTGGGTATATGTTGACTTTATGCCTACAAAAGATGTGATGTGGGTATGCGTTGATGAATCAGTAAAACCTGTCATACATTCACACATGCGGATTCCATTTTATTTCACCAAAGTTGACTAACAGATCACATTCATTCTGTCACCACCTCCAAACACCATAGCTCATTTAGAAACGTTGATATTTTTAAATGTTTAAGATTGAAAAAAAAATTACTCTTTGGTTCTGAAATAAAAGCTCTGGCCACTTGTTTAAAGCGATACCACCAAATGAGCTTAACTTCTTAAACTTGGCCTATAATAGTATATATTCATCATTGATGTCAAAAGTATGCAAACAGAATCTAAGAAACCCATAAAACATGAACTTAATTTATCTAACATTACAGGTTATTGAGGAAAAACGCTTAAAATATCTGTGACCGTTTTTGAATTGTTTCTATATAACATGAATTTATGGGATTATACAGACAATGTATGATTATGACACTAGATTATAAAAATCCGTACAAGCGAAATAATTTCGTTAATCAAAATCGCATCCAAAATCCAAAATAAGTTGCCTAATGAATATAAATTTATATTCAAGTTTGAGAATTTTGATTTTTTTTATCATAGAGGTAGTATTCCTTTAAAATGGTTTATTGTGAATCATAATGCCGAACTAACCACAAGACGCAACAGGTTAGAACGAGTATCTTCTAAAGAACTCATGGATTGAAAGTATCTAAAAACAATGTATCATACTTCTTGACGATGCCTTTCTCAGAAACATAAAATACGAGATAAGAAAGCCTTGGCGAAAATTTATGGGATTATACAGACAATGTATGATTATGACACTAGATAATATAAATCCGTACAAGCGAAATAATTTCGTTAATCAAAATCGCATCCAAAATCCAAAATAAGTTGCCTCATGAATATAAATTCATATTCACCAAGTTTGAGAATTTTGATTTTTTTTATCATAAAGGTAGTATTCCTTTAAAATGGTTTATTGTGAATCATAATGCCTAACTAACCACAAGAGGCAACAGGTTAGAACGAGTATCTTCTAAATAACTCATGGATTGAAAGTATATAAAAACAATGTATCATATTTTTTGACGATGCCTTTCTCAGAAACATAAAATACGAGATAAGAAAGCCTTGGCGAAATTGCAATGCCATGTCTGGTGAATTTCAAATGGGTTGGGATAATGTTGTTATTCGCTATAATTATCTAAAAAAAATGCTACCTTAATATATTTTGAGTATTATGAGGGTTTCATTTCTTTTTTTTTTTCGACAAAAGCCGTTTTCAGATTTTTCTGATGTGGAATTTAGAAATAAATTGGGAGCAGCCAAACAAATGTTTTCTTTCGTTCCAACTCACTATATCACAAGATATCATTATTTATTCCAAAACCTTTCCATCTTCTGTCTATCAATTCATGAATGAATGTAATAAAAAGTTCAGTCCTTAGATGTTACTTCATTCAACAATAATACAGATAAATCCTTGATACCAATAAATTTAGTTTCTCTTGTAGAAATGGGTTAATTTTGGATCTTAAAATAAAGTTTTTCTGTAACTGAGGCTGAATTTGTCTAAGAAAATTTTAGAGCCCCAGATGGTCAAGTGTAGTGACTAAAACTTTCAAGAAAGCATTGCATACAGTGACAGCATATATTGTTCAAGCTGACAAAAATAAATAATTAATTAATAATTTGGAATGTATAAGTAAATGAAGGGAAGACATCCAAGATATAAACCAAGTTGCAAGTCCTGTCTATTCCATTCTGGAAATTTATACAAGGACTTCTAAACACAACTTGGTGATAATAATTTTTAATTCCGGACACGACTAAAGCGGGATTAGATGCTATCAACTAGGATTTGAAGTAGCTCAACTTTCCGGACAGCGTCCAAGGTAGGAGAACCTTAAGGGAGGTGTACAGCTTTCAGGACCACGTCCTAGGTAGTGGAACCAATATCTAACTAGCAATAAATGATGTTGCTTACTTCAAAGATCAAGGCCAGGAGGTCTTATTGACCATCTCTAGATACCAAGACCCGGAGCTTGTTGACTTAGCTCCTATGCCTCTTTTGGGCTTTATTATTGCTATTTTATGATCCTTAAAGGCTGTCCTAGATATCGTAGACTAAGACCTAGTCTACACACCTGCCTGGTTTAATCTCAACCAGAATCTATTTTCTTCCCTTCAGTGATCAATGATCAAAAGTAAAGTTTTTGTTACATTCATTATAAATTCTATAATTATCAATTACGGTGAAATATTCAAATAAGGGTTGTGCATATCTTTCTTGTAAAACCAAATGTCAACTACATCTTAACTCATTCAGTCTCATTGAATCTTAGATACATTCAGCTCAAAAACTTCAAACACTATTTTAAAACTAAAACGAACTGAAATCTTCAAGACGAACTAAATATATTGATATTAAGGATTTATCTGTATCAAAGACCACGAAGTATCTCAAATTCCTGTATTGTAACTATACTCTCTCCTGTCCATTTCTAACTTCTCATTTCATCCAGCCGCTGGTGGATAGACAGAAGATGGTTTTGAATGAATGATAACTAGATAATTGAAGAATGAATGAATTGTATATTGTATTAGCAGGTTTTGAAAAGTAATTTTTGTAAAAATCAATCCGACTTTTATGAAATTGAGAACAATGATATCGATATCATTAATTTCAATGGATTATTCATTTTAGTTATTTTATGGTCTTGAAATATTGGCAATTAATAGATAACAACCATAAGGAATAAACATTACCAGTTAAATCAGAACTATATGGTGACAACATTTAGAAGTTCGTATATCCACAAGTACTCTCATTTTTACAAGAGCGTGGATTTGTCCAAAAAATAATTTTGGGGACGATCTAGGATGGATGGATTCGAAGCGCCGCAACCGCAAGCCCAAACAGCTGGTACATTCTCAACGATATTTCGAAATTTGAGTTGCAATAGGGACTTCCTACTCTGATATTCATCTGATCGATTTTGATTCTTCAAAAAATCTTTCTTGCAAATCAAATTATGGATTCTGAGAACCTAACCTATTTTCTTCCAATCAGCGTTGGTTAAATCTCTTACAAAGTGACTCAGTTATTAATCATTTGGTATTTTGATTGACAGCAAAGATGTATATAAAAGCTATTTTGATAACCTAACCATCTATATGTATTACTTAGTAATATTAAATATTATAACGGAAATTATACTTGCGGTTTTCCATTTGTCCATTTTAACTACATTGCACTCATAATGCGTTCAGACAACTTCTTCGAAGCCTCTTGAGGTTTTTTTGGGGTAGCTTAGGTTGTAACCTTGCTATAAGGCAACGCCACGAAAGCACTTTTGGGGTTATCTTCAAAAACATATTTTCTTTAAAAAACATTATTTCGGAAATGTCACTCTTTCATTTCGCCATTATTAGGAAAATAACCCAACTGAAAACTTTGAAACTTTAAAATGGAAGGGAACTTTAGAAATGGGACAACACAGACGTTTTTGTCAAGTTGGAAATCGATAGTTCAATGCGAAGGGTTTATTAGTCATCAATGACTAGTGAAATATTGTGTCATGGGAGCAACGGTTAGATCGGTGTGATCGTATACCGTTGCTACAGTAACCTGTTCTTACCACTTCTATTTTAGTTTCTAGAAGTTATATTGCAAATACTTTACTGACCCTGAACATTTTAAAACAACATGTCTAGAGTAACTCATTTCTATTTTAGTTTCTAGAAGTTATATTACAAGTGCGTAACTAACCCTGAACATTTTAAAACAACATGTCTAGAGTGACTCATTTCTATTCTAGTTTCTAGAAGTTATATTACAATAGCTTTAATAACCCAGGACATTTTAAAAACAACATATCTAGAGTAACTCATTTCTATTTTAGTTTCTAGAAGTTATATTACTGTCCCAGAACATTTTAAATACAACATGATTGTCTAGAGTAACTGATTTCTCTTCTAGTTTTTAGTAGTTATATTACAAGTACTTTATTGACCCTGGGCATTTAGAAACAAAATATATCTTAAAATAAACAATTCACTTTCTATTTCAATATATGTTTTTTGTATGGCGTTGTCTCACTAAAATACGAGTCGTATTTTTAACTTGCAGATTATTCTTGATGCAGATGGAATGAAAGGCTCAAAATTCGTCTATTAGTTGTGGACATTGTAACTGATAAGCTTAGCTTTAAAATAACCAAAGTAAGCCAAAGTATGATTGGTCAATAATGTAGACACTCTAAAAGAGACGCTGCAGTGCGGACAAATAGAGAGGCCCAGAATGGCTCTTATTGTACTGCATATCTTACTGGATCCTTGTATGATCTTTTCAGGTCAACTAGTATTGAAAATATAAGTCAACTTTCTTAAAGGAATTACACATCTTAGAATGATCAAGAATAAGAGTTTATATTCATTAGGCAATTGTCTGCTGTCATAACTATATGGTATACATGTAATCTGATAAATACAGAAAACTACCATGTATATTATAATTTCTACTAGATAAACAAAATATTAAGCTTTTTATTAATCGTTTTTCAATAATAACTTAAAAAGTTTTACGGAAAATTACTTAGTTTTATTTGATTCTGTTACTGACATATTTCAGTATTTGAGTACTAGATTTGGGTTATATATAATGAACATTTTTGTATGATATATGTATGATGAATATTTTAAGAGGATATGTATAATTCATTTTTGTTTAATATATGTATTTTATATGTGTTTGGTATAATGTATAATAAATATTTTTTTGATATTATGTATAATGTGTATTTGCTTTAGATATGTATAATGCATATTTGTTTGGAATATGTATAATTAATATTCGTTTGATATACGTATAATGTATATTTATTTTAGATATGTATAATGTATATTTGTTTTAGATATGTATAATGTATATTTGTTTGGAATATGTATACTGTATATTTGTTTGAGATATATATAATAGATATTTGTTTTGGATATGTATAATAAATATTTGTTTGGGATATGTATTATTAATATTTGTTTTGGATATTTATAATAGATATTTATTTTAGATATGTATATTTGTTTGGGATATGTATAATACATATTTGTTTGGGATATGTAAAATGGATATTTATTTAAGATATGTATTATGAATATTTGTTTAGGATATTTATAATGGATATTTGTTTGGGATATGTATAATAAATATTTGTTTGGGATATGTCAAATGGATATTTATTTTAGATATGTGTTATGAATTATTTGTTTGAGATAATATGTATTATAAATATTTGTTTGGGATATGTAATATGAATATTTATTTAGGACAATATGTATTATGAATATTTGTTTAGGATATTTATAATGGATATTTGTTTGGGATATGTATAATAAATATTTGTTTGGGATATGTCAAATGGATATTTATTTTAGATATGTGTTATGAATTATTTGTTTGGGATAATATGTATTATAAATATTTGTTTGGGATATGTAATATGAATATTTATTTAGGACAATATGTATTATGAATATTTGTTTAAGATATGTAGGCTTATTCATTTATATGTATATTTGTTTGGGATGTATAATGCATATTGTTTCAAAAGAATTTTATCTCTTACCTGATTTTAGTATTCACTACTTTATGAAATTCTGTTTATTTTTTGGAATTCTTAATAATCTTAGTTGAAAACAGTTGATTATACAAAATTTTTTGGTCTTTTTGTTTGTGTTTCAGGAACTATAAAGCTTCAATTTTTACTTTTCCAACACTGTCTTATATTCCTGCAACTCTTATAACGGACAGAGATTTGGGTCCTACTTTTAAGGGATACTACCTCTTAAAATGAACAAAAACTAAGATTATAATATATTCAGCAAAGGTGTGTACAGTAAACAAATAGAATCAAATAAACTATAAAGTAATTTTCTATAAAATTACAGGCTATTATTAAAACTGTACTGTAATGGGCCTCATCGGGCAAATGGAAAGCACCAAGTTTTATGTCACACTGTACTGTGAAACATTGGGCAAATGGAAAGCAACCAAGTTTTATGTCACACTGTACATTGGGCAAATGGAAAGAGTCCAAGTTGTCCCACTGTACTGAACCCCTTAGGGCAAATTGAAAGTAACCGAGTTTTATGTCCCACTGTACTGTGAAACATTGGGCAAATGGAAAGAATCCAAGTTGTCCCACTGTACTGTACCTAATTTGGCAAATGGAAAGCTACCAAGTTGTCCTACTGAACTGTACCTAATTTGGCAAATGGAAAGCAACCAAGTTGTTCCACTTATTTGTAGGCTACATTAAACGATTAATGCCATGGTCGGTGTTCTTTTTTAGATTATGAACCTACATAAGTATCACCCACATCAAAATACAACAATATGAAACAGGCAAATATCACAAGATTAATTATCATATAGAATAAGAGCAAACTTACAACGACGGTAACTGTCTGACTTCTACTGTATTGTTGTATCTTTTTCTCACTTGTCATATCAACTGTATCTTCTGTGTAATTTTTGCTTTGATCATATTACGTAGATATGAAACAAAAATATTTGAATTGTGTATTTAAAATGAAATCTGACTTCAAACTATTTTACGGCTTCAAGGGGAATGTATTTTCGAGGGTCGATTTGAGCCTTTAATATTATGTATAGGTTTGCCACGTAAAGTAATGGTAGAAGCTTTTTTAAAATAGAGACACAATGATTAACTCGACTAAAGAAATTTTCAGGAATAAAATATCATGGTTTTATTTCAAATTAACAAAGTACAATCATTCAACTTACCTTAAATTTCAATATTTGATTTTGTTGTGATCCTTAATGACCAGTTTAAACTTCTTGTAAACTCAAGGATTAAAATTTGAATGTGTAGAAACAAAAGAACAGGTGAAAGGTGTTCAGTTATAACTCACCGATCTGAAAAGTGTTCAGTTATAGCTTTAACTCCAGGTTACTATTTGAATGGTAGAGATTGGTGTTCAGAAAGCCTGTTTGATTCTTATAAAACGGATTCAGCTAAATTCGGATTCAAACACCGCAATTAAGATTTGAGGATATTTTTAATTTCATCCAATCAGATTTAAAATTTTGTGTACCAGGTTCAGTTTCTGAAGCAATCAATCAGGGTGCATTGAGGAAAACAGTTAAAAGATTAGAGTGCCAATTTCCCAACCAATTTTAAAGGAATACTACCCTTTAGGATGATCAATAAAGCAAAATTCTCAAAAATGGTGAATAAGAGTTTATTATATTATTCATTAGGCAACTTGTCTTGAGTCATAATGATACTGTATAATCTGTTAAATCCAGAAAACTACTTTATATATTTTAATGACTACGTAATATACAAAATATTAAGCGTATTATCAAGCTTTTTTCAATGATAACCAGTAATTGAATGGAAAATTAATTCCAAATTATGAATAAAAAGAAAATCGATGCGGGACAAAAGATTGAAAAATTTTGTTTTATGTAAAACAAATGTCCATTCCGGGTTTTAAAAAGTCGACGTTGTGCAATGTTCGGTACACGGTTGAAGATAAATACCAATCTCTCATACAGAGTTGTTCCCCTTCGGTCCAGATTTGAATCTGGACTGCCAAAGCTAGGAAAGACAACTCTGTGTAAGAGATTGGATAAATACTAGAACCGTGAAGACGGTACCGAGCAGTGCGCAACCCACCTGATACATGGATGAAATGCCACATTTTCAACCAATGATAGGAGTTTTACAGATAAAAGCGCACTTTTCTAAATACTCACTCAATTTTATATGTGTCAGATATGTTTGCAGGGATAATTAAAGGGATGACAGGCAGATTAACCAAAAGGGATGCGGGAATACCAGCAGACAGACAAACGAAACATCTGTTTGACTATACCTGTAACGATCGAATTAAAATTTGAAAATCAAATACATTTCTCTCCCAGAAATTTCAACCAAAAAAGGTCAAGGACAATAACTCTTAACCCTACTTTTCGAACTCATCCGAGATATTATCAAGATAAATACACATCCCAAGCTTCATACAAATCGGATAAAATCTCTAGCCTTCATCACATACACATGTTAATTTTAACATTTTCACTAAGTAAGGGCAATTACTCATAAACCGACGACTGGAATAGCGCCAATTTTGAACTGATCCGAGATAGTATCAAGATGAAGACACATACTTAGTTTCATTCCAATCGGATGAAAACTCTAGCTTCTATTGCGTACACAAGTTAATTGCAGTGCGTTCGATTTTTTTTTTTCTTCAAATACTGGTCAGAGCGCCCAGCCAAAACTGTTAATTTCATATATTATGCACTGATGCGATTTTCCTACTGTTCTCGAAAAACTAAATTTTTTAAATGTTATTTGATGCATTTTTGTCTAACCGGAAATGACGTAGGACAAAAAAGCGTATTTTAGAATTTTCCATTTAACGGCTCTATTTTTCATCCGATTTTACTCGGATTTTTTTAGGTTACTTCTTTAAACTAATGTCTACAATACGACTTCTTCAAGCAATTGACATTTTTTACTGTTGTCCATAGCTTTTTTTTAGTTTTAATTATAAAAAATTCTCAACTTCTACAATTTTAATTCGATGAATCTGAAAATAAAACTGCATATAGGCAATTCGATTGTGAACATAATGCTAATTTCAAAATTTCGATATCACTTCCGGTTTTGACGAAATTGGCTCTTAAAATTTAAATTTCAACTTCCGGAATTTTGAAAATATGTGATTTTTTTTATTCTGAAATATGATTGAAATGACAATTCAAAAACAATGAATTGACCCGGAAGTAACAAATAAACCGCCATATTGATATGACAAACTTTTGTAAAACTCAAAATGGGGCCTCAGAGTTATGAGCGGAATTCGTAATTGTAGTATTTTAGGACAGCCCAGTCGATTGCCAAAAAAAGTACATGATTAGATTTTTGATTTTTAATACTGCCTTTTTGTTATTTCCGGTATAACGTTTAAAGTAATAGCCAACATTTCAAAGACTTGTAACTCGTGACCTTGACCTTTTATGACCTTGCAACCTGAACAAAGGTTATTGCCCTTGACTAGTTCTATCCAATGAAATATCCATTTTGGTTGTCCGATGTTTACTTCCGGTTCTATATCCATTTGAAATTTGCGATTTTTAATTTTAAACAGCTCTGTCACATGACCCAACTAACACTTCCGGTATTGACGTTATTCGCTTTTTAAATTTAAAATCTAACTTCCGGAATTTTGAAATTATTTGAATTTTTTTGTTTGCAATATATTTGAAATGATGCCATATAAACAATCAATCAATGAAATTTGACCCAGATGTAAAAGATCGGCCGCCATATTGATATGACCAACTTTTGTGAAATTCAAAATGGGGCCTCGGGGTTATGAGCGGAATTCGTAATTGTAGTATTTTAGGACAGCCCAGTCGATTGCCAAAAAAAGTACATGATTAGATTTTTGATTTTTAATACTGCCTTTTTGTTATTTCCGGTATAACGTTTAAAGTAATAGCCAACATTTCAAAGACTTGTAACTCGTGACCTTGACCTTTTATGACCTTGCAACCTGAACAAAGGTTATTGCCCTTGACTAGTTCTATCCAATGAAATATCCATTTTGGTTGTCCGATGTTTACTTCCGGTTCTATATCCATTTGAAATTTGCGATTTTTAATTTTAAACAGCTCTGTCACATGACCCAACTAACACTTCCGGTATTGACGTTATTCGCTTTTTAAATTTAAAATCTAACTTCCGGAATTTTGAAATTATTTGAATTTTTTTGTTTGCAATATATTTGAAATGATGCCATATAAACAATCAATCAATGAAATTTGACCCAGATGTAAAAGATCGGCCGCCATATTGATATGACCAACTTTTGTGAAATTCAAAATGGGGCCTCGGGGTTATGAGCGGAATTGGTAACTGTAGTATTTTTGGACAGCTTAGTCGATTGCCCCAAAAAGTAAGTGATTCGATTTTGATATAAGATGCTGCTTTTTTGTTATTTCTGGTATATTTTTTTTTAATGTAATTGCCAAAATTTTAAAGAATTGTAACTCGTGACCTTGAACTTTTTTGACCTTGTGACCTGAACAAAGGTTATTGCGCTTGACCAGATCTATGTACTGATATATCCATTTTCGTTGTCCGATGTTTACTTCCGGTTTTATGGTCATTTGAAATTTGCAATTTTTTACTTTAAACAGCTCTGTCACGTGACACAACTTTCATACGTCAAAAATTATTATATATTCTTATTGTGCCTAATCTATTCTTTTTAATGATATATAACACTTTATGTTTTAAAGACAATTGCGCGATTTAATATTTGGAAGTTTTTTGCAAAGTTCTCTTGTCTCTGTGCGTGTTTTTTCAAATTGTATTTGAATGTTCTGAAAACTTGTGGGTAGCTAAGCATTTTGATTGAGAATTCAAATCTAATTTCAAAATTTCGATATTACTACCGGTTTTGACGTTATTGGCTAATTAACTAAAATAATATGTTTATTGTCTAAATGGTTAAATGATAGTGCTCTCCCTTCAACCTGTAATTAACTTGAGTTTTGGCGATACTAAACCAAAGAAGTAAAAAACATCGCCATAACGCTAACACATTTGATTAAATAACGCTAACAATTATCGTCAAAACAGTTGAAGGGAGAGAACTATTATTTTTACTGTTAATCTTTATTAAAGCTATCATGCTGTAACTAGACTAGAAAAAATGTTTCTAACTTTTTTAATATTAATATTTTCATAACCATTTGATTAGTGCCTTTTGATTTATGAAAGATTTCCAGGATGACGCACTGCCCAGCGCCGTTTTGGTACGGCTCTAGTTTTAACTTTTTTTCACGAAGTCAAGGGCAATAACTCCCAAACCGACGACTGTTATCGCTCCATTTTCGAACTCATCCGAGATATTATTAAGATAAATACACATACCAAGCTTCATTCAAATCGGATAAAAACTTTAGTCTCTATCGCGTGTACAAGAAACTGTTGACGGACGGACGGACCAACGGACGGACAGTGGTGACGGCAATATGCGTCCATATTTTCATGTGGGTGTATACAAAGGCAGATAAAATGGATTAAAAAATACCAGCAGACAAGACTAAATAAAAGGGATGCAGAACTACAAGCAGTCAAACCAAATAAAAGGGGCACATGGCTACCAGTATACAGGCTGGTTAACTAAAAGGGATGTGGGAATACCAGCAAAACTACCAATATTTTCAAATTCTAAAACGCGGAATTATGATTCAAATACATATTGTCATATATCATTAGAAAGCGTAGATCAAGCACAATACGAATCAAAAATAATTTGTGCCGTATGTAAATTAGGTCACGTGACAGAGCTGTTTAAAGTTAAAAATTGCAATTTTCTGACGACCATAAAACCGGAAGTAAACCTTAGGCATCTAAGATAGCTTGCCAGGCAAGGTAATATACGCCCACTGGTAGCTTTGTGTGAACAAGAACATTTGGCAGAAAGCAGCAACCATCAAATATTCAACCTGTAGTCATAGGCCTACATTTTGTTCAGAAATATTTTTTTTCTCAATTTCATCAAGGGTTCAGCATTCAGCAAGTTTAGTCAAAATCCTTCTGTCTTGTAGAGTGTTTATGAGCTAAAAACTAAAACGTATTTCAAAGAACAAGGGCAATAAGTCATATCAAATATTTTTTGATTTTCAATAGGGTTTATCGTGTGATAATAAACTAATTAAATAGGTTTCATTAAAATATATCAAGAATTGTGCCTTCTAGAGTATTTACAACCTAAAAATCAACGCGTTTTGAAGAACAAAGTCCAGTACGAAGTGTCGTCCAAATATTTTTTTTCTCAATTTCATCAAGGGTTCAGCATTTTGAAATCAACGCGTTTTGAAGTACACAGTCCAGTACGAAGTGTCGTCCAAATATTTTTTTTCTCAATTTCATCAAGGGTTCACCTAAAAATCAACGTGTTTTGAAGTACAAGGGCAATAATTCATATTAAATATTTTTCGATTCTTTTGATTTTCAATAGGGTTCATCCTTGGGTGATAAAAAACAATTTCAGTAAGTTTCGTCAAAATCCGTAAAGAATTGTGACTTGTAGAGTGTTAATGAGCAAAAAATCGAACGCGTTTTAAAGAACAAGGGCAATAATTCATATAAGATATTTTTCGATTCTTTTGATTTTCAATAGGGTTCATCCTTGGGTGATAATAAACAATTTCAGTAAGTTTCGTCAAAATCTGTAAAGAATTGTGACTTGTAGAGTGTTAACGAGCTAAAAATCGAACGCGTTATAAAGAACAAGGGCAATAATTCATATTAAATATTTTTCGATTCTTTTGATTTTCAATAGGGTTCATCCTTGGGTGATAATAAACAACTTCAGCAAGTTTCGTCAAAATCCGTTAAGAACTGTGACTTGTAGAGTGTTAACGAGCAATTGTGGACGGACCGACGGACAGACGGAAAGACAGACGGACATGGGTGACGGCAATATACGCTCCACATTTCATGTGGGCGTATAAAATGATTATGTCATTAGATAGATCTCGTCAGGGGCAACAACTTTTGTTTAGGTCACAAGGTCACTCAAGGTTAAGGTCACAAGATAATATGAGCCTTAAACGTTTTGACTTCTACTGAAAATTTTAAACCGGAAATAAAAAAAAAATCTGAATCGAAATTCAAAAATCGATTCGCAATATTTTTAAAACAATTGCTTATAAAACCGGAAGTGTACATCGTCGGATAGATCTCATCAAGGGCAAAAACTTTTGTTCAGGTCACAAGGTCACCAAAAGTCAAGGTCAAAAGAAATAAGCCTTGAAAGTTTTAGTAATTGCATACCAAAAAAAAAAAAAAAAAAAAAAAAAAATTGAAATCAAAATTCAAAAATCGGCACCTTGACTTTTTTAGCAATCGATTGTAGTTTTAATTTTATAAAAGTTACTCATATCAAAATGGCGGATGATCTGTTACTTCCGGGTCGGATTTTTTTTATTTCAAATTGTTGTTATAACAAATCTCGCAGATAGGACATCGTAAAAATTATTTTTGATATGAAGAAATGTGTTGTATGTTACACTGTCTGTAGAGCTCGTAGTTTTCAAATGGAGCCGCGGTGTGCTACAGGCTGTGTACGTCAAATATCTCTCTCAAAAATAAGAGCAGGCTAATGCAGCTGTCCTGGCAAAATTTCCCTCGTTGCACACTGCATGACGTTTGTCCGTCCTCAATTAGCCCATATAGATGCAGAAAAGCAGGACGTAAATTTTATTGTATGTTATACTGGCGATTGAGTTGTCGACCTGCTGTTTTGATTTGTTCGCTGTTAATCTAACATAGATTAACGTTTCGACTGGGTTTTTGTTAAAAGTATATAGATAGTGTTCAGGGAACAATAGAAGGGTTGTAAAGTAATTTGACAGGTGCCCGTCATTAACTAGGGTCTGTTTAGTATAATCTCTTTAATATACATCCTCTCACTTTAACAAAAAAATGTTTATTATAGGGGACATAATACATTTCATACGACCAGACCACAATTAATTAATGATGAATTAATTGTCTATTGGCATGCTAATTCTGTACTGCGTTTTAGAGAGAGCATCAGTCATTGATTGTCGTCTGCTAGGCGATTACGTATCATGGGTTCTGCTAGTCCGAAACCTGCTAACTCTATTCCCAGCCTCTGATAGCTATTTGGACAGATCTGTCCAGATAGCTATCTGAGACTGGGGAAAGAGTCAGAAAGTTTCGGACTAGGGCTCTGCCAGTGCCTCTGAGAGACATCCTGTTGTGACGACACATGACGAACCTCAACCCAAGCAGCCGATGATTTATGATATAGTTTTGGCTCGAAGGAGCTCAGAATCCGTCTCGTGGCAAGAAGCGTCCATGACATCAGAATTTGTCTTTCGCCAAGCAGCCGCAGACGACAATCCAACTTGGTTTAAGCGTCGATATCTAGTACTTGGACACCAAACCCAAGGATAGTTCCCCTCTGTAAAGGAATACTACCTCTTAGAATGATCAAAAAAGCAAAATTCTCAAAGATCGTGAATTAAGAGTTTACATACGTTCATTAATGGAAAAATTACTTTGATTTATGGTTTAATGGATTCTGTTTGTACTTTGTACACTGTAGAGACCATTGATGAATATATACTCTTATACTCAAGTTTGAGAACTTCAATTTTTTGTTCATTTTAACCAGAGGTATCGCTTTAAGTACTCTTGCAATTTATACAACACTATATTCTGATACCTGACAAGATAACTGTAAATCAACATCATTGTCTAATGAATGAACAATTCAAATTAAATATCAATTCACCTAATTTGTGATATGATCGCCTCCTCATTATATTTCCAAACTTTCTCATTAAAAATAAAAATATTGGACTAACAACCGTTACAAATGAACACGTATAAAATATCTGTATTACAATTTTTATCCGATTTCCAGGTTTTGAATATCATTTACACAAGTAGGCCTACTTAGAACAAACACAAACTCATACAAAACGTTTTCAACTTTTAAATCTTATTTTTATCCAGTTAATAAGTTTTTTTCAGTGATTGGTATTCAGTAATTAAAGCGTTCAATACCATAGCCATGACTCGGATAGCTGTCCACATTGGACATTTAGATGTTGGTTCGTTTGATGTGGTCGTGGTCACTGTTGGAATGTTCCCGTGGAAGGTAGTTGTGAGATGGTTATGAACCATCTTTCTATAGGACTGGGTACGTCTTAGATCAAAGGAATCGTTACTGTTTATGTTTAAATGTCTGTCTGATGTTGAGTGGCTAATGGACTGTTGTGGGTCATCTTTCTTCTGCCCCAGCGTACCTTCAACGCTGAAAATGCCGTTGAACTGGAGGTCACAATATCTAGGTGGAGCATCAAAGTTTGATGAAGTTGTGGCCTCACAATTATTTATTGGTTTAAGATTTCCAGGAGAGATTATTGGGTACGAAATGTATTCTGGGTTCGGTTCGGAAACAATATCCGGAACAGAATTTTCAGGTGTTTGACCTGTCATGAAAGGCAAGGACGTGTATCTCGAATCAGGTTCGAAAAGAGTTTCGGACTCAACTGTTGAAGCGGAAGGTGATATATGTATAATGCTTGTGGAGGCTCCAAAATTAGGTGTTAGGCTACGCAAGCGTTGTACAGGTATCATACTCGGCCCGTCTTCAGTAGTACGGTGACTCGATGGCTCAGTTCGTTCAGTATCTTCTACTCGAACATTGACACATTCCTTGTTACTGCGAGTGCTCTTCTTAGTTTTCAGAGTGTCGACAGCCACAAGAATGATGATCAATAGAGAGGGAATAATATCATTCACGATACCTTGGATTAGGGGAGATGTTCTTGGTTCTTCCGTTATCACATGATCAGCAGACTCTGTTTTCATTGTGGAAATTTCTGACGGCGTTGTGGATTCAGATATAATAACTGGTAGCTCAAATTTTAAAGTGTCCAAAGATTCCCAAATTTTATAGAAATCATCCCTTGAAAAAAAGAAACTGGCTTCTCCGAGTGATTGGACTGTCCCATATATACTATAGGTATGTACTAATTTCAGAAATTAAAACTTTTTATGAGTACTGGCATTATGAGTAATGGAATTATGAGTAATGGGAACACACCTCCGAGGTTATACAGTCGAAACAAACCGGATCTTGGCCGGAATTCTTGTACTTCCAAACGATCTGGTATGGTGTGAAATCATGAAATAGAAACATCTCAATGAAGAATTTAAACGCCTTGAATGGCTTGTCAGTCCGTTTAGGGCTTAACATAGGAACGTTCGAGACATCTCGAATATCACATACAGACATGTGTGTCCCTGAGTAGTAGGGGGATAGGGCTAGGGATTTTGGTTGCTAGGCAACGGATGACGTCACGTTGCTAGGCAACGGGTTGCTAGGCAACGGATGACGTCACGTTGCTAGGCAACGGATGAACGTCATAGGAAGTGACGTCACTAGAGCGGTTGCTAAGGATGACGTCACATCCGGTCGGCCATGTTGGATGACGTCATAGGTTTGACGCATGCGCATGGCTTCTTGGGGAATCCCATCGGGAAATCCCATGGGGAAATCCCACTGGAGGAAATCCTCGAAGGAAATCCCATAGGGAGATCCCACTGACGTCACCCAGGGGAGTATTCCTAACAAAGGACAGGGAACTCTTTTCATTTGATTAGGTAGCCCTGAAAAGGGCTGTTTTTCTAACTCCTTTTAGAAGAGCCTTCGACGAACTCTGTGACGGAGCCTCTGACGGACGTTAGCTAGCACCTCGGAAGCGATTCTCCTCCGCCGAGGCGTCTGACATTCGTTCATCGTCGACTCTTCAATAAGGTAAATGTCATCTGGTGTGATGATGACTGTTTTACCGTTACGGCAAAAAATCTTAACAGGACTGTCATCCACTTCCATTAGTTGCACAACAATCATCGGTTCGGCTGCCATGGTGCAAATGAGTGGCCAAAGACAAATGGCTGCGATTTTATAGGCTGTAAACCGGAGATGGGTTTTGATTGGATGAAAAAAAACACGTGGTATGATTTTTTAACTTTAATCAATTAACATCAGAACAATCAACAATAATAACATAATAAACTAAAGAATTTAACAATAACTTTTAACAATAACTATAACGTATTTACATCCATAAATTTGCGACAAGTTTGGCCTTTTTCAAATCTTAAACAGGGAAAATGATCATGGGTCCAAGCATGTACTAAACGATCGTTTTCAGTCAGATTCGATTTAAACACCGACAAGGCTTTTGGTGTGGGTACGTGGAATCTATGACACAGGTAAAACAAGCAATAATGGCCACACACAACACTTTGGAGTCCTTGAATCCATTGAGAGCTGTGTCGTACTGGTCCTTGACGTTGTGCAAAGTCGGCAAAATCTTTTCCATACAGTTCTGGGGGACATCCGTACGAATCAAAGAAATCACAATAGTTTTCTTCGCACACAAACACGGTCCAATGTTTTCCAGGCTGGTCTTCGTCATCGGTGTTAACGACGTATGCCATGGGATAGCTGGTAGGTTTTACAGTTTGTAATTGATTTCTGGCCAGGACACCACCAAATTGTTCAGGGATATGACAACCCAATCCTTCTTCCAACTGGGCAGTATACAGAGGTTTACCAATCCACCAAAATTTGGCGGTTGACGTCGATTTCCAAGACATTGTCGTATTCGGCAAACAATAGCAAATTGAGTGGATTCGGTGGGGCGTTTTCGAATCTCAATTCCAAAGACAAACTTCCAGATGACTTGGGATGAAAATTGACTTGATCTGCTCCGTGGTCATTGGTTAAATCAAAACCAAATAGAGTGTAGCCATTAATATAGTCGTTGTAAGACAAATCCAAATCTTCTTTGCTGTTGAGTACTCCTACTCTTTTCATCAAATCTAAATACGGTGTTGTGGCTTGTTTGTTTGGAAAATCCATGAAATATTCATCCATCACATCACCATTTTTCATTAGTTTGATGTATTGTAGTCGATGATGATGGAACTTGAATGGATTCTTGATGGTATTGCCGTCGTAAGAATCGTTCTCCACCAAACCCAAAATAAGACGTTTAGGCTAGACTTCGTTGATGAATAAATTATCCAAGACGTGAAAACGTCTACGACTGGGTATACTAATGTCTTTGACGACTACTCGTTTAAGTGGATATTTGGCGTTGTTGGATTGTAGTTGTTCAGCAATTCGTGTGTATGTTGATGGTGCCAGTGTAACAAAAGGTACTTCCAAATAGGCTTTGATCATTTCAACTTTGTAACTTTCGTTGTTTTCGTTCCACATCAAATAAAATTTGGGTTGTTGTCTTTCCAATTGGATGCGGACATCCACACCATCTATTAAATAGCGATCTTGTAAACACAAATCCACATGTAGTCGGGACTGCAATTCAAACTCTAAACTTTCACCCATCCTTTTTCTTCTTCCTCCCAAACCATGGTTAACGATGGGCACAACGGCATCACCAGCTCCAGTTTGAACAGCCTGTGTACTATCTAATTGACCAGCCGTATCTTTCTCCCACATAACTTGTTGGTTAAGTTGATCGTTTTTGGCTCCACGACCAAAACTCAGGAGATTTTCCAAATAAGCTCTATAGGGATAATTGGGCAACGAAGCGGTCACCAACGTATCGGAATCTTTTCCAAGACGCATTTTACATCTTTAAACAAAGTGTGAAAGAAATTGTTGACTGGTCCGATTTTTTTATCCGCTCCAACATTCGTTCCATCTTCTTTGACAACTTTCAACTTGAGATACAAACTAATGTTGGACAAGTCGATGAAATCTGTACTTGAATTAGGAATTAAAAATTCCAAGGGACCATCATGGTTCAGATCACTGGTCAGTGGATATTTGCGGACTTTGGTTACTTTGGTAACGGCTGTTTGAGTGTCAGGAACGGTAAAGAGTTGTTGTAATTCATCAGGAGCACAAGGACAGGAATCATTACGCATCATTGAAGCCATGATCGAATATATCTTTCTTTCTTCTCTTTCGTTTGATGTTGACAGAACGAGCTGCAGATGGTTTTGTCCGCTTTCGTGGTGGTTGTCGGTCTTTTATACCTCCGATCACATTCTTCAAAGTTTCCGACACTGTGGATTTCAAAGCAGGTTTGACGGCATCTTGAACAATGTTTTTCAATCCTCGACTGACAGATTCTTTGCCTTGGACAACTTTCAACACCTCGTTTCCAACTTGTGGAAGATTATCTTTTATAGCTTGTTTACCCGCACTCCATAAAGATTTGCCTGCCATCACGGCACCTTTTTTGACCATGTTCAATAAACCGGACAAAAATCCAGACCCTCGTTGTCTGAGCACACCTCCACGATACACTCGAATGTTACCCCTTCCCAACAATGTCATTTTCTCTTTCTAAAGTGAAGCTTGGCCACCACTTTTCCTCTCACAAATGGTACGGGTCTTCCATGTCCGGTCCTTATATACATGCCGATGGCCGTCAGGCGGTCGTACTTGATCGGAACGTAATGTATGGCCGATGGACGAAAGTATCCTGATTTACTGTGAAACACATCCAAGATCGGAGTCACCGCATCACCTACACGTTGTGGTTCCACAATATCCGAATACAAGTAAAACATATCAAAGGCCATATCCACAGCTGGTTGAAAGAGAGCAGTGATTTTACCTTCGCGAATGTTTCGTCGACATAATTTATCCAACCGAAATTCTTGCGTAAAGTCAGACCATCCTAACATACCAACCATGGGTCCTTCAATTTTGAAACTGATTGCTGGTAACATACGTAGAAAGTTGACGGCGTCTTGAGAGTCGAAAGATAAATATATTCTTTTGCTTAAAGGATCCAATTTAAAGGATGCATAGGGTTGTTTTTCGGCCTGATTGGATAATTTCATACGATTTTCGTACTCTTCTTGCTCGTTTTGTTCTATAGGCGTCAATTCTTTGATGTTGGGCTCCAATCGAAATGGTTTTCGATGAATGATTTCTTGTATTTCATTGCATTTCCATAATCCATGCATGGTCACGTTCAATACATTTAGCAACTGTTCCACATTTCTGTAAGTGTTGGTTTCCATATGCGTTTCGACTTCAGTCGAACCTTCATCGTTGTTCGGAACAGTGCTGCACTCGGGAGATTCCAACCATTTGTCACTCACACACTTGATGGTGTCCATATCTGGGACGATTTTCCAAGGAAAAACTTTCAGTCTGAGTTTGTTGTCTTTCTCTGTAAGGTTGTACCAATCTGTTGGGAAGGCCAAGGCTGCCAAACCCACTTCCCATTCTTGGTGATTAAAATGAATGGGAGGCGTTAAATGAGTGCGATACGTCGAAAGGCTATTGTCTGGAAACATTCCCATGGAACTGTCACTAGGCAGGGTGAGATAAAAATCGTTCATTTTTCTTCAGTTGAGGTGCTGGCAGTAAATAACCCAAACTACTGGATAACAAAGCAGTCCACAATGTGGTTTGAGGTCCTTCGGGTTTCAGAGCGAGTTGAGACAAAGCAACACCCGCGACAATGTAGACCAAAATCACTTGACAGAAAAATACAATTTCAGCTTGAGGTACCCGAGTTCCTAAACACGCCCAGGATCTGGATCGAACCGATGTTGTCGATGTGGATTCGTCTTGCATGATGGATCTCCACTGTAGTTGGTTACTTCTATTTATACTCCACGGTCGATTCAGGAATCCAGGAATTGAAGCTAGCCGGATAACCTTTCCATTTGACGAGTATGTTTTTACCTCGTCGTTCAATGATTTTTTCAATCGCGTAAGCTTCGTCTTTGTCTTCCTTCACTTCTTGTAATTCCTCAGGATAAAACGATCCTTCCAACGGTTCACCGTTTCCATCAATCAATTTATAGCGGGATCCTACACTGGGTTTGACTTGAAAAGTTTCCAAAGTCCAATTTGGCCAGTATCCCTTATCAAAAGCTTTCTGTTTGTCCAGTGCTAACCGCACAGTTGATGTGATGTCGCGTTTTTTCTTGGATGTTTCCCGAGGTAATCGTTGACTAACCAACCATTCGTTTTGAACCGTCACATCTTTAGGTGCCATTTTAATAGTGCGATGTACGGCTGCATTGTAACCTTCTACCAACTTGTCCAAAACATCAACGTAACGTTCCGTTTTCTTGTACGTGAAATATCGCCACATTCGTTGTTTTAAGGTACGTTGAAATCTCTCCACCACACTGGCTTTGGTTTCGGCATTGTGTGTCACGAAAAAGTGAATTTTTTTCTTCTTGAGATAAGTTTGAAATTTTCTGTTTAAAAATTCTGTACCTTTATCTGTTTGCAATCTTAAAGGTGTTCTGTCTTTAATTTTTTGGAAAGCTCGAACCAACGTTTCACCTTTCTTGTCTTTCATGGGTACGACCCAAGCATATTTGGAAAACACATCAATCACACACAACAAAAAGCGATAACCATTGTTTTTCTTCGATATGCTACTCAGATCACTCAAATCAGCTTGCCACTGGTGATCGATACCCGCTACTAAAGTAGGTGATCGTTTGAATTTTTTCTTGAGAGGTTTGTGTAAAGTATAGGTCCGTTGTCCCGCTAACCAGGCTTTGACTTTCTTCAATGGCACCCCAGTAGCCTTGGCTAGTTTCTGAGCACCACTAAATCCTGCTGGATGTGCCGGATCATAATAAACTTGTGCTAGCTTCTCCATCTTTGACCAGTTAATGTTTGTGAGCTTCTTTTATAGGCTGTCAAAAGAAAGCCATTTTCTTTCTTTCCTCTGTTGCTTTTTACTTGTGCGTTTCTTGGGTGTTTCAAAAGTGGAGGTAGAAGGTTGTGTTTGGGGTGTCGAAAACAATTCCCATCGACGATCATTTCCAATGGCTTCTCGTGGTATGTTTGATTCTCTCAAACTTCTCATGACGGCTTCCCAACCAAAAGGAGCATTGACTGTTTTGCGGTTTCGAATGAAATCATTGACAATATCCACTACATTCGTTCCTTTCATCACTTGACCATCATGAGTCAATTCGTATTTGTCGTTCCAAGAGTAGGGTGTTTTCTTTTCTAAATGCTGCAATAACAGACGTGCTTTGCCTTGGTATGTTTTTGGTACCGAAGTTAAAATATCAGGTTTTTCCATGGGAGCGACGTTGTCAGGTTTGTTATTTTTTGTTGTCTCAGGTATGATTGCTGCGTGTCTTTTATTTTGAAGTAATCGATATCGCTGCAACATTTGACCATATTGATCCATTTTAATAGCGTCTGAAGTATTGGACTTGAGTAAACGTTGCATTTCTTGACTGAATTCTTCTAAAGCTTCTTTCACTGGATTTCGATCGTACACAGGTTCGTAAGGTTTAACGGTGACAATCTTCTCTGGTTCATCTGCTGGGACCAATCTCATTTTTCGTGTAAACTTCATCGTTGTTTTAATTTGTTGAGCAAAGGATGAAAGACGGGTTTCAACAATCCTTTACCGTGTTGTTGAAGTAATCGCTTACGGGTTTTCCAAGGTGTTTTGGGAGTGCCCAGGCGTCTAAGTAAGTTTGCCTTTGATCGCAAACGTCTTGTTTCTGTAGCTGATAGTGGTAAGGTGCCCCGGATCAAATTACCAATACATTCACATAAACAATCCACGACTTTTTTATCGTTCAAAATATGATTTCGCCAACTGTGAGGGGTTTTCAAGAAATCGTTCAAGGTCTGTTGAGGCTTCATGACTGAGACAAGAGTCCTAGGTTTCTCCTTTATATACCCTATCGCTGTCCAATGGCCCCGATGATGGGTCCAATGACACTAGAGGCTAAAGAAGCCAACAACGCACCCAGAAAACCACCTTTTTGGTTTAACAATTTTCTTTTGGATAGACCAGAGGTTCGAGGGTTGGCTAAGGTTCGCAGGGCTCTTCTGTGTGGAGTTAATAGACGACGTTGTTGTGTCGTTAATCGAGTCTTGCCGTTTAAAATAGCTTTACATTGGTTAGAAACACACTTGATGCTACGTCGTGGTGCCATGGTGTCAAATGATCATAATATATGTTTGCGACAACCTTTTTATACTTTTCTCTTCTTAGCTCTTTTTTCTTTCTTCTTTTTCTCTTGTTCTAATCTTTCTTTCCAACGTACCAAAATACGTATCAACACTCCACCGAAAAATCCTTGACCGCCTGGTTTCATGACCAAAGCTAATTTTTCTTTGGTGCCTATATTTTGAGTCAATTGTTTTAAGACATCTTTATTTCTAGCTACCCATTTGGTGTGTTGAGCATGTAGAGGTTTAATATTACCTTTCAGAAGATGATTGGCTGCAAGTTTAAACCACTGTAACAACCCAATTCGGGCAGTACCAACATTTCTCAACAATTCAGTGTAAACCATATCAGGATTCAAACGTTTCAAGCGTTTGATGAATTCAGACATTTCCTTCATTTGTTTGCTTTGTCGACTTTGAGCTAGAGGATCGAATGGAGGTCTGACGGGTGCTGTTTTTTTCTTCTTTGGGGGGCGAGGTTGTTTGGTTTGACGAGTTTTTTTCAAACTTCGAAGTGGTGTGTTGGTGGCTGGTGTTGGTGTGGGCATTGGGGGTGTCTCTGGACGTAAATCTGGAGCCAGCGTAGCAAACAAACTGGGGGGGGGGGGGCTTGGTGGTAAAGGCGATATGGGTCTTGGTGGCGGAGATAAAGAGGGTAGTGGCCTCGGTGAAATGATTCTACGTCGGGCTCCTGGAATGGTAGGGCGGGTAGGTACTCGAGCCGTTGGATCTCTTAGATCAGGGGCCAGTGAGGTGAAAGGAGAAAACTGTGCTCTAGGCAACAGGGTTGTACCCGGGGGTGGCTGGTGAAGTCTTTTGGTGTTCTTGGTGCGTGCCATCGTGAATGATTGACAACAAAACGGTCGGCCCTTTTATACCTTTCGGAGATAGACATAACCTGGGGTTTCTGAGAGTAAAATTCGTGTTCGCAATCTCATCTCTTCTGGTGTATCTGGTTTCAAATCCACTAATAAATAACTTCGGGGTGTCAAAGTGGCATCCGTGTAGGCTTCTTGCATAAATTGTGAATGTCCGGGATACATTTGCCGGGCTAACACACCCAACTGCGAAGCATCCCTAGGGTTTTTAAACAAGACCAAATAATGGGCGTTAAGGCTAATCGTGCGTTGTTTTTTATCAAACAAATTTTGCACAATGTAAATAACACTGGCGTTTCTATGATGACTCTTTCGAGTAAACCACTGTTCAAGGGCTGTTGTATCTTCACCCATCAAGTCATCAATCACCAAAATTTGAGGCCCAGACACTTGGGCCATTACATCATCAATGCCTGCTAAACCATGGACATAAGTGTAAGGAAAGGACTCGTAGGACTGTTGCCATTCGCCATAGGCCCACACGATTCGTTCAGGTGTGGGATCAAACATGTTGGCCTCCAACAATTTTTGTACAAAGACGGTCTTGCCAACACCCGTTGGGCCCGAGACAAGCATGGTGAAAGGATGTCGGAGTGCTGTGTCGAATTCCATGATGATTCTGCCTTTGTCTGCAAAAAGCCTCACCTTTTATAGGTTGTGGGGTTGGGATAATCAAATTGCTACAAAGACCCTCTAAGAAAAAACAATGTTTGTTTTAAGAAATTTTATATAACATTTTCTACAACATTACAATTTTAACATTTTAAACAATATTATAAACACAACAAACATATTTACATTTTAAAAAGAACAAAGTTTTGAAAAATCTTCAAACAGGTAAACTTCTTCAAACAGGAAAAATTCTTCAAACAGGAAACACAGCAAGCTATTCAGCTTCATTTTCCATCTTTATAATTTGGTCGTGTGTCCAGGACGTATAACGCAGGCTTTTTGGAATCCAATACATGTTTCCACACAGCATTTGTAAAGCGTCATCCTGCATCCAATCTTGCAACTCCCCAAGTAACATAACCACTAAGGTCCAGGCATCATTTTTAAATGGTTCCCTTGGTAAAGCGTACAAGTTTCTAAATCCACGGGGACATAGTGGGATGATAACAGCTCTGGCCAAATCGTCAGTGATGATTAAGTCATTGGTTTGAATACTTGGAGCTTTGGTATCTTCGGAAATATTCGGCAGCTTCTCCACACCAGTACCAATATCGTTGTATTCTGGCGTTGTACAAGGAGTCTCGTTTGTTGAACAAAGCGTTTGTGAGTTCGTCAAAGGTGACTCTGGTTTCAATGGGCTGTCCACAATGAAACAATCCATGTCCGAGCTGGTGGCAGTTGAGACATCGGTGGTTTTCTTCTGAGGAACGTTTGTTGTGACTATCTTCAGTGGCATGTTTGCTGATGTTATCTTCAGAGGCATGTTTGTTGAAGTTATCTTCAGAGGAGGAACTTTGGTTAACTTCGAGTTTCTTCGGGGTTTTCTCCTTGGTTGTCGATAATTTTCTTTTGAGTACATTCTGATTTCCAGTGTCCTTCTTGTTTGCATTGATAACATTTTCCTTTTCTGGGTTGTTTGCGTTTGGGTTGCTGACAGTTACTGGCCCAATGTCCTCTTTGCTGACAGTTGTAACAGACGTCTTGACTGATGTCTTTTCTTGTGTCTTGGCTGCTGTCTTTGTTTTCTTCTTGGCTTGTTTTTTCTCCTGTCCGCAGAGGGCACTCTGGAACCCAGTGTCCTTTGTCTCCACAGTTATAACATTCTCCATAGCTTCTCTTCTTATACATAAGTCAATCTCGATCGGATGTCCAAATGAAAATGATTAAAGACACTTCTGTTCCGAAACATATACCGTCTTCCAGGTCACGTGGTGTTTTGAGACATGCGCACTGTTTGCTGTGTTTTCATTGGTTGATTTTTAGACATGCGCACTGTTTGCTGTGTTGCTGTTTTCCAAATTTCTGGATTCTGATTGGCTGAAGAATTTGTTGAGTTTCATTGGCTGTAAAAATCGTCCAAGGCTTCTTGTAGTGTTTGTGGGCTATAACGCTGCACTAGATATTCTATACAATGGTAAACCACACTGTCTTTGTCGTACCATACCATAGGAGCCAGGAAAGGATATTTTTTCTTCATTTCATTCCACATCTGATGTTTGGTTGATAATACGTCTGTTAACAATTCTCTGTCTTTTTTCCCCATGTTGGTAATATCATGCGTAAACCAGGAACTTCTTTCCAGAATTTTCTCAACTCCCGATCAACGTCAATCGTCCAATCGTCTTCACTCTCCCACAATCTCACGTGACCTCTTGGGTCTTCGATTAAACTTCCTAATACAACGTCTATATCTTCGTCTTTAGGTTTTTCCTCCAAAGCCAAATACAAGTAATCGTCGACTGGATGGCTACGCCCACTTGATGAAATTCCGATTCCAAGACAGCTGTGATATTTTTGACTGGGATGGTCCGTTTCACATCCGATACAGTTTGAGTATTGCTGGTTTTGAATTGTGGGTAGATAATAATTCTCGACTCTAAATTTTAACCACCTCTGTCTAATTTTTGGCTTGAGCGAATCCATAGGGTAAGGTATTATCAGGTTGTCCTCTTGTGTTGAAATGAACCATTTGTTTGGTGTAAACAGCCTTATATAACTTCTGCTCTGGACGAGTCCATAATGTTCTGTCACGTGATCTGACAATCTTGTGGGGATTATCTACAGGTATACTGATGTTTTCTTCCAAGTGGCGTACCATGTTTTTTACCGTTTCAAAATTAAGTTGTTGCATTCCCCTGTAGTTCAATGTAAATCCTCTCACCTTACAAACTGTTTCCCCGGTGCTCAGTTGGTAGGCGTAATTTTTAGGACCTCCAGCGACGAATTGTGTGATGTGTACATTTTCTGGTAATTCATTTTTCCATTCTCCCAACGATGAACCTTCTGTTGGATTCCATTGTAGTGGTAAATGTCGATAGATGATACTGTCGGTGTCAAAGTAACACACTCTGTTTCCCAAAGGTTCCAATACACTGTACAGTTTTAAACGTGCCTGGGCTGTAACAAAGGCAGCAATCACCACATTGGTTATAGCACATGGTTGAACGTGTTGTTCTTTCTTCAATTTTTCAATCATGATCATGTTGTCGTTGACAATTTGAACATCTTTGACTGTTTCTGTTGCATCGTTCATCAGTTGGAAATATTCTGAAGGATCCGTGATGTATTCAGTCTGACTAAAATTATCTCGTTGTCCAAATTTTCCCCAAAGGGTGTTCAATATTGATTTACTAAAGGCGCGTTTGCCTTTATTCGGTTTAATTTGGTCTGGATCAAGTGTTATTCCCTCTTTTCTGTAAACTTCTTCTACAAAATGACGTTTCTCTTCATCTGTGTGACAGTTGTCTGGGTATCCACTGCTTTCCATTTTCATTTTCAAGTAACGGTTGATATAATCCGTAAATAATCCACCAGTCTTGGTTACGGGATCATACTGGCTCCATTGATTCCAGTGCCATACTTCATAAATTTCCAGAATTTTGTAACCCATCTCCACTGCTTTCTTCAATTCTAATGTGACAAACGTGCCTACCCAAGCTCTTTCTTTCTCACTGTGATGACACTCCTGATACACGGCAACATCGTCTTGTTTCATGTGATCTTGTACACAAGTCCGACAAAGGGGAAAAGTTAGTTTTCCATTTCTGAATGGTAAGACTGGGTGGTAGAGGTTTTTGGGTGGAAGAACTCTGCATTGAATCAATCCTTCATATTCGTGCCAGCGATCTAGTTCAGGTTGTGTGATAATTTCAGGTTCTTGAATCGGAAATTTACCATATTTGCAGACGTATGGATAAAGTGATACCACTTCGACGTAGTGGAGTTCTTCGCCTTCTTGTTGGGGTTCTGCCATCAGTTGAATTGCATTAGTTCGTCCACCAAAGAATGCATTTCTTGGCATTAATGGATCAGGGCACGGCCATCCACTCAATTCTAAACCAGTGATGAATTCATCCATTTCCATATTTTGTTGGCGTTGTCGATCAAATTCACATTCCCACATCACTTCTATTTTATCTAATCCATAGGTTTTCAATTTCTCTATGCGGGCCATGGTGTGGTGGTTCAAATCTCGCATGGTTCTTGAAGGATCATAAGGATGGTGATGTTTCAAATCTTCAAAGGGTCCTGGATAACATGTAGCACATCCGTGATAACAACATCCCTGAAAAATATAATGATTCAACATAATTATAACATGCAATAATGAATACTCAAAACATATCGTATATAAATATCAAAAATAAATGTTAAGTTTTGCAATAAATAGTTTGTTCACGGTATCAAAAAATATTTTGTAACATTTGTTCATGGTATCAAAAAATATTCAACTTACATGGAATTCATAGGCAGTCTTATCGTTGAGATCGTATCCATCTAAACTATAGGGTCCCACTTTCACTTCTCCACCATTTCGGGCATGTCTGATGTTGGGTGTAGGTTGGTGTTGACTCAATGCCTCGATAGTTTTCTCGTGTTGTTTCCATTCTAACCAGCGTAAAGCCTTGTTGCTTTGTTGTCTCGGTTGAAATTTTTTCCAATCTTCACCCGGTGTTGGGGCCTCCATTAATGCTCTAGGTATTATAACAATGGTGTCGGGCTTCATGTAATGTGCGCGGAAAACCTGGAAAGACAAATAGTTTGTTGTTTTTTAAAAAAGCTAAACTCGTTTTTGTCACCTTTTTACGTTATTCATTGATTTTTGGGATGTTAAAGATTTCATGATGTAAAAGATTTCATGATGTAAAAGATTTCCTTATTTAAAAAATAAACTTACCTTATTACAAGCACTGGCCAGTGTCAAACTATCTAAAAAGGGATCTATTCCGGTTTCTGACATGAAGATGGTTCTAAATGCTCCACAACACTTCCTCAAAATATCCACATCGCTCTGACAATAACTCAAAAGTTCTTGCTGGAAATGAAAGGTCTTGGTTTGTTGTTCTTTGTACCAGGCATAGAACTTGTCTCTTTCTCCTACACTCATTCCGTCTGGATCATAATCGGTAACGAACGGGTGGATAATCTCCAACATAGTTTGCGTTCTCGGGTCTGTTGAAAAAGTGTGGGAAATATCCTTTCTTCAATTCAGTGATGCCGAATGTTTTTGGTAAATCTCTAAGTGGCATAGCTAAAAAGTTTAAGGAGTCCACAAATTTGACACATCCAAGTTGAATGGTCATGACTTTTCCACCATTCAATATTACTTTGGGTGCTTCCATGGCGTGTTTATGCAAGCCTTGTAAGATGATCATACCATCGTATCCTCGGAAATTATGTGCAACAGCAACGATGTTCTGACTTTTCGTAGTGACACAGCCGCCGGGTGAAACTTTCTTGGCCGATAAGTGAACAAAAAACTTGGCAACGTCATCCAAAGTGTTGGGTCCTGAGAAGATGATTTCCTTTTGGTGGTTCCATGTTGAATCGCAATGTTGACATGGAGTGGATTGACCAATACAGAAATGGCAACACAGTTGTACCACACATACATTAGGTATGTGTTCCCCTGTATGTTGGTGGCACTCGAAATCATAAAAGACAAACCTCGTCACATCTTTTTCTTGTTTTTCTTCCACTTTGGTTTTGTCAATGTCTACGGTCTGTATGTAACACCATTTATCCCCTTTACCGTGCCATTTCCGACATATCTTACATTCGTATTCTCCACAAATATGTTCTTCCAATAATCGGCCTCGTTTTCTTGTGTCCCATTCCTTAAAACATTTGGTGCATTTTTTCCATTTGTTACAGGTTGTGATGGCGTTGGGGGTGACTCCAGTTTTGTGGGCTTTAAAACATTCTTCACTGAAAAAGGTTCGATGACATTCTAAACAGGATCGAAGTGTATCAGTGGGACAATCTGTTCCTTGGCGGCGACAGGCACTGCACAGACTTGTGCATGGATGTGTCTCGATATTATTGTAACCTTTTCCACACAAGTCGCAATAATAATTCCTCTCTAGAAAGGCAGGAGTAGTGGTAAAAGTGGGGAAGTTAGCGCAGTTTTGCCCATGTTAAACCTATGGGAGAAATTATGAGAGGCTACCTCTCGGAGGCTACCCTCTGACGTCATCATAGTCTCTCAATATTGAAAGCGTGTTTGAACTTGTCCAGTGTACGTAGTGACCTTCTCTAGTCAATTGTCATGCGACAGTAAATACTAAACAGGTTTTTACATTCTAGTGACCTACTGAAGTAGATTTATTTAAACTAATGTTTGATCAAATTACAATAACGTCTGATTTGTCAAAAAGTCACGTCTAGTCATCAAATGTTTACTCTTGGTAATTAATCACCTGACCATTGGTCTCTCGTCGGTCGTTGTTTACTAGGTATACATCAAAGGCCAGATCAAAGTAGAGAAAATAGGATTGGTTTTTTAGGAATGTGATTCACTTAACGTTACGATGAATTTTGAAATTGTTTCTAGAATTAACCTTTTCCTGTAAGTAGTGACCTTTTCAAATTAATATGTATATTTAAATATATGAATGAAAAAATGCGAAAGTGCATAAGTGACCACACCAGACAAGGGTCGTCCTCCCCAAGAATTCCTCTCGTCCACAAGCACAACGAAGCCAAACAATAATAGTCAAGCTGATCAATTGGAAACTGTGTTAGGGTTGAAAGGTAATTTGATCAGACTAGAAATAGACATAGATATACTTTTGATCACGACGGTTAAAATAATAATTTGAGAATAAAACAGTAATTTGCTTTGGATTTGAGGACAAAATTAATACACAAGAGGGTAAATAAGAGGCATCCATAAAAATGGTGGGTATGTAAGATCAGCAGCTGAGGTAATACAACGTCAGCAAGGGCGTATACACTATCAACCACTATGGACATAGGTGAACATCTTCCCGTGGTCAAGTTATTCTCTTTAGCAGTGCAATATAATTACAGTGTAACTAATAATAGCAACAAAACAAACGTACTGTAGTCTCGAGTTATAGCCTCTATGGTTATATACAACGTAGTCTTGGTTAACCAATGAGTGAAAATATTAAAAGGGTGTTTAAACTTGGTCAGTATTGTACGTAATGGCCTTTAACATGTTGATACCCAAGCAAATGATGTCATGTTTGTAAAGGTCTATTAATACATTCGGCCGTGGGTTTGTGTTTGTATGTATCTATTCAAGGTTCTGCTTATGTAAATATGAGCAAGGAATTGATCTCCTTTTGTATGATTGTATTCCAATTTTTTTTTTCGGCTTCTTGATATCACACTAGAAATAATAATAACAATATTAGCATGTACAATTTTTAATATCCCCATCCATTCAGACAAACATGATGCCTTTACAATATAACAAAATTATATATAATTATTTTATACATCTAGACAAAAGGATTAGAGAATCGTCTACCACTCAACAGTCCTCTGACGTCATCATTAGGTATTACGACCAATAACATGCCTTTAAATTCTACACCCATTTTCTCTACTTGATCTTGCCTTCGAGTAAGTCTAGAGTAAACATTTTCCGATGCAAGGTGTTTATTTAAACAAACCGAGTAAACCTCGAGTAAACAATTACCAACGAAAGGACGTTACAGTTAAACAAACAATTCAAGTGATGAATGTTCGCTTCACGTAATTAGATCAAACACTATTAGGAGTTATTTTCTTTAATGGTCTTTTTCCTCTTCCTCTTCTTCTTTATGACTGTTCTATTCGTCTGTTTCGGAATGACTGTAACGCTCGATCTGTATATCTCCGATTTTGCTTGCTCAACGGATTGTTGAACCGGGCTGACGAAAGTGAGGGGAGTAATATTTTTCGTTTCCTCCGGAATTTGACTAGTTGAATCTAATTTGGAATCCTTAGGACATTGAATTACGTCCTTATAGAATGAATCCAGTAATCGATATTTGGAACGTAAATAGAATTCAAACTCGACATGAATCTTATCAAAGCTGATTCAACTGTTAAGTACCTGAGACGAGGTTCTTGAGGAATGTGGCTGATTCGTCAAAGCGGTTGGTAATATATATTTCGCCGATCTCGGACAGTACCACGACTTATACGTACTATCGGACGTCCTTGCATTAGCTGACGTCTTTGAAAATTTCAGAGAGATCTGTCTCAACTACTATGTACTGGATGCTGCACATTTTTATACGTCACCCGGTTTAGCCTGGCAGGCTGCCTTGAAAAATGACAATTGCCCAGCTGGAATTATTTGTTTATAGAAAAGGGTTTAATAGGGGGAATATCAGTTATACCCCATCGTCATGCCAAAGCTAACAATAAACATGTACCAGATTACGACCCATGGTGGTGGTGGTGGTGGCGGCAGCGGGTGGTGGCAGCAGTAGGTGGTGGTGGTGGCGCCTGTGGTGGCAGCGGTGAGATTAATACCAAAGCTAACAATAAACATGTACCAGATTACGACCCCTGGTGGTGGTGGCGGCGGCGGAGGGTGGCGGCGGTGGTGGGCGGCGGCGGCGGGCGGCGGCGGAGGGTGGCGCCGACACGAATCAGCCACATTCCTCAAGAACCTCGTCTCAGGTACTTAACAGTTGAATCAGCTTTGATAAGATTCATGTCGAGTTTGAATTCTATTTACGTTCCAAATATCGATTACTGGATTCAATTCTATAAGGACGTAATTCAATGTCCTAAGGATTCCAAATTAGATTCAACTAGTCAAATTCCGGAGGAAACGAAAAATATTACTCCCCTCACTTTCGTCAGCCCGGTTCAACAATCCGTTGAGCAAGCAAAATCGGAGATATACAGATCGAGCGTTACAGTCATTCCGGAACAGACGAATAGAACAGTCATAAAGAAGAAGAGGAAGAGGAAAAAGACCATTAAAGAAAATAACTCCTAATAGTGTTCGATCTAATTACGTGAAGCGAACATTCATCACTTGAATTGTTTGTTTAACTGTAACGTCCTTTCGTTGGTAATTGTTTACTCGAGGTTTACTCGGTTTGTTTAAATAAACACCTTGCATCGGAAAATGTTTACTCTAGACTTACTCGAAGGCAAGATCAAGTAGAGAAAATGGGTGTAGAATTTAAAGGCATGTTATTGGTCGTAATACCTAATGATGACGTCAGAGGACTGTTGAGTGGTAGACGATTCTCTAATCCTTTTGTCTAGATGTATAAAATAATTATATATAATTTTGTTATATTGTAAAGGCATCATGTTTGTCTGAATGGATGGGGATATTAAAAATTGTACATGCTAATATTGTTATTATTATTTCTAGTGTGATATCAAGAAGCCGAAAAAAAAAATTGGAATACAATCATACAAAAGGAGATCAATTCCTTGCTCATATTTACATAAGCAGAACCTTGAATAGATACATACAAACACAAACCCACGGCCGAATGTATTAATAGACCTTTACAAACATGACATCATTTGCTTGGGTATCAACATGTTAAAGGCCATTACGTACAATACTGACCAAGTTTAAACACCCTTTTAATATTTTCACTCATTGGTTAACCAAGACTACGTTGTATATAACCATAGAGGCTATAACTCGAGACTACAGTACATTTGTTTTGTTGCTATTATTAGTTACACTGTAATTATATTGCACTGCTAAAGAGAATAACTTGACCACGGGAAGATGTTCACCTATGTCCATAGTGGTTGATAGTGTATACGCCCTTGGTGACGTTGTATTACCTCAGCTGCCGATCTTACATACCCACCATTTTTATGGATGCCTCTTATTTACCCTCTTGTGTATTAATTTTGTCCTCAAATCCAAAGCAAATTACTGTTTTATTCTCAAATTATTATTTTAACCGTCGTGATCAAAAGTATATCTATGTCTATTTCTAGTCTGATCAAATTACCTTTCAACCCTAACACAGTTTCCAATTGATCAGCTTGACTATTATTGTTTGGCTTCGTTGTGCTTGTGGACGAGAGGAATTCTTGGGGAGGACGACCCTTGTCTGGTGTGGTCACCTATGCACTTTCGCATTTTTTCATTCATATATTTGAATATACATATTAATTTGAAAAGGTCACTACTTACAGGAAAAGGTTAATTCTAGAAACAATTTCAAAATTCATCGTAACGTTAAGTGAATCACATTCCTAAAAAACCAATCCTATTTTCTCTACTTTGATCTGGTCTTTGATGTATACCTAGTAAACAACGACCGACGAGAGACCAATGGTCAGGTGATTAATTACCAAGAGTAAACATTTGATGACTAGACGTGACTTTTTGACAAATCAGATGTTATTGTAATTTGATCAAACATTAGTTTAAATAAATCTACTTCAGTAGGTCACTAGAATGTAAAAACCTGTTTAGTATTTACTGTCGCATGACAATTGACTAGAGAAGGTCACTACGTACACTGGACAAGTTCAAACACGCTTTCAATATTGAGAGACTATGATGACGTCAGAGGGTAGCCTCCGAGAGGTAGCCTCTCATAATTTCTCCCATAGGTTTAACATGGGCAAAACTGCGCTAACTTCCCCACTTTTACCACTACTGGCAGGCATGGATGTAATGACGTCATAATGGTGGTCGTGATGGTAAAGGTGAATTTTTTTTGGTGTACCGGAAACTTTGCCTTTGAATAATAATTTTCCAAATAGTAGCCGAGAATACACAAACAGTTGGTAGCCTTGTTGTCCGAATGTTTTTTGGTACAACTCCCAGGTTTCCTGCCCAATACAAGCTTCGGGACGTGCTCCGACTTGTTCAATCAACCGTTCGGTGCATTTTGTTTGCCAACTGTAAGGTCCTGCATTCTTTACTAACTTATTCCTTTCTGCTTCCCATTCTGGTGTGCCGTTTTTGTTGGCATATTGTTTGGCGATCACAATGGCACGTTGGAAGCACAAATTATCTTTGTTCTTTACCACTACAATCGCTTTCTTTCTCTTCAAATAATCCTCCAACGATAAAGAATCCCGTTTAAGCAGACATTTTCCTTGACCATCTCCTTGTGGAACACTCACGTGACAAACATGTAGTGTCATTCGTTCGTCCAATCTAAACTGTTCATTTGACTGTAAAATTCTTGCCACGGGGCTCAAAATGTCCTGAGCTCTAATTCTTGACCATTTGTTAAATGGAATCCAAGCTGGTGATTTCAATCCTGGATGAGATACACTGAATCGAACCTGATCGTCTGGCTCGCAACTCAAATAGTTTCCAATGTCCCGGATAATTTGGTTAAACGTATCATCCAACTGTTGAGGAACGTCTGCTGGTTAAACATAATTCCAATTTTGAGTAAAGTCAACGTTCAAATACACAGAGTTGGTATGAAAACGTCTGCTGTATTTCCTATCTCCAAGTCTTAGTTGATATGCCATCTTCGAAGGTTTCTTTCAAAGTGAATCTAGACATCCACATCAGCAGCTTAATAGCTTGTGTTAGACCGTATAGTCATGCGCATTCACGATTGTTACTAATTCTAGATTGTTCTGTTAGTTCTAGTGAGTTCTCTTCTAGAAGGTTCTATCACATTCTCCAGTGTTCTAACAAATTCTAGAAAGTTCGATGCATAGTACATTTGTTTTGATATTTGTTGACAGCTTAACTGAAATCTGACGTCATCATACTCGTTGCTAAGGATGACGTTATGATCTGATTGGTTGAAAACATCACGTGTTCTACGACGTCATTGTGCCTATTTAACAGAGGGCTTAGTCATTCTTGTCATCATTTCCACAATGGGCAATTGTAGAAGTAGAGCGGTTGTAGCTGAGCAGGAGCGTTGGTCCGAGATTGTCGAGGGTATTCTCGAGCGCCAGCGAGAAGAACGTTGGGTGTGGGCGCAGGAACGGCGATGCCTTGAATATGCACTTGTATATTTAAGGCAAAACCCTGGGAAAGGTTAACTTCCCAATCATGTCAGGTAGCGCCTGACGGCTCTTTATAGAGCCCCAAAATCAAAAATAAAAGAGACTTTTTTTTTACATTTCTTTATTCCAACAACAAGAACACATTAATTGATATTTAAACATTTCAACAACAATTCCATCTGATTCATTTTGTCAATCTCCATTTTTTCTAAAACTTGTCCATTTTCATCTACTTTCTTAATCCACAAATAAATTCCCATAGAGTCTGGAAAATCAAAGTCGTGTTTTTTGGCTGCAGACAAACAGGATTTAAAATCTGAATATGATTTATGACTGGTTGCCATGGTACTGGTTTTGTTTCTCAATATTCCTTTCCATTCGTAAACATAACCTTTTCGGTAGTGTTGAGATTTGACCATTTTAAGGTAAAGACAGTGTGGCGAATGACGTCGATGTTCATCCCAGGCATTGTCGTTAGATTGCCATTCTTTCAGTGTTTGGCGGCACACGAAACATTCTACAGTATCCTCGTATTGAAGGTAATGAAATCCGGCTTCGGCTAAAGATGTTGGTGTAGGTTTAGATTTAGGCCAATCGACAAACGTGTCAAGACGATCCTCGAACAACAAATATTTATCCATGTCTAATGAAATATTCTAGTGTATGTATATTATATTGATTTGACAGGTTGGCACTCTAGCCAATCAACGGTAAGAAATATGTCACGTGATCAAACACGTGATCAAACGGCTAATAAAACAGCGCGACGTCCAAGAAATGTTTATTCACGATGGACAGCCAACGTACTTCCATTAAGGAATGCGACACTTGTCGTAAGACAAGACCTATGGGGTATTATCACCACCATGAGGACGACTGGTTCCAGTGTCTCTGGTGTAATGCCATTTTAAGACCGACATTCTGGCGGATTTCGAAGCACGCCAATGCGTGTCCGAAAAAACCAAAGGAAATTTGCAAGTGTCGTCGGTCGTACTTTGACTAGTGAGTGACCCAAGTCCAATGAAAAAACAGCCCTTTTCAGGGCTACCTAATCAAATGAAAAGAGTTCCCTGCCCTTTGTTAGGAATACCCCCTGGGTGACGTCAGTGGGATCTCCCTATGGGATTTCCTTCGAGGATTTCCCCCAGTGGGATTTCCCGATGGGATTCCCCAAGAAGCCATGCGCATGCGTCAAACCTATGACGTCATCCAACATGGCCGACCGGATTTGACGTCATCCTTAGCAACCGCTCTACCGTTGCCTAGCAACGTGACGTCATCCGTTGCCTAGCAACCCGTTGCCTAGCAACGTGACGTCATCCGTTGCCTAGCAACCAAATCCCTAGCCCTATCCCCCTACTACTCCCTGCATTCCATGGTCGATTGTTCGTTATAGTAAGGTATGGCAGTTTGATACAGTGATTTCCAAAACCTCTCTTGACTTCGTGACATCAGGTGTGTTTCGGAGGCTGCTGTTGTTTTTTCTGAACATGAATGTTCTCTCTTGTCCAAAAACATTTTCTTTAAAATGTTGTTTTGAATAATCATACCCAGAAAATAAACAGTATCAACCACCAGTAAACATTGGAGATAGGTAAAATACGTTTTGTTCGTGTTAGTTTTCATTGAAACTCCGACCAATACCAATAGGTTTCCCAGTATAGCTAAGATGGCCAAGACGAGCTGGACATCACGTTCTGCCTTGGTGAGATGGGCCAACATGGTGACGCTTCTGCAATAAAATTAAATGAAATTGAGTTTTACGTCCTACTTTGAGATAAAATTACGACTTAAAGGGATTGTAAAAAGGTTTTCTAAACTTTGTATGCTTATCGGGGACACTGGTGGCATCAATTTGCGCCATTCCAAATTCCATTCCAACGTCTGTGGTTCTTGCAATTCCAATAAAACTAACACAAAGCCTTATATATGTAAAGTTGAGGCAATGAATTCTAATGACGTAATAAAAATATGACGTAAAATGTCTACAGGCGCCATTTTGGGTCCCAAGTTCCACTATGGTCTGTTGTGTAATAACAATGAATACACCGCAAACTTAAGATTTGTCTTTCAATTTCTGAATATTTATGTATTTTTTTTTAGGCTAGGGCATAGTTCCACATTCTCTGGCGTGTATGGTCTCAAATAAGGTTGGCTACAAAATTGGACTTATATAATATGCGCTTTATGGTTAACTTTGCAGCCAACCTTTAGACCATGCACGCAGGAACAGCTTATAATTGCTTTACGTTTTAATTACATGTGATTATGAGTAAATTTTAACTCGGCGTTCGAACCAAAAGATTTTTTAAGAACTATTTGCTTGATCCAAGAATAAATGTAGGCCCTCATGCTAGTGGCACACGAGCGTATTTTTTCGCACGATCGCGGCGAATTTTATAATCGCCATTAAAACATACGCTCGTGTGCCGGGTATAATTAACAGCGATTTTTCACGGCCGTACGAATCGCCGACATCAAAAATGTAATGCTAGGGGCAGACGCGCGATATTAATCGCCGCGATTGGACGAAAAAATGCGCTAGTTTGCCCTTAGCAAACTATATGTAGATAGCAAGGACTGAGAAGCTTTTCTGAAAGTGGAGGGGGGTAGGCGCCACCAAAACTCCTTGGATTTCGGACACTCGATTTTCAGATTCAGGAAATTATCTGATAAAAATGACAAAAATATTTTGATGTAAATATTGGCGGTAGTTTTTCAGGGGCGTGCGCAAGAAAAAAAATCCAGAAAGGTGTCCAAAATACGAATTTTATTGACCGCGGGGCCGCTACGATGAGACTTTGACTCTAGTCCCCCAGAGTAGGGTTTAAAAATTTTGAAAAATAGCGTAATTTCCTTTTTTATTTCTTGCACTCACTATAATCTAATGGATATTCGACGACCGTGCTTCAAAAGAAGCATTTACAATGAAGTTAGCGCTATATAGTCCTGTTCAATAACCGTTGTTATCTCCCTTGACAAATTATCGTTCGTAGTTGACGTCAACTTCCGGTGAGCAAGGAAAATGGCGTCGAATAAAGAGGTCGGCGATCCGTGTCAATTTGATAAATTATCAGTGCGTGAATTGAAGATTTATTTACGAGATAGAGGAGCACATGTGTCAGGAAATAGACCAGAGTTGATAAAACGTGCTCGAGGAATTTTACAAATCGGAAAACGGACATTAAAAGAGATCGATATTCAGGACAACAACAACAAACTTGAGCGACAGGAGGAATTATTTACCACTCCGCTAGGTGAAAAATTGCCAGAGCCAGGAAGTTTAAAAGGTTGTTGGGAGGACAATGTGCTAAAAATTCCCTTCTTCAGGACGGAGGATTTATACAATTACCTTGTGTTAAATCGTTCACGCACGTTTGACAATCAGAACATGAATGCTAGAAAACAATTAAAAGCCAAAGTGTTTTACGAAGATGGACATGTCCATAGTGTTAAATACAATCAGATTTCACATGAATGTTCCCACTGCTACAATTTTCAATGGATTTTATGAAATTTTGTGTGAGCTTTGGGATTGATAATTTGGCATTTTGTTTGTTATATTTTTTATTAAGCTTGTTTGAATTTGATTTAACTTTTCCTTCTGAAAATATACTATTACACACCATACTGTTGTTATTTAGTCTCCTTTGAGCTGGAATTGACATAGCAGAGTTTAGTGCCAGGGCTTTAGATTACATTGATTTGGGTACACCCTGTATTCTGTGACTGGACTTGGCTATAAAAGTCTTAAGCGCTCCTGAACTCATTTTAACTCTGGGTGTTATATCATTTCATTTTTGAAGGTGGGACTACTGTTATCATCAGAAAGGCCTTCGAAGATGTTGACATCTCTTCCTCAGGCAGTATGATGCAACATCTTACTTTCTCTAATTTAGCTTGATTAAACTTGGCTTGAATATAACCCATACCGGTAGAGACTAACACTTCAATTTAATTATCGTAGTCAATAAAAAAAGATCAGTTCATGATCATACATTTAATAAGATCATTACAACAAACATAATATAGATAATAAGAAATATTTTTTTGACTGTTATACTGTTTTATCTTATCATCATTGTGCTATTTTATAATTATTTACAAAGTTTTATTATCATAGCTTTATCATGACATTTTTTTTTCATATAAACACTATTTACATATATATCATATATACATTTTTAAAAAAATAATATACAACACTTTTTCTCACTGATACTATATTCACACTATAAAATCATTCACTCAAACTTACACTCTAATTCTGATTTCACACTGTGCTTTATACTTTCAACTTTCACACTCTTAGGCTATTACATTCACACTCTGACACACTGACTCAACATTTTCACCACACTGCACCACTTTCATTCTCACACACTAACATTCCACGGACACATGTTTTGGTTTGCTTTGAATAACTCATCTCACTTTCTTATATAATGGACAGTAAAAAAAAATCAATCTACTTAAAACCTGTCTCATTTCAGTGCTAGGCATATTACAAAGATAATCTTCCATGTTTAATAACATTGAATATTTAATAATTTAGTTTTAGACATATTAACTTTCATATCATTTTTATAACAAAATTCACTTAAAATTATAATATAATATCTGCTTTTGGAGTCGACCATCAGTATCAGCTGACAGCGAGCTACTGCAGCAGTAGTATGTACAGAATCTTACATGTCATATAATAAAGCAAATATAAAGAAACAAGCCTAACATTTTCTTGGATAAGTTAATAATATTTCCCAGTACTAACTTTTAACAAATTATTCAATCTTCATCATGTACTAAAGGTGGCAACAAATTTGACAGAGCAACACAAATTTTCAGTATTTTTGATGCTTGTTTAGACAATGTTATAGGCATTACACCTTGCAAAATTCTAAAGTTTTTCACCCTTTCCATAGCACGTTCTACATCAATTCGCAAGTTGGCAATTCTTCTGGTTTCCTCAACTTGTCGACGGCTGAACTTTTGTAATTTTAAGGGTGGAATAATCAGATGCATGCCGCGTGGTGTTGTCAAATCCGATATGAGGAAGCCCTTATCAGCCATTATCCCATCACCAGCTTCACATAAATCGAGGAGTCCTGACTTAATTGTCAACTGTTTATCACTAATACTTCCACTCCATAAGTCCGAAACAAAAGTTATAATTCCTGATGGACTTATTCCTAGAAGTGCTTTCCAGGTCATATGTGACTTGTAATGTGAATACATCATTGACTTGTTAGCGAGTGATTGTGGGGTTTCTGTGTAGAACTCAGTGCAGTCAATAATTATTCGACAGTTCGGGTATTTTCTTTTGAACTTTTGTGGCATTGTTACTTTTAATGTCTTTCTGGATGGCCAAGCAACTAATGTAGAAAGTTTTACACTCATGTATGAAATCCACTGGTTTGTTATGTTTGAACATGTTGATTTTGACACATGGAACCTCCTTGCTAAGTCCTCAAGAAGAAGTCCTAATCTTAATCTCATTAAAACTAAAAAAAAAATCATCAATAAGTCGCAGTGATCTTGGCCGGCCCTTGTTTTCTCCATTTCCGCATCTATTTGTGTGAATCTCTACATCATCCATTTCATCAAAAAGTAAATTAAAAGTTTCTACATTTGGTAAACCTGTGTAAAACATACACATCTCATTACTTTTAATGTCTTCCACAGTCAGATCAGGTTTGTTAACTTGTACTCCAACTTCAGAAGTTGTTTTTGTCATACACTTACATAATGGAGTTTCATGGTCTGTTTGTGTAGAAATTGAAACTAAACTAGCCCCTTCTGTCTGAGTAGAACATGACACTCCTACTTTGTCGGTCTGTATGTCTTTATTTAGCATTTTCTGAACAGTAAATTCAATCTTTCCAGCATAGTCATGGAACTTTATTGAAGCAAACTCGGATACACTGCTTGTAGTTAACGTACAGTCTGGCCCAACATACTCTTCTTCATTCTCTTCTTCATTCTCCGTCTCTTGGCCTTCATCACTACATGTGAATGTCAGTTCTGAACTTTCCACCTGAAATTACATTTATAACAGGATTATTATTTGTAGGGTATTTAGTATGGTTCTATTTATTAAAGCCATACCACCTCTTAAAATAAACAAAAAATTCTCAAACTTGGCCAATAAGAAAATATATATTTATCAGAGTTATGAAACAGAATAATATATCTTATGTTTGGCATATTCCAATAATATTGCAAATAAAATACATTCATATAAAGTTTAGATGGTGTTCAATATATTTAAAATAAGTAGCAAAATTTAAATTAAATTAACCCAGAGACAACATAGGCCAATTGAAATAAAGATAATATATAATTTATCTAAATAACATTGTTTTTGTTTTCCTCATTTTAAATTATTACTTGTTTCTTTGTTATACTGTTTACCACTCACCCAATCTTATAATTAATAATATGTCTCATTTCACAACATCAATGTTTTGACAAAATTTAAAAATGAAATAAAAATCACTATCATGCTTATTATGTGATTTGTCTTTGGCATGATAAACATTTGAAAAAATTTCTAAACCTCGACATTTTGATCATTTGTATTATGAAATCAAATTACTAAATCTGCAGTATGTCGTCTACTAATATTCTATGTCAGCATTTTGATTCTATTTATAGTAACAATCAACCATCATTGCCTCCTATGTTTCTGTTGTACTAAATGAGCTAGAAGCCCTCATGCAGAAACTAGGCCTAAAGAGGTGTGACAAAAAATTATAACGGGATCGCATAATTCATTGTTCAATGCCACACAACCTCTTAATTAATAATAGGTTAAGTTTCTTATTAATAAGAAAATATTATGTAGGCCTATACTATAACAACAAAAAAAATTTACCGGTGAAAATAAGACCAATCCACAAATGAAATATGGCCGATTTGACCTATTTCATTCCTTGCATGACCTTGACATTTCGAATATCACAGCAGAGGAATAAATTCCTTTTTTTTTTTACCGTCTTTACCAAAATATTTTGTTACCGTTTTGACAGTTTTGTTACAATTAACACCTAGCCTAACGTTTTTATTTTTGTTACCGTTTGCGTTTTGACTTGTTGTTAGTACCGGTCTACTTCTTCTCTAGGCCTAACCGGCTACTGCCCAAACTCAAAGTAGACAGAGACTGAGAGAGCGGAAAAGCAAAATAAAACTCGGACTTACCTTAGATAATTTAAATATCTTTTCCTTGTTGTTTATGATAAACACACATGGTACGGGGTTTTCTTTTGTATATTTTCCGTTGACGAAGTGAGCAGAACAAAGTCGATCGTTCTTCGAATTCAACACAAAGTTTGGGCTAACAGCTTTCAGACGTTTAATCCAGAGTAGCCTTTCGTCCGTCGGAAATCTATGTAACGTAACACAAAGTTTATTCACAATTTTTCCTCCATAGTTACTGCAAATGCAACAATAATGTCGCTTTTTAATCGTCGATTTTGGTGTAGGCCTAGATTCGCTCATCTTCGCGTTCATTTACTTTGCTCTCCACCGGAAGTCAAGATAAGATCTCCGCGCTCAGGGGAGGTAATTATTCAAGGGAGGTAACAACAGTTATTGAACTATGGACTATAACGTCATACTTTGCTATGACGTTGGGACCCGAAATGGCGCCTGTAAATGAGTTATAGTTATATAGGCCTTTTCAATAAGTGAGTTATCTCCCTTAGACAACTTGGCGTTTTCGCGCTTTTTCCACTTCCGGGTAGTAAAATCAAAACAAAAATGGCGGACGACAGCAGAGACAAGCTTACCGATGTTGAAATAGAAGGCCTAAATGTGGTAGAATTAAAAAATTACCTGACTATATCAGTATGTCACCGGAAATAAAGAAAAGTTAATAGAACGTGCTAAAGGAGTTGGAAAACTTAATTTGAAGGACAGGTATGAGCAGAAGAAAGAAGATGAGAGAAAAATTTTCGTGAGGAAAAGCGACAAACTGGTGGTGATGTCGTCTGGCGAACGTTTCCCTGACCCAGTTAATTTAGTTGAATGGACTACAGATTTCTTTATCGGACATATATAACTACTTGGTTGTACGTATGGGCGCTAGTGTTCAGATGAGATCGAAGGTTTATTACGAGGACAGGCATGTACACAGTGTTCAGTACCATGGTATTACAGAAGAGGCCACGCACTGTTTTGTGAAGTGTAAGGTGATTCCATCGTCAGCATCTTCAAATATTAAAGATTTCCCCGACCACAATGTATGGCTATGTCTGGCGAAGATCACAGGACAAGTATTGTCTGCTGATTGCAGCTGCACTGCAGGGTATGTAGTATTTTTGTATGATAAGGCCTAGGCCTAATTAATTGTCTGTGCAAGTTGAAATTTTTTTTGAATTCTTGCCATAATATTTTTGAGAACTTGAATAGAAGCTTCAAATAAGTATTGTTAATGTTAGTCTTAAAATGTATTTGCTTTGATGGAAATAAAAATAGGAACACAATTTATGTCTTCAAAATTTGTTTTTACAGAGGACAGTATTTTCAGTCAAAATTAGTGACTTTTTTGGGTTTAAATTTCTTTGAGAGAAATGTATTTCCATTTAATGTAAACTTGTAAGAACTATATTTTTTTTTTATCAAAGCAAAGACATTCTAAGACAATTGGTAGCATTGTCAGGCTGATATTCCCATTCTCAAAAAATAATCGCAATAGGCTAATTCAAAACTTTTCAACTTGCCCAGATAGTAGAACTATTATTGTATAGTCTATAGGCCTACTAGGTATGACTAATACTAATACATTTTTCTTTCTAATGAAAATGTTTCAAAACTTATATTCCCATGCATCTTAGATAAATACCCCTCAACAATTTCCGGGTTACACCATTGATGTTTATATAAATTTGATATACTGTAAGGAATTATTTTATCAGCTGATCTAACTACATTTATACATTTTTGTATATTTCAGGGGTGGCGAAGCATGTAACCATATTGCAGGTTTGATGTATGTTTTGGCAGGAATAACACTGAAGAAGAATGATGGTACCCTTGCTTCAACTTCAAAGCAGTGTTTATGGAATAACCCAAGAAAAAGGAAGATGAGCCCGAAAAAATCTTATGAACTTCAATTCAAGAAGTATAAGTTCACAACTGAAACAACCGATGAGAAACCAAAAAAACTGGAACGTTCACAAATCCAGTCAGTAATTGATGAAGACCGTTTTAAAAGCAGGTTAGAGAAAGTAAATCCTTTTGCCGGTTGGTTAACTTTTTTTGAGACTGACAAAGAAGTTGAAACTATTGAAGTCAAGAAATTATTGGATGTAACTTACTACTATTGTGATCATGTTAACCTTAACAGTGACAGTGTGAAAAGTAACTTACAGAGCATATATGATAACTTACATTTTACAAAATCAGACTGTGAGGTATTGGAACAACACACAAGAGGCCAGAGGGCATGTGCACAATGGAAAGATGAACGTTCATTCCGGATCACTAGTTCTCATTTTGGTTCCATTGTCAATCGCAGAACTGAAACACAACCAGAAAAACTTTTACATAAAATGTTGTATGATAATTTTGATAATAAGTATTTACAGTGGGGAAGAAAACATGAACCAGCTGCTCGTATGAAATACCGAATTGAAATGAGAAAGGACTTTACGATGGTAAAAGTAACCGAATGTGGGCTGTTTGTGTCCCCCGATTGGCCATTTCTTGGGGCCAGTCCAGATGGTGTTGTCTCATACTACGATGGAACTCAGCAATTGCAAGGCTTACTGGAAATAAAGTGCCCAGCATCAGATACATGGAGAATGTTGTAACCGAAGGACTGTTGCCTGGATCCAACATTTTATTGTACAGTAGATTCTAGTACAAAGCAGGTAAAATTAAAAAGGAATCACAAGTATTTTTATCAAGTGCAGGGTCAACTTGGTGTAACTGGCAAAGATTGGTGTGATTTTGTTATTTGGACATTGAAAGGATTTTCAGTTGAACGTATATTTTTCGATGCCGCACTATGGAGTGATACAGTATTGAAACTGAAAGATTTTTATATTGGTGCTTTTTTACCAGAACTTTTCTCGAGAAGGGTTAAACGTGGCCTGTCATTGTTCTGAGATTTGTATATAGTATTGAAAACATATTTTGCATGTTTAAAAATTGTATTTATTCTAAAGATAGTAAGCTTATGGAAAAAACTTGAAAGGGAATGATCAGCATTTCGTGAATCAATTTAGACCGTGATTATATGTAAATAGCCCTCAGAAGTACTATAACTGCAAAAAAAAATTGCACAATCGCTTCAATTTTAACTTTCTCTTTCTGTATTTGTCTTTTCTATATAAGTCATAGTCTTGCTAAATGACGAGTCGTATTTTTAACTTTCAAACGCTGATAATTATGGATACACAGAGATTTGAAGGCTTAAATTTTGGGGCAGAATTAGGAAGATTAGTATGGATTAGAATTAAGATAAACATTTTCAGGTTCTGAGGTTAAAATTTTATTGGTCAAACAGTTAAGGAACATATCCTTTAAAAATGGATTATTAATAGGCTTTCTAAAAATTGCATATATCGAAGAAACTTTTAGCACCATTGACAATTTATATTTTCAATTGAAACGTCTGTGGTTCCTGCAATTGCGGTTTAAATATATGTTTGATGACGTCACATCCTTGAAATGTGCATGAATTTTAGATTGTAAATTGGGTGCAAATTGATGCTATTATGTCAACAAAATTTAAAATCCCCCTTCACAGTCTCTGTTTACTAGCAAAGTAAAATAACGTGCCATATTTTTAGAAAGCCTATAAAATAGCAATCGTAATAAAGATACAAGAATGTACAAAATAAATATTGATATATGTATTTCAATTATTTTTAAGCAGTAGCAGGAATTGTAAAAGTAAAATATGTGAGAAATTGTACATTTGTAATTAAACTGTGATTGTTGAAATAAATTTATATTGTTATTGTTTAAACTTGTACTATATGTTAATAAACTGTAGTTTGTCACATGAAACAAAGTCTTTTTAATACAACAATAATGTAATGAAATTACAATGGCATAACATAAGATATTCTTACATATTTGTTTTGCTTGGGAGTGTTCACAAATTAGTCTCTTAACACAAGGGGAGCCTGTAGGTTGGTTAATCTAACACATGTTTTCCAAATTTTAGATGACTGGGAAGCCATAGTGTTCGGCATAGTACCCTGCACTATTCTGAAATTTTTTATCCTTTCCATTTGTCGCTCAACATGAATTCGCAAATTGGCAATCTGTCTAGTAGCGCTGACTTCACTTGGTAAAAACTGTTTTTTCTTTCTTTTAAATGGTGGGATTATGAGATCTATTGCCATGGGTGTAGTTAAATCAGAAATAAGAAAGCCCTTATCAGCCATAATTGCATCATTTTCTTCACACAAGTCTATAATTCCAGACAGTTTGGTGATCTGTTTGTCACTGGTACTTCCTGAATATAAATCTGACACAAAAGTAACCACTCCTGTTGGACTGATTCCTATCAAGGATTTGTATGTCATGTGTGATTTATAATCACTGTACAATAAAGATCGCAGCTGAAGAGAGCTTGGGGTTTCTGTTCGAATCTCTGTGCAGTCAATTACAACCCTACACCTAGGGTACTTTTGCCTAAATTTATCTGGCATAGTGCAGTCTATAGTCTTTCTTGATGGCCATTTAACAAGAAACCTTAACTGTACATCAAGAAAATCAATCCATCTGTTAAAAATTGAGCTACATGTGCCCACACTTACAGCAAACCCATATGAAAGGTCTTCTAGAAGAAGGCCTAATCGAAGTCGCATCAGAACCATAAAGAACTCATCAATTAAACGTAAACTTCTTGGTCTACCACTTTCTTGAACCATTCCACTTTCTAACTCATCGAACAGAGCCATAAATGAACCAGCATTAGGAATACCAGTGTAAAACATCATTTTGTTATCATTACTAGATATATCTTCAAAAACAAGATTTGGTCTATTCACTTGAATACCTTTGTTAACTTTTTCAACATTTCCAATAATTGTTTGAGTAGAACAGTTGACCTGTACAGATGGTGTAATATCTTCTGTTTGTGTTGAAACTGACTTTGTATCTGGTTGTATTTGTTCACACTGGTGTCTAATACCACTACTCCCAGGTACAGTACCACCATAGTCATGGAACTGAAATTCACAAACAAGATACATGTAGTGCTAAATTAAATTACAAATTCTCAGCTACTTAGCATTCATATGTAATTGTAGTCTGATTTTCATATAAATAGCTCTGTTCATACATAGCGTGTAAAAAGAGTTGTCTCCCTGTATTACTTGCAGTAGGCTACGGTGTGATGATGCCGATACGAAAAAATAAATTTTTGTTGTATTTTATAGAACTTCATTGTTGATTTATCTAAAGTGACAAAACGACACCCAACCCCACCTAAAGACACAGTGTTGTCTGACGTTTGAAAAAATATTACCGTTAAAGAAACATCGAGAGATGAAGTAGTGTTGTGAAAAGTAAAGCCCTCACAGCTCGAACTACATTCTGCAGACTGAAACTCAGGGGGTGTTTCTTCTTCTTCCGATTCACTATCATCATTTGCGACATCCATATTCTCTTCAAGACTCTGAAAATATTAAAGACTTTATTAAGAATTACATTCGGCTTTGGCACTAAAATATTGCAACCTATAATTTTTTAAATAAAACCTTTTGTTATCCTATAATAATAATAGTTCGACCCTTTGAATTGAAGTAAGAAAAATAAGAAAAAAAACTCAGACTGGGCGTGGCTAAATGGCGCCATTGTCAATCATTGTACAGATCAAAGGATTCAAAATGGGTCATTTTACAGTTATGGAATCGGTGTACCGGTGGTATGTTATTGTTTCAAATACTAATTGTCATGAATATTTATAAGTTTTTAGCTGATTGACAGACAAGATAAAACAAACAGCCAATCAGAGAAGAGTAAAAATATAAATTGTACCGTATGGGCGTATCGTATGGTGTTTTGTTGTGATGAAAGTTTTATCGACAAGATGATATTCAATCAACGGTCGATGCATTCACAGTTATTTTTTAAGTACTGACTCTACGTTAGTAAAAGGAAAAAGGGCTGATCGGAAATATGTTGACGACAAGGAGTAAAAACTGTAAGAAGAAGGTCAGGAAGTTGTAAATGTAGCCGTAGCCCCGCCCGTAGGGTAGGCGGCAGACTAGGCCTAATAATACTTATATCTAATTTGTTATTATGTAAAATTATGACGAACAATTTTTAACTTACTGATATTGTGTACACTTTTTCACCTCCATTTTGTTGTGGAAAAATTGCTGGCAGTTTATGAAGCGGGGTAGGTCCTTTTCTTCCAACAAAATGCTGCGAGCATAATCTCGTCTGGGTCTGGTCGTTGTTAACGTAAACAAAGTTCGGTCGGGCATTTTTGCACCGCTGTATCCACACCTTCCTTGCTCTTTTATTGACCGGGAAACGATGCATGGATATTTTCCTGTCATCTACAACCTTTTTTCCATGATTTGTACAGATGCAACAATATCGCTGATGCGACGGCATTGTCTAATTAAAAAACCGTCTCAAATCCCCGGTAAAATGGCGATCACTACCCGGAAGTAGTATTCAGGCAAATCGCCTCTATAAAAATCGAGGAAGAGTAGCAATTCAGGGGGAGATAACTCACTTATTGAAAAGGCCTATATAGGGCTTTGAACTAACGCAGTTTATGACGTCACTAATAGTGATCTGCATTGATATCAATAGTAGCTTCCGGTAGATCATTATTAGTGACGTCATAAAACCTGCATAGGTTTACATTATACAATTAATGGCAAAAAATAAGTAAGGAGGTGAATATAAAATTTATTCACCTCTCGTGCATAATTGCGCAGTGATTATGATGTTCTATCGAAGGAAATAAATACAAAAAATGACTTTACCTCCTCTGCTTGACAAACTAATGTCTACTTCTGCAAGACAAACTAATGTCTATTTCTGCAAGATAAGACACCCTAATATCTACTTCTACAAAAGACAAACTAATGTCTGCTTCTGCAAGCTAAAACTCTTCGAAATGGCTGTCGGAATGAAACTGGTTGAGGTAAATGAAATAATGATTCTGATGAAAATGACACGCGATTATCATTAAAAACTTCTTTATTAAAAATATTAATTTGATTTTTATACTGATTTAATTGCTATCCGATTCCTTGTAACATTTGAGATACAAGTTTGATAAATTCCGACAAACCTTGTTAAGTTTGGTCTACTGGATTCAAAACCGTCTCAGTTAAACCTCAACTCACTCTCTGCACCATCGTACCATCTTCGGAACAAGACAAGTGTAACGACTTAACCTCGTATATTATAGAGATATCGCCATATATTGAAAACAAAATAGTTCAGCCAAAAAATCATAATTCAGACAGAGTTTTCTGCTCCTGCGTTCATTCAGCCAATCGAATATGGGAATACTGTTTTAGCTTCTTGACTTATGCCTTGTCGGAATACTGGAAGCCGCGGTGGCTCAGTGACTTTGACGCTTGCTCGCTAACCTGAGGGTCCAGGGTTCAATATCGGCATGGGTCGAGATGATACCTTCCTATTTTTCAACCGGGTTTCTCCCTGTCAGTGATGCAGGTCGGAGGGGCTGACGTAAGCATTATGCGTAGCTCACTACAAGTTACTAGCTTTGGCACTCTGATATGGTATGGAATATGTGGTATGATCTAAGGAGGATACATAAAAAATATCCAAACCTTAATTCCAGCATCAGCATTGCACCGATGAGGCCCAGAAGGCCGAAACAGTTCTCTATGCAGTTAAAAAGAAATACATTTTAGTGCTCGAAAATTTATTATTTGAAATTCAGTTTGAATTTTGAATTATCCGATCATGAAAGGAACTGTGCTGATTTTAACCAATCAAAAAGCATGACATCCAACTAGTACGTCATCTTTATACCAATTGTTGGCACATTCCTGTTGTCCATTAAAGGTGTAGCATTCAAATCTGAAATTAGGACCAAAAAAAGACGTAAGCGCTGTAACGACCTGCCTAAATGGCAAAGTGCCTTAGAAACGTGTGCTTAAAATAATGAGTCTAACTAACTTGTGCTTCAAGTGTTTAGAAGTACAACGTTTAGAACATACGTCCGCATGCTCAAATATGAAACCCTTTGCATTAATAGATATATAATCCCATACATGAGTGCAGACAGTCACATGAGAACATCGCCACCGTCACTGTTTAGTGACGAGAATATTGGCCTACTACTCTCGATTTGCTTAAAGTAGTAAAATTGGTTAAATACCGTTCGACTTACCTGCAAATAGCATCGGGTACCAGAGGACATCCATTCTCTCCTTGACAGTCACCAACTACTTGATAATTAATAGCATTTCCGGTAGCCATGGTTACCATAATCACTACCATAGCAACAGTCAAAATAGTCATCTTCATCATCTGTAATATTTTAAAAACTCTTGTTATATTAGCAACTTTGACAAAGACTAGACCTGACGCAATCTGCAGTATTGAATTAATAGTGCTCAATATAGAAATACCACTGTTAAAATAGTGCTCAATATAGAAATACCACTGTTAAAATAGTGCTCAATATAGAAATACCACTGTTAAAATAGTTCTCAACATAGAAATACCACTGTTAAAATAGTTCTCAATATAAAAATACCGCTGTTAAAATAGTGCTCAATATAGAAATACCACTGTTAAAATAGTGCTCAATATAAAAATACCGCTGTTAAAATAGTGCTTAATATAGAAATTCCACTGTTAAAATAGTTCTCAATATAGAAATACCATTGTTAAAATAGTGCTCAACATAGAAATACCACTGTTAAAATAGTGCCAAATATAGAAATACCACTGTTAAAATAGTGCTCAATATAGAAATACCACTGTTAAAATAGTTCTCAACATAGAAATACCACTGTTAAAATAGTTCTCAATAAAAAAAATACCGCTGTTAAAATAGTGCTCAATATAGAAATACCACTGTTAAAATAGTGCTCAATATAGAAATACCACTGTTAAAATAGTTCTCAATATAAAAATACCGCTGTTAAAATAGTGCTTAATATAGAAATTCCACTGTTAAAATAGTTCTCAATATAGAAATACCATTGTTAAAATAGTGCTCAATATAGAAATACCACTGTTAAAATAGTTCTCAATGTAGAAATACTACTGTTAAAATAGTGCTCAATATAGAAATACCGCTGTTAAAATAGTTCTCAATATAAAAATACCGCTGTTAAAATAGTGCTCAATATAGAAATACAACGGTTAAAATAGTTCTCAATATAGAAATACCACTGTTAAAATAGTTCTCAATATAAAAATACCGCTGTTAAAATAGTTCTCAACATAGAAATACCACTGTTAAAATAGTTCTCAATATAGAAATACCACTGTTAAAATAGTACTCAATATAGAAATACAACTGTTAAAATAGTTCTCAATATAGAAATACCACTGTTAAAATAGTGCTCAATATAAAAATACCACTGTTAAAATAGTACTCAATATAGGAATACAACTGTTAAAATTATAGTTCTCAATATAGAAATACAACGGTTAAAATAGTTCTCAAAATAGAAATACCACTGTTAAAATAGTTCTCAATATAGAAATACCGCTGTTAAAATAGTTCTCAATATAAAAATACCACTGTTAAAATAGTTCTCAATATAAAAATACCGCTGTTAAAATAGTTCTCAATATAGAAATACCACTGTTAATATAGTGCTTAATATAGAAAAACCACTGTTAAAATAGTACTCAATATAGAAATACAACGGTTAAAATAGTTCTCAATATAGAAATACCGCTGTTAAAATAGTACTCAATATAGAAATACCACTGTTAAAATTATAGTTCTCAATATAGAAATACAACGGTTAAAATAGTTCTCAATATAGAAATACCACTGTTAAAATAGTTCTCAATATAGAAATACCGCTGTTAAAATAGTTCTCTATATAAAAATACCACTGTTAAAATAGTGCTCAATATAGAAATACCACTGTTAAAATAGTACTCAATATAGAAATACAACTGTTAAAATTATAGTTCTCAATATAGAAATACCACTGTTAAAATAGTTCTCAATATAGAAATACCACTGTTAAAATAGTTCTCAATATAGAAATACCGCTGTTAAAATAGTGTTCAATACATAAAAGTATAATACTACTTCTTCAAATGTTCAAAAAATCCAAATTCTGAAACTTGGACAATAAGAGTTTATATTGCTGATGTCATAAACAAACAACAAATTATCTGTATAAATTGATAAATCCAGAAAACTACCTTATATATTATGATTTATGATTTTTATGTTATTTTATGGAAAATCACTTAGTTTTAAGGTTTATTTGATTCTGTTTGTATATCTTTGCAACGTTGATGAATATATACACTTATTGGCCAAGTTAATTTAAAATTTGTGATCTTGGTATCGCTTTGCAGAATGATATAAAAATAAACATTTTTAAGTTATAACTCACGTTAAGTACTAAAATTCAATAAAATCCTCTCCACAGTAAAGTTTTACATGTAAGATGATATAAAATACAAGTCTTTATAGTGTTTTAAAACAAATAGCAACATTTTGATTTGTTACCTAACTTGATTTACAATTCTTCCTCAAAGTAAATATTAAAGGTAAAACTCTGCCTTATTTTTAAAACTCTGTGTTCAGTTTCTGCTGTTTTGGTATTGGAAGAGTAATTTCTTTTACGACCAACGTTATTTGTTTAAAAAACACACACGACGCTATGCAGTGTGTAATGAGGGACACATTAGCAAGACAGGGACATTATCGTACTCTTGGACTTCGTAGCACATGGCCTCGGTTTATTGCCCCATCGCAACGATAAGATGCTTTTTCTATGTCAGTCAAAAACCTGATTCATTAACTACTCACAGTATCATTGTAAATATTGAGCCTAAGACTTGCTATACCTCGAAAGAAAAATCCATAAAATTAGACAGATTGTACCCTTTACTAAGACATTATGTCAAACTTGTTGACGAACATAACAAACTGGTTGTAAAAGATAAAAAATGTAAGAAATTTATTAAGTCAACATAAATAATCACGTTACTAAGAATCTTATCTGTGTGTTATGTTACTTACACGTCTGAACTTTGGAACTGTGCTGAGCTAATTTCTTTCACCATTAGCCTTGTGTCTAGTGAAGGAATCTAACCCCACCCACCCCCTGCCCTTTACCTCTTTGATAACTATCGTGATTGGGGTAGCGTATCCGAAACATCTACAGCAAATAAGAATTCCAGAAAATTAGAATACTGAAGTTACGGAGGGAAGCTTTGCTAGGCCAGTGGCATAATACAACTCAGGATTTCCCAGAGTGAAGGGAGATCATTTGACGTGAATTGGGTTAGGTCCAAAACGAACGAAGCGCATTGCAAATTATTGACGAGGGAAATCTGATTGAAAACCTAAACATATTATCTCGACTATTAAAAGTCTCTCCTGAACCAATCAAACCATACCAACTTACCATTTTAGTCCTCGGTCAATGTTTCTGTGACGGTGCAGATAGTTCTGTGTCTCTCACAGCTGGGAGTCGATTTTAAGGCCTATTTTATATCAGCTATTTAATAACAGTAATAAAATCATTATCGTGAATTATCAAAACAATCGTAACCCATGCTGACACTGCTGAAAAAATAGGGTCTGCATGAATAATAGTCCAGAACAGCCAGAACTGTTGGAACTGGATCTCAGTGAACTGGAACTGTTCCGGACAAAGATTTTCTGTCCAAACTAGAGAGGTGGTGCAGCTGGAACAGTGACAAAATCAAGATGGAGGCAAATGTTGCAACCGTTTTTAGTACATATATGACTATGTAATCAGATTGGTTTATCTAATCATTTTTATAATTCCACCTGTTTATCCGATATCCGACTCTTCTAGGCTTTATTATTACAATAATTACTTGTTAGATTAGAGTCAATTTACACAATCATTTCGCATCCAGGATAAGACGTTTAAATAAGTAACCAAGGTAATGTAGTAACCATTGCGTTACTGTAACCATGTTTATGGCGTTACTGTTAACAAGGTAATGACGTTACGGTAACCAGGGAAATAACGTTATTGTAACCAGGGTAATGACGTTGTAATAACCAGGACAATGACGTTACAGAAACCAGGCTAATGACGTTACAGTAATAAGGGTTATGACGTTTCGGCAACAAGTTATTGACGTTACGGTAACTAAGTTTGTGACGTTGCCGTAACCAAGGTTGTGACGTTAAGGTATAAAGGGCAATGACGCTAGTTACCATGGTTATGACGTAACGGTTGCCACGCACATCATTATATGAGTCACAGATAAAATGATCACTATTCCACTGGTCGATATAACCTAGGCATTTATTTGTTATTTCATTTAATTACATATCTAATTCATCAATAATATACAGAAGGATACGATGTAAAACGCAATTTCCATCACGTAATAAGGTCAGAAAGAGTGACTTAATTCCAGATGTCAAATTATTGTTTTTATACTGAATCAGCTAAAACGCCATCCCTTTGAATGAAATCCAAATATAGTTACTTAAAGGGAAACATCCATGGTCGATTTGGGCCTTTGATATATGTAAATAGCCTTCAAAATACGAGTCGTTTTGACTTTCAAACGCACATGGATTTGAAGATTTAAATTTCTTTCGAGGAAGAGTTGTGAACACTCTCGCTGATTTGCTTAGCTAAAAGATCCCGGCTCTGAGACTAATGATTAATTGGTCGAACGAATTATGGACAGATCCCAATACCATTCTATTTCCAAGTATCGATTTATAAAAAATGTCAATTTGCAAAATTATTTGCACCTTTTTGTAGCAAAACTATTTTAGCTCTGTTCTAAAATGTTTACTTATAAGGCAATCGATCTGAAATTTAAAGTATATAATACTATCATAATGATTACCTAAATCCGTTTTCAGAAATTGTGCAACTTTTCTGGTTTTTGCAAAAATTGCACTTTAAGTTCGATATTCAACTTTTTACCTATCACAGATACACGGAAATAAATACATGCATGTAACTAGACATATCATTAGACACAGATTTAGCAAAAAAAATTAGACCGGAAACGTCAAATCTTCCGCCATCTTGGATAATAGTAACATTTCTTTAAATTGCTACTTGTCTCTCAATTATTATCCGATTTTCATGATTCTGGTACTCATCGAAACGTTAGTCGTTTAAGACCATTGTCTAGGGATCCGAATTTTGAAATTTTATTTTGCTTTCTTGTAATTTTTAATTGACCTTGAATTTCTCATGACACCAAGTTCTCGACAATATCTATCCACTGGTATTTTCATTTTTTGTTTTTGACCGTAACTTTCGGTTTTATAAGCGATTGAAAAAAGTTTTGTTTTAAATGGCTCTAGCAGCTACCCTTTTTGTGCAAATATAATAATGTTTGCATATTCGTAATCTACTCATCAAGACGCATCCAATGATGTATAATATGCATACCTTTCAAGCATATTATTCAAAATGGCATTAAATACCAATGTGCAATGTATTTAAATAGAGGTATTTCGGTTAATTAGTGTCAGTGACCCTGTCAAGACAGATATAAATCAAAGTTAAGGGTGTTAAAGCTATGTTCACACTATTTTCTGATACCTATTTCATGTGTCCAGTTATAACATATAAGAACACTCTAGGTTGGATTGAACAGCGTCATGCTGCAATTTATGCATACGGAACCACATTTAAAGGTACATTTCCACTTAATTTACCACCTTTTTTATATCTTATCCGAATTTTATGAAACTTGGTATGTATATGCATGATCGGATTGCGAATTCAGGGGAAATGTTAGATTTAGGTTCTGCGCATTAGCAACTTTCTTGATTCTCATCCAAATTTCTTCAAAATTGACACATATGTATTTAATCAGATTCGAAATATCACGGATATGTTGGAATTGTGTAGTGCGCATGCGCATCACCAACTACCTTATTTCTTATCCGAATTTCTTCAAAATTGACATGTATGTGTATAATTAGATTCGAAATATCATGGTTATATTGAATTTGTGTAGTACGCATGCGCATCGCCAACTTTCTTATTTCTTATCCAAATTTCTTCAAAATTGACACATATGTGTTTAATCAGATTCGAAATATCACGGATATGTTGGAATTGTGTAGTGCGCATGCGCATCACCAACTACCTTTTTTCTTATCCGAATTTCTTCAAAATTGACATGTATGTGTATAATTAGATTCGAAATATCATGGTTATATTGAATTTGTGTAGTGCGCATGCGCATCGCCAACTTTCTTATTTCTTATCCGAATTTCTTCAAAATTGACATGTATGTGGTAGCTTCTTCAGTATTCAGGTACACATGGCAATGGTTTTATGAGAAAATAAAACTAAGATTTTTTGTTAATTGTATTATTCAATGCAAACTAAAACATCTTAAGAATATATAAATAACAACTAAAAGATAATGGCTTCATAAAATCCTACTTTTTTCTTTAAATGAAGTTGATCAGTAACAGCGATCACGTAACATGGACAGAATTTGATTTTGGCTGTAATCAACAGTTAAATCATTTGAATGCTATATTTTACCATTTAAAAGTTAGAGAAATACAAAAATAACATACAGAAATACAATAAAACAATATTTGTCCTTCACAACTCACACATCTTAATATAAAGTGTAAGTTCAGACGAAGCGGACCAGCAAGAACTTTAGTTATTTTACTGATATAACGATTTTATAACTTTCAATAATATTATTTAAACTATTAAACATGTAGGAATCATGTTTATATACTTACAATTAAATATAATTAGATAACAAGGATAAAGAAGCTAATACAAAAAACAATGGTCAAATCAAAGTCTTGTAACATGGACGGAATAAAATCTGGTTAACCCAACATTAAAGGGATTGTAAAGAGGTTTTCTTAATTTACTATGTGTATCGGGAACACTAATATCATCAATATAATACACAATCCTGTTAGTAAAGGAATCAACTTGTTAACTGGTAAACTTATAAAATAGTCTCGATCCACACAGTTGGAGTTCTTGGACTGGAATAATGGACAGAATGTCACTGGTATTAATATGGTAATCGGCATCATCGTGTATGTAACTGAATTGAATTTCATAAAGTAGGAAGCACCGAGTGGCTGCTCCGAAGTGATCTGTAAAACACAATTCAATGAAATCAGTTTAATATAAAAAAAACTTATTTATAACAGTAAATAAAGCTAATCTTTCTTTCAGATGAACAGGGACATTGATAGGAAAAAAAGTTATCTAAAAAAACAGATTACAGAAGCATCTTAATAAAGAAACAATCTGATTTGGTTATTTTTAAAGTTTATCATAAGCTTATGACAAAAGATTAACAATTGAAATATAGCAAAGCAGAGAAACATTGAAATTAACAGCACAGTTCAGTTGCATAGCCATGGTTCCAAATATCTGAGATTTCAAAAAAAAAAATTAACACGTCCTAGGCTCAATGATTATTGACAAATATCAGGAATTTGAAATGATGGGTAAGTGCTGAACTGTTAAGAGGGTCTAGGTCTCAAAACTAGATAAATGATTTAAACATTAACAGAACATAATCATAAATTACGAATGATTCTTACAACAGCAGGCATGGCATCAGTACCATGCTTGAGAAGCACATAGGTGCCACAGGCAAATTTCAGACTGCAAAAAAATGGTAGAATAACATCAGTTACAATATCAAGAGAACTACTTAACATAAAGCATGGCGTATTCTTGGTGATGTGGCAGCAGGAAATCTAGTAATATGTGGCATTTATTTCTCTATCATCCCTCTCTTCTAATGACTCTAGTGGAAGCATCATTTTTCTCAGAACATAAATAACAATTCTTGGCAGACACAAATTATTCATTAGGTAAGCGTATTATTAATTATACTTACAGATCATCATCTTGTTTTTCATCACTATTTGTAGAATCTAAAGCATCTAATGCTCCCATTAATCTTTCACCAAATGAAGCATTAAATTCGGCAGGTTGCTCAGGGTCAAATGAAACTGCAAAATAAAAGAAAAACAAAAGTTCATTCATTACATGTGCTCATACAAACTAGCGACAATGGTACACTTCAGATAGAGTGCTCAACAAGGTGTGAGCCAAGGAGCATAAGAAAAAGCGAAGTAGTCACAACCGGGCCGTATCAAGATTGATATAACTACAATACATACCATCAAGATTTGATCGATCCAGCAAATCTACACCTGTATCTTCTATGTCTATGGTATAAATTGGATTGACAGCTAATATTTGTCAAGGAGCAAATTACTACTTGTAAATTGAATTATATTTGTCTTAAATGTCTTTTATTGTACTACCTTATATTCTGGAACTATTTGGGCATATTATTTGTTAATATTCAATTTTTATTTGTTTATTTTGTTGATTTTGTTATTTTATACAAAATAAAAGGATACGTTTCAATTCCACTTTTTTCTATCTCTTCACATAGCAAGAATTATCACAATCTTGTATTATAGACATGATCCCCTAAGCTAGGCTGTCACTATTAACGCCTTTCATCTAAGACTTGATCAAAGACTTGATCAAAGAAAACTTTGATAGTGACTTCCCCGCTTTACTTGATGATTTATGGGCATTTGTCTTTGGAGGGTATTCTGAATGTAGTGGTGTTTTTCTGTTTTCAGCTCAAAATGAGACCAGAAAGGGTTTGCCGCATAGTAATTGCGTGTATGGTATTACACAATATTGCCATACTGAGACACGAGCCAGTTATAGATGATGCGTTACCTGGTGATGATGATCAACCGACACTAGCTGTGTATAATGGTAGGCAAGATGGTAAAGGAATTCGGGACCATATATCTAGGACATTCTTCGAGCGCTAGAGAATAGAAGGACATTCTAAGGATTTGGAGACACAAGTTTACAAGATCCAGTTTGTTATCATTATTGATAAATTAATATCTATATAATTATTGAAATAAAATGAACGATTCGAACAATCCGTAGGATATAGATGTAGTTTTCCATTATTTTCACTGCATAAGGTTGTAAAACAGGTCAGGCGTAATAGCTGAAGAATTATTCAGCTTTTCGAGAACACTTATTTGAAGTTTTAGTTTTATTTTTTTAAGTTCAAACAATTCTTGATTTATGCTTTCCTGTGCGGCAGACACTAGCTCATCTCGTTCCTCACGTCGAAGTTGTGATTCTAAAACCCTCCTCTGAATTGAAAAAACATCATCTTGGGTAGTCTTCTCCTGTCTTCGAGGTCGTTTTATAATTGGCGTCTCCTCTAACGTATCCGTGGATGTCGATGCTGCACTACAGTGTGGTGTTAAACATTTAACTGGCTCATCTTCCACTTCTTCGTGTACATGTATTACGACTGGTTCTGAAATTGACAAAAATTACTTTTTATGACAGGACTGAGAGGGTGGTAATCGACATTGGCCTCAATCAAAGGGCACTGATGATGGCATAAGATATGTTCTTGCCTCAATGGGGGCTAGAATCCACGGCCACGGAATCAAGACGGCCATGCAGACGAAATCGAAAGTTCTAGTCCGCGCTCCTCCATCGAGCTCATTTATCCCTCATTTATCTGAACAACTTGGGCGTATAGCTAGCTGAGCTACTTACGCTATATTTACAGGGTAACATAATGTAAAATATTTAACCTACCTAAGTCTAAGCTTATATTCTCAACATCCGTCTCGACACCACCAGGTATACCACTAAAACCAGCTGTATTTGTAGCAAATCTATGATTTTACTTGTTGCTTGACTTGGTTCTGGTGGTGGTGGACCCCCTCCGGTCTTCCGCTGATTTTTCCTATATTCTGTGAATACCGTTTTGGCTTTTCTTGACATATTGGTCCATTTCTCTTTGATCTCCTCTACGTTTCTTTTCTCGATTCCCTTCAAATTTACACTTACAGTCTGACTAATCTCAGCCCAAATCGCCTGTTTCTTTTTATTGGTTGCATCATTTGTAAGTTTCTCAGTCAAAATTTTATGATTCTGTTCCACCATAGCTTGAATTACATTTTCTTCCGCTGTGGAAAAATTCCTTTTCCTCTTCCTTTTTTCAACGGGGGCTGAAGCGACGACATTCATCTTGGTCTTGACTGATGTTCGGTGAAACAGAAGCAGAAGCATGGGTTTATGACGTCATTTCAACCTAATGACGTCACCGTTAGTAGTTAACGTCACGAGAACCTGACGTTAGTTGACGGTGCCGTTAAAATCGTATCAACAACCCTCATTTAACGGAATGTTAAAGAGCCATAGCAAGAAAATAAAAAAATAAAAAATTATTACAAATATATAGTCAAAATATCGTTAGAAGTCGTATGCAAAAAACCCAATGAAAAACAAATAAGAAATAAAGCCACAGTAAAGGTTCAAAGTTCAGTATCGCACCTGTTGCCGAAGATTTCCGATTCTTATTACCGAGCACTTCCGAATATTATGTAAACATTACATGACGTCACATTGAGAACATTTATCAACGTCAAACAATGGCGTCAATGGCATATGAGAAAAAAAAATCCGAAACACGGCCTATCGAATGCAATAAAGACGAGGACGAACCAGAAAATGATTTGTCGTGTGGGTCATCATCTTTTGAAGATGAAGATGAAAGGTTAAGCCTTACTGAAAATTCCGATTCCGATGAAATCGAGGAGGTTGTTGCTGCTGTGGCTGGAATTGGAATAAATCCATACCAGTTCGAACTTTACGCTTCTTCGGACTCCGAGACCAGTGAGGATGTGGAGGGAGAAAATCCAGAAGAAAATAGACTTCAAGACAATTCTTGGTAAATTTAATTTGCGATCTTCCATTTATTTTTCCGAATTTGGCTTTACGCACCATTTTCGGGTGCGTCTTTTCACAGCCGAAGACTACCGATGGCCATCCGCTCTAAAAAAAAATTTGCCATTATTTTTTTATGAGAATTGGAATATCAACCTGGCAATGGTCTACTGTTAGTTATAGAATGTCTTTGCTTTAATAAGAAATATCATTTTTGTATCCATTTAAAGATGCATTCCCTTGTTTTGATTGATGAAAATGAAAATTCTAATACTAAGATAAATAGAAAGTAGAGGTGTTCTAATGACTTGGAAAAATACTAGTTTGTCTCACAAGTCCTTAGTTAACTCATAATTAGGCTAATGAGGAAGGAGATTTCCTTGATAGTACCCTAAATTGTGGTAATTAGTTTAATTTCGAGTTAACTAAGGACTTGTGAGACTAGTATTTTTCAACGTCATTAGAACACTTCTACTTTCTATTTATATAAGTATTAGAATTTTCATCAATGAAAACAAGGGAATGCATCTTTAAATGGAAATATATTTCTCTCCTTGAAAATTCAACCATAAAAGGGTCATCAATTTTGGCTGAAATTTGTCCTCTGTAAAAACAATTTGTGTTTATATTTATGTATATTTGGACATTGAAGGCTTCTCACAAAAATATGCTTTTGCATTTTCTCAGGTGTTCTTGTGGAAATTGCGAGGTGATGCCAACAGTAAGAGAATGTGTTTGTTGCAATGAAGTGCAGAGGGTGTTAGATGTCAAAAACGACGAAGACATTTCCTGCATTACACAACATCCAGGATTTTCAACAGTCTGCCTTGATGTCCATGTTTTAAATGTTGCCTACTTCCAGTACAGACAGGAATATGGAGACAGACCAGAACAGGCTAATGAGTAATAAACTAATTCATTTTGTTCAATACTTCTTTTGAACTTTTATCAAATTGTAAATTACATATTACGGTACAAAATACATGTCGAAACAATTTTACAGCATTTATAAAATAATGTTATACCAAACCAAAATAAATTACATGCATTATGTATCCATTCCAGATTTGAAAAAAAAAAAAAAAAAAAATTAATGTACAGAGTTTGATGATTTAGAGATCAAGTACATGACCACAGGCTACTGGATATTTTTTTAAGATATACAATATAACAATATACACAAGTACATGTGTATTAAATGGACATATTATCGTCAAGTGTATTAAATGGCAATATTATCGTCAAGTGTATCTTTTATTTGTCATATTTGTTTCAGGCGCAACAGATATACTGCATACAGACAGTTTGTTCGATGGTGCTGGCAATTCCTTGGGAAAGAGGTACGTGTAGTAATTCCTTCTTGTGCAGTGTTACGTATCAGGAGCACATTTCCTGACCAGAATTACACTGGCTTTCATGAGGCAGACAGTAATTAATTACCGTTCTGCAGTATTGAAGCGGCTCATCAGATTTTGAACGGCAGTCACCTTGTCTGGGCGTTCATATTCACTGCAAAGAGGAGGGGGGACCTTAATCAACAGTTTCACACCATGCTCGTTCATGTGTGAAACCTCTCCAATACCCATCACTGTTGCCATTACTGTTTGTACATAGTCTAAAAGAATAAAAAGTTAAATCATTAAAATACTTGTCTGTTATCACTGAAATGTTTCAACTTCAAAATATAGAGATTTTCTAAAGGAGGTTTTATAAACTTTGTATAAAATACAAGCTAAACAATCCCATTGAATGTGTATCGATGACAACAATAGAATCAATTTGCTGCATTCCAATTTCCATTCCGTTGTCTGTTGTTCTTGCAATTTCACTAAAACTAACTTGTTTTATCACGTCACTTGTGGTGATCTACCGGAAGCTACTATTGATATCTATGCAGATCACTGGTAGTGACGTCACAAAACATGTTTGTTTTAGTGGAATGTCAAGAACCACAGATGTCGGAATGTAAATTGGAATGGCCCAAATTGCAAGAACCACAGACGTTGGAAAAGAAATTGGTGAATTCATGATAGTAGTTATAGTAGTTATAGATTTAAAGCAAGTTTCCCCCATTCCATTTTCCATTTCATGGGGAAAAAACTTGCTTTAAATCTATAACTACATGAGGAAAAAATGCAACCAAATTGAGCGTACCCAAAACAAAACCTCTACATTTCATAAAACACCCAACATTTCATAGAATTCTTACAACAAACACCTTCAATAAATTTCCTACATTCCATCAAAAAAAAAACATATTAAAAATAGGATGAGTTTAATTTTAAAACATGAACAATACAGATTCGAAGATTATTCAGGCGACGGTATCTTTTCATCTATATTTTCTCTAGGTTCAAAAATAATTCCAAAAGTAGCTGGCTTTGTTTCAAACAACAAATCCCTAATTTCCTCCGGAGCTCAAGCAGTTGGGTCCGTGGCAAAAGCAGGAATTAGAATAAACGACGCCGTGAAAAAATCCGACGAACTGAAAGAATTACACGTCATAAACGAGTGAAGCATTGAATCAATACATTCTGTATAATCTAGAAACTCTATTACGTGAATATTGTACAGTCATTATGACTCACGTTCCTTTCCAAAACCTCTGTTGTTCAGTACTGGCTTTTAATTCCTTGTCAATATCAGGCATCCAACTAAGAAATTGAGTAACTGAAACTGTGACTGTTTTAAACTTTGGGTATTGGGTACATAGTTTTGCAAGACGTCTTAGTTTTCTAGAATGGCTTAGCGAAATACTTAAGTTGGTTTTAACGAAATTAGTAAATAAACCAAAATTCAATATAAAAAGTTTCTGGAGCCACTGTCCATACGTTACATACACTTGAATAGTTTGCGCTGAGTTTTGTTTAATAAAACTATCGCAATCCTTCACTATGTCTTTAACCGTGTTCTCTTCCTTTATACTATTGTCAAAATGTTTTAATTCCTGCGAATGGGGCAACTCACACACACTATTTTTTAGTTTTTTTAACACTTCCTTATCTTTGGTAAAACTTTTGTTGAAAGTTAGAGGTTTTGGTCTTCTAATAAGTGATTTTTTCATTTCAAAATGATAATCTACAACTGTTTCTGTACCTTCAAGTAGTATCTTTTCTCTTAATTCCATATAATGATCTAAATGAATCTGGTGGTAATCTATGTGAGCTTCAATATCAGTTGTATACATCTGAGCTGAAAATAAAAAAAACATAGTGTTTTAACGAGGAAAACTATTTAACACGCTCGTACGCCACCCAGCTATAAAATGACAGATAATTACATATTAAAATGTACTTACCTGTGTCTGAAGATTGAGATCCCACTGACATGCTTTCTTCTGCCATGTTTCCCCTGTAGATGTGTCTGTCTCAAACAAAGAACGCAAACTGAATACTATTTCCTAGAAACAGCTTGTTCCCATAGTAATCAATGTATTGACGTTATATATTCATGCAATATTGACCTAAGGGAGAACTTATGTCTCAAATACAGTTCAATAACCTCAATATTTATCTATAATAAAGACCTAAGGGCGAATTAATGTCTCAAATACAGTTCAATAACCTCAATATTATCACGTAATGTATTTGATTAGATTCTTAGAAATAGTTTATTGATCAGTTCACCATGAATACAGTTAGCTCATAGTTTATTGATCAGTTCACCATGAATACAGTTAGCTCATAGTAATCAAATAATGACGTTTATACGATGATAATGCAACATGATTAAAGGGAACTAAATCTGTCAATCTTAATAAAACCAGACCACAATGGATTTCAAAGATAAATAAATCATTTTCAAATAGTGGGATAATATGTAATTTGAGGTATTTTATGCTAGGTAGGGACTTGATGGAATGTAGGAAATTTATTGAAGGTGTTTGTTGTAAGAATTCTATGCAATGTTGGGTGTTTTATGAAATGTAGAGGTTTTGTTTTGGGTACGCTCAATTTGGTTGCATTTTTTCCTCATGTAGTTATAGATTTAAAGCAAGTTTTTTCCCCATGAAATGAAAAATGGAATGGGGAAAACTTGCTTTAAATCTATAACTACTATAACTACTCATGATGAATCCAGACATTAATCCATGAATTGCTTGGCTTTTAAAGATCAGTACTACTTGGATCACTTACCATATGTGCAGTCTACCAAAATTTTTCTGACAGAATAATCCCCCTTCTTAAACTTTGGGTAGACTATCTTGTACCGTGCTCTGCCATCCTTTGTTACCGCTTGTTCCCTTTGGCTGTTCTCATTGAAGTGTAGAGCAGCCAGCCACAACCTGTTAAAATATTAAACAAAACAAATGTACATGTAGTTCAGTTGTTCACACCGTAAATCACTAAAAAAAAAAATTGAGAATGAAAATCAAATCTTTACGAGTAATTTCAAACAATGGTTAGACACTGAGTCTCAAGTTCATTTTATATGCTGATTTTTAATACATGGACATTTTATGGTTTACCCTTGTACATCTGTTTCAGTTTGTCATTACCACTTTGCACTCTAAAAGGCTTTCACCAATTTCAATAAACCTTTTATTATCAAATTATTAATATTTGTGCATATCATGCTGCACACTGTGGCACATTTGATCAAATATTTACCTGCAAAGCATTCCATGGTAAGAAAAGCCAATCATTTTGGGTGCAAAGTGGTTTATTACAGAATGGTAACCCTCTAAGGCTGATGTCTGTTTGCCTGGTGACAGCATGACAACATTCTTCTTCATTTGACAGTGACACACAATTCCCTGCAGCTTTTCATACACCTTTGTTCCTGAAATAAAATTGAACATTGACAGATGTTACACATTATAACACATTACTGGGACATATGTTTTATAACTAATTTTTGAATGTACAGATGAACAGACGGACTAAGGAAAAAATTAATGTCCTTCCAACAGGGGCATATAAACAGCTGAGAATAAGCACATAGTTCATATACAAATTGACCTGAAATGTTTCAAACAAAACATGAGCCAAGGCTTCTGTGTTGAAAACCCTTGTTAAGATTTACTCTTCTCTATAATTTTACAAATTGTTAATAAAAATTATTAGTACCTGGTTTAAGCCATTTCTTGTGCCTTTCTCTGCCCTCTAAAGGCCCATGCTGACATGCTGGAAATTCATCACTGTGTCCATAATGTACATTGATGATGTGGTTCAGAATAGAATACCACTTAGCAACGATAACATCCTGGTCCTGTCCGGTGGAAGAGGCAGCAGTCCAGTATAGGTGGTTGACAATACTTTTAATCCATGGCTGAAGGTCATTGCAGTCCTTTTCTATTGAAAGTTTGGCCAACTTCTTCTTTAAACCTGAAAAATAGTCATTTCCTCATATTAACGTTTCTATTATCTCTTATCTCAATGAACCAGTTAAGAAAACTGGCGTTCAATTTTCGACATAGTCACAGCACAACAAATCATAATTTGTGGCAAATTCAAACAAATTATCACATAAAGAAGTCAAAATTTGATTTATAAAAGTATAAATATAAGAATTAATCGTTGGTCAAATTAGCATTAAAGTACTTTTAAAAAACTTCATTTAACAGCATTTTAAGAAACTAACCTTTGGCAACATGCCATACATCCAAGTGGTGTGTTGTTTCTGGCATCTCTTCCCGTATCCACTTTGCTATCATTTTGTGTCCATCTGTAATAATTGTCTTTATCGGGATATCATGGTGACGGAAAAACTTGACACTTCGAACTAATCCAGCCTTTTCCATATGGTGGCTATTTGGAACTTCATTACTCTGAAAATATTAACAGTTGAAAATTTAAATACTGATAGCTAAAATATTATGCAAAACTATCTGTTGAAGAAAATAGTATGCTCCATATTACATATATGCATGGGGTTGTTCAGATTACATTAGTCCGACAAAGCTGAATGGTATTTTTTGTGTTTGCTTGCACTCGGTCCATATCAGTTTTCAACACTTTTTTCATACTGCTTACTTAATTTGATTTTTGGTATAAATGGTTTTAGGACTCATTTCAAAGCATACAAATGTTAATATATACCTGAACTAATTGAATATCTACAACAGTTCCTTCATCTAGATCAATCATGTTGTAGCTTCCATACTTTGCGCAATGGCCAGGGGTGTATCACCAATAAGATTGATGCACTATCTTAGTCTTAGATGGTGATGTTCTTTTGCTTCTATTCGTTCCTCTTTAGATTATCCAACACAAGTTATAATGAACTTTAAATATATTTATTCTGTAATAACAATTTCCTCAGTACTAATATAATCAGTACTGGAATATGAGCTACTGCTTACTAGTTAATATGATCAGGGCCTTATATATATATATGAATATCCAGGTTGCTATCTAAACAATGGATTAAACAATTAATGATGACAGGTTATTAAAGTGCCACTGATTATAATTAAAACTATGACTACTGTATCTAAATATACTTAATTAACTAGTTAATCCTCTATCTCTTTGTCAACTAATATTTTGTGACTATAGAGAGATTAAAATTATTTATATTAATGACATTTAGATATATAGACATAACATTTAAATATACAATCTAGCCAGACGGTTTAAGCATGAGCCAAGCAAATAATAATATATATATGATTTTGCTTGGTGATATATGCCCTCCGCAACTAAGAGGTTGATGTGTCCTCACATTAAACAAATTTTAACATAATAAAATATACAGCTAAATAATAATAACATTAACAAACATTCAGGCTGATTAACAGTTGTCTCTTTAAACAGATAAATGTAAAAATGATTTGGTTTTAGTAATAAGAAAAAATACAATTCCTATTTCCAAGTTTGACCACTTATCATCTTTAATTTATCTTCAAGCCCTGGAAGAAATGACTTAATTTCTGGTTCTGCACTCATTAATATTGTTCGTTTAATTAAGTACCCGAACATTTTTAATTCATCAAGTGCCATCATTTTAAGTCTTTGTGTAGTTTCTTCCAAATCATTTAGTCGACACATATTATTATTTGTAACTATTTCATTATGTTCGATATAATTATCAAGCCTATCATTTCCTTCCAAACAGTTCAGTCTATAATTAATATTTTCTAATGTTTCTTCTGTTTCCTGTGATCTTGGAAATTCAGATATATGTTGATCAGTTGTCTTTTCTGGGATAATTTTGGAAGCAGACTCTGATGTCGAGGACTTCTCCCCTTCCGGAACTTCCACAACTGAACTTGAATTCACAGATAAGGAATTTGTTGTTGTTGAATTAACACGCCTTTCTTTGCACCATTCTTCGAAGTGACTGATTACCTTGTTTGAATCGTACTTTTCTTTATAGAGCTGACTGCGTTGATTGTCCCTTTTCTGTCGACTCGGTGATTTTCTTTTTCGCTTAAGGGATTCTTTGTTGGAGCTCCAGGATAAGTGGATGGACAATTCACCATTTCTGTTTTCAATTCTCCATTGTTGAGCTTTTGTTTTTATTCCAATCATGCACAATACATCCTTCAGCTTTTCAGGAATTAGTTCCATATTTTGTCTTCTTCTAAAACTTCCAAGCTAAATTTTCTTCCTACTTTTGTTGAAACGGGGGTGTAGCTTTAAAAGCAGGATTACTCACTAAGCTGCAAGAGGTAGCACAGGATCTACCCGCGTTCTGCACCATACTATCACCAATAAGATTGATGCACTATCTTAGTCTTAGATGGTGATGTTCTTTTGCTTCTATTCGTTCCTCTTTAGATTATCCAACACAAGTTATAATGAACTTTAAATATATTTATTCTGTAATAACAATTTCCTCAGTACTAATATAATCAGTACTGGAATATGAGCTACTGCTTACTAGTTAATATGATCAGGGCCTTATATATATATATGAATATCCAGGTTGCTATCTAAACAATGGATTAAACAATTAATGATGACAGGTTATTAAAGTGCCACTGATTATAATTAAAACTATGACTACTGTATCTAAATATACTTAATTAACTAGTTAATCCTCTATCTCTTTGTCAACTAATATTTTGTGACTATAGAGAGATTAAAATTATTTATATTAATGACATTTAGATATATAGACATAACATTTAAATATACAATCTAGCCAGACGGTTTAAGCATGAGCCAAGCAAATAATAATATATATATGATTTTGCTTGGTGATAGGTGTCACATCTTCCATCACCGCCAAGCACAACACTTCTACCACTTGCAGTTACATCTCTACAATAATCTTGCTGGTAATTAAACCAAACATGTCCAATTGCTGAGAAAATAAAGTACTTCTGGTGGTTCAAGTAAGTACTCATACTGATACAAGAAATGTTCATGAAGTTGTACATCTTCAATACTTTACTTGGAATCGATCCAGACAGGAGAATGGCAGAAGACATGCTTAAATTTCCAGCTGGCTTTCCTCCGACAAAAGGCTGGCTAAACCATTTGAAAGAAAATCTACAGGCAGGACATATATAAGATATCTTTACTAGAGAACCATTCACATAACTAATATTCCCAGTGCAAGGTGTCATACATTCTCTGCACCTATCAAACAGTTCAAGCAAATTGGCCTCAAAAACAATATACTTCGTCATCTCAGCAGCTGGTAAGTTCCTTAAAAAAAGAAGAGAAAATTATTGTACATGGTAGCACTAAAATCATCAGGTTAATAAAAATGTAAACAAGAAATTATGTCCACAGTACATTTATGCATCAATGGCACTATAGTCAAACAGAGATATTTCGGCTCATCCGGGTACCTTCAAAACATATACACAACCAGTCCATTATATTTTCAAGGGTGTTGCTGTAAATTGCCAAACAAACAACGCTCTAAATAAATTAAATGTATACCCTTGAAAATATAATGGACTGGTTTTGTATATGTTTTGACGGTACCCGGATGAGCCGAAATATCTCTGTTTGACTTTATCATTTTCTATGTCCAGTGAACCATGACCAAAATCTTTCCCCTTAAATGGAATGGACGCATGTTCCCATTTTAGTTATGATTTCTTTTCTGTATAGTTTTGTTAAATGAACACTTGCCCACTCAATCCACCTACACTGAATATATACATTTATATAAATATATGCAATATCAGATCAGTTCACAATAATAACACACATGATTACCTTGTATGGTTATCATTCTCCATGTCTTCTTCATTTTCCGACAAATCTGAAGAACTTGGTACAAAAGTTGGATCGAGTACATCCGAGTCTTTATATGGGGATGAAAGTGGTTCCTCATCAGCACTACTGTTGTTAATCATTTTCTGAGACTGAAGTAGGGGTTTTGCCATTACTTGGTCTATGTGCTCCGGTCTTACCATACAATATTCATCTTTCATTGTCTGTGAAGCATTCTGTATGTAATCTGTCTGTGTACCTGTTTTAATAAGAAAAAAAAAATAATTCATAATTCTTGAGATTAGTCATATATGACGATCAAATCTCTGATTTGACATAAATTTGAAAAGATCACTTCATATGGATAATATGCTCTTTAACCTAATATGGGAGAGGGCGAACAAACCCACAAACAGAAAAAATAAGGCCCCTCCACATAGGTTTGCCATAAAACATTTATAAAATAGATATAAATTGGATTACTAATCTTTACCTTTAGTGACCATTTGAGAGTTTACTGGTTTCTTTCTTGTTAATAAATTAGTCTGACAGAACTTTGATCTCCTTCTTGGTTTATAATTATATTGTGTGCCCATCGTCGAAGTTTTTGAACCATGGTCTTCTACAACAAATTCGGTAGCCTGAAAAAAATAATAAAATACAGTACAATTAAAGTTTCTACTTGTTTTTAAGAATATTCTTAAAACTACTGTAAATAAAATCTGATTTTGGCATATAAAGAGCAGAGTAACATTTATGAGATTGTAAAGTGATTTTCTAAACTTTGTATGTGTAGGCCTATTGGGGACACTGATAGCATCAATTTGCACCACACCAATTTCCATTCCAATGTCTGTGGTTCTTGCAATTCCACTAAAACTAACAAATTTTGTGGCGTCACTAACGGTGATCTGCATGGATATGAATAGCAGCTTCCGGTAGATCACTGTCAGTGACATCATAAAACAGTTTAATAAAGTTTCTAATAATATTAGAAAATATAATATTAAAATTTCAATATAATAGTTGTTAAACCTAGCCAGTTATGTGCACAATGAAAAATATAGCTTACCTCTTCAACACACAATGAATAGGTTGTTTCCTCTACTTCATCCTCTTCGTCTTCCTTACTGCTGTCAACTTCTGTTGCAGATGTAGTATTGCCAGCTGTTTTGTGGATATGTTCAGCAATAAGCTATAAAAAAATTAACACAAAAAATTACTATGATGTACATGTAAAACTATTCTATTGCAAATATTACATTAAACTGACAAACACCTGTCCTGTTTAAAAGAGTTTAAAAAAAAAATAGGGGACATTGTTGATAAAACCAGTGAATGGTCAGAACATCAAGAAAGATGACAGATAAAGCAGATTGCACAACCCTTGAGAGAATAAACTAGGATTCTAAAAAATTTAATATTCTTACCCTTGCAGTTTCTCTCTTTGCATATCCTCTACAAACTTTCTTCGGAGGTGAACTTTGACTTACTGCATCCTCAGAAGGTGACAACATTTCTAGTGGGTGTTGCATGACTCTAGTTTCTGTAGCTGTTGCAGTTGTCAATGTTGGTGTTGTTGATGTGGAGGTTGCTGATTTTTTAGTAGCTGCCTTTCGTTTTTGATTGGAACTTGTTGAAGTAGCAGGTGTAGGCCTAGTCACTGGCAATGGTTCTGGTTCAGAATGCACTGAAGGTATGGCATGAGAGTTGAGCTGCACTTTCTTCGGTTTTCGTCCCAAGTGTTCCAATTCAAACCGAAAACGAAATGGGAAACAATCCAAGGTAAAATGATCCGAACAAATGGCAGAATATTCAGTTGGACCAGACCATACAGCCCTCTTGACCTTCACGAAGTCAACCCATTGTCGCCAAAGTGATGGATCCTTCGGAAAAGTATGAAGAGAATATCCATCTTTGTGCGTATTTCCACAATTTGCAGCAACACATCTTGCCCCACTGCCCCTGCTTTTACCACCACGATCTCCCCTCGGCATTATAATGAAAGAAAAACTTCGTAGATGTATGTAATTCAGCGTTGATAAAGCGATTTCAATAACCGGAAGTAGATATCTGTTCAAGATGTGACGTCATTTAGCCGAGAGCTTACGGAATTTACCGATCGACAAATTTATCCGCTTGATTGAAATCGACGAAAACACACCTGTGTTGATAACTTCGTTATTATTGTAAATTTTTCCCTCGGACTTTTTGCAATCGTCTTGAAAAAGAATGATCATGAAGGAAATGAGAAAACATTTTCTTGAAAATGTTCTGCTTGTGGCTCTTTAAGTAACGTCAGGTTAAATATTTTAACGGCATGTTAAGGCTTAACAATCTGTTAAGTTAACGGACTTTCGAACAACTGGCCCCTGGTGGTTGAGGGTAACATACTTCCCAATACATCACTTTGGGCCAGGGGATTCCTAGACGCTGGTCAATCGGCTTGGTCTTGTTGAGCCTATGAGTCGGTGGTAAGAACAGATTAAACTCTCTTGTGTCAATTAGGTAGAAATACAATACAAGTTCATGGAATTTCTATGCACCTGAACTTATATTCCCTTTTTTTTTATCTAAGTATATCTCCCGATTACCCCTCGGGCGCCAGCGCTGGAATCCCGCGCGGATGTCGTGGTCCGTGGTGGTCGGGAGTTTTGGGAGATGAATCCTCTATTCCAATCCTCATGGCTACAAATACATATCAAAAAAACTAATAAACGTCGTCTCACGGATATTGAATTTAATGAAACGGGCGCCACAGATGACTCTTGGCCCCGCTTTCTTGTTATCGAAAGCTCTGATCCTGAAGGACCTATTTCTAACATATCACCGTTTACCATTGCCAAGGGAATAGCTGGTCTGGCCAGTGATGCCAAATCAATAAAGAAGTTGCGGTATGGCTCATTACTTGTGGAGTGCCACAGGCGATTCCATTCCGAACTTTTACTCAAATCTAAGTCGTTAGCCACCATACCCATAAGTGTGACACCACATCGTACATTGAATTTTTCTAAAGGAGTAATCCGCCATCAAGATCTGGCCGCCATAGGTGTAACTAAAGTTGACAGAATTTCTGTGCGACGAAATGGCGAGTTAGTTCCAACTAATACATATATTTTTTCTTTCAATAATCCAGAAATCCCTGAATATATTAAAATAGGTTATCTTAACATCAAAGTAAATCCTTATATCCCTAATCCTTTACGATGTTTTACTTGTCAACGCTATGGGCATGGTTCCCGTACAACAAGAAGATGCGCGCACATCGAATCAAGCCTTATTTGGAAAGCAGTAAATATGTTCTGTTCTTTTGATTGGATATAAACATTATCACGTAACCGTCTCATATATGGACAGAACGAAATACCGGATTAAACTTTGACATGAATTTCGATTCGTTGGCGACTTGATTAGCGAAAATTAAATACATTCTTTAGTTCAGTTTGTAAATTAAAACATAGGAAATCAAAACACACTATTCAATCAAAATATTTTAATCTGTGAAGTATTTTACAAAATGGGTTATTTGGATGGATCGATACGTGAAAAGATGCACGAAAGCAAATTAATTTTTTATGAGCAAAACCGCAAAATCTTATCCTTTTTCATATTTGCTTTTGAAGAATAGTTTATGTACTTACCATTTCAACTATTCAACTGTTCAAAATACACAATTTTAATGAATTTTTTTAATGTTTTCCGACACATGTCTACATACAGCCTCTTATGAAGTCAATATTTAGAAGATATTTGAAATACTAAGATCATTTTTTTGATACAAATATAGGTCTTGAATCTTACATTTGTTTTTATTATTAAAGAAAAGCTTTCACAACTATAAAATTTTCATTAATAATATTTCGAAGGGCATGTCTGGGATTTAAGTCTACATTTGTGTACCTCAATACCAAAGAAGCCACCATGTGTACAATCTAATTAAAATTAGATTACATTTCGTTTCGGTTATTTTTTGATTGTCGACTCCATGTAATCTAAAGACTTGTATAAGAAGGTCATCTTCTGGTGACGAAAATTTCAGTCAATCAAAAACTACCTTCAAGATCGCGGGTCTATGCATTGATATGCATTGTGGGAAAATTATGACGCAATACAAAATATTCAAATATAAACGGTGTTCTGATTGGCAGAGGGGTGGCACGTGCTATAAATAGCTTATTCGTAACCAGAAGACGACCTCCTTATACAAGTCTTTAGATTACATGGAGTCGACAATCAAAAAATAACCGAAACGAAATGTAATCTAATTTTAATTAGATTGCCATGTGTATAATTAGATTTGAAATATCATGGATATATTGAATTTGTGTAGTGCGCATGCGCATCGCCAACTTTCTTATTTCTTATCCGAATTTCTTCAAATTTGACATGTATGGGTATAATTAGACCCAATATATCATGAATGTATTAAATTTGTGTTGTGAATTGAGTGAGAAGCCACAGTTTTGGACAATCCCTGACATCAAAGAGACACCGACACAGAATTCCGGCTGAGGCTATTTACCACGGCGACCAATTTGTAAATTTACAATGTCTTCTAAAGACGACGACGACGACACAAGTACCATAGAACCCAAATCTTCTGGAAGATTATCTTCTTCACAAATGTCAGAAAGAGGCAGAATTTCAGAGATAGGCAAAGCTAGAGTAGCCTTTTCCTCGGCAGTACAGAACATAACCAAATTTTGTAATGAGACAGAAAACAAACTAGAGACTTTTAGTAAAGCAGACATCGACAATACAGTTATCACACTGAATGTTTATGGAAGAGAATTAACAGACAGCTACAACCAAATAGAAGACTTGACTTTTGAGGGAGAAATTATACAAATAGCTGATCAGAAGCTTTATGACAAGACTGCAAAAGATATTTTAGAACTTCAACGAGAAATTCAAATTCGAATAGAAACACTTGCTGCACAATCCTCTGAATTAGAATCCAGAAAATCAAGAAGTTCTCACAATTCTGACAGATGACGAGCTGCCATATTAGAATCTTCACTTGCAGAGATGAAAATGGCTACAGAGCGGGTTAAGCAAGAGGCTGATAAAATGTTACTATAACAACAAGAACAATTTAGACAAACAGAACTGCAACATACACAAAAAATAGAAATCTTGAACTACAAATTGACCTTTTTACTTCAAAGAAAAGCTAGAATCTGCTGATGACGACAAACTGGGTGATTTTGGAGAAGAATGCCTCTGATAAGATCTATCACTTTCATGGACAAGATGGCCGCCAAGACAAGTCACTGAATCTGTGCTCTGTAAAATTTCTTCAAATTGCATGCTAAAAGTTATATTTTATAGATTTTATTTAACAAACTCTTGGATATAACGCTCCTCTCTTGTAATCTGTGTACTTTTTCTGAATTTCTGTGGATTATTAATGAAATTGTGTTGGAGTGTTGGATCCTGACATTTATCTACTGAGTGATTTGAATTTTCAATGAACTTTGGAAACTTCAGACCAACAAACTGGTAAAAGCAAATTCTTTATTATAATTAAGTTATTCGATAATATAGTCATGGCTACATCCTTATTTCTAAGTTTATGCTATGAGAAGGTTGTCGCTTTTTTGCAAGCAGCCAATTTGTATTTTAAGTTTTAAACGCTTTCATCATCGTTTTTGTTTTAATTGATTTTTTGGTTTTAATACCACTTTATGGTGTTGTTCTGTGATATTGTTTTTAATTTTGTTCTTTCTGTGATATTGTTTTAGTTTTATCTATTTCATGTTTGTTTTATTGTTTTAGTTTCTTTTATCGTGTTCTGGAGCTATATAGCCCATTGGGTGCTGGTGCTCCTTAATACATTTCATTTCTAAGTTTATGCACATCTCTCATGGATTCTATCTTGGGTACGTACATCCAATGATGAAAGAAGTAAGAAGAAGGTGAATTTGCAAAATAACGCATATTTCTTCACCGTTGAATACACAGATAAATTGTGCAGTATGGCTGTGGTTTTTAAATAAAAGAGATATTTTCACATAGGCGAACAATTAATAAACCGTGATTATGGTCATTCTATGGATACCAATAAAATACACTTTCAAACAGTTCTTAACGAGAGAAAACTTTCTTTCGATCTGCACCCTAGTACCAATATTATTCATATTCAAGGAGAAGCCTTTTCGGATTGGTACTTTGGTATATTTCCTTCATTTGTGGAACATTTAATTGAAATAGCAACGATAAATGAAGAAATAGATATCAGTTGCAGTATTGGTAGTGAAGACAATATTGAATCCATCTCTTCATCAGAAACGCCTGCAAAAGTCATTAGACCCCCTATGGTGTACAATAGTTCCGCATCGCCAAACCCCATTTCACCCATCAGTTGTTCGACACCTATAAGAGACAATTTACAACCAGTCTCTCACAATGTGGTAATGGAGAAAGTACTTGGAATTGAGGGTCAAATTTCATCTCTGCAGAAGACCATGTCAAAAATAATAAATGAAATGAAGATGATGAAATCGGACACCAAACCAAAAGGAGAAATTATTGAAACACCAAATGTATCCTTTACTTTCTATACTAAACTCATTACATTAGAATTTATTGCCGTTGTTAAAATGAATGTTTATGATCAGGAGGTGAGGGCTTTCTTCGCTACACTGTATCCTTTACTTTCTATACTAAACTCATTACATTAGAATTTATTGCCGTTGTTAAAATGAATGTTTATGATCAGGAGGTGAGGGCTTTCTTCACTACACTGTATCCTTTACTTTCTATACTAAACTCATTACATTAGAATTTATTGCCGTTGTTAAAATGAATGTTTATGATCAGGAGGTGAGGGCTTTCTTCGCTACACTGTATCCTTTACTTTCTATAATAAACTCTTTAAATTAGAATTTACTGTCGTGGCTAACTTGATCTTTTTCTCTGATTTAAGTAATGGGTTTGTAGATGCTGTGCCTTTGAGCCGTTTCTTTCAGACCTGGTTCTATGCCCTTTAAAATTAGATTTTGCAGCCGTAGTTTTATTGATCTTGTTTACAGTTGTATTTGTAAATTTTCTTCTTACAGTTGTGGTGACTCTACTTTTGAATTCCAGTAGAGATCTGAACGAAAATATTTATTAATATGTTTTCTTTACTCTCGGAGCATGTCTAGTTGAAGCAGTGCAGTTCTTCTTCTTTACTTTTAGATTGCAGTAGAATTTCATCAACAATATTTAATAATAGTTATCTTGCCTCTTATATTCAATTCAAGTAGTTATAGTCATAGCGTTGCATGGAATCTGCTCATAAATACTTACTAATGGTTTACCTGTCTCTTGCAGTTGTGGTGTCTTTACTTTTTAGACTGCTGAAGACTTCTCATCGTCAATATTTAATAAGAGTTATCTTGCCTTTTACAGTTGAAGTAGTTCTACTCAGAGTTGCAGAGGATATCGGAACTAAAATACTAACTAACGGTTAACTTTCTTCTTTCAGTTATAGTGTAGGTGCAATAGATGTCTGGACGAAGTACTTACTTATAGTCCTGTCTCTAGCAATTGTATTTTGGCTGTTCCATCTCTTACAGATTTATTACATTTTGACATGACATATTTTAATTATTTCCCTTCCAGGTTTTCTATTTTGGCATTATCATTTTTGGCAAACAATTCACACTTTTGGCAAATCTAAATTCATAACACACTGTCAGGGGATGAGTAAACATCCTTCAAGCTGGTCTTGAGCATGGATAAATCCTACCTCCCCCTCCAATTTAGAATAAGAACATTAATGGAGTAGGGTTGGGTAGCCCGCTCGCAGCACTTACACTGACCTACCTTTGGCTTCACAAATTTTAATGAATTTTTTTTTTTTTTTTTTTTTTTTTTTTTACAATTTGTCGCAATGTACTTAATCGCTTGAGGATAATATGTCCATTTAATACACATGTACTTGTGTATATTGCTATATTGTATATCTTAAAAAAATATCCAGTAGACTGTGGTCATGTATTTGATCTCTAAAGCATCAAATTCTGTACAATAATCGCTTGAGTATAATATGTCCATTTAATACACATGTACTTGTGTATATTGCTATATTGTATATCTTAAAAAAAAAAAATATCCAGTAGCCTGTGGTCATGTACTTGATCTCTAAATCATCAAACTTTGTACACAATTTTTTTTTTTTTTTTTTTTTTTTTTTTTTTTTTTTTTTTTGGTGTCTATATGTTGTATATTGTATCTATGTTTGTCCCCATGGGCTGGGTGTGAGACAGGACCGTTACCACTCGTGGTATAGGGCCTAATTCTGACCCATGTAAAATAAAGAGTTTATTATTATTATTATTATTATTATTATAACCAAAACGTAATCCAACCACAGTACCATACTTCAATTCAGATGTCAAATAAAGTAAAAGGACACTCATAATAGGATCATCAATCACTCAACTCATCAAACCACGTGGTCTAAATAAAAGTGTTGATGTAAAATCTTTTAGAGGGGCAACTCTTTCAACCATTATATCCAAACTCACTGGAATTCGAATTGAAAACTATAATAATGTCATTATCCAGGCTGGCGTCAACGACTTGTCAAATGGTACAAATATGAACAATATTTATGATGATCTTGTGTCTATGGTTTCAACTCACACACCGAACAATACAACAACACAATACTTCGAGATGTGTGTAAGGAGCAAAATGTATCATTGATTGAAACCTTTGACGCTCTCAAATCTAACAATTCCGAAAATCTCTGGAAGGACGGTGTATACCTGACCCAGAAAGGAACCAGTGCACTCCTGAAACTTTACAATTCATTTGTGCACATTTTCAAAGACAAAACATCAAGCACAAAGAAATATGACTGTCATCTCTGTGGTGTCCAAAAACACAATGCATCCACATGCAGAATAGGGCAAGAGATCCAGTGTTACAACTGTGGTGGAAAGGACACAAGTCTTCTTATTGTTATTATTCTAGTAGTAATAACTATCATTTCGGTGATTATAATAATCACCATCGTTTTTACAATAGGTATTAGGGACTCGGCAATGGTAAGATTCTCTCGATATTCATTCATCTTCATAACAAATTTCTTACTCATGTGCCACCCAAGTCTTATGTGAAAATGATAATAATGACCGTATCAGTTCCTCCTTTAGTCCTGACGACGAAAAATCTGCATTTTTAACAAATAGCTCACTAAATCTTGACCCCACCAGTGATGAATCCGACTTAAGCGATTCGATTTCTTATTTATCCTCAAATGACCCCCTAGCAGACGAATTAACTACTGATTCCATATGTCAGCCATTTAGATTAGACAAAACGTCAGATTATGTCATTGGTCACTTAAATGTTAATAGACTTATAACACAGAAACATAACAATCTTGACGAATTAAAAAATCTTATCTTTACAGCTGAAAATAATATTGGTATCTTTGGATTCACCGAAACTTTTCTACATAAAAATGTTCTTGATAATTATGTAAAGGTTGAAAATTTTAATATTGAAAGGAAAGATCGAACTAATCAAGTGGGTGGTGGATTAATTTTCTACATTAAAAATACTATTAAATATGAAAGACATTCGGAATATCAGATAGACGAACTAGAATGTATTTGGCTGAAAATTACTCCCGAATTTACCAAAACTTTTATTTTGTCACTTGTTTATCGTCCACCTCACTCTACTGTTGAGTGGTATGGGCCATTTGAGCAAAGCGTGCTAAAGTTATCTGAAAGACTTTTATTTGATTGTATTTGCATCATTGGCGATTTTAACAAAAATTTCAAAACTACTTTACCTAAACAATGGCTAAATTAACGCAAATGATTAATCAAAAAACACGGCAGACGGATTCTAGTGCTACCTTTATTGACCATTTATATACGAATAATCCAACCAGTATTGTTGAAATTAAGGTCCCTTCCTACAGTCTAAGTGATCATTTTCCCTTTATTTTTTCCATTAAAAACGTGTCTAATCAAAAAGAACTAAAAAATAGACATACATTAATCACTTATCGACAGTACAAAAATTTCAAACAAGAAGACTTTATAAATGATTTAATTGATTCACCATTCCATACTATAGAACAAATGGATGACATTGATACTGCTTTAGGGACATTTTACGACCTCTTCCTGTCAGTGTTAAATAAACATGCTCCTACTAAAACCAGGCGCGTGAAATATCCAACACAGCCAAATTGGTTTAACACTGAAATTAAAAACGCTAGAAAAACTCGTGATGGTTATAAGAAGAAAGGAGATGAAAAAATTATAAGTTATGGCGTAATCATACTAAGAGACTCATTGACAAAGCAAAGACTGACCATATAAAAAATTTAATAAATGACAAAAAGGACAGTAAGGATTTATGGCAATATTTGAAATCTGTGCAGGGTAAAACTTCTTCTTCAAATTCACATTATCCTCATACTATTGAACATAATAATATGAAAACATCCGATATTAAACAAATTTGCTGAACTAATGAATCAATATTTTACTAACATCACCGATTCGATAAAACCTCCATACAAACAACTACAACAACCCCAAATTGTACAAAGTTTTGTAAACGAAAAAGATTTATTTTTTGATTTACCAACTATTTCATTTTTTCAAGTTCATAGACACCTTAAAGATTTAGATTCTAAAAAATTGACAGGCTTAGATAATCTTGGACCAAAAATTCTAAAATTATCTGCTGATTTTATTTCTAGTCCGCTCACATATATTATTAATCTCTGTATTTCAAAAAATATTTTTCCTGATGAATTGAAACAGGCTAAAATAATACCTATTCATAAAAAACAGTCAAAAGAATGCATTTCAAATTATCGACCCATTTCTATTCTTCCGACCATTTCCAAAATATTTGAAAAACACATATCTTTAAAAATTAGAAGTTTTTTCAATAAGCATAATTTATTTTACACAAACCAGTCAGGCTTTAGAGATCACCATTCGTGTACAACAGCATTAGTAAGGATAACTGATTCTTGGATAGAAGCTTTAGACAAAGATGAATTAACAGGCGTTGTCTACCTTGACTTTAGTAAAGCTTTTGACCTAATTGATCACAGATTACTGTTAGAAAAACTCAAATTATATAAGCTCCATCCAAATTTAATTCAACTGCTATACTGTTATCTCAATAACCGTCAACAAAGAGTATGTTTTGGAAAAACTGAATCCATTAATAGGATGGTTAAGTGTGGGGTCCAACAAGGATCTATACTTGGCCCCCTCCTATTTCTGATTTTCATAAACGATCTGCCACTCTTCACTAAAAACTCAACGCCCGAAATTTTTGCAGATGACACTACCATACATCTTTCTGATAAAAATCTTGACAGTATTCAAAGATTATTGCAGGAAGATTTAGAAATTATTAACCAATGGTGTTACGATAATGGTATGGTAATGAACATCAACAAATCAAAAAGCATGCTTATAAAAACGGAAAAAGAACGTGACAGAATTGTAACTCTCTCCATTAATGACACCGACCTAGAAAATGTCTCTGAAGCAGTATTACTAGGTGTAACTATAGATGATCACTTAGACTGGGGTAAGCATATAAATAAAATTTCCTCTATCATATCTTCTAAAATTTACCTTCTCAATAAAATAAAAATTAACCTAGACTTAAATCAACGTATATTATTTTACAATGCATATATTTTATCTAATTTAGATTATTGTAGCATTGTATGGGGTAATGCATTCCAAATAAATTTGCCCCCCCCCCCCCCTATATAAACTTCAAAAACGCTCGGCGAGAAGTATCCTTGACGCGAACTTTGATGCAAGATCGGCAGACTTGTTTTCTCAATTAAATTGGCTTCCTCTCGAACAACGAGTTAAATATAACACTGGGATACTGACATACAACACTATGAATGGAAAATGTCCTCAATACTTTCAAACTTACCTTTGTTTACAATCTTTAATTTCAACTGCAACTCTCTGTCTACGTTCAGAAATCAACAATTCTTTGTACATTCCAAAATGCCGTCTCGAGGCAATGAAAAGAACGTTTAAATATAAGGCAAGTTCACTTTGGAATTCCCTACCCCAATGTCTAAAATTGTCTTCTGAGTTGCATCATTTTAAAGTAGGACTAAAGAAGGAGCTGATGCCGATTGAAGACTAAATCTTCATTTTCTATTATTGTAGCTATGTTTTATTCATAATATCTTCTGACTGTTTCTCCTTGTATAAATATTTCATAATATTCTATTATTCTGCCTTACAACTATAATAATTTGATATACATTTAAACCATGTTACTTTTTCACCTTTTTATGGTAAATGTTGTCAGTAAATAGATCCCCTCTTACATATTATGTATAAGCATTTTCTAATTATAATTATTTTTGACTCTCCTGTAAATATGTCAACATTTTTATACCATGACTCTTTGTATATATGTTATTTGTAGTTAGTAGATTTCAGGGAAGATTACCTCTGGTAACTGGATTTCTAATAAAGGTTTTATTATTATTATTATTATTATACATGGAGAGTCATCTAGGAACAAAATTCCTCAACAACAGTCAAACCCTTCTATTAAGGCCACTACCAAATTGACACCTGTCACACTTACACTTCAAGCTTCCACTTTTCTGAAAGGAGCAGGTGATTCTTTTATTAACTCTTCGATACCGTCAGCAACAACTGACGTAGAAAAATTAGGAATACTCATGAGAAGGGCAGCCTTACCTCCTTTAAAACCCATCATCTTCAAAGGCGACAGACTGGTATACCAAAAATGGAGAAATTGTTTTAGAGTTCGGGGAAGGGAGGGATTGATTCTCCCAAATGTACAGGCCTAGGGTGGAACAAATACTTTATTGAGAGATTGGAGTAAATGGTCTGGATCTTCTGGAGTTTTTTCTTCTGTTATGATCTGAAATTAGAAAAATATAGCTCGCCCAAAGGGCGAGGAGTATAGTACCTGGTATGTATCGATGGTTTTTAGTTTGCTATGAACAAGATTGTCATTAAAGTTCTTATTTTAGAATACGCAACTATCATTTTCTGCTTATAGACATGAGGGAATTTCTCTTGAAGACTCTTGTAGTGGGCATGAACTATCTTGCTTACTCGATTGCTGGTTGTATTGAACGGGACAACAAAGGGGGCTATGCCTGCATTATGGTGAATATTGAGTCCTATAGGTCTTGCTGTATTCAATGTCTCAATCCAATGGGCTTCCCTAGATTGTCGGAATTTCGTAGTTTCATCTTCTGGCAAGTCAATTTCTATGCGCTCAATTGGGGTTAAGGTGAGGTCGTCTATTGAATGGTCGTCAAGATTAAAATGATTAGATACAGGCTTGTCTTTCTTTAATTTGATATCTGATCTGTGGCCATTAAAACGAGTGCGTAAATTATTCTTAGTTTCTCCTACATATTGTTTGGGGCATTTCTTACAAGAGATTAAATATATTACATTCGAGTTTTGACATGTTAGATGCTCCTGGATCGGGTACCTTTTATTCGTAAAGTTACTTAAAAAATAGTGAGTTTCTGATATAAAGAGACATGTTTTACATCTACTTGAAAAACATGGGGCACTCCTTAAGCCTGCTGGCGCTTCGTCATAAAGTCTATTTTTAGCTGCTATCTGAGCTAGAGTGGTACTTTGTATGTTTCGTAAAAATCGTTTAGAGTATCCACGCTCTTTCAGTTTTGAGAAGACAATCGTACAGGCTTGGTTGAAATCTGAAGGTCTTGTGCAAATTCGGTGGAATCGTAGAACTTGTGACTTAATTATACCAGAGAAGGTATGTTTTGGATGAAATGAGCTCTTGTGCAGGAGTTGATGAGTATCGGTTTCTTTCAAATACACCTTAATATCTAGTTTATTCGTTTCTTCTATGGAATCTCCTTTGAAGACAGTGGTATCGAGGAAATCTATGCTTTTGTGACTGACGTTGGCGGTTAGTTTGATGGACGGATGGTGGTTGTTGAGGATTCCAAAGAATTCCCAAAACTGTTCTATAGAATGAGTCCAAACAATGAAAATATCGTCCAAAAATCGTTTATAAAAAAGTGGGTCAAATGGACAACTCGGCCATAAAAAGGTTTGCGTACGAAGGGGCGAATCGTTTGCCCATAGCTGTCCCTGAAGTTTGTAGATACGTTTTATTATTAAATGTGAAGTCGTTGCGACTGAGACAAATCTCTAAAAGTTGTAGAATTGCATCGTCGGGCCTATTTGGATCTGGGTTTCTATTGAAAGCTTTACGAACTGCCATTAAACCAGTAGTGTTATCGATATTAGTATACATAGATGACACGTCAATAGAAATCAGAATAGCATTCGAAGGAACTCGAAGATTTTTGATTTGGTTGACAAAATCATTTGTATCTTTAAGGTAGGCCCGATGTTGACATGCTAATGGTAGTAAGAAATGATCAATGTATTCTGACAGACAGGCAGTCATATTGTTTCTCTTTAAGAAAACTTGTTTGAACTAAATTGCGAAGAATATTGTTAATCATATTAGCAGTTTCTTTAAAAAATGGTTCCGGCAAAATGGCATAATGATTAGGATTATTTAGTTGATTTTCTGCTTCTGAAATATAGTCCTCCCTATTTAAAATTACACAACATGAGCCTTTGTCACTTTTCTTTATAACAATGCTTTCATCTTTCTTAAGTAAATTTAAGGATTCGCGTTCTACTCGTGTGAGATTAGGCTTTTCGTGCGTTACGGAAATACTTGACGTTTGGCTATTCATGCTTTCAAATACTTTCAATATTTCAGGATGGATGGCGGCTTGGGGTGGTTTCCACGTGGATTTATGAATAAACATTGTTCTAGCACCACGTGGGGGGTGGTTTCGGAAAAAATATGTGCAGCTGAGATTACGTTGAAATCGGTCGATAGAAGGTCGAAGATAATCAATGTTGGCTACCTTCGGTGTCGGAATAAACTTAAGTCCACGGTCTAAGATTGAATGCTGAAGGGGTGTGAGAATTTTTTGGCTCAAGTTAACAGCAGTTTGGCCTAGCGGTGGCCTCTCGGTGTTCTTATCCCCAGTAATTAGTTTAAAGACAACTTACTCGATGCTTGAAGCTGGTGTATCCAAAATAAATAAATATCGTTTGCTGTTTCTGGAGACCAATGCAGGTCATCAACTGGTTCGAATTCTTCTGCATACGGTGGTAAGATTGTTGCGTCGTTGGTATTGGATTCAATCATCATATTGTTGAAGGTCTTGAGATTCTGTTGAGCTTTCTTCGAGATTCTACTGGATACGGGTATACACGTGAAGATGATCTTGGAATTGGGGAAGGTCAGTTTGGCTGTGGAAAGTAATTTCTGGGCTTGGTTGAATGAAGTCTTTGGTAAATTGTCGCGATTGTTGAGGCCTACATGAAGAATGACGGTATTTGGTACGGGATCATGGTCGAAAGATTCAAGGATGGACTGGATGTGATTGATCTGGGCACCAGGGTACGCATGTATTTCTGTGTCTGAAGTAGTTTTGGTAATACGGTTCAGGTTAGAGGATCCAATAATTACGGTAGATTTCTTTACAGCAGGTAGATTCCATAATGACTTGTTATTGGTCTTGTGGTAGAAGGGTTTGGTAGCGGATACAATGGTAGTAGACGGGGAGATTGGTACTGGTTTGGTAGTTGTTAGGAATGCAGCATTGGGTGTGGACTGGGATCTGGTTCGGGGAGGAGATACACGGCTTGGTTTGGTTGAGGAATGCGGGGTGGTTTGCTGGTCTAAATAGGCACAGAAGAGAGAAAGATTGGCAGAACCTGGGTCACGTGGTGAAGATTCGGATGGTGTTGAGGACGATGAAGAGGAGGGAGATGAATCGGAAGAAGATGAATCTGAAAGAGAAAAAAGAAGAGGGGTGCCCTCTCTACGTGAGCGTATACCTACGTCTGCCGGACTAGGAGTTGGTGAACTTCTGGCTCGTTTAGGTGTTTGGATCGATAGGGTGGCGACTCGAGTTGGTACTGGTGTATCAATGTCCATTTCAGTGGGTAGGGATATGGTAACTTTGGCCTTGGTCTCGTTGATGGTTTGGTAGAATTTGGTAACAACAGCTTGAGTAAGACGTTTCCCATAGGAGCGACGGGCCCAGGAAAGGGCATGGGAAATGATGCGGTCGACGGCAGGTGGTGATAAGGACTTGGCACGGATGGTGGTGAGCTTCTCTTAAAGTGTGGTTTGGTAATGGTCGATGAGAACCTCCGTGACCTTAGAGAGCCATGTCCGGTTGAGGGATCTAATATTCGCGTCAACAGCTGAGGTTTTCATAGCTGGACGGATAAACCTATCCAATTCGGAGACTTTACGCTTGAAGGTAAACGCAGGTTGGCCTTCCTTCTGCAAAGCCAGTATTGCCAGGTGATGGAGACACAAAACTTGGAAGAACACCTTAACAAAGGGTTCCTCCTCCTTTTGAGTGGGGACTTGTTGACGTCGATGCATTGGTGGTCTTTGTTGGTTAAGTCGGCGGTTATCTCTGGATTGGTAGGCGGGGTTATATGTAGGTCGGCGATGGGGTGGGACATAACTGGTTTGGTTGGTAGGTGGTCGGCGATTCATTGGTGGTGGAGGACGATGAAATGCTGGGCCATTGTAGGGTACGTGATGTTGATTTGGTTGACGATTACTGTTACGATATCTTGCTTCTTGCCATTGGTTGTTGATATTGGGGAACATAATGCAAATGAATCGAGGATAGTCGGGGAATGTATAAAGATTGTAATAGTACGAAATTATATATGCTAGTAAAAAATGTGGGGATCAAGGTAAGCAGTAAAATGGGCGTGAGGAATAAAGTAAAAAATGAGAGTTTGGATGAAAGAAATAATAGATAATGAATAACAATAAAGTAAAAAAATAAACAAAAAAAATTACAAAAAATGACAAAAATTTACAAAAATGACACGAACCGGTTTTCAAAATAATATTCTTTTTCAAGTGTCGAGAAATGGTTTGTTTCGAAAAGCGAACTGAAGACCCTGATGAATTAGCAAGTTATCTTATAGTTAATAATAATAATAATAATAATAAACTCTTTATTTTACATGGGTCAGAATTAGGCCCTATACCACGAGTGGTAACGGTCCTGTCTCACACCCAGCCCATGGGGACAAACATAGATACAATATACAACATATAGACACCAAAAAAAAAAAAAAAAAAAAAAAAAAAAAAAATCAATGTACAAAGTTTGATGATTTAGAGATCAAGTACATGACCACAGGCTACTGGATATTTTTTTTTTTTAAGATATACAATATAGACTATACATCTGGTGAGGCCTACAGACTTATTGAAAGCAATCTGCATGTACCTTCAAAGCTGAACAATGGACAAGCTAGAAGCTGAATATGGAAATCCTGTTGCAATTTGCGAAGAATACATACACAAACATCGTAGCAAGGTGGCCTGGGTCTGCACATGATGCCAGAGTGTTTGACCTGTACTGTGACTGTAGGCCATAATATACCTCTTAGTATAATGAATATACATGTACGTATGTTCTCTTTATTCACTTCCGAAATGTATCAGAAACAGTCACAGCTGCTGGCAATTTGAAAATGGTCAGATACAGGGCTTGTTGCTAGGAGACCCAGGCTACCCTTTACCATTGTCCTTCTTAAAGTCGACCTTACTGATTGAACAACAAATATGAGGTCAACTTTAATTTAAGGAAATCCTTCAGAAAGGAAGATATAAAGGAGGTTCTTAGAATAACTAACACTAAATCTTACCTTTACCAAGGAGCTCCTCAGTTAAGGCTACCTTAATAAAAGTTACCTTTATCCGGGTTTAAGGTCGATTCTAGAATACGGGATATATAGTCTCACTAAAATACGATAAGTGAACGTTTCGGTTTTTTTTTGTAACGATATACATGTATATTCAAAAATTAATATGGTATTAGAAACAAGTCGGAGGTTAAACATAAATGATGTGAAAGTCTGTAGCTAGTAAATATCATTCTTGGTGTCATTTAACTTATGGAAGATTTTATATTCAAAGGTGGAAAGCATATCTCTTCATTTGAAAATTAAAATCGTGGTCATTTCATTCATTTCATTCAAAATTTTACAGTACATTAGTGGACCTATGAAAGGCTTGGTATCAATCGATTATAAACCAATGCTTCATTTGCAGTTTCCGTACACGTTTTCGCCAGAATTGAGCTCTGATCTTCTTTGGCACTCCGGCTCGATTAACTGGTCACACAGAATGTGTTTTCTCGAGATCAGCATCCAACTCCCAAGTCTGAAGTCCTCCTTCTTCCAATAATTGACTTAAATCCCTCTGACGAGTCGTGTATTTACTCAACCTTGATCTACATCCAAAGGCAGGCTGAAAGATTGCATATTCCGACCCCGTGCATCACATTCAACCAACCCTTGTGGCTCAAAGCGACGGATATTATCACAGCAAAGTCCATGAACATAGTATGCAGACTTGGCGGATTCCATACAATGATGAGCTTTATGGGTTGTATTGGATCCATGATGAAAGGATCTGGTATAGAGGAGGCATTAGAAACAGTATATGGACCTAATGCAGTAAACCATATGATGTCAGGGAAGGCCTCTTCTTGATACTAAAGAAGATCTCCAGAACATCGCATTAGATGTGGGAATGGAAATAGATGCAGAATCAGAAGTATATGAAACTTGTGGACAACCTGAAATCGACAAGTTGCAGGAAAGAGAAGTAGAGAAGATTCAAAATTTATATGAAAGAGTCAAAGACAAATCCCTACCAACTGTTGCCATTGCCGAATGTAAGGAACTGATATAGTATAAAGTATAAAGCACTGCTTACAAGTCGTTCACCTACAGCAAAGTTGTGGCTGAAATACATCGAATACATTGAAACTTTGAAGCTTTTCATTCGAGCCGAAAGAATAGGAGATTGGACTCTACATCTTGTAGCAGTTACACGGATACTGAATCTATTTGCAGCAACAGGACATATCAATTACGCAAAGAGTGCGCGATTGTATTTACAACTGATGACGGAATTACCAAAAGATCATCCTTGCTTATACCATTGCTTTCAAGAACAGGGCTTCCACACGGTCTGCAGAAGTGATCGCTATTGGGCAGGATTATGGACGGACCTTACGATTGAACAGGTCATGATGAGATCCATTAAGAGCAGAGGGGGGCTAACTAGAGGACGAGGCGTCACCGAGACAGTGCACCTTCAGTGGGTTTATAGTATGCACAAGTGCGCAACAGTTCATGATGCAATGACATCCATCACAAACGTCAAACACAAGACAGGCGAACAGCACACAGAGCTCGAGGCGACAAGGAGCATCCGGGATTTCGCAGACTTGCACACCACACCATTCAAGGTTGATTTGACCAACACGAGCCATTTGATTTAGATGAGTCGAGGCTGCGCTCAATTTCATCAGGGTTAACAGCAACGGATGGTGATGGTGTTAATTGTCAAAAAACAGAAGAGGTTGGTGCACACAATACAGAAACAGCTCGATAACGTGAATATTATGAAAGCATCTATGAAAAGAAAAGATCAAGTAAAGACTTTAGATCATTTGTATCCAGGGATCCTTGTTCATCAACAGAAAGTCCACGTCCACCCACATCACCTGTTTAATCGTCTGATAGCTGTCGCACAAATGGAGAATGACATGTCTCCATACTTCAACTATGAGTTTACAGCATTGCCAACTTCGCTATTTAAGGACAATTTCATGCGGAAACCACTCAAGTCACAGCTTGCAAAACATTTGGAAAATGGTGCTCAATTTTCTGAGGAAACAGTCCGATCTACAATGCATGTTATAGATGGTGGTGCTCTACTCCATAGAGTGAAATGGCAGTAGAATGTGTCGTACAAGGAGATATCAAACCAATATGTGAAATATGTGCGTACAAGGTATGGTGACTGTTGTATTGTATTTGATGGCTATGGACACGGTCCGTCTATCAAGGATCAAGAGTTGGAAAAACCTGTGCATATATTCAACTAGATGAATCTATCAGGGCCCATAGGGACCAACAGACATTCATCTCGAATGAAAAGAACAAGAGTCAATTCATCGCATTGCTGGGTCGAAGTTTAGAAGCTGATGGTCAGGATGTGTACTGTAGTACTGGCGATCAGTTGTAACTGCAGGTGAATCGCAGGTCCAATTTTGATTTTGAGAAGTGCCATGGGACGTTGAAGCAGCGGCGTAGCTAGGTTTTCGAAACTGGGGGTGCAATCGTAAAGATGAACCGACAGAATATATTGACATTGCGAGTGAATAACAGTTGGGGCCCAGAGGCCTATATGAGTTTTGTGGGGGTCCAGGAGGCGAAGCCCTTGGAAGCTATGGGGTTTTAGCTATTTGACACACATCAGGAAGGCTAATTAAAGCTAAATTTTTGGATTTTTTTTTTATGATTACGCCTACGGCCGGTCGGCTCAACTTTATCGACGGCATTGGAAAGCCCCCCTCCCCATTCCCCAACACCCCCAACCCACCCCACTACGCTGAAGTTAAAATTTATCAGCTATCTAAAGTTTACCATCAAGCGAATGTTCTAACTATCCAATTTGACAACTGAATTGTCGAATATTACTTGTGACTCATACTTTGGGACAAGTTCTTTATTAGAGCGGAGTTTTTAAAAGCTCCCGTAATAAAGAACCAACCCATACCGGGAGTTAATTTTGCCAACAAGCCAAATAGCCAGATCGTCTTAGGACTAAGCAAACTGAGATACTAGTACTTAAATCCAGGGGCCGCGGAGCGTTTTTGGAAGTGGGGGGGCCCTTGGATGAAAATTTTCAAAATCCAACTCTCACCCCATCCTTACCACCAAAACTCCTCGAATTTCGGCCACTTAATTTTCAGATTCCGGAAATTATAAAAAAAATAATCAAAAAATTGACAAAAATATTTTTATAAAAAAAATATATTTTAGGGCCAAAAAGTGGGGGGGCCATGCCCCCCACCCCCGGCCCCCTCCGCTCCGGCCCCCTCCTGCTTCCGATTACGTGATCAGCTATAAATAGATGTAACCAGTTTGGTAAATATATTATTGATTTATGTTGTGATAACGAACTTGTAATTCTAAATGGGAGAAAACCATCTGATATGAAGGGAGAATTTACCTACATTAGCACAAATGGAGCCAGTGTTATCGACTATATCCTTTCTAACCCACGCCTGTGCCTATTAATTTCAGACTTTGAAGTGCTAAAGTGTGATATTTCTAAACATCTACCCATATCTTGTCAAATTCCAATAAACAATAGTGTTAACCTGAAACAAAATAATGTGAGCCTCTGCTCAAATGTTGTGTGTAAGTGGAAACCACAAAATAGTGACAACTTCAAAACATTAGTGAATAATCCGGAATTTCACAATCAAATAGAAGTGATTAATAAGGAGGTAGATACAAATGTAATTTCAGCCGTTCAGACGTTAGGTGAGCTCTTAAGAGAAATTGGCAATAAAGCTGGAATGTTTGTGAAAACTAAGACTAGTTATACTAACAATAAAAACCTCTTGTGACGTCATCCCATTGTTATGGCAGGTCTTTCTTTTTGCTAATATCCCTCAACCCAGGGACATTCGAGAGAATATCCCTCAACCCAGGGATATTCGAGATAATATCCCCGTGGACAGGTACATTAGAGATAATATCCCCTCTACCAAAGTACATTCGAGAGAATATACTTTAACCTTACACCAATACATTTGAGCAATCAACTCTACGTCTTAAAGATTTTTTTTTCTTTCAAACTTAATATTGAAGTTTCAAAATCAAGCTGATGAATCGTAACTAGTCACTACCCAGTGACAAAGTATGCAATCTTATCAGACCATATCAAGGCACACCCCAGCGATCTGAAAGGTTTCTTGTTTCCTATGATACAATACAGGTTGATACAACAATATATACCCTCACATTTCTTGTAATGTTTTTTACTGGGCATCTTATTTTTTAAAAACGGTTTTAAAAATTTAAAAACTAGATTTTTAGAGCGTAATTAATTTTCGAGGGATTTATATCTTTCAATACTACATTTTAGAATTTTTTAATATAAAATTAGATATTTAATATTAAAAACTAAATATTTCTCAAAAATTCTGGAACATTTTTTCACACGACATGGATTACCTCCCATGTGATGTTAAATGTATTGATTGATTTTTCAACATATTTGCCAATTATTGAATTAGGAATCGGTTTTTATGTCGGATAATGCATGGTTTCTATCGGGATTAGTTGACATAATGCCCTTGGGCTCGGGAAAGCCCTCGGGCCTTCGGCCCTCGTGCTTTCCCGAACCCGCGGGCATTATGTCAACTAATCCCTCGAAACCATGCATTATCCTACACATAAAAAATGGTTCGACAGGGAAACAGACAAACTAAAAAAAATCCAAAAACATGTTGCTAAATAGATTTCGTGAAACAAATAACCAAAGTGTACTCCAAGATTATTTAGAATCTAAGGCAGTTTTTAAACGTGAATGTCAAGTCAAGAAAAGAAACTATCAGGAATCTATATTAAACGATTTATGTAGTTCATGCACTGAAAACAACCCTGTAAAATTTTGGTCCCTAACGAAATCACTTCTAACAGGTTGCCCAAAACCTGGGTCCACTATTGACTCTGAGAGCTGGTATAAACATTTTAATGATTTGTTAAATCCACTGATTGTACATAATGGTACTGACTTTGATGACCTTGTTAATAATGAGTTACATATAAACTGTTCTAATGATAGCAACGATGCTGAATTGGACAAAGAAATATCTTTTGATGAAATCACCGCAGCAATACGTAATCTCAAGAATGGTAAAGCATCAGGTGAAGACAATATTCCAAATGAGTTTTATAAAGTAGCCTCCCCTGAATTACTTCCCTTGTTACACAGGTTATTTAACTGCCTATTCAGCAACGGTACCTATCCCGAGAGCTGGTCAACTAGTATTATATTGCCTTTGCATAAACGAGGGGATCCAAGTATTCCAAGTAATTATAGGGGTATTTCGCTTATTGATTCTGTATCTAAAATCCTAATTTCTATTGTACATAATAGGTTAGTAAAATGGTCTGATGAAAATAATTTGTTAGTTGAAGAACAATCTGGTTTTCGTAAAAGCAATTCAACAACGGACAACATGTTTAATTTAAACTGTCTAATACAAAAGTTTCTATCTAAAGCAAAAGGGGGTGTGTTCTATTGTGCATTTATTGATTTTGCTATGGCCTTCGTTGTAATAGAAGTAAGATATTTTACGCTCTTCTTAAAAATGGCCTCCAAGGGCGTATGTATAGATTTTTGCAAAGTGTATATTCTAATGTAAAGGCCCGTGTTAGAACATCGGGTAGCCTGACAAACGAATTTCTTTGTAACTCCGGTGTCAAACAAGGTTGCATTTTGAGTCCCTGGTTATTCGGTATGTACATTAATGAGTTAGCTACTCAAATCAAAAAAGAGAATGAAAACGGTATATTTGTAGACCAATCCATGGAAGATATTTTTTTATTACTGTTTGCTGATGATCTATCCTTGATATCAGACACTATTGGTGGGTTACAAAAAAGGCTTAATTCTTTAGAGTCATATTGTAAAAAATGGAACATGCATGTAAATCTCAACAAGTCTAAAATTGTATTTAAGAATGGTGGGATCCTATCACGTAAAGAAAAGTGGTATTTCGAAAATAAACCAATTGAAGTAGTGAATCAATACAAATATTTAGGTGTAATCTTTACAAATAGGTTATCCTGGACTACATGTTGCAAGACTCTAGCTCAGCAAGCAACCAAAGCCTTCAATACCATTAAACACGTCTTGAGTAGCTTAGGTCGTAGAAATACTACAATTGCATTCAAACTATTTGATTCCATGGTTGCACCGATATTATATTATGGAGCTGAATTATGGGGCACTGAGACAAGATGGGATGTTGAACATGTCCAGGATAAATTTTGTAAATGGATATTATGTACTGGTCTAATGACAACTAATGCTATTGCTAGAGCTGAGTGTGGTAGATACGAACTTAGTATTAAATATATGTGTAAACCTGTAAATTATTTTCTTAAATTACAAAGAATGGATGATAATAGACTGCCAATTTTTTTTTATAAAATGTTGTATAATTTAGATTTATCAGGTAGATCAAATTGGTGCTCAAATGTTAAAAATCTGCTATGTTGTCTAGGATTTGGTTATGTATGGTCTGTACAGGGTGTAGGAGACATCCCTACTTTCATGAATCTCTTTAAGCTGCGTCCGCAGGATATAAATCTCCAAAACTGGCGATCGTACATGAACAAATCCTCGAAATGTGACTTTTATTTTAAGATTAAGTCAAGTATTTACTGTGAGTCATACCTACAGGGATGCCTTTCTCATAAACTTCGTTTTGCATTAGCAAACTTAAGATGTTCTACCCATCTACTAGAAATTGAAAATGGTAGACGTAACAATGTCGCACGAACCAACAGGATATGTACAATATGTAATACTAAACAACTTGGTGATGAAATACATTTTATTTTACTTTGTCCCGTATTAACTGATTTGAGGTATAATTTTTTGCCTAAATGGTGTTACCAAAATCCCAATGAGCATAACCTTATTAAACTATTCAATAGTAACGATGACAAAATAATACGTAATTTAAGTATATTTATTAATAAAGGTATGGAAATAAGAAAAGAAATTTTACAGTATTAAGTATTTATCTATTTTATTACAAATCATATTTTATTTTATATTGTGTTTTTGTGTGTAATCTTTAATTTTGTACATTCGTTTACAAATGTAGCAACCCACTATAGGTTTATTAATATCGTCAAAATATAAATAAATTATTCAAGTATACAAATCATATTTTATTGTATAATGTGTAATTAGATTTTCTTTTCTCCAATTTTTGTACATATATTTATAGATTTATATATTTATACAATCAAACATTTGTTCTACATGTTGATCAATTTTTGTACATGTATATATTTGTAAATGTAACAAACCTACTATAGGCTATTAGCCTTGAAGTTTCTGAATAAACATTATTATTAATAGATGTTTGGGAATGCCTTATACACGAAATACCCTACATACCCCCTTCGCTAAAATCGAGCCGCAAAAAGGCGAGATTAAATTTGCTACAATTGAAGTACAAAAAATAGTCTATATCCCCCTCCCCCCTGTTAAAGTTGAGTTTCCCTTAAGGAAACGAAAATAAACATGCAAATATAATACAAGATTTTTTACACAAAATCCCATGAGTAATTTTCTATTTCTGTGGCTTCTGCTTCTTCTGGTAGATGTTCATCTGACACCATGCTCTCTTCATCTCCACCAAAATCTAATACCAGACCAGAGGACCGATTCTGCTGTCGAACCCTATTAGAGACGGGTGGTAACGCGTCAACAGGTTCAATGAATGCCCTATTCAAAACCTCCTTAACCCTGTACTCAGCCTTACCATCATGATGCGTCCTGATATGTCTCTGAATTTTAGCTTTTCCAGGAAAAGTCCATCTACATTCCTGGCATTTAAACACAATATTGTACGTGGTTTGCTCAGCTTTCCAATGTCTTAAAATTCGCTTATTATCTAATATGCCAGTGCTACACCCCGGTACAGAACACTTCATTCCTTGACTAGGAACAGGATCCCGAAGTGTCTGCTGAAATTCCCTAAGTTCGTTCTCGTCCACCTTTAATTCAATATCCATTTTTCCTAAACCTTATTTAAAAAAAAAGAGATTAAGACCGTTTACTCCCTTCCCTTACATACATTTACATAATCATTAGACAGGAGAATATGGTTGCCGTGGACGAACAAGTCTGCCAGTTCTTGTTCTTAATTTTCCACAATCTAAAGGCGACTCCGAAGACTCTGAATCAGAAGAGAACTCCGAATCAGAAGCTTCATCCTCAGCTAAGGATGTAGATAACACAGAAGCTTCCTCCAGCCAATTCTTTGGGGAATTCTTGCCTGCGTAACTTTTAAGGCGATTCACGTGCACTGAAATTTGGGAAGTGAACTCATATTTTTGTATCCGATAAGTAAGATCACTTAATTTATCGGCCCCGTCCAACCTAACGACAACTTAGATTGCGCATGTAGAGGATACCAACGCCAGAACAGGTTCCTACCAAAAACTTGCTACATTTGAGGATCTTATCATAAACCCTCTTTTGCCGCCTAGTAGCACTACCTAACTGTTGATAAGCAAAAGAAAACGCAGTGTTCATAGCGGATTTCAACCATTCCACGTATTCTATTTGACAAACTTCATCAAACCCTGGAGGTAAACCAAACATCAAATCCACGGGACAAGTTATCTCCCTCCCTAACATAAGTAGATTTGGAGTACAATGGGTAGAGCTATGCTCTGTGCTCCTGTATGCCATAAGAATGTAAGGAAGTGAATCATCCCAATTACTAGTAGTTTTATTTTCGTTACAGAATGTTTTCAACATTTGCTTTAACGTACGATTAAATCGTTCGACAAGTCCGTCAGATTGTGGGTGATAAGGTGTGGTTCTGGATTTATCAACCTCCAACCTCTGACAGACTTGCCCAAACAACTCGGATTCAAACTCTCTCCCTTGGTCCGTATGAATCTTCCGAGGACAACCGAACCTACAAATGACCTCAGTTACCAACTTATCTGCAACAACAAAAGCAGTGTGATTGGGGATGGCAAAAGCTTCAACCCACTTAGTAAAATAATCACCTACGACCATTATATTACTCATTCCCATTTTCAGTTACCGGAAGAGGCCCACAAATATCAATGGCAATGCATTGGAAAGCTTCACTAGAAAAAAACTGTTTCAAAGGAGCCTTTCCTACACCAGGTCCAGGTTTGCAACGACAACATAAGTCACGTCTCACACCACCTTTTAATCGAAGCAGTCATCTCAGGCCAATGAAACATGCGCTTAATGGAACTTATAGTACGATGTCTACCAAAATGGCCAGCTGTTTTGTTGGTGTGGCACAACGAGAACAGATCCTCTCGTATTTTCACAGGGGCAACCAATTGCAAAATGTCTTCGTCAAGATCACCACGATTCCTGCGATACAAAATGTCATAATTTAAGGCAAGTTGGTCCCATTGCGATGCCAATAATCGAGACTCTTTGGGTAAAGACTTCAACTTAGTGGTCTAAGCTACGCGCTTCGTGGTTTAACTAACGATTACAACAATTAGACCACAGATCCGAGTGATTTAACCTATACTTAATTGTCGGGTACGTTCTAAAATCATCAAATTACGACTTGAAATATAGTCTGGTCGTTAAACGTTTTGACTGGGAAAAAAAATGTATAGAAGCAAATTTGGTATCACAAGTGTAGGGTATTTGGTGTATAAGGCATTCCCAAACATCTTTTTATAGCTGATCACGTAATCAGTAGTTGTATAAGGTTCAAGTTTAACGGTAAGACATAGAGGATTCTCCCTGGAGTAATGACCTGCATGGTCAAGGTTCTAGACCAATTAGTAGTGATACTGTTGAAGGTAGGGTAACAGGTTCCAGTTTTGGTTCAATTTTTCCCTCGACGTATGAAAGTAGACATGTACCGATTCCTAGACAGCCAGAGTTTCGCCCATATTCTTGGGGAACAGCTGCTATGTCACAATATTGAGAAATGAGTATGAGGACTTGGAATATGAAATATGTCCGACTGAATATAGTAGGTCTAGAGTAGGGATCCGACAGATGGACACCGATGACAGTTGTGGAAAGGTAAATGTTGTTGTATCTACCTCTGGCCCAGAGCCAAGGTCAAGCTCGGAACCAGTCTATGTGACAACATCTACTCAGTGGAGCAACCCTAGGTTTGTCAGTACGCCTTTTCCAATTGAACAGACGGGTTTTGATAAGTTGAAAGTTGGCAATAGGGTAAATTATCGTAATGTTGACGCTCCCTTTATGGTGCAGAGACCGGCTATGTCTAGGAGGGAAAAGGAGTCTGAGAAATGTGATGGCGATAATACTGATTGGGCTGATTTTATCATACAATTTGAGAGGGTCGCCAATTGGAATCAATGGGATAGGTTTGATAGGGCACAGCAGTTAGTGATGTGTTTGAGGGGTACAGCCTTGTGGATTACTGGAAAATTTAGTATATGGAGATGTGGTCTTAGCAGATAGGGGCTTCGACATAGATGCAAGTGTTGCACAAGCTTGTTGTGAACTTAAAATTCCTGCCTTTACAAAAGGAAAGGATCAGCTCTCTGCATTGGATGTTCGGATTCATGTGGAGCGTGTAATAGGACTAGTTAGAAACAAGTTTAAAATTTTACATGACACTTTATATATCGACTAATTATATATCGACTAATTATATTCGTCTGATGGATGCGTACCAACAGTTGACAAAATAGTGACAGTATGTTGTGCGTTGACAAATTTTAGCAAATCTGTTGTTCCTTTTGATTAATGTATGTATGCATGTATGATGCTTATTTTGGTCTGTCCATATATACATGTACATTTGTACGTTTATTAAAAATCTTGCTTTGAATTCTGACATTAACAATGTTTGCATAGTTTGAACATACATTTCAGTCTGTACTTTTTGCTCCCTGATATTTTATTTGGTATTTTAAGTGTCAATCCTAATATGAATATAATTTAATAAATCTTAATCTGAATAACAATATTATTTTTTTTTTGCCTAATTTTAGAATATATTAAATAGACATAGACAACTGTTTATACTTTAATTGATTGGTCATATTAAATGAAGATTAAAATACATATATCGGGTGTCCCAAAAAAAAAACGTCCCCAACTTTGACGCAAAGTATCTCATTTGCTGATGAGCCAATTTCTTTCAAAATTCTCACAGATGTACTTCAACATGTCCTTGTTGGACCCTGAAAATATTAAAGTCATCAAACAAAAATTGTACAAGTACTGCCCCAACCAACATAGCATGTCAAAAAATTAAATATCAGAGCAAATTACATATTTGAATTTGTGTTCATTGTGCCTTCAACGCATCGACCACCAATATCAAACATTTTCCATCCTGATAAACTCTCACGGATCTCGTCTAAAGGTACCACTCGAGAACCGACCATCCTGCATTTTAGTTCCTGTGTAATCAGTCTCTCTAACCCAAATGCAGTACACCTGTTTCTTAAGAGAATCCCATACTGCTCGGAGATATTACCATCACCAGTGCAACAAACAGTATGAACAGGAACTGTAAGGCAGAAAGGTTGGTTTTTGGGAGAAAATATCTTAAGATGAGATCAGTGAGAGCATTTCAGGATGGAAAATGAATGATATTGGTGGTTGGTGTGGAGAAAGCAGCTGAGATATTTACCGTCAAACTTGGGGACGTTTTTATTGGGACACCAGATATATATACATAATATCTGATTTTTTCTACTCCTCTTTTTGGGTTGCACATTTTTCCTACAATCTGGGAAATACCATTCTCCCTTTGGCAATTTTGATTCTCCAAGCTTGAGGCACTTCAAAAGGAACCACTGATAAGGACAATTTTCATAACTACCATTGTTTGTCCAGGTAATTCTGGTTGTTGACAATAACAACAATTGTTGGCTGCTACCACACTCTGAATTTTGTATGATGCACATAAAGGAGATGGCATATCTTTTCGAGAATAAAATCTACCTAAAAGTTCAAGCATAATTGCCACACAATGAAAATTCTTGGCCTTCTCAGATATATTGTTCCACAAATCAACATCAGACTACAAAGTCGCAATATTCCTTGGCACAAACTTGTAACTGGGTGTTAACTTGATAAAAAAAAGGATGATTTTCCTTAGGTTTTCTCTCTTCTGTATCAGATTCCTTCAAACAAGAAGTGTTCATTTCCATATACTCCTTTATGGATTTGTCATGTGCACTGTATGGACATTTGATTTCTAGGAGTCCTTCTCCACAGCAGTCACAAGAGACTAAACCATCTGGCGAGGCACCAAATACCGGATATTCTGTGGAAATTCGGAAACCTGCATCTTCAACACGGAAATTTTCATGCAGCACTTCCATGGCTTCAACATACACATTTCTGGCGTCTTGCTCATGCTCACACCCCCATGTTGTTGCCGTTGTTGTACATTTTTTGGAGTCAGGATAACATATTGACATTATTAAACTTTGAGATGGAGATGCAGGACTACTGTGGCAAACAGCATACATTTTAGATGCAGTTATTCTGCCAGCTCTATGTCTGTTCCAAAGCTTTGATTTAGCCTGTTGTTTTGTTGCTGTCTCCAAACTATCAGCTTCTTCCTGCGATACAGAAATTGACATCCCTTCTGCATATTCTATAATGTCTTTGTAACAGGCAGTGATCAAGTCATTGTTTGTTAAAGGGCCATTCTGCTTTTTTGAAAAAAGTTTCCATTATCAAAAAAAATCTCAAATGCTACCTGAGAGTATTTCTAAAGTATGTTTATCGTGTCTCTATATCTTCTTGATCAAACTGAATTTGGTTTTAAAGGATTAATTACAAACAGGGAGTACTTATTGTCAATTAAGCAATTTGACCTAGTTTTGGTGTTTTGCCCTTTATATGGCTCAATATTTCTAGCTGAATCCTTTTAAATACACCAGAGGGACATTTCTCTACAAATAGGCTGTTTTTTTTACTCAAATCCGTTCAGTAGTTTCCTATCAGCGTTCAAAAGACATAACACACTTAAAAAACCTTACGTAAGAATTTTAAAAATTTTAGCATGTTTTTAGCGTTTAAAAATTAACGGCTGGATTTTTTTAGTTAAAACTTTCAGATACATTAAAGGGCACATAGTTAGAGATTTTGGTGTAAAGTTTTCACAAATTTGAGCACAAAAATTTTTTGACCTAAAAAAATTCCCTTTAAGTCCGATAACGGTTTTGCATAATTACTGTTTAACGTCTTGGGAATGAAATTTGAGTTGAAATTTGATTTTACACTGAATATCGCACATGGGTAACCTGTAGAATGTAGTTTTTTCCAGAAATGATAAGATTTCATTTCCAGTAGGTGGATTCACATGTTTTAGTTCTGTGCTACTTTTTTTCACAATTGGGGTGCCACTCAGTTGACTATCAAGTGTTTTTTCTTTGACTTTGCAGATGAAAAATCTATGTTCTCAATCCTGGCATACTGTACGCCTTTCATAGATGCAGGCCTTCTCTTCTGTGACTGTACGGGATTTCCTCATCTGTACTGCTGCCTCTATTGAAAATAAAAGCGCCGCAATGTGGGAACATGATTCCCCAAGTCCTGCCATGCAGTTGCAATGTGCTGCTAACACTTTCCCCACAGGCTGGCATATAAGCCAAGGTGACAAAGGTGTTTCACTGAGACTTTGAGATTGCATAACCTGAAATATATGAAATTAATACCTAAATTAATATTTTTCAGTTCACATTAATTACAAAATGGTACAATTAATCCTTACAATAACAAATACATAGCTGGAGGGATGTTACTAATTTGTACACCTCAGTCATTCTGCACATTCACAGGAATTTGACATTCTGTCAATAAGAATATAAAACTAGAACCGTGATAACGGTACTGAGCAGTGCGCAATTTAAACATCCTTGAACGGTTGCATTTTAGTCCTGCATATAAATTAGGTCATGTGACAGAGCTGTTTATAGTTAAAAATCTCAATTTTCAATCGGCTATTAAACCGGAAGTAAACATCGGAAAACACAAAGTAAAACATCATTTGATAGATTTTATCGAGGGCAATAGCTTTGGTTCAGATCAAAAGGTCATCAAACGTCAAGGTCACGAGTTTTGAGCTTTGAAAGTGTTTGCTATTGCTGAATTTCTTTAACCGGAAATAGACAAAACTTTTAATCGAAATTAGGAAATCGGCTGTCACCATTTTGTTAGTAATATATTGAAGATGCCATAGACATCAACATTATGTAAATCGGATGATATCCTGATCACTTATATCGATTTAAAGAAAAGCTGGTCATTTCAAGATGGTGGTCTACTAGTTACTTCCGGGTCCAATTTTATCCTTTTTTTTCTATGAATGTTATGTCATTTTATATCTTCAAAAGAATGTGTCGACTCTCTTTAAAAATCCACAATTTAGGAACCACGTGTTTTTTCGCGCCAAAAAGCCACGCAGTTACTTTAGAACAATGAACAAAATTTCCAAATTAAAAAAAAAGCAAAATGATTAAAATATCGACAATTATATATCAAGAGGAGATAAAGCATAATAAGAAAAGACGATTTTTTGTGACGTACGTGAATTAGGTTCAAACTGACAATTTTCAAATGGCTATAAAACAAGAAGTAAATATTGGACAACAAAAATTAATTCACCATTGGATAGATCTCATTTCGGGCAATAACTTTTGTTCGGATCATAAGGTCAACAAACGGCAAGGTCACAAGTTATGAGCTTTAAAAGTGTTACAATAATTGCTGAATATCTTATACTGGAAATAGACAAACACCATAATCGATTGGCAATAGATTGAAAATGCCATAAACATCAAAATTATATAAATCGGATGTCGATTTAAAGAAAACATGTTCATTTCAAGATGGTGGCCAGCGTGTTACTTCCGGTTACGATTTTATCATATTTTTTTCTTAGTTAGTCATGTTCTTCCATATCTTAAGAAGAAATTGTTACCTATCTTATGAAATCCGTAATTCAGATAACACGTGTTTTTTCCCGCCATAAAAACACGCAAAGTTACTATAGAACAAAGAACAAAATTCGAAAAAGCAATTTTGATCGAAATATCTAGTGTTATATATTTTTGAAAACAGGAGATAAAGCGTGATAATAATAGAAGATAATTTGTGACGTACATGAATTAGGTCACGTGACAGAGCTGTTTAAAGTCAAAAATTGCAATTTTCTGACGGCCATAAAACCGGAAGTAAACATTGGGCATCTAAAATGATTGTATCGTTGGATAGATCTCGTCAAGGGCAACAAATTTTGTTCAGGTCACAAGGTCACTCAAGGTCAAGGTCACAAGATATGAGCCTTAAAAAATTTGACTATTACTGAAAATTGTTTACCGGAAATAAAAAAAAATCTGAATCGAAAATCAAAAATCGGCTTCCCATGTTTTGTTAGCAATCGACTGTAGATTCCATACACATCATTTGTATTCAAATAAGATGATTCCCTGATTCTGAATATCGATTTAAAGTAAAATCAGTCAGTTCAAGATGGCGGCCGATATGAAACAGCTGGGTCAGATTTTATCATTTCATATTTTGTCAATAATGATTACTGGCACATTGCAAAAACATTTTTTAGAATATCTTCATTATTCCGGAAGTTGAAATATCAACTTTACAAGCGAATGACGTCAAAACCGGAAGTAATATAACATTTTTGAAAAGATCATTTTGTTTGTCATCAAAATGTCTATGCATATGTAAGTTTTCATATTGATCAAAATAAAATTGCAAAAGTTGAAAAAATTGTCAAAAAAGTGCTTCAAAAAGTCAACAACAAAGTTTTAAAAATGCATGTTTTTAAACCCCCAATTTGAAGACAATCGATTAATAAAATAATCAAAAAAAATTCCATCTAAATCGGTTGAAAATCAGAGATGAAAATGGTAAAAACATTAAATTGGGCTTATTTGCCATACGTCATTTCCTGTTGGACGAAATTGCATCATTTTATATTCACCTAATACCGTGCAGTTAGGCATAGTAAACAATTATATGAGATAATGTGTGGCATGCTCCCTTCATACCGAATTAGCGTGACCAGAAGTAGACAAAAAAAAAAAAACATACACTATGAAAACAAAGCAGTGCGTTCGCTAGAACGCACTGCAATTATAAATATACCCCCATAGAATAGTATTTCCTGTGGTACATTGTACTCTGATCTGATCTGAGATTGATCTAGGCCAACACAAGGTAGCTTACCTTTGCCGTGTATAAGATGAGGCCATTAGATTCATAAGCCTGGACGTCTCTAACCCATCCACATACAAACTGATTGTATGCTTCTAGTCTTTTCCACGATCGTAACTGATCTAACGTATAGGCACTTGTCGAGTATAATAAAAAATAATAATAATGTCAACATGTTCAACACCAGCCTATTTTAAAATGTCTTTTGACCACTTTTCTTTTTCAAGTTTGTATGGATCAGTTACGTTTATCAACTTTGTTTTATCATCATACCGCTGTCTGGCTACGTTATCTAAACTTTCTCGATAATCTTCCAAAGGAATTTTAGCCTTACTCGACATTTTCACAATGTAAACGTGACCTCATCAAGCGCCGGCGGGTGTTACTGTTGACGTTGTATACCTCCAAGATGGCGGGAACGATTTGAAAAGCCCGGATGAAGTCACGTGATCGAAATCTATGTATAGTGATATTAGTGACGTAGAAACTGGCGAACGCTAACCATTGGACGATGAGGTAATAACAAAGCTCAGTAAGGAATAAATACCTCCAGCTACCGATAAAAACGTTAAATGGGCTTGCAGATTTTTCGAGTTTTGGCGGAAATGTAAAATTGCTAGCTGGTAAAACTGATTGCCAGCTTAGTTTTGTGACTCGTGGATTAGACTTTATGAATAACCTCTAATATGGAGATATTTTGCCAAATCTAGCTATGGTCTCAAAACTGTCATGTGTGTGGTTCAGTGTCAGTGCATATAGTTTTACACACAAAAAGGAAGAAAATCAAAAAAAGGGAGAAAACCTTTAAACTGTCTGAAATTTAAAGAAATAAATTTTATGTTTTGGGTTTCTACACCAACCATTCTTTCCGAGCTACACAGTTATTTTGGTGTGATGTCGATGAACTTTTGATCGCAAAGACTACATGTCACTGTAATTACGCCATTCGCCAGTATAAAGGAACAGATAACATACAAGATGCAGTAGTAAAGTGATTCAGACGAATATGCCATCTGCACCTAGCTGACGATTCAAAACGAAAAAATAATAGCATTACTCTTTATTTTAATTTGTAATAAAAAAATATTGTTTTGTGTTGGTTTTGTCTAAAATATGAAAAAAAGTAGTCCCGTCCCCGTGGTCTAATCAACATTTTGGTTGGTTATACCACGACTAAGATCAAAGGAGGTATGGTCTAAATTAATTTTAAACGCTTCATTTATTTAAAAAATCGTCATTTACGAACATTTCCGACACTTCGTACCTTCGATCAGTAGCCATGTTTCACATATCATTGGAAAGCTCTTGTGCATGATGGTCGTAAAATTTCTAAAATATTTCTAAATACTTTCCGTGAATCTTCGGTATAAGATGACCGACAGTTGTACGGAAAATGCCTTATTTGGTATTGTAAAGGGGTTAATTATGCATGACCTATTACGGCGCATGCCGCCCGTAAAGTCATTGCGCGTCTTGTTTCTTAGTAACTGTACTCATTAATATGCATATTTTAGATGCGATTTAACCAGTACCAAATTGACATTTAGAAGTATAAAATATGATAATCCCGACTACTAAATTTACTGCTAATCCGCAAATCATCGAGTTTTTCTTGATAATTTTAACAGTTTTATCAATTTATCTTGTGAACATGCCTCCACAAAAATCCTCAACCGAAAAGAAATTTAAAGGCACCAAACGGAGAAAATTTACTAGGATTGTTGTCAATAAAAAACTTAAAACAAATGTTGATCCTGGCTTGTATGAACACTGACTGAAGTAGACGAATTTTTCACTGACATTGAGACTGATACTGATGATAGTGTATTATTTGTTGAACTTGAAAATTATATTTCTGAACCTAACACTGGTAACAATAATAAAGATATAAATAATGATGAAATTCCTGAAAATGATAAAATTAATGAGGCTGAAAATTCTTTTTCTAACTTGGAAAATGGTTCAAAAAATGAAAGTTATTCTTCTTATAGTAGTTCTAGTGCCAGAAAAATTAACAGTCATGCAATATTTCATGAAAACAAATTGAACAATCAAATTCTGGATTTATTCTTTTTCATTCTGACATTTTACAAAATCTCATTTCAAATCTGTTGTGTCCAGAATGTTGTTTTAATGGTTTGAAATCCCGTGTAAACTGTACTAAAGGCTTCTCAGCTGAAATTTATCTTGAGTGCTCCAACTGTCCATTTATCAAAAAATATTGGTCAAGTCCTAATATTGATCTTGTAGCTGATCAAACTCAAAGACCTAAATCTAATAGACAACCATTCGAAATCAATCATAGATTAGTTCTTGGATCTAAAGATATTGGAATTGGTTGTTTACCATTAAACAAATTCACTGCTGATGCTGGTATATTTGGAAGTATACATTATAATAAAGAAACCAAGTACTGACGATCCGAACCGCAAAACGAAACTCGAAATCCAAAAAGACATTTTGACGAAACATAGGTAACAGCTTAAGAACTTTTCACATGAGGAATTATATCAATCATACATGAGTAAGTATATCATAATGAAAAGTGGTATCAGGTGTCTAGAAGAGTAAGCATACCCTCCCTGGCGCCACATTCGTCCTAGCTGTTAAACATCCACAAAACTACAAAACAAAAACGTGAAAAAGCGTCGGATGAAACAAACATGACTCCACGACAAATTTACACAAACTCAATCCGTACGCTATCAATCAACGAGGAACCATATTATCAGAAGGGCAAGCAAATACTGCCTAGAACACCACCAGTAATAGCTGCTTAATATTTAAGATAGAGGGAGGCAAAACAAGAGTAGTGTCTAGTAAAATTATAAAAATAAGGTGACAACTCGACAGTTTCGTGAGGATAACTTAATAAGAATCGTTTAGCAAAAGCATTTGGTGAAATATCTAAAAAACTAAATAAAGAATAAAAAAGAGCCGACTCAAATAATTTAAATGAGGCACATTGCATCGTATGAGAAATGGAAAAAGAATGAGGAAATGAATATTGAATCTATTAGTCAGCTATGATGGGTCCTGGCATACTCGTGGACATCACTGGTGTGATAAAACGTGCTGTTACTATAAACAAGCTATCGAATTAAACATTGACCCAGAAGTACAGCGTGAAACCAAAATTCATGACCCTGATTGTCTAAAGACGTGTCAGAATATTTCGTGCCCCTCTTCAAACATTTGACCAATAAAGATTTGTTGGAGAGGTGTAAACTCAAAACGCAAATGAAGGTTTGCATTCATGCGGCTGGCGTTATGCCAGTAAAACTGTATTTGTCGAAACTGCTCTAATTTTGGCTGTTGCCAATTGGAACAAAGGACGTTCTTCTCTGTGCGAAATATTTCCTGAATTCGGACTAAGCCCTGATAACAATTTAGTATCTAATTGTATTAAATCTGATCTGATCAAAAGAGAATCAAAAAAGCTAACAAAGCTTCGGAAACAATTATTAAAAAGCGTCGCAAAGAACATACGATAACACTTATTTCGAACGAAGATGGTCGTGTGATGATGGAGGGTGGGAAATCGTATGGCGCTGGAATGGCTACAACATCAGCTTTATGAAGTATTATGTTTTTACAGTGTTTAAACACCAACTGTTTCATATAAATCCACTATACTAAGCATAATTTTCAGTTTTTACGTTTTAAATTTTTGACGCCGATTTACAAAAAAACATGCATCATTTTCTATCTTAGGAAAGGTCTTACACAATAACTATTCAAGCTAGAGCTCTGAAATCTGGCATGGTTATTCTCCTAATAATATCACACAGGATTATCTATATGTCATAGATATATGTTGAATACAAAATTATTTATAAGAATTTAAATTTCAGAAAATATGTGTAAAAAAATTATTACTGGTTTATTGGGCTGTATTGAACATAATTATGGTCAGATATTAACGTAGCATAGATAATCCTGTATACCAATATATATATGTTATCATAAGAGCCCAAATTTTGAACTTATTTCGTAAAAATTTAAAAAAATGCTTTCCCTAAAACACGTACCGCTGAGGGGTGGGTGCTTATGTTCTATCTGACCTAACTCATAAACTACTTCACCTATCTTAATAAAACTTTGCATGGTTGGTAATATTATGTAAATAAGTATGAGAATATGCCACTTTCGTATTTCTTTTGGTTGTAGGTCATGTGTCAGCTCTGGTTATATATATATTTGATTCTTCTATGATTTAACTGTAGATGCTGTGCCTGTGAGCCGTGTCTTCTAGACCGGGGGCTCTCGAAAACTTAACTTTAGATGATTTCAGTAGCCTATTCTACATCTTATTGTTAATCACTAAAGTCGATTTTATATTGAGTTCTATTATACAATCAGACTGCCGTACATCTTAAAATTCTGAATTCATCTGGATTAAGTTTTCGAGAATGAGACTCCTGATTAAACCCCCCTCTAAAATAAGATGTTACTGTCGTTATTAATTTGATTGTTTCTCTGTTTTATCTTATGAGTAGATGCTGTGCCTTTGAGCCGTGTCTTTCAGACTTGGATCCTTATCCTCGAAGACTTAACTTAAGATGATTTTAGTATTCTATGTCTTCTGATTGGTTAATCACTAAAATTGATATTATATTGTTCTACTATCAAATCAGATTGCCGTAAATCTTAAAATTCTGAATTTATATGGGTAAGGTTTTCGAGAGTGCGACTCCGAATTAAATCCCCTTCTAAAATAAGATTTTACTGCCGTTAATAATCTGATTGTTCTCTGATTGAACTTATTAGTTTGTAGATGCTGTGCCTTTGAGCGGTCTCTTTCAGAACTGCAGGATCATTATCCTCGAAGACTTAACTTCAGAGGATTTTAGTATTCTATTTAATCACCCTCTAAATTAAGATTTTATTGCCGTTGTTAACTTGATAGTTTCCCTGATTTAACTTCTGAGTTTGAATTTGTCGATGGTGTGCCTTTGAGTCGTATCTATCAGACATGCTTCTAGTTCTATACCCTCTAAAATTAGAAAACTGCCGTGGTTAATTTGACTGTTTCTCTGATTTAACTTACTAGTTTGTAGATGCCTTGCCTTTGGGTCGTTTCTTTATACCCTGATTCTGTGCCCCATGGAACTTTCTGCCGTGGTTAATTTGATTGTTTCTGTTCAGGAGATGAGGGCTTTCTTCGCTACACTACCCTCTAAAATTCGAAAACTGCCGTGGTTAATTTGACTGTTTCTCTGATTTAACTTACTGGTTGTAGATGGCTTGCCTTTGGGTCGTGGTTAAATTGATTGTTTATGATCAGGAGTATTCTGAATGGGCTTTATGAGCTCTTTCGAACAATATATCACAATGTATTGTAATGCAAAATTAGTTTTTTTTTTAATTTTGCAATTTTGAAAACCTTTACCCAATTTTTTGAATTTTTTGACTTTAATATATGCATAGTTTATGATCTATTACGTTTAGAGGCTTGAAAATTAGAACATTAGTGAACATACCAAATATAAATGTATTCATAAAAAAAAATTGACATGGGCGTGGCACATCCGGGTTGAAATTTAATTTTGTTTATATTTTGTTGTCTGGAAAAAATCCATATAGACTACATTTTTTTGAAATATGCTTTTGCACACATCAACCTGATTACTTTAGCTCAATTATATCAAAATCTCAGCTATTTCGGCTGTATAGTTCAAAAAAAGGAACAAGGTTTATTAATTTCAAAATTTCCGAAAATAGATTTTGACCTTTTTTGACATTTATGATTGCATATCTCGTTAACCAATAGATGTAAAGGCTAGAAAATTTAGTCATATTTAGACATTATTAATATAAATGAAGTCACATAAAAAAATCTGACATGGGCGAGGCACATCCGGGTAAAATTTTGTATTTGTAAAAATTTTGTTTATCAAAATAAAAGGTAAATTTTAATTTTTTTCAAAAAATGACCTTGCATACAGTTACAGCATTGCTTTATGCAGCTTGTGTTAAAGGTTCATAGATTTCGGCTTTATGGTTCAAAAAAGGGAACAGGGTTAAAAAAAAATATTATATTTTGTTTTTGACCTTGACCTTTGTTGACCTTGACAGGATCAAAGGTCATTGACTCTGGCTGTTCATATATACTTTCATATTTTATGTCTAGCGTCAACATCCGGTGTTATTACTGTATGCATTTCCAAATTTTAAAGACTTTTTTCTCGTGAATTTGACCTTGAGTGACCTTGACCTTCAGTTGGTTGAATGTTATTAATAAAGGTTTTCGGCTGGTATGTTCAAATGTTAGGTCTGGTGTCTACTTCCGGTTTCATAACCTTTCCAAAAAATCAAAAATTTTAAAAGTTGTCGACTTCTTTGATACTTCGGATTTACGTTCAGGGCTCATTTTTTTAAAATTCCCCTTTGCAATTAGCACATTTGCAAAGTCCCACTCTGTGCCACATGTGGCTCTAGTATATTCTTAGTCTGCATATTCTAATCTTTCCAATGATATATAACACTTTATGTATTCATTAAAATTGCGCAATTTAAAATTTGAAAATTTGGTGCAAAGTTCCATTGTAACTGTGTGTGTTTTTTTCAAATTTTATTTTGAGCGTTCTGAAAACTTCCAATTAAATAGACATCTTGATTACAAACTCAAATCTGTTTTCAAAATTCCCATATCACTTCCGGTTTTGACGTTATTGGCATTTTAAATTTAAATCTAACTTCCGGAATTTTGAAGATATATTAGAAAATATTAGAAATGCTGCTATTTAAACAATTAATGAATAAAATCTGACCCGGATGTAATGAATCAGCCGCCATATTGATATGACCAACTTTTATAAAACTTAATATGGGGCCTCAGGGTTATATACGATTTTCGTGATTGTAGTATTTTTGAACAGGTCAGTCGATTGCCCGTAAAAGTACGCAATTCGATTATAATATTCGATGTTGCTTTCTTGTTATTTCGAGTATATCTTTTTTTATGTAATTGCCAAATTTCAAAGAAATCTAACTCGTGACCTTGACCCTTTTTGATCTTGTGCACTGAACAAAGGTTACTGCCCTTGACCAGATCTATCCAATGATATATCTATTTTAATTGTCCGTTTCTTACTTACGGTTCTATATCTATTTGAAATTTGCGATTTTAAACTTTAAATAGCTCTGTCACGTGACCTAATTTAAATACGTCATAAACTATTAAATATTTTTAGTGTGCCTTATCTATTCTTTTGATATATAACACTTTATGTATCTATGAAAATTGCGAGATTAAAATTTTGAAAATTTTGGGCTAAGTTCCGTTGTAACTGTGCGTGTTTTTTCAAATTTTATTTAAATGTTCTGAAAACTGAAAATCTGTTTTCAAAATTTCGATATATCTACCGGTTTTGACGTTATTGGCTTGTAAAAAATGACCTAGAATAAAAATGTCTTAATGGTTAAATTATGGTGCTCTACCTTCAACATGCAATTGACTTGAGTTTTGGCGATACTAATCTACAGAAAAAGAACATCGCCCAAACGCATACAATTATTGTCAAAACAGTTAAAGGGAGAGAACTACTATTTCAATTGTAATTGTAAAACTTGATTACAGCTATCATGCATTAAATACGCTAGAAATAATAATGTTTGTAAAAAATAAGTCAAGCCATCCTCCATTGGTCGCCATATTTACTACTTGTTGAAGAAATATGGCCGCCACCGATCGACTTTAGAGCCGATTAAGCCAGGCCCTTCAGTTGATAATACACATATCGGACTGTTAACATCGATAATAAGCGCTTACTATGAAACAAGACAACCCTAAAACTAGCGAACTAGCGAAGAAGAAATTTTCCTATTGTCGAAAACTAATCTATCGTTAATTTTATAAGCATTCAGACCACAAACAGTTTCAATTCTTATAAATAAAGAAATCTCTCTAGATTTAACTTTTCTAATGTTCACATTTCTGTAACCATTTGCTATGTGCCTTATAATTTATGAAAGATTTCCAGAATGACGCACTGCCCAGCGCCGTTTTGGTACGGCTCTAGTTGTTTTTTTTTTTCGTTTTCTGGTCTCGCTATTTCGGCATGAAGGAAGCTTGTCACACTAAATCTGACACGATTTCCCTCGATAATTTGCTGCTCATTGGGGCTTAAATGTTAAATGACGCAGTTTTGTCCAACCGGAAATGAGGTCTCACAAAATGTCTATTTTCGGTTTTTTATCATTTTTACCTACAATTGTCAACCGATTTCGATGGAATTTGTTTGGTTTATTTCAGTTATGTCTTTTCTACACGATAACCACTAAAAAACTTATATTTTTTTATTTTTGACGCTGAATTTTGCAACTCTTTTTAACGCTTTTTTCAACTTTCACAACTTCTAGGCATATAGACATTGTTATTGCGAAAAAAAACTGTGTTTTCAAAATTTTGATATCACTTCCGGTTTTGACGTCATTTGCTTGTAAACTTGAAATTTTAACTTCCGGAGTTTTGGAGATATTTGAAAAATTTTTTTTGCATTATGTTAGAATTTGTCATCATAAAAGATATTTATAATAAAATTTGACCCGGAAGTAATATGTCAGACGCCATGTTGATGTGACTAATTTTTATAAAACACAAAATGGGGCCTCAGGGGATAATCGGATTTGCACAATTTTGGTGTCTATGAAATCCTTAGTCGATTGCCACCAACCTTATGACAGCGGATTTTTTAATTTCGATTTAGACTTTTTTCTATTTCCGGACAAAGAATTTCAGTAATGACAGAAACTTTCAAGGCACATATCTAGTGACCTTGACCTTTGATGACCTTTGACTCGTACAAAAGTTATTGCCCTTAACGAGATCTATCAAATGGTATATTCATTTCCGATTTCTGATGTTAACTTCCGGTTTTATGGCCATTTGAAAATTGTAATTTTTAACTTTAAAGAGCTTTGTCACGTGACCTAATAAACATACGTCACAAATTTTTAGACATATTTACTATGCTAAATCTGCTCTTTCAAATGATATATACCACAAAATATTTGAATCAAATTTGCGCTTTTTAAAACTTGCAAATTTTGTGCCAATTTTCATTGTAACTGTGCGTGTTTTTTGGAAATTTGCGCTTTTTAAAACTTGCAAATTTTGTGCCAATTTTCATTGTAACTGTGCGTGTTTTTTGGAAATTTGATTTTGATCGATCTGAAAACTTACAAGTAGATAAACAATTTGATAATGAACAAAACAATATTTCTGAAATTTTGATATCACTTCCGGTTTTGACGTCATTTGTTTGTAAATTTGAAATTCTAACTTCTGGAGTGCCCGAATTATTTGAAAGTTTCTTTTTGCATCATGTTAGAAATGGTCATCAGAAAAGATATAGATAAAATCCGACCCGGAAGTACTATGTCAGGTGCCATGTTGTTGTGACTAATTTTGATAAAACTCAAAATGGGACCTCAGGGGATAATCTAATTTACATTATATCGGTGTCTATGAAATCCTTAGTCGATGGCCAACAACCTTGTGGCAACTGATTTTTTAATTTCGATTTCTTTATATTTCTGGAACAAGAATTTTAATTTAGACTGAAACTTTCAAAGCTATTTCTAAATGTATTGGTTCAAATGACCAGGAAGTACTATTAGCCTGTATGCTTCAAATAAGTGTAACACACCTCGAGAGGATCATTTTTTATTACTATATCTGACAAGTAAGAGAATGCGCTGTAGAAATACAACGTATCATTCCCTCATCACATCATACGATACATGATCTATATACCAACATCTAGAAAGTTACAATTTACCATAGTGTTTCTTTTAACGCTTCTCACTGGTCAGAGTAGTAGTTTAAGATGTTCAAATGCAGTTTTCTCCCTTCAACTGAAAAATGTTTGTTGTCTGTATGTTTAAATGCAGTTCTCTCCCTTCAACTGTACCATGCTAAACTTGACTTTCTTACATCGTAACTTGCATTTTTAACGTTTTAAATTATGTACTAAAAAAGATAAACAAAAAGTCTAAAAGAAGTAGATAACGATCCAATGCCAAAAGAAGAAAATCCGTTCTAAAAATCTGGTTCTGTCATTTATTAAAAAACAAGTTTTAAAATTGCATGTCTAAAAACGTTGACCATTAAAATGTTCTCTAAAAAATAATAATATAGAATTTTGGTTACGTTCATAAAAAAATGGTAATATAAGAGCTGAGCTGTGCTGCGAACTTACTTATATGGAAGTTAGCAATCAGTATTCTGATGTCATTTATGGATCATATCAAGAATTGGCTCTATCATATGTAGGGAGCCGCGGTGGCACAGTGAGATAGACGCTTGCTCGCTATGCTGAAGGTCCAGGGTTCAATCCCGGTATGGGTCGAGATAATGCCTTCTGATTTTTCAACCCGGTTTCACCCTCTCAATGATGCATTTCGGAGGAGCTGACATGGAAAAAGCGCCTAGTCGTTCGGATGGGAAATAAACCGTGTGTTATTGGCTGTGAACGTAAAAGACCCCTCGACAGTTGGAAATCGAAAATAAGAGCAGGCTAATGCCGCTGTACTAGCGAAATTTCCCTCATTGCACACTGCATGGCGTTTGCCCGTCCTCAGTTAGCCCATATAGGTGAAGAAAAGTAGGACGTAAACTCCATTCATTTCATTTCATTTCTTTTATATGTATGATATTGCATATGAAAAATATTAATAAATATTCTTTAACAATTCTACTTCCAATGATGTATAAAAATTAACATAAATAAAAACAACGACTTTTTAATCAGATGACTTTTCACTACCGAACATACGCTTGTTATTCCATTTTTCACTACTGAACGTGGACTGGTCATTCTACTTTTCACTCCCGAATATAAACAATTTATATGCCGATATTTATGTTCTGTAAATTTCGCAATATGGATAGAAAATGTAACTTTTCACCCATGGACGAAACCGGATGCGCACTGCTCGGTACCGTCGCACGGTTCTAGTCATTTATATCTATTCATAAATATATTTTTTACATGATGCGAAAAGAAACTTTCAAATAATTCGGGAACTCCAGAAGTTAGAATTTCAAGTTTACAAACAAATGACGTCAAAACCGGAACGATATCAAAATTTCAGAAATATTGTTTTGTTCATTATCAAAATATTTATCTACGTGTAAGTTTTCAGATCGATCAAAATCAAATTTCCAACACAGACGCACAGTTACAATGAAATTTGGACCAAAATTTGCAAGTTTTAAAAAGAGCAATTTTGATTCAAATATTTTGTGTTATATATCATTTGAAAGAGCAGATTTAGCATAGTAAATATGTTTAAAAATTTGTGACGTATGTTAATTAGGTCACGTGACAAAGCTCTTTAAAGTTAAATATTGCAATTTTCAAATGGCGATAAAACCGGAAGTAAACATCAGAAATTGGAAATGAATATATCATTTGATAGATCTCGTCAAGGGCAATACTTTTGGTACAGACAAAGAGGTCATCAAAGGTCAAGGTCACTAGATATGAGCCTTGAAAGTTTCGGTCATTACTGAAATTCTTGTTCCGGAAATGTAAAGAAATTGAAATCGAAATTAAAACATCCGCTGTCATAAGGTTGTTGACAATCGACTAAGGATATCATAGACACCAATATTGTGCAAATCCGATTATCCCCTGAGGCCCTATTTTGAGTTTTATAAAAATTTGTCAGAACAACATGGCGCCTGACATATTACTTCCGGGTCGGATTTTATTATTGATATCTTTTATGACGAACATTTTTAACATAATGCAAAAAGAAATTTTCAAATATCTTCAAAACTCCGGAAGTTGAAATTTCAAGTTTACAAGCAAATGACGTCAAAACTGGAAGTGATATCAAAATTTTGAAAACACAGTTTTGTTCGCAATAACAATGTCTATAAGCCTAGAAGTTTTCATAGCGATCGAAATAAAATTGTGAAAATTGAAAAAAGCGTCAAAAAAGAGTTCCAAAATTCAGCGTCAAAAGTAAAAACTCATACGTTTTTAAGTGGTTATCGTGTAGAAAAGACATAACTGAAATAAACAAAAACTATTACATCGAAATCGGTTGAAAATTGTAGGTAAAAATGATAAAAAACCGAAAATACACGTTTTGTCATACCTCATTTCCGGTTGGACAAAACTGCGTCATTTAGCATTTAAGCCACAATGTGCAGCAAATTATCGTGGGAAATCGTGTCAGATTGAGCGTGACAAGTTCCCTTCACACCGAAAAAGCGAGACCAGAAAACGAAAAAAAAAAAAAAAACTAGAATCGTGAGACAACACTGGGCAGTGCGCATCCGGTTTCGTCCATGGGTGAAAAATGGCGTTTTCAATCCATACTGCGAAATTTACAGAACATAATCGGCATATAAATTGTTTATATTCGGGAGTGAAAAGTAGAATAACCAGTTCACGTTCGGTAGTGAAAAGTCACCTGATTAAAAAGTCGTTGTTTTTATTAACGTACATTTTTATACATCATTGGAAGTAGAAAAGAATATTTATTAATATTTTTCATATAGAAATGAAATGAATGGAGTTTAATGTCCGACTTTTCTGCACCTATATGGGCTGACTGAGGACGGGCAATGAGGGAAATTTTGCCATGTCCGCCCCTCCGAAATGCATCATTGAGAGGGTGAAACCGGGTTGAAAAATCCGAAGGCATCATCTCGACCCATGTCGGGATTGAACCCTAGACCTTCGGTATAGCGAGCAAGCGTCTAACTCACTGTGCCACCGCGGCTCCCTACAAATGATAGAGCCAATTCTTGATATGATCTATATATGACATCAGAATACTGATTACTAACTTCCATAAAGGTAAGTTCCCAGCTCAGCTCCTAAGTTATCATTTTATAATGATCATAGCCAAAATTCTATATTATTATTTTTTTAGAAAACATTATAATGGTCAACGTTTTTAGACATGCAATTTTAAAACTTGTTTTTTAATAAATGACAGAACTAGATTTTTAGAACGGATTTTCTTCTTTTGGCATTGGATCGTTATCTACTTCTTTTAGACTATTTGTTTATCCTTTTTAGTACATAATTTAAAACGTTAAAAATGCAAGTTACAATGTAAGAAAGTCATGTTAAGGATGGTGCAATTGTCAGTTGAAGGGGGAGAACTGCATTTAAACATACAGACAACAAACATTTTTCAGTTGAAGGGAGAAAACTGCATTTGAACATTTTAAAATACTACTCTGACCAGTGAGAAGCGTTAAAAGAAACAATATGGTAAATTGTAACTTTCTAGATGTTGGTATACTGATCATGAATCGTATGATGAGTTGAGGGAATGATACGTTGTAATACAACAACGTAGACTCTCACATGTTGTCAGATTTAGTAACAATGGGTGATCCTCGCAAGGTGTATTACACCTAATTGTAGAAAACAGGCTAATAATACTTCCTGGTCATTTGAACTAACAGATGTAGAAATATGAGCCTTGAAAGTTTCAGTCTATACTAAAATTCATGTTCAAAAAATATAAAGAAATCGAAATTAAAAAATCAGTTGGTACAAGGTTGTTGGCCATCGACTAAGGATTTCATAGACACCGATATTATGCAAATTAGATTATCCCCTGAGGTCCCATTTTGAGTTTTATAAGAAAAAGTCACAACAACATGGCACCTGACATAGTACTTCCGGGTCGGATTTTATCATTTATATCTTTTCTGTTGATCATTTCTAACATGATGCAAAAAGAAACTTTAAAATAATTCGGGAACTCCAGAAGTTAAATTTCAAGTTTACAAACAAATAACGTCAAAACCGGAAGTGATATCAAAATTTCAGAAATATTGTTTTGTTCATTATCAAATTGTTTATCTACTTGTAAGTTTTCAGATCGATCAAAATCAAATTTCCAAAAACACGCACAGTTACAATGAAAATTGGCACAAAATTTGCAAGTTTTAAAAAGCGCAATTTTGATTCAAATATTTGGTGTTATATATTATTTGAAAGAGCAGATTTAGCATAGTAAATATGTCTAAGAATTTGTGACGTATGTTTATTAGGTCACGTGACAAAGCTCTTTAAAGTTAAAAATTATAATTTTTAAATGGCGATAAAACCGGAAGTTAACATCAGAAATCGGAAATGAATATATCATTTGATAGATCTCATTAAGGGCAATAACTTTTGTACAGGTCAAAAGATCATCAAAAATCAAGGTCACTAGATATGAGCCTTGAAAGTTTCGGTCGTTACTGAAATTCTTTGTCCGGAAATAGAAAAAAGTCTAAATCGAAATTCAAAAATCCGCTGTCATAAGGTTGGTGGCAATCGACTAAGGATTTCATAGACACCAAAATTGTGCAAATCCGATTATCCCCTGAGGCCCCATTTTGAGTTTTATAAAAATTACTCACAACAACATGGCGCCTGACATATTAATTCCGGGTCAAATTTTATCATAAATATCTTTCATGATGACAGTTTCTAACATAATGCAAAAATAAATTTCCAAATATCTTCAAAACTCCGGAAGTTGAAATTTGAAGTTTACAAGCAAATGACGTCAAAACCGGAAGTGATATCAAAATTTTGAAAAGACGGTTTTGTTCGCAATAACAATGTCTATACGCCTAGAAGTTTTCATAGTGATCGAAATAAAATTGTGAAAGTCGAAAAAAGCGTCAAAAAAGAGTTGCAAAATTCAGCGTCAAAAATATAAAATTATAAGTTTTTAAGTGGTTATCGTGTAGAAAAGACACAACGGAAATAAACAAAAATTATTCCATCGAAATCGGTTGAAAATTGTAGGTAAAAATGATAAAAAACCGAAAATACACGTTTTGTCATACCTCATTTCCGGTTGGACAAAACTGCGTTCGAAATCGCACTGCAATAATCATAACGAAAACAAAGCGTGACAAATAGATAGATTTGCCACGCAAAAAGATCACGCTTTGAAGGCCTGACTGTATAAATCCTCCATATAAACCTTAGTTCTAAATTAGTGAAAATGCTACTGTAACCTTATCAAGAGCTATCGAAACATTACATTTCCGTGCTCCTCTCTGCAAATACAAAATTTTCCCAAATTAAGGTAATTTATGGCCCCTATATTGAAGACTCTTCATCCAGAAATATCACTGCCACAATAATATGTATCTTAAAGGGATTGTAGAAAGGTATTCTAAACTTTGTACTGGTATGTGTATCGGGGACACTGATAGTATCAATTTACACCATTCCAATTTCCATTCTGACGTCTGTGGTTCTTAACATTCCACTTAAACTAAAGCGTTTTATGACGTTACTACCAGTGATCTGTAGGAGCTGCGGTAGCTCAGTGAGTTAAACGCTTGGTCGCTAGCCTCAAGGTCCAGGGTTCAATCCCGGCATGGGTCGAGATGATACCTTTGGATTTTTCAACCCAGTTTCCCCCTATCAGTGATGCAGGTCGGAAGGGCTGACATGGAAAAGCCTCTAGTCGTTCGGATGGGACAATATACCGAGGTCCCGTGTGCTATTGGCTGTGTACGTTAAAGATCCCTCAACAGTTGTTAATCGAAAATAAGAGCAGGCTAATGCCGCTGTCCTGGCAAAATTTCCCTCATTGCACACTGCATGGCGTTTGCCCGTCCTCAATTAGCCCATTTCGGTGCAGAAAAGTGAAATGAATGGAGTTTTACGTCCTACTTTTCTGCACCTTATTATTGTTTATTATGATAGTATCGCGATCGATTTTGTTATAATTGACCTCGCGAACCTGTGAGTTCGTTATGCAATTGGTGAGTGATAAACGGTAAAATTAGGCCCGCGAATTTTCGGTAGAAATCAACAGAAACCCCAAAACGGCCCATCGCAGCAGACATTTGGCATATTATATGTATGAATTGAATAGTAGCCTTAAAATAATTCTAAGAATTTTAGATAGATGAAAGTACCAACCGTTAAAATAATTTTTTTGAAAATACGATTTTAAGCACGGGAATTTTCCGAAAAGTGTATCATTTTCACGGGTAATTTCTTGGAGGGAAGCATCTCTATTTCGGTTGTATATTTCCATACTTATATTTCGGTGGACCTAAAGACATTCTGCAGACAAATGAAATGAAATTGATAATACAATTTTGAATATTTGTGATAGGCCCCTAGTAAATCAGCTGGGAATAAATTTCAGAAGAGAATCAATAGGCTAGAGGTCAAGTAGTGTCTTCTGCTTACAAGGTAGACAAAAATAGAAATACCCAGACTGGGCGTGACGGAATGGCGCCACCTGTCAGTCATTGCTACAGTCTTGAAAAGATCAAAGGATTTTTGTGACGTAATGAATTTATTGATGGTTATTATTGTTTCAAGGTATCCGCTTCTCATGAATATTGATAAATCGGAAGCTGATTGACAGGCAAACAGCCAATCAGAAGAGTGTATTATTCTGAAAATCCATCTTAAAAAATAAATCCGATAATAATCTCAATTATTCAATCAATTTACGGATTAACTGAACTTACGGACTAAACATGGTTCAGTTCTTAGTCCAATTATGATCCCGCTGTTATTAATTGCATAAATAGGTAGGACACTAGCCTTGTCAGTCTACACAAGTAAATGACTTGTTTGATCTCGGAATTTTTTTTTGTTGTGTGCATACGGAACGCAACTATATTGACGGAACGTCCTTAATCAATCGGCATCTCGAACGCGCACCTTATTGTATTCAGTAAAACCGAAGGAAATCGGTAACGGTGCTCATATATAAACCCAACTAAAGACTCATTTGAAATTTTGTTGAATGAATAAATATATTAAAAACACATTATGTTGCCTTCTGTGAATAACTTATTAGAATGAATGTGTCTGATCATATCCCTTCTGTCGACGAGTGTTGTCTCATCACAATCTGTCGACGAGTTGTCTCATCACAATCTGTCGACGAGCGGACATCTGTCGACGAGTTGACCGATAAAATTATGTCGACGAGTTGACATGTCGACGAGTTAACTAGTATTCCAGAGAACTGGTCTGGGCTAAATGTCACCCACCTGTGACACCAGATTGGTCTTCTACTAAGATAAGAGAATATCATCTCTTTTATCCTCTTTTAAGGCATAATTTTAATATTTAGCCCAAAAAATCACAAAATAAATGATGCTGATCAAATGAAACATAAAATACCTGAGAAAAATGGTAAAATAAACGGCATTTGTGCTACAAAGAGATGGTGCTGAAATCCACATTGCGCTTTATAAGTGTGTCATTTAGTCTCCGGTAACCAGTCGTAATTTCTGGGGTTTATCAATATTATTTTTTCCGTTTACAAAGATTAAGGACAAGGCATGTTGATTTTTAATGAGGGACCAACAATAAATGAAGAATGGGCTTGTCTATAAGCATTAAATTCATATAATCGTCCCGTTTCATCGAGTCCACACGATGACAAACTGCATGGAACGAACTGACACCCAATGGCCTTGACCTTGCCGAAAGTGAAAGTAGATATTTTGGCCAAAATAAAATTGATAAGATAGCTTGCCAGGCAAGGTAATATACGCCCACTGGCAGATTTGTTAGAAAAAGAACATTTGGCAGAAAAAAGCAACCATCACAACCATGAAATATTCAATCTGTAGTACAATTCGTTCAGAACTTAAATAAAGTGTCCTCCAAATATTGTTTTTCTCGATTTCATCAAGTGTTCAACATTCATCAAGTTAAGTCAAATTCCTTCAATCTTTTAAAGTGTTTATAAGCTAAAAAGTAAAACGTATTTCGAAGAAGAAGGGCAATAAGTCATATCAAATATTTTTTGATTTTCGATAGGGTTTATCATGAGATAATAAATTATTTCAATTGTGTCTTTTAGAGTATTTACAACCTAAAAATCAATGCGTTTTAAAGAACAAGGGCAATAATTCATAATAAATATTTTTTGATTCTTTTGATTTTCAATAGGTTCATCCATGGGTGATAATTAACAATTTCAGGAACTTTCGACAAATCCGTAAAAAAACCCATTGTGACCTGTAGAGCGTAACGAGCTAAAAATCGAACGCGTTTTAAGAACAAAGGCAATAATTCATAATAAATATTGTTCGATTCTTTTGATTTTCAATAGGGTTCATCTTTGGGTGATAATTAACAATTTCAGTAAGTTTCGTTAAAATCCATAATAAAGAATTGTGACCTGTAGAGTGTTAACAAGCTAAAAATCAAACGCGTTTTAAAGAACAAGGGCAATAATTCATAATAAATATTTTTTGATTCTTTTGATTTTCAAAAAGGTTCTCCCTTGGGTGATAATAAACATTTTCAGCAAGTTTTGTTAAAATCCGTAAAGAATTGTGACTTGTAGAGTGTTAACAAGCTAAAAATCGAACACGTTTTTAAGAACAAGGGCAATAATTCAAAGTAAATATTTTTCAATTCTTTTGATTTTCAATAGGGTTCATCCTTGGGTGATAATAAACAATTTCAGTAAGTTTCATCAACATCCGTAAAGAATTGTGACTTGTAGAGTGTTAACGAGCTAAAAATCGAACGCGTTTTAAAGAACAAGGGCAATAATTCATAGTAAATATTTTTCGATTCTTTTGATTTTTAATAGGGTTCATCCTTGGGTGATAATAAACAATTTCAGTAAGTTTCGTCAAAATCCGTATAGAATTGTGACCTGTAGAGTGTTAACAAGCTAAAAATCGAACGCGTTTTAAAGAACAAGGGCAATAATTCATAGTAAATATTTTTCGATTCTTTTGATTTTCAATAGGGTTCATCCTTGGGTGATAATAGACAATTTCAGTAAGTTTCGTCAAAATCCGTATAGAATTGTGACCTGTAGAGTGTTAACAAGCTAAAAATCGAACGCGTTTTAAAGAACAAGGGCAATAATTCATAGTAAATATTTTTCGATTCTTTTGATTTTCAATAGGGTTCATCCTTGGGTGATAATAAACAATTTCAGTAAGTTTCATCAAAATCCGTATAGAATTGTGACCTGTAGAGTGTTAACGAGCTAAAAATCGAACGCGTTTTAAAGAACAGGGGCAATAATTCATAGTAAATATTTTTCGATTCTTTTGATTTTCAATAGGGTTCTTCCTTGGGTAATAATAAACAATTTCAGCAAGTTTCGTCAAAATCCGTAAAGAATTGTGACTTGTAGAGTGTTAACAAGCAATTGTGGACGGACAGACGGACGGACCGACGGACGGACCGACAGACCGACGGACCGACGGACATGGGTGACGGCAATATACGCTCCACATTTCATGTGGGCGTATAAAAATGAAAAAAAATTAATTAATATGATACAAGTGTCTATATCAGTGTTGGTCTCTTCTGAAAGGCTAAAAAATGCGGAGAAAACCTAAAATTCCGCGTTTTTAGATTTTAATGAAATGCACAATTTTTGATTGGATGTAAAAGTCTTAGGAAATCGGTCGGTGATTGGTTAATAATTTCCCTATGTATTCGTTTTTCTGTCCTTTTTTAGCCTTTAGGAGCCTTCATAGCACACTATAAAAATACCGTGCGGTCCACGGTTTGCACTTTTTATACGCCCACACATAAATGTAGGCGTATATTGTAGTCGCCCCTGTCTGTCTGTCTGTCTGTCCGGCTGTCTGTCTGTCTGTCCACAATTGTTGTGAACACGATAGAGAGCTGGTTTCTTGATGGATTTTGACAAAACTTGCTGTGAGTGTTTATAATCATCCAAGGAAGAAGCCTATTGAAAATCAGACAAATCGAAAAATATTTGATGGGTTATTGCCCTTGTTTTTGAAAATACTTTGTGAACAAAGACAGCTGGTTTCTTGATGGATTTTGATGAAACTTGGTGTGAGTGTTTGTCATTACCTTGGGATTAACCCTATTGAAAATCGGAAACATCGATAAATATTTTATGAGTTATTGTCCTTGTCCTTTAAAATGTGTTAATTTTATAGCCCGTAACACTTTCAATGTTGTGAACACGATACAGAGCTGGGTTTTTGATGGATTTTGATAAAATTTGTTGTGGGTGTTTATAATCATCCAAGGAAGAAGCCTATTGAAAATCAGACAAATCGAAAAATATTTTATGGGTTATTGCCCTTGTTTTTGAAAATACTTTGTGAATATGGTAGAGAGCTGGTTTCTTGATGGATTTTGATGAAACTTGGTGTGAATGTTTGTCATGACCTTGGGATTAACCCTATTGAAAATCAGAAACATCGATAAATATTTTATGAGTTATTGCCCTTGTTCTTTAAAATGTGTTCATTTTATAGCCGTAATACTCTCAAAGTTGGGATCATGATAGAGAGCTAGTTTCTTGATGGATTTTGATTAAATTTGTTTTAGAGTTTGGAATCGGCGATGGTTGAATTCTATTGAAAATCAGACTAATCTGAAAATATTTTATGGGTTATTGCCCTTGTTTTTGAAGATATGTTGTGAACATGATAGGGAGCTGGTTTCTTGATGGATTTTGATGAAACTTGGTATGCGTGTTTGTATTGACCTGGGAATAAACCCTATTGAAAATCATAAACATTGAAAAAATATTTTATGAGTTATTGCCCTCGTTCTTTAAAACGCGTTAATTTTTTTAGCACGTTGATGTTGGTGATTTGATGGAATTTAGTATGAAGCATATTGAAAATCAGTAAAATTGAAAACTCTTTATTACATGAGTTATTGCCCTTGTTTTGTTCATATTTCAGTTCATAAACATAAAGAAAAAAAAACTGTAACAAAACTCCTGTAAAATGAAAATGTCACTCTCAGAATCTTTCATTTACTGACAACTCTCGTCAACCTCCCGGACAAGTTGGCTGCCATTATAAAAGTGGGCGTATTACGATGGCCATCGCTATTTTTTAGTGGTTATAACGGGCTAAGAAAACTAAGTATTTCGTGTTTATAACAGCTAAGTTTACAGGAACGGGTGGGATTTCATAATAGAATCGGCCCCTAGTTTCTCCTTTGCCAACACGTTGACTCTAAGTAATACTGTGGCAGAGAGACTGGATGTTCAGGTCAAATTAGATTTCTTTTAACATGCCTTTAAGATTATATGACTTCTTGCAGAAACCGGAAGTGAAGTGAGTTCCCAAAATGTAACGCATGTGTGCCAAGCATAAATCTTTTGTTATTATTCCTTATCTTACAGTTCTATAACTACACCTTCAACAACATTTTGTTGTAGATTTTTTAGAAAAATATGAAATATAATACATTCATTGTTACTATTTTTAAAACAATGTACAATAAATCTCATTCTTCGAATTTATTTTGTTTGACGACCATTCAATTAACAATGTGAATAAAAATATTTCAGCCGCAAAACTTTAAAAAAACTAAATGATTAAAATGTCTCGCATTGGAGTTTTTTCTGTGTCTTCATTGAACAAATTATAAAACCACACACCGATAGTTAATTTTATAACGCAACAGTACTGTTTATTAGTTCATACAGCTAGTAAAGAAAAACGATATGACATAGTATCATAGGTCGTATTCGAATCTTCGTTCACTCCCTATTTCTCCGGGAGGGTTAACTCCCATATCGCCTCTTCCCACTTCGCCCCAAACTATTTCTATGTTGCCCCTTTCTGTTCTGTCACTTCCCTAATCGGCACTTTTCTGTTTTGCCCATTTCCCATTTCACCCCTTTTGAATTTTGCCCTTGTCCCAATTCGCCCCTATCTCATGTCGCTCCTTATTCCAATTTCCCCATCCTGTTAATACACATTCCATGCTAGAGTTATTTTGTATAATGATTATATTAAACAGCAATGTTATTCTTTGATCATAAAATATTTATTCTTTGATCATAATAAATAGTAAAATAAAAAAAAAAATTGTTTTTTGAAAGGGGAAGGGTGATTTTAAAGGGTATTTCAGAAGGGGCGAAATGGGCAAGGGCGAGCTGAAAAAGGGGCGAAATGGAAATATTTTGGTGCAAAGTGGGAAGGGGCGATATGGGAAGACACATGGCACATGTAAACATAGTCGACTGCTCCCGTGTTGTCAATAATGTAGTTGTGAATACGACCAGGTCCAGAACTATGTTGGTCGTGAACTCATGAGCAACGCAAAGAAAACGTATTTTGAAAATGTAGACTCGTTAATTTTTACAGTAAAAGACAATCAATTGTCACCAATGATGTTCGAATTAATAAATCTTTGATGAAAAGATTCAATTTGATTATCACATGTACAAAGAGGGAGACGTCAATATGAAAGTAATCATACAACTTCATTTGTTACGAGCCAGGCATTTAAAAAAAAGTGCAAAGAGGGAGACGTCAATATGAAAGTAATCATCTTCAATCAAAGAAACGGTCTGAAAATATTGGTATGCGCATATTGATTGTTGTGTGATGAATAGAATCTTTCATTCGTTTTATGCATAAATATTTCCCTCTCTTGGGCACGGGTAATATTAAATCCGGCAACCCATAAGCACTCGTTTAAGATCCTCTAAATATATTCCTCCGGTTTAAAAGGGAATGTTTACCATTATTTCGCCCGACGAATAGTCTCAGATTACCTTAAAATAACAATACCAAATTGCACAAATAGTAAGGATGAGGCTGTGTGTGCCATACCAAGCCCAAATTGAATTGAAATAGTAAGGATGAGGCTGTGTGTGCTATACCAAGCCCAAATTGAATTCAAATGGTAAGAACGAGGCGGTGTGTACTATACCAAGCCCAAATTGAATTCAAATAGTAAGGATGAGGCTGTGTGTGCTATACCAAGCCCAAATTGAATTCAAATGGTAAGAACGAGGCGGTGTGTACTATACCAAGCCCAAATTGAATTCAAATGGTAAGGACGAGGCGGTGTGAGCTATACCAAGCCCAAATTGAATTCAAATGGTAAGGACGAGGCGGTGTGAGCTATACCAAGCCCAAATTGAATTCAAATAGTAAGGACGAGGTGGTGTGTGCTATAACAAGCCCAAAATTGAATTTAAATGGTAAGGACGAGGCGGTGTGAGCTATACCAAGCCCAAATGGAATTCAAATGGTAAGGACGAGACTTTGTGTACTATACCAAGCCCAATTTGAATTCAAATAGTAAGGATGAGGCTGTGTGTGCTATACCAAGCCCAAATTGAATTCAAATGGTAAGGACGAGGCTGTGTGTGCTATACCAAGCCCAAATTGAATTCAAATAGTAAGGACGAGGTGGTGTGTGCTATACCAAGCCCAAATTGAATTCAAATAGTAAGGACGAGGCTGTGTGAGCTATACCAAGCGCAAATTGAATTCAAATAGTAAGGACGAGGCGATGTGAGCTATACCAAGCCCAAATTGAATTCAAATGGTAAGGATGAGACGGTGTGTGCTAAACCTAAACTGGCCCAGTCTCTTCTATTTTTTTTTTAGATTTACTATTGTTTCGTTTCATAAAAAGTATGAATTTTTAGTAGACCAAAACCATCCAGAACCAGAGACTGGACCATTTGGGAGCTTCACAATAAAATGGGCGTTCTTGCCATGTTTTCCGTCCTACCTTATTTGGAATGATTGACAGTTATCAAACACGTCACGTGACATATAAAGTCTCGATTATCGCGGTTTCACACTACACACCGTTGTAATAAAAAAAATTCTCGATTATCGCGGTTTCACACTACACGCCATTGTAATCATGCCTGAATTAGCAATAATTGAGGAGGCGATTGCAAATGTTTTACCGGCGTGATGGCCTGTCGTATTTTGACAAAAACATGTTATTTTGAATATTTGTGACAAATTCGATTTAGAAATCAATGTGATCAGAGAGTTATTTTCTAGTATTTTTGTTACCCTTTTGACAGATCTATTACCGTTTTGACTTTTTTTTACCCTTTTGACTTGTTACCGTTTTGACTGGATACCATTAGGAATAGGCCTAGCCATATTTTATTTAAATATTTATAATGACTTTTTTTCTAATTGTTTGTTGTTTATTAACCTAGGTTATCACGTGATGTGTCGTGATCACGTCACACGACCTACATACATAATGCAGATTCATCTAGATGAGATTAAAGCTCTATTTGCCCAGTCTCTAGAAATTACGTTTTTTTTCTCGTTTTTTTTTTTCGTGTGGAGAAGACTGGACACCAGTCTATGCTAAACCAAGCCCAAATTGAATTCAAATGAAGAGAAATACAGTATACACGCCATGCTGGGGAAATCTCAACCTGATGATTGATTCAATTCAGTTCAGTGAACCAGTCTCTAAAAACTATAAAATTATGAATCTATACTTGTATTTTACAAAGTTTGTAATGAATAATTAAAATACTTATCGACAGAATGATTTTATCAAATCTTTTGTATTAAATTTTTCAAGTTTGGCATGGACTATTTTTTTTTTAAATTCTTGCAATTGAAAACTGGGCTTAGAAAGTATATTGATCTTTTATCGATATTAAAGCCACGATGCTTAAATGAAAATGATCATATTTTATACAAAATCAAATTGACAATAAAGTACACAGCCAGGAGCAATGCAAAACCCGACGGTATCATCTAGACTCACTTAACCGTTCAATCAAATCGCAGAAAATGAAATGAACTGTATCAAGGAGCACCAGCACCTAAATCAAATCGCAGAGACAGTTTTAATGGTATATGTTGCTGATCTATATTATGACACAATGTAACTTTAAAATATCTGGAGGAGAGTTACATATTTCTGAGTGACTTTGTTTTAGTTATTAAATTTGGAATGAACGCCTAACAAGATGGTTGTAATTCTACTGTGGATGTTTTTTGGAATAAATTCTCTCATCATTGAGAAAGGAGATCGTCTGATGTTGGATTATTCCTCAACAGCTTCTGGTATTACAGAACCGATATTAACCTATACATCGCGTTCAGCATTGTCATGTTTTGTTCAATGTTTACAAATGTCTTGTGATTCAGTAATTTATTGTGGGGTTTCATCTACTTGTTCCTTGTATCGAGCTAAAGAACATATTTTAAACGTAAATGACACAATCGGATCCCCTGATACATGTACTTATATCAGACGAAAGGTTGGTATTCTTCTGTACTTCATAAATTAAAAATCTTTTTTAAAAATGTCGTTTTAAAAATGTATTGGCGGTAATTGATCAATGTGACTAGATGTCGGATTACACAATGTTTTCTGTCTGTCGGGACCAATTATTAGTGTCGTAATTCGGAATACACAGTTTTAAACTAAAAAAAGGAATTCAAACTGGACCAGACGAAGATGTCGGATTACGCAGAATGTCGTAGTACTCAGATGTTGGAAATGACAAAGTACACTGTAGTTTAATTACTATGTAAATAACGTTTTCATGCCACGCAAAAATAATCAAAATTTGTGGTGAAAGTTTTGAAATTGTCACCAATATTGTTCCAAATAATGTAACTTATTGGCAATAAGCACTTGTTTAGACATGTATCAAATATCAAAGAATGATAGTCCATAAATTTAGGCATAATAAAAATACACATTTAATTCTGTCAAAAAGCAAAAAGTAACATGGGCAACGATTTGATTTGACTCTTTAACACCAAAAGCTACCCTTATTTTTTTTTCAGCGCATATGTTAAATCTGTTTTTCATTGGAGTTTTATCTTCAATCTTTCAGAATGCATGTGAAAATGGAAAGTATGATAATGGTATCTGTATACAATATACACCGTTTCAAACATTGGTTTCAGGTAAAAAGTATATTATTTCCTTCCAGTTTGAATTTTGAAAATGTTACAATACGGGTATCGGAACTTAAAGCTATACGACATTAATATTGAATAAGTCATTTTAGCAATCTCTACTGATATGTTCAAAATATTTAGGACAGCGGACAAAAATAAGCGAAGAGCGAAGTGATCATTCAAGTAACTTAGTTTAAAAGTTACATTTCCTCAGATGACTATAATATGAGTTTTGTTTAGCTGTTGGATATCTGTTATCATTTCCAACAGATGTCAGTGGGTGTTTGTGACCATGACTGGCAAGCTATATTTTTGATAGCACAATTTGGCCCAATGGTAAATTCTACAGATGTATACTACACAATAATAGTTTTTATCCTATAACCGACATGAGAAAAAAAATTCAAATTCAAATTCAAATTCTACATAAAAAGTTTTTTTATTTTTTATGTCGGATAAAAATGATATTTTTGCATTTTGTGGAATACGGCCCATTGAATAAATATGGTATTCAATGGGTGGTATTCAATGGGCGTGGCCAAGATCTAATGGTAGTAGGGCGTTTCACACCCAGATAATTTCCATCCGGACAATTCCCGCCCGGCCAATTCCTATCAGGACATTTCGCACCAGGATGATTTGCATCAGGACAACTTTCACCCGAGACATTGCACACCCTGGCACTTCACACCCAGGACAATTCACATCCAGGAAAACTGCCACCCGGATATTTCACACCCGGGCAATTCCCACCCATGACAATTTCTATCCATAATAATCGCATTCCTGTCTCCTACACAAACAAAAATTTACAATGGGTCCATTCCAATAAAATTCGTAAGTACAAAATCATGCGTAGTCCGCATGGTAGACTATGGTATCTATGGAAGTTCGGCATAATTTTGTACTTATGAATTTTACTGGAACTGGCCCCAGGGTATAAGTGTCGCTAGGTGACTACGCTCCAATAGTTCTTACACTAAATGTATGCAGTGGGATGTTAACGGAAAAGTATTAAAATGGGCCATAATCTACCTCAAAGTATGACCGGCTGCCGTTTGGGACTTTTTGGTGAGAATTTATCTACAATCATAACTTATTTCTTCTTCTATCAATTCATGCATTCCGTTTTTAATTTTATAATGGGAGCAAAAATGGGTGCGAATTGGCCGGGTGAGAAATTTCTGGGTGGCAGTTTTCCTGGATGGTAATCGTCCTGGGTGTGAAGTGCCAGGGTGTGAAATGTCTCGGTTGGAAGTTGTCCTGATGCAAATCATCCTGGTGCGAAATGTCCTGATATGAATTGGCCCGGCGGGAATTGTCCGGGCGGGAATTATCTGGGTGTGAAATGTCCGCGCACGAGATCTAATGCATGTGCTTCACTTGTTAGTAACAATCAAATTCGATGTTTTAATGCCACTCGTGCTTGAAATATTTTCACAAGCACTCATGGCATAAAAACCATATCCACTCGTAGCCATAGGATAAACTCTATATATACGGTAAATTATGTTTAATTTATTTCAGATTCCTATACATTGATGTTTCAATCCGGTAATTACAATACCAATGACTTATTACTACACAGAAATGTTATTCTGGGTTACAAATTAGGTCTTCGTCTAAAAGTTGCTGAAATGATAATTTTCAGTGATGGAACAAATTTTACTAGATCTATATCACCAAAACTTATCGGCATGGGATCAGATTTTATTCAAGAACAAATCATGTATTTGGTGCTACTTCTACCAGATAAATCTATCAATTCTGATCTTACCAAGCAAAATGAAATCCTGACATCGAATGGCAAGAAAATTTCATTCAACTCTTCTTCATCTATCCCCAAAACAATGGAAACCTCTCTCCAATGGTATATGAAACAGCCCAAAGGAACGGTGGAATGCCACAGCAGACATCCAAATGGTGAAATGAACGGAACTATCAGCGACTGTTTAACAGCTATTCAAAATGGTGCCGAATTGTATGTGGTTACCCCATCTTTGGCGGGTCCAGTAACAATTGAAATTCTAAATACCGACTCTTTGGAATACTCATTTCCGTTACATTTAGATTTCGATCAAGTTAAAGGGGGGGATTTTAAACCTTATAACGATTATGTGAGTTGGAGTGTAGTGGTAGGTAGATCTAATGAAGCTCTGATTACCAGAGCCACTGTCGGAATGACAGCCAATATACCTTTTACAATGAGAACCGACGAGCAAAATGTACAGTACTTTATCAACACTGACTGGTATCTGGTTTATGCTGTTAATGAAGATAGGCAAATTTTAAGAGGATCTATACACGATTTGATAAATGTAGTACTTTCTGGAAGTCGTGTCAGAGTAAAGTCCTATGACGCAGATCGTACTCGGATATTTACACTTAATGCTGTTTACATATCTAACGAGGAATATCTCCATGGTAGGCCGACAGCATTTCCTCACACGTATAACATTTTACAAGCATCAAGACCTGATTTACGATATGCCGACTTTTTTACATACGGCAATATATATATGTGTATTTTGGAGGTAGGAAATCCGACAGCAATTGCAGGGGATTTGAATATGAAGAGGAAACTAGAATGGTTTGTGGAATCAAGACCATGGACGTGCGTCATGAAGACTGATGATAACCAGACCATTAGCTTTGGAAGCATTGGAGATCTGAAACAAGCCGTTTTGAGCCAGAAGGACTTTAGATTGATCATTTCTATGTATAAAATCTATAAATTCGCAGTTGATGTCACTGAAGCCAGATTTTATGAAGATGATACATTTGTTTTTCAATTTGGTCCAATGAATACGCATTTCGGAACCTGTTCACAAGGGACTGGAGTTATAAATGAAACAATGATTGTTCAGATTGTTAAAACAGTTCCATTTGATTCGACAAATTCTGGTACCATAGAATACTTCAATGAAGCTATAGAATGGTACATAAACTAGCTGTTTCTATATCATTGCAAGAAAACTAGAACCAAGACAACACGATTAAAATAAAATATATAAAATTTTACTTTAAAGGGGAATGGGGAATGTTCAGCAATTTTTAGGGTCGATTTGAGCCTTGAATATATGCAAATGGCCTTCAGAAGTACTACTAATGCACGAAAATCACAAAATTCCTTCAATTATATCTCTACCTTTAAATTTATCCTTAATTTTCTATATTTGTGTTTTCTATAAAAGACATAGTCTTACTCAACGGAGAGTCGTTATAAACAGAGTTACTTGACACACAAACTTAAAATTTCTTTTAGAAAATTTTATGGTCGTTACGGAGAACTCCTTGTCAAATACGACAAATCTGTTACTTGCATTTTGGCAGATTTGTTAAGTCAGGCATGAATTGATCTCGTTGCACCTCATGATTTTGAACTTTATAGTAGTGGCGGGTGTCGCGCGCGAAACAGACAATGCTTACTCTTTTCGAAACACCTACTTTATAATTATTGCACTCGATTTTGTCATGCTCTGGACGAGATTTTTGATTAACGGAATTGTTTTGCTTGTACGGATTTTTATTTTTTAGTCTTTCAAACGACGAAATTTATGGGTACACGTGTGTTTGAAGGCTTAAATTTTGAGGGAGAGTTTGTAACAATATTACGAATGAGATAAGCTATAAAATTCCAGATTCTGAGACTAAATTTATTTTGGTCGAACAGTAGAGTTAGTGAACCCTTTAAGTCACTTCATGGAATAGCACCTAAGTACTTGGAAGAACTGATTAACTGTTATACACCTGGTAGATAACTTAGGTCAGCTAATGAAGGTCTGATACAACAACCTAATGATGTAAAAACTAAAACTTACGGTAAACGACGGTTTGATAGAGCTGGTGCTACACTGTGGAACGCCCTTCCTGTACATTTACGTAAAGAACAATCACTATTTTGTTTGAAAAAAGGCTTAAAAACACATATTTTTAGACTGGCGTACTGTGATATTTAAATTGCTGTGATAACTTTTAATAACTGTGATCATATTTTCTTTTTTAAATGACTATGGTTTTATCTTTGGATTTATTCAGTTATTAGTTTATTAGTGTCTAAATGTAACAATTATCGTTTTTGAAATTGTTTTACTTCTTATACTTGTTTGCAGTGCCTCGACTAACAGTGTCACTAGGCGGCAACGCTGCCGCGAAGTGGTGGTATTCTGCCGCCCAGTGAACACAAAAGTCAGTCCCGGTCGGCAGTCCTATATTGTTAAAATATCGCTAGCAATCGAAATTCTTTAATGTAAAATATAACTAACATAACATACAGAAATAAGAATAATATGTTATTGTCAACAACGGCATGATGTCTGTTTCACTGATTGTATTTCCGACGATCTAGTTTTCAACTTCGCCTGTTCAATAACTACCTCCCAGTAACAATTCTTTAGACGAGGCACTGCTTGTTTGTATTTTTGTATTGTATTATTCTATTTTATTGAAGGCATTGTGTTTTAACTTCTGTTCAGTGTTTAGAGTAATTTTTATTAGTAAATGCTTTATAATAAATAAATAAACAAATTTAAAGGGCAACATTCAGTCTTTTTTCGGCATGATTTGATGTTGAATACAGTCTGTATATGTAAATAACCTTCAAAGATATTGGACCACAGCTAGACCCTTGCGCCACCGCCGCCGATTTCTTTAGGCCCTGTATCCATAGGATGTTCCCTTGTGGCGTGTTCCCTTGTGACCTTGTGGCGCGCCACAAGGCGATTTAACCATTGTTTTATTAGTACCCGTTCCCATAGGTTGTACCCATGGACTTGTCGCCTTTTTCAACTGCACACGAGCGAACACGCCACAAGGGAACAGCCTATGGATACATGACCTTACAGCCATTTTCTGCCATTTGTGAAAAGAAAGCGCCACGAGGGCGATAAAAATTTTGCCTCTAATAGTCGAAAATAGCTCAAATCTTGATCTTGATCTTCTTTTTAAAAATACGTATATATACATACCGAATTTCATTTCATTCCATCAAAAAATCTACTTTTTAAAAAATGAAATGAATGGAATTTTACGTCCTGCTTTTCTGCACCTATGAGCTAATTGAGGACGGGCAAACGCCATGCAGTGTGCAATGAGGGAAATTTTGCCAGGACAGCGGCATTAGCCTGCTCTTAATTTCGATTTCCAACTGTCGAGGGATCTTTAACGTGCACAGCCAATAGCACACGGGACCTCGGTTTATTGTCCCATCCGAACGACTAGACACTTTTCCATGTCAGCCCCTCCGACCTGCATCACTGACAGGGGGAAACCGTCTACTTTTTAGAGCGTTTACAAACAATTGATGTTGATCCTCAAAACTGATATAATAGATCCTGAAAAAACCTTAAATTTAACCAGAAGTAAACTAAACTTTCTCAAACAATTCGATTTAGGTCCAATAACACCCATTTTAAGTTTCATCAAAATCGGTTTAGAACTAAGAGAGTATAGGGTTAGATTCAAGATTTTGGTGCAAGGGCAATAACTCTGCTTCTAACGGTCGAAAATAACGAATTTTCTAAGCTTTGTGATTTCCGGTTCTGTTCTTGTATTCATGTTAGTATTAAAATCATACATTCTATTGATAAAGTTTTATCAATAATCTGAAAAAATTTGAACTTGACGTTCGTTTTATGAATATGTATGCATATTATACCGAATTTCAAATTTGCTCAAAACTGATGTAAGAATTCCTGAAAAAACCTTAAATTTAATAAGAAGTAAACTAAACTTTCTCAAACCTTTCTAACATGAAACCTGAAACTAGGAGCATATTATTCAAGATTTTTGGGCAAGGACAATAACTCTGCTTCTAATGATCGAAAATAGCTCAAATTTGAACTTGATCTTCGTTTTATGAATTATTATGTAGCCTATACACATTCCGAATTTCTTTTGATTCCATCTAATAATCTAGTTTTTAGAGCGTTAACAAGCAAATGTTGACGGACGGACGGGTGGACAGTGGTGCCGACAATATACATGTACATCACATTGTTTTTTGATGCTTCTTGCATGGAGTAACATTATATGTTTGTTTCTTTGTTAAACTAAACTTTTACCTAAACTTTCACACAACCTTCTGCCTTTAAACAATTGGATGTCGTTTAATACTAATAATGCAAATTTATTTAGCTTACGCCAGTGGCCAAATAATTGTCAGGGGGGCTACCAGCACATATCACCTGTATTTAACATTATACGAAAATTTCAAAGTGGGGGGGGGGGGGGGGGCAAGGCCGGACCAGTCTAAATTCTGGGGGGGGGGGGGGGGCATGGCAATTTAATGACAAAATTTGGGTAATAACGTAAACTGAATAAGGTTTTCAAGGTAAATTATCGAGGCACTGAAAAGACTGAAATAGTTAATATTTTCACTTTTCAATAAGCAGAAAGTCATTATAGAGGTGTATCATTAAAACGCCATTAAGACGATCTCGTAAGTATTAATCACAAGCAGCAAACAACCGCTGTTGGGACAGAATACAGGCTTTGATGAATTTTCAGAGAAATGTTATCGTCGGTTGATGGATAAATTATGATTCTTCACGCCAACAGTTTTCCTTAATTGAAATTTCTAGAATGACAATAAGTAGTACCTCGGGAATATATATCATACAATAGCCACGGCCTTCATCTTGGTGCAGAATTGTAAAGTCAGCATATTTCAATTGTCTGTAATTTGAGTATAAAAATTTCATTAAAAAGTTTACGACTGGAAAAATTTGTATAAAATTATCTCCATTGTCAACGTTAAATTATACCAATATTTAAATGGCTATAAATCCGGAAGTAAAAATGGGACAACAAATATGAACTTTTCAAATTATAGCATTCATCTTGAGCTCATATTTGAGCTGTAAATTTGAAATTGCTTGAATTTCTATCTTGTAGCTATTGGTTAAAAGAAATAAACAGAAAAGGACCGATGAAAATCGGTTGAAAAAAGTAGATATACTCTTATCACTGGCGGTTTTTTCTACATGCCAGTACCTTCGTAACATTTAATTGAAAAATTAAACGAGACTTACTTGGAAGGTGAAGTTTGATTACAATTTTATCCAGTCATCTTCTTCAGGAGGGATTACATGAGATTAGCCGCAGGTCACGTGGTCTTCAGGATTTAAAGAAGTTGCAGGCATGTCAACTCAAGCCAACCAACAACAGTAATGGGAGATAACTAGGGTAGGGCATGTAATCCCTCCTGAAGAAGATGACTGGATAAAATTGTAATCAAACTTCACCTTCCAAGTAAGTCTCGTTTAATTTTTCAATTTTATCCCGTCATCCTTCAGTCGAGATTCCATGAGATTTCAAAGCATGACAGGCATGCAACATAAAAAGGCAGACCCCAAAGTCCCAAAAAACCAAAGAAGGGTTTTATATCAAAATGATTTATATCAAAAGTTATGTTTACATATAAACACAATATTGCTACTGTGACAAAGAAGGTATCAACAAATATCAAGTTCACATCAAAATGAATTAAAGAAATAAAACAATCGACATTTGCTTAATGTCTATATATGCTTTCTGCTTCTAATAGGACCAAAATTAAGAATTATTCAAATTCAGCAAAGTTGACGCAAAATCTGATGGAACAAATTTTACTAGATCTATATCACCAAAACTTATCGGCATGGGATCAGATTTTATTCAAGAACAAATCATGTATTTGGTGCTACTTCTACCAGATAAATCTATCAATTCTGATCTTACCAAGCAAAATGAAATCCTGACATCGAATGGCAAGAAAATTTCATTCAACTCTTCTTCATCTATCCCCAAAACAATGGAAACCTCTCTCCAATGGTATATGAAACAGCCCAAAGGAACGGTGGAATGCCACAGCAGACATCCAAATGGTGAAATGAACGGAACTATCAGCGACTGTTTAACAGCTATTCAAAATGGTGCCGAATTGTATGTGGTTACCCCATCTTTGGCGGGTCCAGTAACAATTGAAATTCTAAATACCGACTCTTTGGAATACTCATTTCCGTTACATTTAGATTTCGATCAAGTTAAAGGGGAGGATTTTAAACCTTATAACGATTATGTGAGTTGGAGTGTAGTGGTAGGTAGATCTAATGAAGCTCTGATTACCAGAGCCACTGTCGGAATGACAGCCAATATACCTTTTACAATGAGAACCGACGAGCAAAATGTACAGTACTTTATCAACACTGACTGGTATCTGGTTTATGCTGTTAATGAAGATAGGCAAATTTTAAGAGGATCTATACACGATTTGATAAATGTAGTACTTTCTGGAAGTCGTGTCAGAGTAAAGTCCTATGACGCAGATCGTACTCGGATATTTACACTTAATGCTGTTTACATATCTAACGAGGAATATCTCCATGGTAGGCCGACAGCATTTCCTCACACGTATAACATTTTACAAGCATCAAGACCTGATTTACGATATGCCGACTTTTTTTACATACGGCAATATATATATGTGTATTTTGGAGGTAGGAAATCCGACAGCAATTGCAGGGGATTTGAATATGAAGAGGAAACTAGAATGGTTTGTGGAATCAAGACCATGGACGTGCGTCATGAAGACTGATGATAACCAGACCATTAGCTTTGGAAGCATTGGAGATCTGAAACAAGCCGTTTTGAGCCAGAAGGACTTTAGATTGATCATTTCTATGTATAAAATCTATAAATTCGCAGTTGATGTCACTGAAGCCAGATTTTATGAAGATGATACATTTGTTTTTCAATTTGGTCCAATGAATACGCATTTCGGAACCTGTTCACAAGGGACTGGAGTTATAAATGAAACAATGATTGTTCAGATTGTTAAAACAGTTCCATTTGATTCGACAAATTCTGGTACCATAGAATACTTCAATGAAGCTATAGAATGGTACATAAACTAGCTGTTTCTATATCATTGCAAGAAAACTAGAACCAAGACAACACTTTAAAGGGGAATGGGGAATGTTCAGCAATTTTTAGGGTCGATTTGAGCCTTGAATATATGCAAATGGCCTTCAGAAGTACTACTAATGCACGAAAATCACAAAATTCCTTCAATTATATCTCTACCTTTAAATTTATCCTTAATTTTCTATATTTGTGTTTTCTATAAAAGACATAGTCTTACTCAACGGAGAGTCGTTATAAACAGAGTTACTTGACACACAAACTTAAAATTTCTTTTAGAAAATTTTATGGTCGTTACGGAGAACTCCTTGTCAAATACGACAAATCTGTTACTTGCATTTTGGCAGATTTGTTAAGTCAGGCATGAATTGATCTCGTTGCACCTCATGATTTTGAACTTTATAGTAGTGGCGGGTGTCGCGCGCGAAACAGACAATGCTTACTCTTTTCGAAACACCTACTTTATAATTATTGCACTCGATTTTGTCATGCTCTGGACGAGATTTTTGATTAACGGAATTGTTTTGCTTGTACGGATTTTTATTTTTTAGTCTTTCAAACGACGAAATTTATGGGTACACGTGTGTTTGAAGGCTTAAATTTTGAGGGAGAGTTTGTAACAATATTACGGATGAGATAAGCTATAAAATTCCAGATTCTGAGACTAAATTTATTTTGGTCGAACAGTAGAGTTAGTGAACCCTTTAAGTCACTTCATGGAATAGCACCTAAGTACTTGGAAGAACTGATTAACTGTTATACACCTGGTAGATAACTTAGGTCAGCTAATGAAGGTCTGATACAACAACCTAATGATGTAAAAACTAAAACTTACGGTAAACGACGGTTTGATAGAGCTGGTGCTACACTGTGGAACGCCCTTCCTGTACATTTACGTAAAGAACAATCACTATTTTGTTTGAAAAAAGGCTTAAAAACACATATTTTTAGACTGGCGTACTGTGATATTTAAATTGCTGTGATAACTTTTAATAACTGTGATCATATTTTCTTTTTTAAATGACTATGGTTTTATCTTTGGATTTATTCAGTTATTAGTTTATTAGTGTCTAAATGTAACAATTATCGTTTTTGAAATTGTTTTACTTCTTATACTTGTTTGCAGTGCCTCGACTAACAGTGTCACTAGGCGGCAACGCTGCCGCGAAGTGGTGGTATTCTGCCGCCCAGTGAACACAAAAGTCAGTCCCGGTCGGCAGTCCTATATTGTTAAAATATCGCTAGCAATCGAAATTCTTTAATGTAAAATATAACTAACATAACATACAGAAATAAGAATAATATGTTATTGTCAACAACGGCATGATGTCTGTTTCACTGATTGTATTTCCGACGATCTAGTTTTCAACTTCGCCTGTTCAATAACTACCTCCCAGTAACAATTCTTTAGACGAGGCACTGCTTGTTTGTATTTTTGTATTGTATTATTCTATTTTATTGAAGGCATTGTGTTTTAACTTCTGTTCAGTGTTTAGAGTAATTTTTATTAGTAAATGCTTTATAATAAATAAATAAACAAATTTAAAGGGCAACATTCAGTCTTTTTTCGGCATGATTTGATGTTGAATACAGTCTGTATATGTAAATAACCTTCAAAGATATTGGACCACAGCTAGACCCTTGCGCCACCGCCGCCGATTTCTTTAGGCCCTGTATCCATAGGATGTTCCCTTGTGGCGTGTTCCCTTGTGACCTTGTGGCGCGCCACAAGGCGATTTAACCATTGTTTTATTAGTACCCGTTCCCATAGGTTGTACCCATGGACTTGTCGCCTTTTTCAACTGCACACGAGCGAACACGCCACAAGGGAACAGCCTATGGATACATGACCTTACAGCCATTTTCTGCCATTTGTGAAAAGAAAGCGCCACGAGGGCGATAAAAATTTTGCCTCTAATAGTCGAAAATAGCTCAAATCTTGATCTTGATCTTCTTTTTAAAAATACGTATATATACATACCGAATTTCATTTCATTCCATCAAAAAATCTACTTTTTAAAAAATGAAATGAATGGAATTTTACGTCCTGCTTTTCTGCACCTATGAGCTAATTGAGGACGGGCAAACGCCATGCAGTGTGCAATGAGGGAAATTTTGCCAGGACAGCGGCATTAGCCTGCTCTTAATTTCGATTTCCAACTGTCGAGGGATCTTTAACGTGCACAGCCAATAGCACACGGGACCTCGGTTTATTGTCCCATCCGAACGACTAGACACTTTTCCATGTCAGCCCCTCCGACCTGCATCACTGACAGGGGGAAACCGTCTACTTTTTAGAGCGTTTACAAACAATTGATGTTGATCCTCAAAACTGATATAATAGATCCTGAAAAAACCTTAAATTTAACCAGAAGTAAACTAAACTTTCTCAAACAATAACACCCATTTTAAGTTTCATCAAAATCGGTTTAGAACTAAGAGAGTATAGGGTTAGATTCAAGATTTTGGTGCAAGGGCAATAACTCTGCTTCTAACGGTCGAAAATAACGAATTTTCTAAGCTTTGTGATTTCCGGTTCTGTTCTTGTATTCATGTTAGTATTAAAATCATACATTCTATTGATAAAGTTTTATCAATAATCTGAAAAAATTTGAACTTGACGTTCGTTTTATGAATATGTATGCATATTATACCGAATTTCAAATTTGCTCAAAACTGATGTAAGAATTCCTGAAAAAACCTTAAATTTAATAAGAAGTAAACTAAACTTTCTCAAACCTTTCTAACCTGAAACCTGAAACTAGGAGCATATTATTCAAGATTTTTGGGCAAGGACAATAACTCTGCTTCTAATGATCGAAAATAGCTCAAATTTGAACTTGATCTTCGTTTTATGAATTATTATGTAGCCTATACACATTCCGAATTTCTTTTGATTCCATCTAATAATCTAGTTTTTAGAGCGTTAACAAGCAAATGTTGACGGACGGACGGGTGGACAGTGGTGCCGACAATATACATGTACATCACATTGTTTTTTTATGCTTCTTGCATGGAGTAACATTATATGTTTGTTTCTTTGTTAAACTAAACTTTTACCTAAACTTTCACACAACCTTCTGCCTTTAAACAATTGGATGTCGTTTAATACTAATAATGCAAATTTATTTAGCTTACGCCAGTGGCCAAATAATTGTCAGGGGGGCTACCAGCACATATCACCTGTATTTAACATTATACGAAAATTTCAAAGTGGGGGGGGGGGGGGGGGGGCAAGGCCGGGCCAGTCTAAATTCTGGGGGGGGGGGGGGCATGGAAATTTAATGACAAAATTTGGGTAATAACGTAAACTGAATAAGGTTTTCAAGGTAAATTATCGAGGCACTGAAAAGACTGAAATAGTTAATATTTTCACTTTTCAATAAGCAGAAAGTCATTATAGAGGTGTATCATTAAAACGCCATTAAGACGATCTCGTAAGTATTAATCACAAGCAGCAAACAACCGCTGTTGGGACAGAATACAGGCTTTGATGAATTTTCAGAGAAATGTTATCGTCGGTTGATGGATAAATTATGATTCTTCACGCCAACAGTTTTCCTTAATTGAAATTTCTAGAATGACAATAAGTAGTACCTCGGGAATATATATCATACAATAGCCACGGCCTTCATCTTGGTGCAGAATTGTAAAGTCAGCATATTTCAATTGTCTGTAATTTGAGTATAAAAATTTCATTAAAAAGTTTACGACTGGAAAAATTTGTATAAAATTATCTCCATTGTCAACGTTAAATTATACCAATATTTAAATGGCTATAAATCCGGAAGTAAAAATGGGACAACAAATATGAACTTTTCAAATTATAGCATTCATCTTGAGCTCATATTTGAGCTGTAAATTTGAAATTGCTTGAATTTCTATCTTGTAGCTATTGGTTAAAAGAAATAAACAGAAAAGGACCGATGAAAATCGGTTGAAAAAAGTAGATATACTCTTATCACTGGCGGTTTTTTCTACATGCCAGTACCTTCGTAACATTTAATTGAAAAATTAAACGAGACTTACTTGGAAGGTGAAGTTTGATTACAATTTTATCCAGTCATCTTCTTCAGGAGGGATTACATGAGATTAGCCGCAGGTCACGTGGTCTTCAGGATTTAAAGAAGTTGCAGGCATGTCAACTCAAGCCAACCAACAACAGTAATGGGAGATAACTAGGGTAGGGCATGTAATCCCTCCTGAAGAAGATGACTGGATAAAATTGTAATCAAACTTCACCTTCCAAGTAAGTCTCGTTTAATTTTTCAATTTTATCCCGTCATCCTTCAGTCGAGATTCCATGAGATTTCAAAGCATGACAGGCATGCAACATAAAAAGGCAGACCCCAAAGTCCCAAAAAACCAAAGAAGGGTTTTATATCAAAATGATTTATATCAAAAGTTATGTTTACATATAAACACAATATTGCTACTGTGACAAAGAAGGTATCAACAAATATCAAGTTCACATCAAAATGAATTAAAGAAATAAAACAATCGACATTTGCTTAATGTCTATATATGCTTTCTGCTTCTAATAGGACCAAAATTAAGAATTATTCAAATTCAGCAAAGTTGACGCAAAATCTGTGCGCTCAAGTTGCTCTTCCAAAGCTAAGTTATAAAATTGCTGAAAAGTTCGAGAGTTAGTCCATCCAGCTGATTTCAGTATAGTTGTAATGGGCAAGGTGAGATGTGCTGCAGTAGTAGATGCTGCTCTAGTGGTGTGAGAACCATAAGTGGAAATGTCAATTCCTGCCTGACCTAAACATTGCTTAATCCACCTAGAGATTGTAGCCTTTGAAGCTTGTGAGAAAGGCTTAAAGGGGACCAGTCTTCATTTTTATTGGTTGATTTGGGTCTTGAATATACTTAAGTATCCTTCAGAAGCACTAGAAATGCACGAAAATTGCATATTTCCTTCAAATATATCTTAAATTAGACATTTCTCCTTCTATTTCTATAGATGACTTTTCTATATATTGCATAGTATCCATAATGTGTAGTAGGGCATTATAACTTTCAAATGCTAAAAATTATGGATGCACATGGATTTGAGGGCTCAAATTTCAATGGTGAGTTGTGATAACCAGTACTAAATTGCTGAGCTAAAAAGTCCCCGTTTCTGAGACTTGGAAAAATCGACCCACGAAAATGAAGCCTGTGCCCCTTTAAGTGTAGTAATAAACAAAGAGTCTGTATTATTACGTAAATTCTCAGTCCTAGTTACATATTCTCTCAAAGCATTAACAACACAAATGCTTGGATTATTATAGACAGGTAATACAATAGTAGGTTGTTGTCTATTGGGTCTAGATTGCTTAATTATGGAAGTTATTGGAATGATCACTTTATCAGTCTTCCAAATAATATCACTGAGTTTAATAACATGTAGAGATTGACATCTCTGAGCTGATAATATAGCAAGCAAAGTGGCTAACTTCATTGACAGTTGTAACAATGACAAGCTGGAGTTTGGGCTAAGTGTCTCCAAGTAATTGAGCACAGTTTTCACATCCCAAACACTATTGTATTTTGGTAAGGAAGGTCTATTCTCAAACACACCTTTTAAAAATCTTACAACCAAAGGATGTTCACCAGGCGATTTTTCACTTCCAGTCAGTTTTACTACACATGACAAAGCTGAACGAGCAGTGTTGATTGCACTATATTTTAATCCGGAATCATACAATTCTACCAAAAAATCTAATACATGAGTCACATGTGTATACAACGGATTAATACGCCTTCCACTGCAAAACTTTTGCCATCTTCTATAATACGAGTCATATTGTTTACTGGTGCTTTTTCTCCATGAATCACAGATGATTTTTTGAGCTTTGTTCGAAACTCCTTGCTGAGCAAGTCCTTCCCTGACAAGAGACACACTAGGAGAGAAAGTTTCCTCCATATGCTGTGAGTCTGAGTACTTCCAGGTAAGACAAGTGTATGTTTCTGTAGATTTATAACTCTCGGAACTTGTACAAGCATGGTTGTTAACTTGGCAAACCAAGCCTGTGTTGGCCAATACGGAACTACAATCAGAGCTTGGTGTAGTGATTCTATCTGAATCCTCTTCAAAACTTTCATAATTAAGCTGAAAGGTGGAAAAAAGTAAGGTAAGTCAAATTCAGCCCAAGAAATAGAGAAAGCATCAATAGCGTATGCACTTGGGTCAGGTTTCCATGCTACATATTTACGTACTTGATAATTCAAACGCGATGCAAACATATCAATGTCTGGATTACCAAATAATTCAGTGATTCTTGTGAAAAACAGATTTGTCCAAAGACCATTCTGTTTTATCATCAAAAACTCTTGACTCTTTGTCAGCTATGCAGTTAGAGACTCCAGGGATATGATTTGCCGATAGAGTGATCCGACGCTCAATGCACCATAGCCAGATTTGCTTAGCAATTTGATTACAAGAAGGGGATTTACTTCCTCCTCTGTGATTTATATATGCAACAGCGGTCGTATTATCTAATTGAATACGTATGTGCTCATTACTTCTATCTAAACAAAGTGATTGGAGCCCAAATAAGGCGGCTTTTAATTCAAGCCAATTAATGTGATGCAGCTGTTCTTCGACATTCCAGCGACCACCTGTTGTCTTGCCTTCCAGTACTGCACCCCAGCCCGAAAGAGAGGCATCTGTCTGCATAGTCACATTAGGAAAAGTTACAGCCAAAGATCTTGAAGATTCTTTTAAATTATGACACCACCAAAGAATGTCTTGCTTTGCATCAGGGGATAGAGTCATAAATCTTTCATAGTCCCCATAATTATTCTTGAGTGCCTCTATTTTTTCAATTTCAATATTTCTGTAAAACAACTCTCCATGAGTAACAGCAGGCAAACTTGAAACAATTAGGCCTATTAATTTAGCAATCTGTCTGATTTTGATTGAATCCATGCCTAAAATATTGTTTGACAACTGAATTATTTTCTCAGATTTGTCAGAAGGCAATGACACCTTCATTGTATCAGAGTTAAGAATAAAGCCTAAATGTTCAATAGTTTGCCTGGGTTGAAAAACAGACTTAGTCTTATTGATAACAAATCCCAAGGAATTGAGAAGCTTGACTGACATATAAACATTCTCCATACATTGTTGTTCAGTAGTACCCATTAAAAATATATCATCAATATAACCACTTGATGTAACTCCTAAATTCTGGAGATGACAAAACAATGGTTTCAGTATTTTAGTAAAAATACGTGGGGCACTAGCTAACCCATTGGGTAACACACTAAATTCATACAGAGCGCCTTCCCACTGAAATCTTAAGTACTTCCTGAAACCAGTATTAACAGGCACTGAATAATAAGTATCTTGTAAATCTAAAGATGCCATAAAACATGAAGGCTGCATGAGATCAAAGACAGTTTGAACAGTATCCATCTTAAAATGTCTATAGACTATAAATTCATTCAAATTTCTAAGGTCCAAAATCATTCTAAAAGATCCATTCTTTTTTGGTCTTAGGAAAATGGGAGACAAAAACTCCCCCTCAGTATGCAAACAAGGTACAATTACCTGTTTGTTCAATAATTTGGAAATCTCAAGCTGAATAAATTCTTTTTCAGTGTCATGAAAATTATGTTGTATTGGGAGTTCAGTTTGAATAGGAAGAGAATCAAATTCCAATTCAACCCCGGATATGGATTTTAGAATCCAATAATCAGATGTATACATTTTCCATGTATGGATGAATTGACCAAGCTGTCCAGCAACAAAGTTATCATTTTCAGAAAAACACTCCAAAATATCAAATAATGTATGACTATGAAGAGAATGCTTAGGAATGTTAATATTGTCAGATTCAAACTTCTCAAAATTCAAGGGTTTGGATAAACCTACCTCACAATCCTTACCTATAGTAAAATCAACTTCATCTGAAGTTGATTTGGGTAGATCAAAGTTTACTGTCGATTGTTGTGAGATTGGGGCGTTTTGTTGTTGGAACTTGAGCTTGCACTGGAGTTGTTTTTCTTCTTTTTGAAGAATTGTCTTGGGCGATTCTCTAAAAAACGCTTGTTATCATTATAACCATAGCTTGTTGAATGGGAAGAGCCTCTGTGCTGCTTCTTGGGAAATGGTGTGAAACGATTTTGTTGACGTTTGGTAAATTTGTTGCCATTATTATTAATATTATTTACTCGTTGACTGACTCGATTCGTCTCCGAAATATCTTTCAATTTCTGGGTCAAATAATCCCCAAATAACAATTCACCATTATCACCCTTAAGGGTGCAGAGAGACCGATAGTTAGAGTTAACATCCCCCTTCATCCAAACTCGTCTACGACCGTTAATGTCAGCATCGGCAGCTGAGAGAAGTGCTATAGCATCTGTCAACAAACGGAATCCATTTTTGCTATCCTCAGCGCCCTCAAGTGGCCTTTTCATCAATTGTTCAGCAAGACGAGCCAGGGGAGTTAATGCAGCCATAATCATAGTTTGCAGACGCTGCATTTTTAAGTCGACAGTCCTAGTGTCTCCACTCAAATTTTCCCAAATAGCCGTATTGACTTTAGATAAAGTTAATAATTCACAGTTTTCAGGTCGTTTATGTTTATTAATCAACTCTGTAGTCTTGTCCTCAGATAGGGCAAATTTCACCATATTGTTGAGAATTTTCGCTAGACTCGGGTCTATGCTTTCACTACACTCTTTCTTCTGTGTATATTGCGAAAAAATATCCTCAAGCCCCTCTGGCAAAACAGCGGGCATATCGGTTGAGGAAGGGTTCTTGCTGTTATCATCCGAGCCAGATACAGGAGCATGTGTCCCCCCTCCTTGTTTTTCAAACAAATCATTCAAAGCCTCTGGCCCATCCAAAAAGTCACCGTCTTGATGATCTTCATTTGAAATTGAGTCGACATCCATGGGAGTCATGAGGGACCCTTCATTGTCGCAAAAGAAGTTGAAAAACTCTTGTTGGTATTTTCTCATTTCAAGCAAATTATCATTTTGTGATTTTTGCAGGTTTTGCATAAAACCAGTAATATTATGTGTCATAGCTGTAACCGCCGAAGTAAGGACTAGCATTATCAGTCTTATCAGTTCGGCCTACATGTTTGTTACTATAATTAGAACTTGACCTCCTTTTATTTTCCGATTGTGTAATCGAATCAATCAGTGACTGTCGTTGAAGTTGACTTTCCGATCCAGCTGCTGCCTCTGGGGCAGGTTTTTGTGACTTAGTAGTCTTCTTAGCACTCGGGAAGAACTTACCCGAAGCTGTAATAGGTTGTTTATCTAAAGAATCTTGTGATTTCATAGAATTGTCGACAGGGAGGTTGGCGCCATTCGAGTTCGAGGAGGCCATTTTGACTAACAAGTTTTCCTTCTCCACTTGAGCCACGCTCAGAAAGTCAAACAATCCTGTCAAAATTTTATCTAGGATTTTAGAATCCGAGTATCCAAAAAAGTAGAATACAAAAGAAAAGTTTTCGAATGAAAACATGCGTTGTATAACGCAAAAGAGAATGAGAAAGTTGAATAAAGTTGACAAGCGAGCTACTGAAGACCACGTGACCTGCGGCTAATCTCATGGAATCTCGACTGAAGGATGACGGGATAAAATTAACCATAATGTTAGAACATACAATCCGTAAATCCGGGCTATCTGTTGAATACTTATTACACAAACGGGCTTATACTGAATATTTTTAGAAATACAATCACTTTCCAGCATAATCCATGATAAATTGAACATAGAACAGACTCAGTGTACTTGATATAGTCAATATATTTTGTTTAACAGTAATTTCTGCCGTATGAAAATTCCATTAAAAAGTTTACGACTGGTAGAAATGTTTAAATATATATATAGAAATAGTATAAAATTACCTCCCTTGATCGTTAAATCATTAACAATACCAATATTTAAATGGCTATAAATCCGGAAGTAAAAATAGGACAACAAAAATGAACACATCATGGGATAGCATTCATCTTGAGTTTTGTTCCGGTTTCAACGAAATCAGAAGTCAAGGTCACAAAATATGAGCCTTGAAAGTTTTTTAAATTGCTGAAAAAATTTAACCGGAAATTGAAAAATAACAAAATTAAAATTAAAAAATCCACTCCCGTCATTTTTTTCGCAATACATTGCAGTTTCCAAAAAATACCACAATCACGCAAATCGGATTTATCCCTGAGGCCCCATTTTGATTTTTACAAAAGTTGGTCAAATCAATATGGCGGCCAAACTATAAACATTTCCTTCCCAAAATTTTCTCTCAAATTTTAAGTCATACCAATAAAAACCTATTAAGATAAGTTTCGGCGACATTCATGCATTTTCCACGTTGTGGCTTAGCCGGAAGTTTGTATCATTATTTCGTGAAAACCGGAAGTGATGCAAAATTTTTGTCTGAATCAATTTGTTATCGATTGTGATCTGTTTTAGCACCAGCAAATTGATGGGACGAATACTCTAGAAAATAGAAAATTTGGTCAAAATTGGCCAAATTCGGTCCAGAAATGTGTGCTATGAATTTTCGAAATTCGATCTTTTTTGAATGCTATCATATCAGATATTCGCGAAAGATTCTAAAATTGAAAATCCGAGCAAAATTGGAGCAAAAACGCGTCTTCCAGGATCGATTTACTATCGATTTTTGCACAGAATTCAGTTTTGCATTTCCGGTTTTCCAAAAACATTCCAATTTACATTCACTCAGTAATTCACTAAAAATGTTGATTTACTGCGTTATAATTGTTGCTGTAACTATTATAGTTGCTGAGATTTAGGCGACACAAAATCGTAATTTTTTGAAATTACGAAAACAATAGCAGTGCGTTCGAAACGCACTGCTAAATAGTCAATTGCAAAACAATGCAGTGCGTTCGAGAATCGAACGCACTGCAAAAAAAAAAAAATAGTCATTTGCAAAACAATGCAGTGCGTTCGAGAATCGATAAATACTTTTTCGTGCATATTGCCTTTCGCTGTCCTGGTTTAAAGTGTTTCATAATCAGTCTCCCCTAGCATCTTATTGTGCTAATATTTATTATAATAAGCATATTAGATACCAGTAAACACTGAATACTTTCTCATGATTATTGCCTTTTCTTGTCCTGGTTTAGGGTGTTTAATATTAAGTCTCCACTAGCATCTTATAGTGCTAATATTTATTACAACTAGAGCTGTGAACAGCACTGAGCGTGGCCCGTGATGCTTTGCCTGATAGCTGTAAGACTTTTTGAACTTCAAACCCATAAAGTCTGGTGTTCACTCCCTCATTTTTAGTAAAAAGTTTTGTGAAAGGGTAGATTCAATCAAATATCAATCTTGTAATTCAACTAGTAATCTTTCTAACATTGGAAGAAATAATTTTAATCGATAAACAGTTGGTCTATAGATAACAATTACGTTAAAATTCTTATCCAGAATATTCAAAGCAATGTGTTCTATTTTTAAAACTCCCAAATTTATTGCAGTGCGTTCGATTCTTCGAACGCACTGCATTGTTTTGCAATTGACTATTTTTTTTTTTTTTCGTTTTCTGGTCTCGCTATTTCGGCATGAAGGAAGCTTGTCACACTAAATCTGACACGATTTCCCTCGATAATTTGCTGCTCATTGTGGCTTAAATGTTAAATGACGCAGTTTTGTCCAACCGGAAATGAGGTATCACAAAATGTCTATTTTCGGTTTTTTATCATTTTTACCTACAATTGTCAACCGATTTCGATGGAATTTGTTTGGTTTATTTCAGTTATGTCTTTTCTACACGATAACCACTAAAAAACTTATAATTTTTTATTTTTGACGCTGAATTTTGCAACTCTTTTTTAACGCTTTTTTCAACTTTCACAACTTTATTTCGATCGCTATGAAAACTTCTAGGCATATAGACATTGTTATTGCGAACAAAACTGTGTTTTCAAAATTTTGATATCACTTCCGGTTTTGACGTCATTTGCTTGTAAACTTGAAATTTTAACTTCCGGAGTTTTGGAGATATTTGAAATTTTGTTTTTTGCATTATGTTAGAATTTGTCATCATAAAAGATATTTATAATAAAATTTGACCCGGAAGTAATATGTCAGACGCCATGTTGATGTGACTAATTTTTATAAAACTCAAAATGGGGCCTCAGGGGATAATCGGATTTGCACAATTTTGGTGTCTATGAAATCCTTAGTCGATTGCCACCAACATTATGACAGCAGATTTTTTAATTTCGATTTAGACTTTTTTCTATTTCCGGACAAAGAATTTCAGTAATGACAGAAACTTTCAAGGCTCATATCTAGTGACCTTGACCTTTGATGACCTTTTGACCTGTACAAAAGTTATTGCCCTAAACGAGATCTATCAAATGGTATATTCATTTCCGATTTCTGATGTTAACTTCCGGTTTTATGGCCATTTGAAAATTGTAATTTTTAACTTTAAAGAGCTTTGTCACGTGACCTAATAAACATACGTCACAAATTTTTAGACATATTAAATATGCTAAATCTGCTCTTTCAAATGATATATAACACAAAATATTTGAATCAAATTTGCGCTTTTTAAAACTTGCAAATTTTGTGCCAATTTTCATTGTAACTGCGTGTTTTTTGGAAATTTGATTTTGATCGATCTGAAAACTTACAAGTAGATAAACAATTTGATAATGAACAAAACAATATTTCTGAAATTTTGATATCACTTCCGGTTTTGACGTCATTTGTTTGTAAATTCTAACTTCTGGAGTGCCCGAATTATTTGAAAGTTTCTTTTTGCATCATGTTAGAAATGGTCATCAGCAAAGATATAAATAAATTCCGACCCGGAAGTACTATGTCAGGTGCCATGTTGTTGTGACTAATTTTTATAAAACTCAAAATGGGACCTCAGGGGATAATCTAATTTACATTATATCGGTGTCCATGAAATCCTTAGTCGATGGCCAACAACCTTGTGGCAACTGATTTTTTAATTTCGATTTCTTTATATTTCTGGAACAAGAATTTTAATTTAGACTGAAACTTTCAAAGCTATTTCTAAATCTATTGGTTCAAATGACCAGGAAGTACTATTAGCCTGTATGCTTCATATAAGTGTAACACACCTCGAGAGGATCATTTTTTATTACTATATCTGACAATATGTAAGAGACTACGCTGTAGTAATACAACGTATCATTCCCTCATCACATCATACGATACATGATCAATATACCAACATCTAGAAAGTTACAATTTACCATAGTGTTTTTTTTTAACGCTTCTCACTGGTCAGAGTAGTATTTTAAAATGTTCAAATGCAGTTTTCTCCCTTCAACTGAAAAATGTTTGTTGTCTGTATGTTTAAATGCAGTTCTCTCCCTTCAACTGACAATTGTACCATGCTTAACTTGAGTTTCTTACATTGTAACTTGCATTTTTAACGTTTTGAATTATGTACTAAAAAAGATAAACAAAAAGTCTAAAAGAAGTAGATAACGATCCAATGCCAAAAGAAGAAAATCCGTTCTAAAAATCTGGTTCTGTCATTTATTAAAAAACAAGTTTTAAAATTGCATGTCTAAAAACGTTGACCATTAAAATGTTTTCTAAAAAAATAATAATATAGAATTTTGGCTATGTTCATAATAAAATGATAATTTAAGAGCTGTGCTGCGAACTTACCTGTATGGAAGTTAGCAATCAGTATTCTGATGTCATTATGTATCATATCAAGAATTGGCTCTATCATATGTAGGGAGCCGCGGTGGCACAGTGAGATAGACGCTTGCTCGCTATGCTGAAGGTCCAGGGTTCAATCCCGGCATGGGGTCGAGATAATGCCTTCTGATTTTTCAACCCGGTTTCACCCTCTCAATGATGCATTTCGGAGGAGCTGACATGGAAAAAACACCTAGTCGTTCGGATGGGACAATAAACCGTGTGTTATTGGCTGTGAACGTTAAAGACCCCTCGACAGTTGGAAATCGAAAATAAGAGCAGGTTAATGCCGCTGTACTAGCGAAATTTCCCTCATTGCACACTGCATGGCGTTTGCCCGTCCTCAGTTAGCCCATATAGGTGAAGAAAACTAGGACGTAAACTCCATTCATTTCATTTCATTTCTTTTATATGTATGATATTGCATATGAAAAATATTAATAAATATTCTGTAACAATTCTACTTCCAATGATGTATAAAAATGAACATAAATAAAAACAACGACTTTTTAATCAGATGACTTTTCACTACCGAACATACGCTTGTTATTCCATTTTTCACTACTGAACGTGGACTGGTCATTCTACTTTTCACTCCCGAATATAAACAATTTATATGCCGATATTTATGTTCTGTAAATTTCGCAATATGGATAGAAAATGTAACTTTTCACCCATGGACGAAACCGGATGCGCACTGCTCGGTACCGTCGCACGGTTCTAGTTTTTTTCTTATTTAAAATATATTCCTAATCCTCGATGCCCCTTTTCTTTTAAAAATTTGAAATCTTTAGTGTCATCATAGCTGCTGCTTCGAGGTTGGTGATTTAACTTGAGTTTTGTTGGAGTTATTGAATTATTTAGCCATGTTTCTGTTAAACAAATGATATCATCTAGCATTTTAATGTGTTTCTGTAGATCTTGTATGTGAATAGATATAAACCCTGAAAAATTTTTCATCACATATGTTTTTTTCCGTAAAATCTTGTATTGTAAGACCCTGTAATGTTTTAACTCTGCTTAACGCAACATAGGCTTGTCCAGCTTGAAATATTTTACGAAGAGATATTACGCCTCTATCGAGACTAAGACCTTGTACTTTGTTAATAGTGACTGCATAGATGATACATTACAAATACATTCAACAATTACGAACAAATAAAACGGGGCCTCGGTACTCTCACAAATACATTCAACAATTATGAACAAATAAAATGGGGCCTCGGTACTCTCACAAATACAATCAACAATAACGAACAAATAAAACGAGACCTAGGTACTTAGTAACTTCAAATTAATATTGTAAGTCTTAGAATGTCTTTGCTTTGATGAAAATATAAATAGGAACACAATTTATGTCTTCAAAATTTGTTGTTACAGAGTACAATTTTCAGTCAAAATTAGGGACCTTTTTAGGGTTAAAATAGCTTCCAATTATTCCTTTGAAATGGTCCCTGATAAATGGTCAAAATGGTCCTCAAAAAAGGTCAAAATGGTCCTTCTAAAAAGTCAAAATGGTCTCAAAATAATATTTGTATTCATGATGTTACAAATTAACCATACATAAAGCGCTACATGATATATTTTTTTTTATACTTTGTAATCTTTTTGAGAACTGGAATAGTAACTTCAAATTAATATTGTAAGTCTTAGAATGTCTTTGTTTTGATGAAAATATAAATAGGAACACAATTTATGTCTCCAAAATTTGTTGTTACAGAGTACAATTTTCAGTCAAAATTAGTGACCTTTTTAGGGTTAAAATAGCTTCCAATTATTCCTTTGATTATCATCATATAAGCTACAATTTATAAAATACTTATGGCAAGATTAAACACTAACGCTTAAATTATTAAGTTCCTTTGATAATCATGGTATCAGCTACAATTTATATATAAAAAAATTAATCAGGGGCCATTTTGACCAAATTTCAATTACAGGCCATTTTGACTAGGGACCCAAGTGACTATAACCCTTGAGGGGTAACCCGTCGTTTGCTTTCATCCCCTCGGCCTAACACCAATAACCAAAACTGTTGTGTGTATATTGCAGATATAGTTGAAATAATAGTAGAGAGAAAATTCGAACTGGTAATTGTATCAAAAATTCACTGCTTTAAATAAGCACCTGTTTTAAATAATAATAGAAGCAAAATTTAAAAAAAAATTATAAATAAAAAATTAAAAGATAGAAGATTACATAATCAGATTAATCTGTTTATGGCCTGCGGTGGAAAGTTCAGGTCAACAGTGTTGATGTTCAATGTTGCATAACTTCTCTTAACACCTGTCAACAACTTTAAATCTGCAGTCTTTATGACAAAGATGAGGCATTCGTAGTTTGAGCTCTAATTAAGATATCAAAAAAATTCCAACTGTAAATTAAATTGCAAAATCACTTCTTTAATTCTAGGTATGTTAAAAATTAGTACGTAAATGTTTTGCAAAATAAATAAATAAATTTTTTGAGGGTTAAAAAATTGCATAATCAGATTAATGTCTTCTCTGGCACAATGCCAAGGTTAAAAGTTCATGTCAATAGTTTTATTATCAATGTAGTATAACTCCTGTTATAACACCTGTCAATCATTTTAATCCTCTCTATATCTATTTTTTTCTCAGAAAGGGGTATTCTATGCCTATTATCACAAATTGATTTTTGTATTAAACTACTCATGTCACATATCGTTGAAAAGAGAAAAATTAGTACTTCCTGATTAAACAACCATATCACTATGAGATAATTACATTGTAAGTTAGAACTCTCAGTCGAAAAAAACGCAATATTTTGAAAACATATTTTAAGGGATTAACGTCATATATCGTTAAAAAGATAATTAAATTAGCATTACAAAATTGAAATAATTCTTTGTGTTAATTAGAGAAGGTGATACAGCCGTCCAAAGTTGTCAAAAATGTCAATTTTTGAATGTCTATAAAACCGGAAGTTAATATTTTTCAACTAAAATCAAAACACCTATGGATAGCTGAGGTCAAGGACATTCTACATTTAAAATTTCAGGGTCATTGAAGGTCAAGGTCACATGGTATGGCCTTTTGAATTTTCAAAAAATTCAAACCAAAATAAAAACACTTCAAATTCGAAATTCAAAATTCTGTGCCTACAAGTTTTAGATAAAGCTTCAATGTTTTGATAGACATCAAAATCATAAAAAATGGAGAACTAATTAATTTTTTGCTGAAATGTGTCAGTCTGTGACGACAGCTTATGTATCACTTCCGGTTTGGATTTTTTCTGCTAAGTACCTTCTAATTATGCCTGACATACAATATATATGGTTTTAGCCAACATCTGAAATTTACACCGGAAGTGGGGTCGCCAGACGTAATTTTGAAAAACCGGAAGTCTTCACGCCATAACCGGAAGTGATAGAAATATTTTAATTATCTTGTATTATTTGTATCGACATTCGGTTTATGTTCTGTGAATTTCAGATAAATCGGATAATTAGCGGCTGAGAAAAAAAATTTGATATTTTTTGAAAATTTTGGTTTCAATTTTTTTTTACAAAAATTGAAATTTTTGAAGATGCACCAGATACTTCTTTTAACAATTAACGTAATAAAGGAAATTTCAGGTAAATCGGTTCATAAATAAGTCCTACAGACTCGATGAAAAAATATTGCACATTATGTAATAGCCCACTTCTGGTACCGCAAAAATGTGCCGTTTTATATTTAAGGGAAAATTTCCCTCGAGTGAAACTGGCTGATCAAACCAGAATTTCTATACCATTTTCAGTTTTCTCTACAGACGCTGACCAGAATTTGGGAAAAAAAAAAAAAAAAAAAAAACTAGAATCGTGAGACGATACTGGGCAGTGCGCATCCGGTTTCGTCTATGGGTGAAAAGTGTCATTTTTAATCCATACATATAAATTGTTTATATTCGGGAGTGAAAAGTAGAATAACCAGTTCACGTTCGGTGAAAAATGGAATAACTAGCGTGTGATCGGTAGTGAAAAGTCATCTGATTAAAAAGTCATTGTTTTAATTTATGTACATTTTTATACATTATTGGAAGTAGAATAGTTAAGGAATATTTATTAATATTTTTCATTATGCAATATCATACATATGAAAGAAATGAAGTGAAATGAATGGAGTTTATGTCCTATTTTTTCTGCACCTATATGGGCTAACTGAGGACGGGCAACGCCATGCAGTGTGCAATGAGGGAAATTTTGTCTGACAGCGGCATTAGCCTGTTTTTTTTTTTCGATTTCCAACTATCGAGGGGTCTTTAACATGCACAGCCAATAGCACACGGGACCTTGGTTTATTGTCCCATCCGAACGACTAGGCGCTTTTTCCATGAGAGCCCCTCCGACCTGCATCACTGACGGGATTGAACCCTGGACGTTCAGGTTGACGAGTAAGCATCTAACTCACTGAGCTACCGCGGCCCCCTTCATATCATAACACCATTACTTGATATGATATATAAATAACATCAGAATTCTGAATGCTAAGTTTCATGAAAGTTCGCAATTCAGCCCGTGATTTATCATCTTAAAGTAAACTTAGCAAAAAAAATTATATTATTATTTTTTTTAAAAACATTTTAATGGTCAACGTTTTTAGACATGCAGTTTTAAAACTTTTTTTTTAATAAATGATTTTTAAAACGAATTTTCTTCTTTTGGCATCGGATCGTTATCTTCTATATTTAGATTTTATTTTTTCATTTTTACTACATAATTTAAAACGTTAAAAGCGCAAGTGACAATGTAAGAAAGTAAGCACTTGCAATAAAATTGTCAATTGAGGGGATAAAACTGCATTTGAACATATAGACAACAAACATTTGTCAGTTGAAGGGAGAGAACTGCATTTAAACATACAGACATCAAACATGTAAGTTTTAATCTTATATTTTGCAAGCAAGTGTTTTTTCAGATCATTTGAAAAATTCTTAATATAGTTTAGTAGGATACAATTCTCCCCAAAAAAGTTCATTGTTGTATTTTAGTTTTATGATATTATAAAAAAAACATTTGTTGTACATTATATCAAAACATTGACCAGTGAGAAGCGTTAAATGAAACACTGTACACAGTACAATGATCATGAATTGTTGGACGTGCTGAGGGGATGATACATTGTAACACGTAGACTCTCACATACCATCAGATATGGGTGGCTTAGTTAGTCAGACGCTTGCTCGACAACCTGAACTTCCAGGGATGAATCCCGTCAGTGATACAGGTCGGAGGGGCTGACATAGTAACGGCGTTCAATCGTGGGTGTAATTAAACCGATGTGCTAATTGGCTGTGCATGTTAAAGATCCCTCGACAAATGAAAATTGAAAAATAATATCAGGCTAATGCAAAATTTTCCTCATTGCGCACTGCATGGCGTTTGCCCGTCCTCAATATAGGTGCAGAAAAGCAGGACGTAAAACTCTATTCATTTCATTTCATTTTTCAAAAAATGGAAATTTTTATAATACTTCCTCTGTAATATATTTTTAATATATTCGCATACATTATTTATTTCTTTTATGATGACCATTTTTAACATAATGCAAACAAATATTTTCAAATATCTCCAAAACTAAGGAAGTTAAAATTTCAAGATTACATGCAAATGACGTCAAAACCGGGAGTGATATAAAGATTCTAGAAATATTTTTTTGTTCAGAATCAAATTGTCTATCTACCTGTAAGTTTTTAGATCGATCGAAAAAATTTAACAAAACACGCACAGTTTCAATGGAATTTGACACAAAATTTGCAAGTTTTAAAAAGCGCAATTTTGATTCAAATATATTGTGCTATTTATCATTTGAAAGAGCAGATTTAGCATAGTAAAAATGAAATAGAATTTGTGACGTATGTAAATTAGGTCACGTGACAGAGCTCTTTAAAGTAAAAAAATTGCAATTTTCAAATCAGAAATCGGAAATGAATATATCATCTGATAGATCTCGTCAAGGGCAATAATTTTTGTACAGGGCAAGAGGTCATCAAAGGTCAAGGTCACTAGATATGAGTCTTGAAAGTTTCGGTCATTACTGAAATTCTTGTTCCGGAAATGTAAAGAAATTGAAATCGAAATTCAAAAATCGACAACCTACATTTTTTTTGCAATCGACTGCTGAAGTCGTAGATTTCAAAATTAAAAAAATCCGATTAACCGTCGGTTCTGAATTAAAATTTTAAGAAACATAGGTCACTTCAAGATGGCGGCTGATCCCTTGCACCTGGATAAAATTTCATCATTTTATTTTTTATGTATGACCAAATCTATGATAACACAAAAAATGTTTTTCAAATATCTTCAATATTCCGGAAGTTGAAATTGAAAGTTTAGAAGCAAATGACGTGAAAACCGGAAATGATATCGAAACTTTGAAAATTGATTTTCTTTGGAAATTCATATGTCTATGTTATTGAAAGGTTTCAGATCGATCGAAATAAAATTGCAAAAGTTAAAAAAAATCCTTTAAAAAGTGCTCCAAAAGTCAGCTACAAAAGTCAAAATATGAATTTTTCAAAATTGCAATTTGTAGCTATTGGGTTAAACAAATGAAACAAAAAAGACCGATCACAATCTGTTGGAAAAATGAGTTGAAAATGGAAAAACCCTCCGGTCAGGCAAAAATGCGCCATTTTACATTTAAGGGTATTGATTGGGCTAGCGTTCGAGAAAAAAACCACGAGATGGAATTTTTGCGAATTACTTATTATTTTTGGGCTCAGATTGTAGATAATTATTATTACTTTATTTGTAAACTATATAGAATGAAAAAAAACGAAAAGAAATTAGGTATTTCGTTAGTTTTTGCTAAAAAATTAGGAAAAAGTAGCAAAATGTGTCCCGGTTGGTACAAGATTTCTCAGCCATTTTTTATTGGAAAATTACGATCTTGGTCTTGATTGATAGCTTATTCAATAAGGATGAAACGTACAGAGAGTTTTTTCAAAAATTCTAATCAGTTTGGCCCCTGAAAAATGTTTGCCGTACCTACAAATAAATTTTCGTAAATTTTCGTATTTCCATGGTAACCACCAAAATAATATTTTTTTTTGGAAAATCGCTCTGTACCTTTCTCGGCAATGTAATTGTCTACATTTATGCCAAGTTTGATGTAGATTGATCCATTCACATTTTTTTAAACTTGTATCAAAGGTTTGAAATGTTCAATTTTTATGACATGTTTGAAAGGTCTGTCAACTCATTAAAAAAAATCTGATTGACATGAAATCAACCTTAAACTATCGAGAAGGACCCCAAATCATCAACAAATGCACAACTAGTCTCAAGAAATCATTATTTCATATACTTATTCCATTTTTTCATAACGTGAAATAGCCCAATTAACACCCTTAAGCAACAACGAGCAGTTAATCATCGCAGGAAATGGTGTCAAGTTATGTGTGGTATATGCAGGTTTGGCTGGGGAGCGTGACCAGAAATAGAAAAAAAAAAAAAAATAGTCAATTGCAAAACAATGCAGTGCGTTCGAGAATCGAACGCACTGCAATTATAAATAAAAAATTAAAAGATAGAAGATTACATAATCAGATTAATCTGTTTATGGCATGTGGTGAAAAGTTCAGGTCAACAGTGTTGATGTTCAATGTTGCATAACTTCTCTTAACACCTGTCAACAACTTTAAATCTGCAGTCTTTATGACAAAGATGAGGCATTCGTAGTCTGAGCTCTAATTAAGATATCAAAAAAATTCCAACTGTAAATTAAATTGCAAAATCACTTCTTTAATTCTAGGTATGTTAAAATTTAGTACGTAAATGTTTTGCAAAATATATTACTAAAATTTATGAGGGTTAAAAAATTGCATAATCAGATTAATGTCTTCTCTGGCACAATGCCAAGGTTAAAAGTTCATGTCAATAGTTTTATTATCAATGTAGTATAACTCCTTTTATAACACCTGTCAATCATTTTAATCCTCTCTCTATCACGCCAAAACCGGAAGTGATAGAAATATTTTAATTATCTTGTATTATTTGTATCGACATTCTGTTTATGTCCTGTGAATTTCAGATCAATCGGATATTTAGCGGCTGAGAAAAAAAATTTTGATTTTTTTTGAAAATTTTGGTTTCAAATTTTTTTTACAAAAATATTTAAAAATTGAAATTTTTGAAGATGCACCAGATACTTCTTTTAACAATTAACGTAATAAAGGAAATTTCAGGTAAATCGGTTCATAAATAAGTCCTACAGACTCGATAAAAAAATATTGCACATTATGTAATAGCCCACTTCTGGTACCGCAAAAATGTGCCGTTTTATATTTAAGGGAAAATTTCCCTCGAGTGAAACTAGCTGATCAAACCAGAATTTCTATACCATTTTCAGTTTTCTCTACATACGCTGACCAGAATCAGCATTACAAAATTGAAACTAGAGCTGTGAACAGCACTGAGCGTGGCCCGTGATACTTTGCCTGATAGCTGTAAGACTTTTTGAACTTCAAACCCCCAAAGTCTGGTGTTCACTCCCTCATTTTTAGTAAAAAGTTTTGTGAAAGGGTAGATTCAATATTATATCAATATAACTTATAGTATGGTAATTTTTATAGCTTCATGGTAGCTACAATACACAGATATGTGTGAAATGTGAACATTATGTGACAGAATTCCTTTACTGATATAAATATGATCTATAAGTGTTTCACCTTCATTAGTGTAATGCTGAACAAGTTGTTGAAAACCAAATTTTTGAAAACAATTAAGTATAGACAAATGACCCCCCAAGATATTTTGATTGAAATCTCCCATAATAACATACACCAGATTCTTGTTATTCAACTAGTGATCTTTGTAACATTGGGAGAAATAATTCTAATCGATAAACAGGTGGTCTATAGATAACAATTACGTTAATATTCTTATCCAGAATATTCAAAGTAATGTGTTCTATTTTTAAAACTCCCAAATTTAAGAGTGGCTCAGCGAGTTAGACACTTGCTCGCTAACCTGAAGGTCCAGGGTTCAATCCCGGCATGGGTCGAGATGACACCTTCGGATTTTTCAACCCGGTTTCCCCCTGTCAGTGATGCAGGTCGGAGGGGCTGACATGGAAAAGTGTCTAGTCGTTTGGATGGGACAATAAACCGAGGCCCCGTGTGCTATTGGCTGTGTACGTTAAAGATCCCTTGACAGTTGGAAATCGGCTAATAACGACTACTTTGTGAACAGTGACTGCATAGACGATACATTACAAATACATTACAAATACATTCAACAATTGCAAACAAATAATAAGCTTAGCAGATAAAAACAGGTTATAGTCAATTGGGCCTCCATCCAAAATGGCCCCTCGTTTGGTCAAAATGGTCCCTGATAAATGGTCAAAATGGTCTTCAAAAAAAGTCAAAATGGTCCTTCCAAAAAGTCAAAATGGTCTCAAATTAAAATTTTTATTTATGATGTTACAAATTAACAAAACATAACACGCTAAATAATATATTTTTATATAATCTTTTTGAGAACTGGAACTGGAACTTCAAATTAATATTGTAAGTCTTAGAATGTCTTTGCTTTGATGAAAATATAAATTGGAACACAATTCAAAATTTGTTGTAACAGAGTACAATTTTCAGTCAAAATTAGTGACCTTTTTTAGGGTTAAAATAGCTTCCAATTATTCCTTTGATTATCATCATATAAGCTACAATTTATAAAAAAAAAATCAGGGAACATCTTGACTATATTTTTGTGGCCGTTTTAACCAATGAATTGGTTGAAATCAAAAGAGAAATTCAGAGGCCATTTTGACCAAAATAGGGGCCATGGTGACTGGCCATTTTGACCAAACCATTTTGACTAATAGCCGATTTGGATAGGGGCCCAATTAACTATGACAAGATTAAACATTTACTTTTTATTGCAACGGATTAGCGCTGACGCGTTGCCAGTTAAATAATTTATTGCTGTCTGCTAGATAGTCCATCACTACAGATTATGTACTCTGACTAATTTGTTTATGACATATAATAAGCTTAGCAGACGACAAAAACAAAATTGGAATTGGGTGTTACAGAAGATACTCTCCTATAGAAGCACTAGTCAAGGTCACAAGAAGAGAGCATAAATTTCAATTATCAATTCAAATGATAACAATTAGAACTAGGGGCCATTTTGTATAGGGGATATGCCCCCTTCTCCAACATTCGCACTGTGTAAACGTCAATATTTTCCTTTAATGCTGAGTTGAAATACTGTCTTTTGTTTCAATGGATTGGAGCAGACAGTAGCCAGTTGAATTGATGTATGTTAGTCAATTAAGTGCCGTGGGTAAGAATTACCCTCAAAATAAGAAAAAATCTGATATTATATCAAACATAGCAAACACTCGTAAAAACATGTTAATTTTTATAAAGTTAAAACAATATGTAATGAGATAAATTTATATTTGACCTATAATAATCTTAGCAGACGATAAAAAACAGTTTGAGCACTTACTTTTTATTGCAACAGATTAGCGCAGACGCGTAAACAGTTAAATTGCAGTCTGCTAGAGTCCAGCCCTAGAGTTAAAAGATTATGTAGTCTGACTAATTTGTTTATGACCTTTAATAACCTTAGCAGACGACAAAAAGAAAATTGGTGTGTATCTTGTAGAAAGAGTTCTGTCAATGGTAGAAAAAAAATTCGAACAGGTTAATGTATCAAAAATTCACTGCTCTAAATGATTGTATGTAAAATTAATGTAAGTGAAAATTTTGCAAAAAAAATGAATAAATTTTATATATTTTTTAGAGTGTTAAAAGATTACATAATCAGATTAATCTGTTTATGACCTAAAATACTTCACACCTCCATGTGAAAAGTTCACATGGATAGTTTTATTACTGTGTTATATAACCTGCTATAACCCTTGTCAATCATTTTAATCCTCTCTATTTCTATTTTTCTCAGATTACTCAGGGTACTTTATGCCTATTTTCACTTTAATGGATTTTGTATTAAACTAATCATGTCATATATCGTTGAAAAGAGAAAATTGTGTACATCATCATTAAACAATCGATATTGCTATTAGATAATTACATTGTAAGTTAGAACTCCCAGTCGAAAAAAACTTAATATTTTGAAAACATATTCTAAGGTATTATCGTCATATATCGTTAAAAAGATAATTAAATCAGCATTACAAAATTGAAATGATTAATTCTTTGTGTTAATTAGAGAAGGTGATACAGCCGTCCAAAGTTGTCAAAAGTGTCAATTTTTGAATGTCTATAAAACCGGAAGTTAATATTTTTCAACTAAAATCAAAACACCTATGGATAGCTGAGGTCAAGGACATTCTACATTGAAAATTTCAGGGTCATTGAAGGTCAAGGTCACATGGTATGGCCTTTTGAATTTTCTAAAAATTCAAACCAAAATAAAAACACTTCAAATTCGAAATTCAAAATTCTGTGCCTACAAGTTTTAGATAAAGTTACAATGTTTTGATAGACATCAAAATCATAAAAATCGGATAAAAAATGGAGGACTAATTAATTTTCTGCTGAAATGTGTCAGTCTGTGGCGACAGCTTATGTATCACTTCCGGTTTGGATTTTTTCTGCTAAGTACCTTCTAATTATGCCTGACATACAATATTTATGGTTTTAGCCAACATCTGAAATTTACACCGGAAGTGGGGTCGCCAGTCTTAATTTTGAAAAACCGGAAGTCTTCACGCCAAAACCGGAAGTGATAGAAATATTTTAATTATCTTGTATTATTTGTATCGACATTCTGTTTATGTCCTGTAAATTTCAGATCAATCGGATAATTAGCGGCTGAGAAAAAAATTTTGATTTTTTTTGAAAATTTTGGTTTCAAATTTTTTTTACAAAAATATTTAAAAATTGAAAATTTTGAAAATGCACCAGATACTTCTTTTAACAATTAACGTAATAAAGGAAATTTCAGGTAAATCTGTTCATAAATAAGTCCTACAGACTCGATGAAAAAATATTGCACATTATGTAATAGCCCACTTCTGGTTCCGCAAAAATGTGCCGTTTCATATTTAAGGGAAAATTTCCCTCGAGTGAAACTAGCTGATCAAACCAGAATTTCTATACCATTTCCAGTTTTCTCTACAGACGCTGACCAGAATTTGGAAAAAAAAAAAAAAAAAAAAAATAATCATAACGAAAACAAAGCGTGACAAATCGATAGATTTGCCACGCAATAATTAATTCTTTGTGTTAATTAGAGAAGGTGATACAGCCGTCCAAAGGTGTCAAAAATGTCAATTTTTGAATGTCTATAAAACCGGAAGTTAATATTTTTCAACTAAAATCAAAACACCTATTGATAGCTGAGGTCAAGGGCAGTCTACATGGAAAATTTCAAGGTCATTGAAGGTCAAGGTCACATGATATGGCCTTTTGAATTTTCAAAAAATTCAAACCAAAATAAAAACACTTCAAATTCGAAATTCAAAATTCTGTGCCTACAAGTTTTAGATAAAGTTACAATGTTTTGATAGACATCAAAATCATAAAAATCGGATAAAAAATGGAGGACTAATTAATTTTTTGCTGAAATTTGTCAGTCTGTGACGACAGCTTATGTATCACTTCCGGTTTGGATTTTTTCTGCTAAGTACCTTCTAATTATGCCTGACATACAATATATATGGTTTTAGCCAACATCTGAAATTTACACCGGACGTGGGGTCGCCAGACGTAATTTTGAAAAACCGGAAGTCTTCACGCCAAAACCGGAAGTGATAGAAATATTTTAATTATCTTGTATTATTTGTATCGATATTCTGTTTATGTCCTGTGAATTTCAGATCAATCGGATAATTAGCAGCTGAGAAAAAAAATTTGATTTTTTTTGAAAATTTTGGTTTCAAATTTTTTTTACAAAAATATTTAAAAATTGAAATTTTTGAAGATGCACTAGATACTTCTTTTAACAATTAACGTAATAAAGGAAATTTCACGTAAATCGGTTCATAAATAAGTCCTACAGACTCGATGAAAAAATATTGCACATTATGTAATAGCCCACTTCTGGTTCCGCAAAAATGTGCCGTTTTATATTTAAGGGAAAATTTCCCTCGAGTGAAACTAGCTGATCAAACCAGAATTTCTATACCATTTTCAGTTTTCTCTACAGACGCTGACCAGAATTTGGAAAAAAAAAAAAAAAAAAAAAAAAAAAATAATCATAACGAAAACAAAGCGTGACAAATCGATAGATTTGCCACGCAATTAGATACCAGTAAACACTAAATACTTTTGCATAATTATTACCTTAGTTGACCTGGTTTAGGGTGTTTAACATTTCGTCTCCCATAGCATCTTATAGTGCTAATAGTTATTACAATAAGCACATATTATTAGATACCAGTAAACACTAAATACTTTCTCATAATTATTGCCTTTCGTTGTCCTTGTTTAGAGTGTTTAATATTCAGTCTCCCCTAGCATCTTATAGTGCTAAAATTCATTACAATAAATACATATTAGATACCAGTAAACATTTAATAATTTCTTATGATTATTGCCCTTCGTTGTCCTGTTTTTGGTTGTTAATATTCAGTCTCCACTAGCATTTTATAGTGCTAATAGTAATAGTTATTATAATAAGCACATATTAGATACCAGTAAACACTAAATACATTCTTATGATTATTGCATTTCGTTGTCCTGTTTAAGGGCGTGTAATATTCAGTCTCCCCTAGCATCTTATAGTGCTAATATTTATTACAATAAGCACATATTAGATACAAGTAAACACTAAATACTTTTTCGTGCATTTTGCTTTTCGCTGTCCTTGTTTAAAGTGTTTCATAATCAGTCTCCCCATCTTATTGTGCTAATATTTATTATAATAAGCATATTAGATACCAGTAAACACTTCATACTTTCTCATGATTATTGCCTTTTCTTGTCCTGGCTTATGGTGTTTAATATTCATTCTCCACTAGCATCTTATTGTGCTAATAGTAATTACAAAAAGCTGATATTAGATACCAGTAAACACTTGATACTTTCTTATGATTATTACATTTCGTTGTCTTGGTTTATGGTGTTTAATATTCAGTCTCCCCTAGCATCTTATAGTGCTAATAGTTATTACAATAAGCACATATTAAATACCAGTAAACACTAAATACTTTCACATAATTATTGCCTTTCGTTGTCCGGTTTAGGGTGTTTAATATTCAGTCTCCCCTAGCATCTTATAGTGCTAATGTTTATTACAATAAGCACATATTAAATACCAGTAAACACTAAATACTTTCACATAATTATTGCCTTTCGTTGTCCGGTTTAGGGTGTTTAATATTCAGTCTCCCCTAGCATCTTATAGTGCTAATAGTTATTACAATAAGCAAATATTAGATACCAGTAAACACTAAATACTTTTGCATAATTATTGCCTTAGTTGACCTGGTTTAGGGTGTTTAATATTCAGTCTCCCCTAGCATCTTATAGTGCTAATATTTATTATAATAAGCACATATTAGATACCAATAAACACTTAATACTTTCTCAAATTATTGCCTTTCTTTGTCCTTGTTTAGGGTGTTTAACATTCAGTCTCCCCTAGCATCTTATAGTGCTAATATTCATTACAATAAGCACATATTAGATAGCAATAAACACTTAATACTTTCTCAAATTATTGCCTTTCGTTGTCCGGTATATTGTGTTTAATACTAGTATTCAGTCTCCCCTAGCATCTTATAGTGCTAATATTTATTACAATAAGCACATATTAGATACAAGTAAACACTAAATACATTCTTATGATTATTGCCTTTCGTTGTCCTGTTTAAGGGCGTGTAATATTCAGTCTCCCCTTGTATCTTATAGTGCTAATATCTATTACAACAAGCACATATTAGATACCAGTAAACACTAAATACTTTCTCAAATTATTGACTTTTCTTGTCCTGGTTTAGGGTGTTTAATATTCAGTCTCCACTAGCATCTTATAGTGCTAAAATCTATTACAACAAGCACATACTAGATAATAGTAAACACTTAATACTTTCTTATGATTTTTGCCTTTTCTTGTCCTGGTTTAGGGTGTTTAATATTAAGTCTCCACTAGCATCTTATAGTGCTAATATTTATTACAATAAGCACATATTAGATACCGGTAAACACTAAATACTTTCTCAAATTATTGACTTTTCTTGTCCTGGTTTAGGGTGTTTAATATTCAGTCTCCTCTAGCATCTTATAGTGCTAATATTCATTACAATAAGCAAATATTAGATACCAGTAAACACTAAATACTTTTGCATAATTATTGCCTTAGTTGACCTGGTTTAGGGTGTTTAATATTCAGTCTCCCCTAGCATCTTATAGTGCTAATAGTTATTACAATAAGCACATATTAGATACCAGTAAACACTAAATACTTTCTCATAATTATTTCCTTTCGTTGTATTGTTTAGGGTGTTTAATATTCAGTCTCCCTTAGCATTTTATAGTGCTAATATTTATTATAATATGCACATATTAGATACCAATAAACACTTAATACTTTCTCAAATTATTGCCTTTCGTTGTCCGGTTTAGGGTGTTTAATATTCAGTCTCCCCTAGCATCTTATAGTACTAATATTCATTACAATAAGCACATATTAGATAGCAATAAACACTTAATACTTTCTCAAATTATTGCCTTTCGTTGTCCGGTATATTGTGTTTAATATTCAGTCTCCCCTAGCATCTTATAGTGCTAATATTCATTACAATAAGCACATATTAGATACCAATAAAAACTTAATACTTTTTCAAATTATTGCCTTTCGTTGTCCGGTTCATGGTGTTAAATATTCAGTCTCCCCTAGCATCTTATAGTGCTAATATTTATTACAATAAGCACATATTAGATACAAGTAAACACTAAATACATTCTTATGATTATTGCCTTTCATTGTCCTGTTTAAGGGCGTGTAATATTCAGTCTCCCCTAGCATCTTATAGTGCTAATATCTATTACAAAAAGCACATATTAGATACCAGTAAACACTAAATACTTTCTCAAATTATTGCCTTTTCTTGTCCTGGTTTAGGGTGTTTAATATTAAGTCTCCACTAGCATCTTATAGTGCTAATATTTATTACAATAAGCACATATTAGATACCAGTAAACACTAAATACTTTCTAAAATTATTGACTTTTCTTGTCCTGGTTTAGGGCGTGTAATATTCAGTCTCCCCTAGCATCTTATAGTGCTAATATTTATTACAATAGGCACATATTAGATACAAGTAAACACTTAATACTTTTTCGTGCATTTTGATTTTCGCTGTCCTTGTTTAGAGTGTTTCATAATCAGTCTCCCCATCTTATTGTGCTAATATTTATTATAATAAGCATATTAGATACCAGTAAACACTTCATACTTTCTCATGATTATTGCCTTTTCTTGTTCTGGTTTATGGTTTTTAATATTCATTCTCCACTAGCATCTTATTGTGCTAATAGTAATTACAAAAAGCACATATTAGATACCAGTAAACACTTGATACTTTCTTATGATTATTGCATTTCGTTGTCTTGGTTTATGGTGTTTAATATTCAGTCTCCCCTAGCATCTTATAGTGCTAATAGTTATTACAATAAGCACATATTAGATACCAGTAAACACTTAATACTTACTCATGATTATTGCCTTTCGTTGTCTTGGTTTATGGTGTTTAATATTCAGTCTCCACTAGCATGTTATAGTGCTAATATTTATTACAATAAACACATATTAAATACCAGGAAACACTAAATACTTTCACATAATTATTGCCTTTCGTTGTCCGGTTTAGGGTGTTTAATATTCAGTCACCCCTAGCATCTTATTGTGCTAATAGTAATTACAAAAAGCAGATATTAGATACCAGTAAACACTTGATACTTTCTTATGATTATTGCATTTCGTTGTCTTGGTTTATGGTGTTTAATATTCAGTCTCCCCTAGCATCTTATAGTGCTAATATTCAATACAATAAGCACATATTAGATACTTGTAAACACTAAATACTACTCATAAGTATAACCTTTTGTTGTCCTACTTTAGGGTGTTTAATATTCAGTCTCCCCTAGCATCTTATAGTGCTAATATTTGTGACAATAAGCAAATATTAGATACCAGTAAACACTAAATACTTTCTTATGATTATTTCCTTTAGTTGACCTGGTTCAGGGTGTTAAATATTCAGTCTCCCCTAGCATCTTATAGTGCTAATATTTATTATAATAAGCATATTAGATACGAGTAAACACTAAATACTTTTTCGTGCATTTTGATTTTCGCTGTCCTGGTTTAAAGTACTTCCTAATCAGTCTCCTCTAGCATCTTATTGTGCTTATATTTATTATAATAAGCATATTAGATACCAGTAAACACTTAATACTTTCTCATGATTATTGCCTTTTCTTGTCCTGGTTTAGGGTGTTTAACATTAAGTCTCCACTAGCATCTTATAGTGCTAATATTTATTACAATAAGCACATATTAGATACCAGTAAACACTAAATACTTTCTCAAATTATTGCCTTTCGTTGTCCGGTTAAGGGTGTTTAATATTCAGTCTCCCTTAGCATCTTATAGTGCTAATATTCATTACAATAAGCAAATATTAGATACCAGTAAACACTAAATACTTTTGCATAATTATTGCCTTAGTTGACCTGGTTTAGGGTGTTTAATATTCAGTCTCCCCTAGCTTCTTATAGTGCTAATACTAGTAGTTATTACAATAAGCACATATTAGATACCAGTAAACACTAAATACTTTCTCATAATTATTGCCTTTCGTTGTCCTTGTTTAGGGTGTTTAATATTCAGTCTACCCTAGCATCTTATAGTGCTAATATTACTTACAATAAGTACATATTAGATATCAGTAAACATTTAATAATTTCTTATGATTATTGCCCTTCGTTGTCCTGTTTTTGGTGGTTAATATTCAGTCTCCACTAGCATCTTATAGTGCTAATATTTATTACAATAAGCACAATGTAAACACTAAATACTTTTTCGTGCATTTTGCTTTTCGCTGTCCTTGTTTAAAGTGTTTCATAATCAGTCTCCCCATCTTATTGTGCTAATATTTATTATAATAAGCATATTAGATACCAGTAAACACTTCATACTTTCTCATGATTATTGCCTTTTCTTGTCCTGGTTTATGGTGTTTAATATTCATTCTCCACCAGCATCTTATTGTGCTAATAGTAATTACAAAAAGCAGATATTAGATACCAGTAAACACTTGATACTTTCTTATGATTATTGCATTTCGTTGTCTTGGTTTATGGTGTTTAATATTCAATCTCCCCTAGCATCTTATAATGCTATAATTTATTACAATAAGCACATATTAAATACCAGTAAACACTAAATACTTTCACATAATTATTGCCTTTCGTTGTCCGGTTTAGGGTGTTTAATATTCAGTCTCCCCTAGCATCTTATAGTGCTAATATTTATTATAATAAGCACATATTAGATACCAGTAAACACTTAATACTTTCTCATGATTATTGCCTTTTCTTGTCCTGGTTTAGGGAGTTTAATATTAAGTCTCCACTAGTATCTTATAGTGCTAATATTTATTACAATAAGCACATATTAGATACCAGTAAACACTAAATACTTTCTCAGATTATTGCCTTTCGTTGTCTGGTTTAGGGTGTTTAATATTCAATCTCCCCTAGCATCTTATAGTGCTAATATTCATTACAATAAGCAAATATTAGATACCAGTAAACACTAAATACTTTTGCATAATTATTGTCTTAGTTGACCTGGTTTAGGGTGTTTAATATTCAGTTTCCCCTAGCATCTTATAGTGCTAATAGTTATTACAATAAGCACATATTAAATACCAATAAACACTTAATACTTTCTCAAATTATTGCCTTTCGTTGTCCGGTTTAGGGTGTTTAATATTCAGTCTCCCCTAGCATCTTATAGTGCTAATATTCATTACAATAAGCACATATTGGATAGCAATAAACACTTAATACTTTCTCAAATTATTGCCTTTCGTTGTCCGGTATATTGTGTTTAATATTCAGTCTCCCCTAGCATCTTATAGTGCTAATATTCATAACAATAAGCACATATTAGATACTAATAAACACTTAATACTTTTTCAAATTATTGCCTTTCGTTGTCCGGTTCAGGGTGTTAAATATTCAGTCTTCCCTAGCATCTTATAGTGCTAATATTTATTACAATAAGCACATATTAGATACAAGTAAACACTAAATACATTCTTATGATTATTGCCTTTCGTTGTCCTGTTTAAGGGCGTGTAATATTCAGTCTCCCCTAGCATCTTATAGTGCTAATATCTATTACAACAAGCACATATTAGATAATAGTAAACACTTAATACTTTCTCATGATTTTTGCCTTTTCTTGTCCTGGTTTAGGGTGTTTAATATTAAGTCTCCACTAGCATCTTATAGTGCTAATATTTATTACAATAAGCACATATTAGATACCTGTAAACACTAAATACTTTCTCAAATCATTGACTTTTCTTGTCCTGGTTTAGGGTGTTTAATATTTAGTCTCCCCTAGCATCTAATAGTGCTAATATTCATTACAATAAGCAAATATTAGATACCAGTAAACACTAAATACTTTTGCATAAGTATTGCCTTAGTTGACCTGGTTTAGGGTGTTTAATATTCAGACTCCCCTAGCATCTTATAGTGCTAATAGTTATTACAATAAGCACATATTAGATACTAGTAAACACTAAATACATTCTTATGATTATTGCATGTCGTTGTCCTGTTTAAGGGCGTGTAATATTCAGTCTCCACTAGCATGTTATAGTGCTAATATTTATTACAATAAGCACATATTAGATGCAGGTAAACACTAAATACTTTTTCGTGCATTTTGCCTTTCGCTGTCCTTGTTTAAAGTGTTTCATAATCAGTCTCCCTTAGCATCTTATTGTGCTAATATTTATTATAATAAGCATATTAGATACCAGTAAACACTTAATACTTTCTCATGATTATTGCCTTTAATTGTCCTGGGGCCTTATTCTCGAAAACTTAACTTAGATAAAATCGAGATTTTATGGAATTAAGTAATCTGATTGGATAATAGTTCTTAATATAAAATCGATTTAAGTGATTGACCAGTCAGATAACTAGAACACTAAAATCATTGCAAGTTAAGTTTTCGAGAATAAGGCCCCAGGTTTATGGTGTTTAATATTCATTCTCCACTAGCATCTTATTGTGCTAATAGTAATTACAACTAGAGCTGTGAACAGCACTGAGCGTGGCCCGTGATACTTTGCCTGATAGCTGTAAGACTTTTTGAACTTCAAACCCCTAAAGTCTGGTGTTCACTCCCTCATTTTTAGTAAAAAGTTTTGTGAAAGGGTAGATTCAATATTATATCAATATAACTTATAGTGTGGTAATTTTTATAGCTTCATGGTATTCATGGTAGCTACAATACACAGGTATGGGTGAAATGTGAACATTATGTGACAGAATTCCTTTACTGATATAAATATGATCTATAAGTGTTTCACCTTCATTAGTGTAATGCTGAACAAGTTGTTGAAAACCAAATTTTTGAAAAAAATTAAGTATAGACAAATGACCCCCCAAGATATTTTGATTGAAATCTCCCATAATAACATACACCAGATTCTTGTTATTCAACTAGTGATCTTTGTAACATTGGGAGAAATAATTCTAATCGATAAACAGGTGGTCTATAGATAACAATTACGTTAATATTCTTATCCAGAATATTCAAAGTAATGTGTTCTATTTTTAAAACTCCCAAATTTAAGAGTGGCTCAGCGAGTTAGACGCTTGCTCGCTAACCTGAAGGTCCAGGGTTCAATCCCGGCATGGGTCGAGATGACACCTTCGGATTTTTCAACCCGGTTTCCCCCTGTCAGTGATGCAGGTCGGAGGGGCTGACATGAAAAAGTGTCTAGTCGCTTGGATGGGACAATAAACCGAGGCCCCGTGTGCTATTGGCTGTGTACGTTAAAGATCCCTAGACAGTTGGAAATCGGCTAATAACGACTACTTTGTGAACAGTGACTGCATAGACGGTACATTACAAATACATTACAAATACATTCAACAATTACGAACAAATAATAAGCTTAGCAGATAAAAACAGGTTATAGTCAATTGGGCCTCCATCCAAAATGGCCCCTCGTTTGGTCAAAATGGTCCCTGATAAATGGTCAAAATGGTCTTCAAAAAAAGTCAAAATGGTCCTTCCAAAAAGTCAAAATGGTCTCAAAATAATATTTTTATTCATGATGTTACAAATTAACAAAACATAAAGCGCTAAATAATATATTTTTTATATAATCTTTTTGAGAACTGGAACTGGAACTTCAAATTAATATTGTAAGTCTTAGAATGTCTTTGCTTTGATGAAAATATAAATTGGAACACAATTTATGTCTTCAAAATTTGTTGTAACAGAGTACAATTTTCAGTCAAAATTAGTGACCTTTTTTAGGGTTAAAATAGCTTCCAATTATTCCTTTGATTATCATCATATAAGCTACAATTTATAAAAAAAAAATCAGGGAACATCTTGACTTTATTTTTGTGGCCATTTTAACCAATGAATTGGTTGAAATCAAAAGAGAAATTCAGAGGCCATTTTGACCAAAATAGGGGCCATGGTGACTGGCCATTTTGACCAAACCATTTTGACTAATAGCCGATTAGGATAGGGGCCCAATTAACTATGACAAGATTAAACATTTACTTTTTATTGCAACGGATTAGCGCAGACGCGTTGCCAGTTAAATAATTTATTGCTGTCTGCTAGATAGTCCATCACTACAGATTATGTACTCTGACTAATTTGTTTATGACATATAATAAGCTTAGCAGACGACAAAAACAAAATTGGAATTGGGTGTTACAGAAGATACTCTCCTATAGAAGCACTAGTCAAGGTCACAAGAAGAGAGCATACATTTCAATTATCAATTCAAATGATAACAATTAGAACTAGGGGCCATTTTGTATAGGGGATATGCCCCCTTCCCCAACATTCGAACTGTGTAAACGTCAATATTTTCCTTTAATGCTGAGTTGAAATACTGTCTTTTGTTTCAATGGATTGGAGCAGACAGTAGCCAGTTGAATTGATGTATGTTAGTCAATTAAGTGCCGTGGGTAAGAATTACCCTCAAAATAAGAAAAAATCTGATATTATATCAAACATAGCAAACACTCTTAAAAACATGTTAATCTTTATAAAGTTAAAACAATATGTAATGAGATTAATTTATCTTTGACCTATAATAATCTTAGCAGACGATAAAAAACAGTTTGAGCACTTACTTTTTATTGCAACGGATTAGCGCAGACGCGTAAACAGTTAAATTGCAGTCTGCTAGAGTCCAGCCCTAGAGTTAAAAGATTATGTAGTCTGACTAATTTGTTTATGACCTTTAATAACCTTAGCAGACGACAGAGTTCTGTCAATGGTAGAAAAATAATTCGAACAGGTTAATGTATCAAAAATTCACTGCTCTAAATGATTGTATGTAAAATTAATGTAAGTGAAAATTTTGCAAAAAAAAATGAATAAATTTTATATATTTTTTAGAGTGTTAAAAGATTACATAATCAGATTAATCTGTTTATGACCTAAAATACTTCACACCTCCATGTGAAAAGTTCACATGGATAGTTTTATTACTGTATTATATAACCTGCTATAACCCTTGTCAATCATTTTAATCCTCTCTATTTCTATTTTTCTCAGATTACTCAGGGTACTCTGTGCCTATTTATTTGTATTAAACTAATCATGTCATATATCGTTGAAAAGAGAAAATTGTGTACATCATCATTAAACAATCGATATTGCTATTAGATAATTACATTGTAAGTTAGAACTCTCAGTCGAAAAAAACGCAATATTTTGAAAACATATTTTAAGGTATTATCGTGATATATCGTTAAAAAGATAATTAAATCAGCATTACAAAATTGAAATGATTAATTCTTTGTGTTAATTAGAGAAGGTGATACAGCCGTCCAAAGTTGTCAAAAGTGTCAATTTTTGAATGTCTATAAAACCGGAAGTTAATATTTTTCAACTAAAATCAAAACACCTATGGATAGCTGAGGTCAAGGACATTCTACATTGAAAATTTCAGGGTCATTGAAAGTCAAGGTCACATGGTATGGCCTATTGAATTTTCAAAAAATTCAAACCAAAATAAAAACACTTCAAATTCGAAATTCAAAATTCTGTGCCTACAAGTTTTAGATAAAGTTACAATGTTTTGATAGACATCAAAATCATAAAAATCGGATAAAAAATGGAGGACTAATTAATTTTTTGCTGAAATGTGTCAGTCTGTGACGACAGCTTATGTATCACTTCCGGTATGGATTTTTTCTGCTAAGTACCTTCTAATTATGCCTGACATACAATATTTATGGTTTTAGCCAACATCTGAAATTTACACCGGAAGTGGGGTCGCCAGTCTTAATTTTGAAAAACCGGAAGTCTTCACGCCAAAACCGGAAGTGATAGAAATATTTTAATTATCTTGTATTATTTGTATCGACATTCTGTTTATGTCCTGTGAATTTCAGATCAATCGGATAATTAGCGGCTGAGAAAAAAATTTTGATTTTTTTTGAAAATTTTGGTTTCAAATTTTTTTTACAAAAATATTTAAAAATTGAAAATTTTGAAAATGCTCCAGATACTTCTTTTAACAATTAACGTAATAAAGGAAATTTCAGGTAAATCGGTTCATAAATAAGTCCTACAGACTCGATGAAAAAATATTGCACATTATGTAATAGCCCACTTCTGGTTCCGCAAAAATGTGCCGTTTCATATTTAAGGGAAAATTTCCCTCGAGTGAAACTAGCTGATCAAACCAGAATTTCTATACCATTTCCAGTTTTCTCTACAGACGCTGACCAGAATTTGGAAAAAAAAAAAAAAAAAAAAAAAAAAAAAAAAATAATCATAACGAAAACAAAGCGTGACAAATCGATAGATTTGCCACGCAAAAAGCAGATATTAGATACCAGTAAACACTTGATACTTTCTTATGATTATTGCATTTCGTTGTCTTGGTTTATGGTGTTTAATATTGAGTCTCCCCTAGCATCTTATAGTGCTAATATTTATTACAATAAGCACATATTAGATACCAGTAAACACTTAATACTTTCTCATAATTATTGCCTTTCGTTGTCCGGTTTAGGGTGTTTAATATTCAGTCTCCCCTAGCATCTTATAGTGCTAATAGTTATTACAATAAGCACATATTAGATACCAGTAAACACTAAATACTTTCTAATGATTATTTCCTTTAGTTGACCTGGTTTAGGGTGTTTAATATTCAGTCTCTCCTAGCATTTTATAGTGCTAATATGTATGACAATAAGCACATATTAGATACCAGTAAATACTAAATACTTTCTAAAAAAATTATTGCCTTTCGTTGTCCGGTTTAGGGTGTTTAATATTCAGTCTCCCCTAGCATCATATAGTGCTAATATTTATTACAATAAGCACATATTAGATACAAGTAAACACTAAATACTTTCTTATAATTATTGCCTTTCGTTGTCCTGGTGTTTGGTGTTTAATATTCAGTCTCCACTAGCATCTTATAGTGCTAATATTTATTACAATAAGCACATATTAGATACCAGTAAACACTAAATACTTTCACATAATTATTGCCTTTTGTTGTCCTGGTTTATGGTGTTTAATATTCAGTCTCCCCTAGCATCTTATAGTGCTAATATTCATTACAATAAGCACATATTAGATACCAGTAAACACTAAACACTTTTACATAATCATTGCCTTTCGTTGTCCTGGTTTAGGGTGTTTAATATTCAGTCTCCCCTAGCATCTTATAGTGCTAATATTCATTACAATAAGCACATATTAGATACCAGTAAACACTTATTACTTTCTCGTGATTTTTGCCTTTTAATGTCTTGGTTTAGGGTGTTTAATATCGAGTCTCTCCTAGCATCTTATAGTGCTAATATTTATTACAATAAGCAAATATTAGATACCAGTAAACACTAAATACTTTCTCATAATTTTTGCCTTTTGTTGCCTTGGTTTTGGGTGTTTAATATTCAGTCTCCACTAGCATCTTATAGTGCTAATATTTATTACAATAAGCACATATTAGATACTAGTAAACACTTAATACTTTCTCATGCTAATTGCTTTTCATTGTCCTTCGATATCTTACGTTTGTCTTCGACAAGTAATAATTTTCCTTTTTGCCTTTTTAATAAATATTGTATACAAGTACCTGTTGTCTCTATACCTTACTATTTCATAATGTTATTTATTTGAATTTCAACATTTATATATTCTTTAGTCTGTTGCCATGTTTATAGATTGATTGGTGTTACTATAGAATTGTTGATGTCACTATCATCAATCGTTAAGTTTAATCAAAGCAGAAACTGCCACTTTCAACAATTAGCTTTTATAATGACAATTGTCTTTATATTTTAATCTCTTTATTGATTAAGACTTTAAACAAATGTGGGTCTTTCCAGCTCAACTCAACAAACTTGCGATGCGCTTCCTCTTTTTTTTTCTTTTGTGTAGTTGCTGATATGGGTGAAATATGAGGATCCTGAAAATTACAACAATTCCTTTTCCGAGTATAGAGATTAGGGTGATTGAAAAGCAAAACGTTGCTATTCAAATAGAAGGCACTGGCACAGGGTTAAGGTTATGTTTACAAACTTTGTGATGCTAATATGCCATAAACAATATCAAAGAAGAAAATCATAAATGGTTGTCCTATAAATCTTCTTGAACCTAATAAATAAATTTAAAATACTGATTGTTACTGTTATAGCTAAAACATTGTTGAAGCAATTCACTGTGGACAAAATAGTATTAGGCTGATTGTGAGCCAGATTCTCTAGAATAAGAAAGAAATCGATTAATAACTATAGAAAATACATGTTTCATATCAATAAATAAGATATAACGGCAGTAATATTAAATTAATTTGTTAAATCAACCTACATCGTCAATTGGGTCAAGCCGTCCATGAACAAGTATATCATGTAGGTTTTTATTTTTGAAATAAGCATTTTGTAGAAAATGGTGGGAAATTTATTTTGTAACTCTGTGTAGTATCTTTTGATAATTCGGGATGCTTGGCAAGAAATATTATTAAATGGAGTAACCAATGGTATTATTTGAGAATGGAACAGTATGTTAAGTCCAGAAGGTGAAATAGTTTTAAGTTGATTCATCCAAAAGCTCTCCCTGTATAGTCTTGAAGTTTTAGGGTTTTTGGTGTCTTCTTGAGATATGACTTGTTCAATTGGTGTCACCTTCATATCTGCGAGGGAGTGGTTGATGAGGTTGAAGTGGTTCCCAATCGGTTTATCTAGATGATCAGAGATGTCGAAACGATGGCCGACCATTTTTTTCCCGCATAGAATTTTTGGTTTCGCCTACGTATTGTAAAGGACATTTGTCGCATGAAATTAGGTAAATAATATATCTACTGGTACAAGAAAGCTGACCGTTGAACTGTTTATTGTTATGCTTATTAGAGAATGAATTGGTTGTTAAAATATGCTTGCAAGTTCTACATCTTGTAGAACTGCACGGCCGAGATCCAAAAGATTGATTAGAGTTAAATGAAACGAGGATTGTATTCCGATTCTCAATTTCTGAAAGAGTTTTGCTTTTAATGCTGCGGAGATATCGTTTAGAATATCCCCGCTCTCGCAGTTTCTTAAATACCAATTGACACGCATTATCAAAATTCTCTTTGTGGGTGCAAATTCTACAAACCGTAAAACTTGCGATTTTATTATGCCTGAAAATGTATGTTTAGGATGAAAGGAACTTTTTAGTAAAAATTGGTGGGTATCAGTGGGTTTGAAAAATAACTTTAAATCCGGTCCTTTGAATATTGTTGTGCCGAGATAGTCCATGCTTTGATCACTTATATATGTAGCTAATTTGATTGATGGGTGATGGTTATTTAGAATTTCGAAGTATTGCCAAAATTCCTGAATAGTATGTTGCCAATTCAAAAATATGTCATCCAGAAAACGTCCGTAGAAAAGTGCTTTGAAAGGAGAGATTAAATCAATTTCGCGTTCCCATTCAGCCATGAATATATTGGCATAGCTCGGGGCAAATCGTAACCTCAATTTTCACCAAAACATTAAACGATATTAAAACTTCTAAGACAACCTCCCTATAGTTGAAAAAGAAATTATGAGAAAGTATCCAGTTTTTACTGGTATCTTATATGTGTTTATTGTAATCTTTTATCGACATTTAAGGGGTAGATATCACATTTAATAACGAACCACAATTTTATGGTATTCTACCCATCAAATCTATTACACGAAACGTTTCAACAATCTAAATTGTCATCATCATTTCTAATGTCGGTTTCATGTTGTTTGGAGAGTGATTAGTGTTGTAAAGCAATGACGATGCCTGTTGATATCTGTCATTAAAAGATATTATAGACATTAATCAATCGAAAAACTTTAATTATAAACAATTAGCTTTAACTGTGATTGTGTTTAGAGAACATAATCGTTTTACAACTTTAATTAAAAGATCATAATCAATATTCATCTTCAAAAACATTATATTCTTCAAAATATTTAAATAAACTAGCATATTAGAATTATTTAAAGTTATCAGTTTTCTTACATACAGTTTCAAAATTACTTCAGATATGTATTTATACAAATATTTTATATAATATGTTATTTATTCGTGTAATCTTGGTCAGCGTAATAATGGAATATCAAACAATTGAACATTATCGTCGCGCACGAGCAGACCATGCTTATTCTTTTCGGAACATCTGGTGGTACTTCTCTTTAGAGTAGTCCACTACTATTTAACTATTGTTCTCGATTTTGTCATGATTTTGGATGCGATTTTGATTAACAGAATGGTTTTGCTTGTACGGATTTTTATTTATATCCATTAACAATTTACCTTATTAAAACAGAAATGAAGTAATCATTGAAATTTAAGCAGACAATAAGTTGTATTTAAAGCCGATTAAAAGTCTTAATCAATAAAGAGATTAAAATATAAAGACAATTGTCATTATAAAAGCTAATTGTTGAAAGTGGCAGTTTCTGCTTTGATTAAACTTAACGATTGACGATAGTGACATCAACAATTCTATAGTAACACCAATCAATCTATAAACATGGCAACAGACTAAAGAATATATAAATGTTGAAATTCAAATAAATAACATTATGAAATAGTAAGGTATAGAGACAACAAGTACTTGTATACAATATTTATTAAAAAGGCAAAAAGGAAAATTATTACTTGTCGAAGACAAACGTAAGATATCGAAGATAAAATAATTAAGTTAGTGTTAAGTATTGTCTAATGTCACAAATTTTAGCACTAATAGGAACCATTGGAGAAGAATCACAAACAGCATAAAACAGGACAGGAAATAAAAGGTAAAAATGAAAAGATAGTATTTATTGAATATAAAACACACTAAAACAAAACAACAAAAGTTTATAATTATAAGAAAATATTTACTGTTTTCTGGTATCTAATATGTGCTTATTGTAATAAATATTAGCACTATAAGATGCTAGTGGAGACTTAATATTAAACACCCTAAACAAGGACAACGAAAGGCAATAATCATAAGAAAGTATTAAGTGTTTACTGGTATCTAATATGTGCTTATTGTAATGAATATTAGCACTATAAGATGCTAGTAGAGACTGAATATTAAACACCATAAACCAAGACAACGGAAGGCAATAAATATGAGAAAGTATTTACTGGTGTCTAATATGTGATTATTGTAATAGATATTAGCACTATAAGATGCTAGGAGAGACTAAATATTAAACACCCTAAAACAGCAATACTAAAGGCAATAATTATGAGAAAGTATTTAAGGTTTACTGGTATTTAATATGTGCTTATTGTAATGAATATTAGCACTATAAGATGCTAGTGGAGACTGACTATTAAACACACTAAACGAGGACAACGAAAGGCAAAAATCAAAAGAAAGTATTAAGTGTTTACTGGTATCTAATATGTGCTTATTGTAATACATATTAGCACTAAAAGATGCTAGGGGAGACTGAATATTAAACAACCTAAATCAGGTCAACTAAAGGCAATAATTATGCGAAAGTATTTTGAATTTACTGGTATCTAATATGTGCTTGTTGTAATAGATATTAGCACTATAAGATGCTAGGGGAATCTGAATATTTAACACCCTAAACCAGGTCAACTAAAGGAAATAATCATAAGAAAGTATTTAGTGTTTACTGGTATCTAATATGTGCTTATTGTAATAAATATTAGCACTATAAGATGCTAGTGGAGACTGAATATTAAACACCCAAACACCAGGACAACGAAAGGCAATAATCATAAGAAAGTATTAAGTGTTTACTGGTATCTAATATGTGCTTATTGTAATAAATATTAGCACTAAAAGATGCTAGTGGATACTGAATATTAAACACCAAAACACCAGGACAACGAAAGGCAATAATCATAAGAAAGTATTAAGTGTTTACTGGTATCTAATATGTGCTTATTGTAATAAATATTAGCACTAAAAGATGCTAGGGGAGACTGAATATTAAACAACCTAAATCAGGTCAACTAAAGGCAATAATTATGCGAAAGTATTTTGTATTTACTGGTATCTAATATGTGCTTATTGTAATAGATATTAGCACTATAAGATGCTAGGGGAAACTGAATATTTAACACCCTAAACCAGGTCAACTAAATGAAATAATCATAAGAAAGTATTTAGTGTTTACTGGTATCTAATATGTGCTTATTGTAATAAATATTAGCACTATAAGATGCTAGTGGAGACTGAATATTAAACAACCTAAATCAGGTCAACTAAAGGCAATAATTATGAGAAAGTATTTTGTATTTACTGGTATCTAATATGTGCTTGTTGTAATAGATATTAGCACTATAAGATGCTAGGGGAAACTGAATATTTAACACCCTAAACCAGGTCAACTAAATGAAATAATCATAAGAAAGTATTTAGTGTTTACTGGTATCTAATATGTGCTTATTGTAATAAATATTAGCACTATAAGATGCTAGTGGAGACTGAATATTAAACACCAAAACACCAGGACAACGAAAGGCAATAATCATAAGAAAGTATTAAGTGTTTACTGGTATCTAATATGTGCTTATTGTAATAAATATTAGCACTAAAAGATGCTAGTGGAGACTGAATATTAAACACCAAAACACCAGGACAACGAAAGGCAATAATCATAAGAAAGTATTAAGTGTTTACTGGTATCTAATATGTGCTTATTGTAATAAATATTAGCACTAAAAGATGCTAGGGGAGACTGAATATTAAACAACCTAAATAAGGTCAACTAAAGGCAATAATTATGCGAAAGTATTTTGTATTTACTGGTATCTAATATGTGCTTGTTGTAATAGATATTAGCACTATAAGATGCTAGGGGAAACTGAATATTTAACACCCTAAACCAGGTCAACTAAAGGAAATAATCATAAGAAAGTATTTAGTGTTTACTGGTATCTAATATGTGCTTATTGTAATATATATTAGCACTATAAGATGCTAGTGGAGACTGAATATTAAACACCAAACACCAGGACAACGAAAGTCAATAATCATAAGAAAGTATTAAGTGTTTACTGGTATCTAATATGTGCTTATTGTAATACATATTGGCACTAAAAGATGCTAGGGGAGACTGAATATTAAACAACCTAAATCAGGTCAACTAAAGGCAATAATTATGCGAAAGTATTTTGAATTTACTGGTATCTAATATGTGCTTGTTGTAATAGATATTAGCACTATAAGATTCTAGGGGAATCTGAATATTTAACACCCTAAACCAGGTCAACTAAAGGAAATAATCATAAGAAAGTATTTAGTGTTTACTGGTATCTAATATGTGCTTATTGTAATAAATATTAGCACTATAAGATGCTAGTGGAGACTGAATATTAAACACCAAAACACCAGGACAACGAAAGGCAATAATCATAAGAAAGTATTAAGTGTTTACTGGTATCTAATATGTGCTTATTGTAATAAATATTAGCACTAAAAGATGCTAGTGGAGACTGAATATTAAACACCAAAACACCAGGACAACGAAAGGCAATAATCATAAGAAAGTATTAAGTTTTTACTGGTATCTAATATGTGCTTATTGTAATAAATATTAGCACTAAAAGATGCTAGTGGAGACTGAATATTAAACACCAAAACACCAGGACAACGAAAGGCAATAATCATAAGAAAGTATTAAGTGTTTACTGGTATCTAATATGTGCTTATTGTAATAAATATTAGCACTAAAAGATGCTAGTGGAGACTGAATATTAAACACCAAAACACCAGGACAACGAAAGGCAATAATCATAAGAAAGTATTAAGTGTTTACTGGTATCTAATATGTGCTTATTGTAATAAATATTAGCACTAAAAGATGCTAGGGGAGACTGAATATTAAACAACCTAAATCAGGTCAACTAAAGGCAATAATTATGCGAAAGTATTTTGTATTTACTGGTATCTAATATGTGCTTGTTGTAATAGATATTAGCACTATAAGATGCTAGGGGAAACTGAATATTTAACACCCTAAACCAGGTCAACTAAAGGAAATAATCATAAAAAAGTATTTAGTGTTTACTGGTATCTAATACATGTATGTGCTTATTGTAATATATATTAGCACTATAAGATGCTAGTGGAGACTGAATATTAAACACCAAACACCAGGACAACGAAAGTCAATAATCATAAGAAAGTATTAAGTGTTTACTGGTATCTAATATGTGCTTATTGTAATACATATTAGCACTAAAAGATGCTAGGGTGAGACTGAATATTAAACAACCTAAATCAGGTCAACTAAAGGCAATAATTATGCGAAAGTATTTTGAATTTACTGGTATCTAATATGTGCTTGTTGTAATAGATATTAGCACTATAAGATGCTAGGGGAATCTGAATATTTAACACCCTAAACCAGGTCAACTAAAGGAAATAATCATAAGAAAGTATTTAGTGTTTACTGGTATCTAATATGTGCTTATTGTAATAAATATTAGCACTATAAGATGCTAGTGGAGACTGAATATTAAACAACCTAAATCAGGTCAACTAAAGGCAATAATTATGACAAAGTATTTTGTATTTACTGGTATCTAATATGTGCTTGTTGTAATAGATATTAGCACTATAAGATGCTAGGGGAAACTGAATATTTAACACCCTAAACCAGGTCAACTAAATGAAATAATCATAAGAAAGTATTTAGTGTTTACTGGTATCTAATATGTGCTTATTGTAATAAATATTAGCACTATAAGATGCTAGTGGAGACTGAATATTAAACACCAAAACACCAGGACAACGAAAGGCAATAATCATAAGAAAGTATTAAGTGTTTACTGGTATCTAATATGTGCTTATTGTAATAAATATTAGCACTAAAAGATGCTAGTGGAGACTGAATATTAAACACCAAAACACCAGGACAACGAAAGGCAATAATCATAAGAAAGTATTAAGTGTTTACTGGTATCTAATATGTGCTTATTGTAATAAATATTAGCACTAAAAGATGCTAGGGGAGACTGAATATTAAACAACCTAAATCAGGTCAACTAAAGGCAATAATTATGCGAAAGTATTTTGTATTTACTGGTATCTAATATGTGCTTGTTGTAATAGATATTAGCACTATAAGATGCTAGGGGAAACTGAATATTTAACACCCTAAACCAGGTCAACTAAAGGAAATAATCATAACAAAGTATTTAGTGTTTACTGGTATCTAATATGTGCTTATTGTAATATATATTAGCACTATAAGATGCTAGTGGAGACTGAATATTAAACACCAAACACCAGGACAACGAAAGTCAATAATCATAAGAAAGTATTAAGTGTTTACTGGTATCTAATATGTGCTTATTGTAATACATATTAGCACTAAAAGATGCTAGGGTGAGACTGAATATTAAACAACCTAAATCAGGTCAACTAAAGGCAATAATTATGCGAAAGTATTTTGAATTTACTGGTATCTAATATGTGCTTGTTGTAATAGATATTAGCACTATAAGATGCTAGGGGAATCTGAATATTTAACACCCTAAACCAGGTCAACTAAAGGAAATAATCATAAGAAAGTATTTAGTGTTTACTGGTATCTAATATGTGCTTATTGTAATAAATATTAGCACTATAAGATGCTAGTGGAGACTGAATATTAAACACCAAAACACCAGGACAACGAAAGGCAATAATCATAAGAAAGTATTAAGTGTTTACTGGTATCTAATATGTGCTTATTGTAATAAATATTAGCACTAAAAGATGCTAGTGGAGACTGAATATTAAACACCAAAACACCAGGACAACGAAAGGCAATAATCATAAGTAAGTATTAAGTGTTTACTGGTATCTAATATGTGCTTATTGTAATAAATATTAGCACTAAAAGATGCTAGGGGAGACTGAATATTAAACAACCTAAATCAGGTCAACTAAAGGCAATAATTATGCGAAAGTATTTTGTATTTACTGGTATCTAATATGTGCTTGTTGTAATAGATATTAGCACTATAAGATGCTAGGGGAAACTGAATATTTAACACCCTAAACCAGGACAACGAAAGGCAATAATCATAAGAAAGTATTAAGTGTTTACTGGTATCTAATATGTGCTTATTGTAATAAATATTAGCACTAAAAGATGCTAGTGGAGACTGAATATTAAACACCAAAACACCAGGACAACGAAAGGCAATAATCATAAGAAAGTATTAAGCGTTTACTGGTATCTAATATGTGCTTATTGTAATAAATATTAGCACTAAAAGATGCTAGGGGAGACTGAATATTAAACAACCTAAATCAGGTCAACTAAATGAAATAATCATAAGAAAGTATTTAGTGTTTACTGGTATCTAATATGTGCTTATTGTAATAAATATTAGCACTATAAGATGCTAGTGGAGACTGAATATTAAACACCAAAACACCAGGACAACGACAGGCAATAATAATAAGAAAGTATTAAGTGTTTACTGGTATCTAATATGTGCTTATTGTAATAAATATTAGCACTAAAAGATGCTAGTGGAGACTGAATATTAAACACCAAAACACCTGGACAACGAAAGGCAATAATCATAAGAAAGTATTAAGTGTTTACTGGTATCTAATATGTGCTTATTGTAATAAATATTAGCACTAAAAGATGCTAGTGGAGACTGAATATTAAACACCAAAACACTAGGACAACGAAAGGCAATAATCATAAGAAAGTATTAAGTGTTTACTGGTATCTAATATGTGCTTATTGTAATAAATATTAGCACTATAAGATGCTAGGGGAGACTGAATATTAAACAACCTAAATCAGGTCAACTAAAGGCAATAATTATGCGAAAGTATTTTGTATTTACTAGTATCTAATATGTGCTTATTGTAATAGATATTAGCACTATAAGATGCTAGGGGAAACTGAATATTTAACACCCTAAACCAGGTCAACTAAAGGAAATAATCATGAGAAAGTATTTAGTGTTTACTGGTATCAAATATGTGCTTATTGTAATAAATATTAGCACTATAAGATGCTAGTGGAGACTGAATATTAAACACCAAACACCAGGACAACGAAAGGCAATAATCATAAGAAAGTATTAAGTGTTTACTGGTATCTAATATGTGCTTATTCTAATTAATATTAGCACTAAAAGATGCTAGGGGAGACTGAATATTAAACAACCTAAATCAGGTCAACTAAAGGCAATAATTATGCGAAAGTATTTTGTATTTACTGGTATCTAATATGTGCTTGTTGTAATAGATATTAGCACTATAAGATGCTAGGGGAAACTGAATATTTAACACCCTAAACCAGGTCAACTAAAGGAAATAATCATAAGAAAGTATTTAGTGTTTACTGGTATCTAATATGTGCTTATTGTAATAAATATTAGCACTATAAGATGCTAGTGGAGACTGACTATTAAACACAGTAAACGAGGACAACGAAAGGCAAAAATCATAAGAAAGTATTAAGTGTTTACTGGTATCTAATATGTGCTTATTGTAATAAATATTAGCACTAAAAGATGCTAGTGGACACTGAATATTAAACACCAAAACACTAGGACAACGAAAGGCAATAATCATAAGAAAGTATTAAGTGTTTACTGGTATCTAATATGTGCTTATTGTAATAAATATTAGCACTAAAAGATGCTAGGGGAGACTGAATATTAAACAACCTAAATCAGGTCAACTAAAGGCAATAATTATGCGAAAGTATTTTGTATTTACTGGTATCTAATATGTGCTTGTTGTAATAGATATTAGCACTATAAGATGCTAGGGGAAACTGAATATTTAACACCCTAAACCAGGTCAACTAAAGGAAATAATCATGAGAAAGTATTTAGTGTTTACTGGTATCAAATATGTGCTTATTGTAATAAATATTAGCACTATAAGATGCTAGTGGAGACTGAATATTAAACACCAAACACCAGGACAACGAAAGGCAATAATCATAAGAAAGTATTAAGTGTTTACTGGTATCTAATATGTGCTTATTGTAATAAATATTAGCACTAAAAGATGCTAGGGGAGACTGAATATTAAACAACCTAAATCAGGTCAACTAAAGGCAATAATCATAAGAAAGTATTAAGTGTTTACTGGTATCTAATATGTGCTTATTGTAATAAATATTAGCACTATAAGATGCTAGTGGAGACTGAATATTAAACAACCTAAGGCAGTAATTATGCGAAAGTATTAAGTGTTTACTGGTATCTAATATGTGCTTATTGTAATAAATATTAGCACTATAAGATGCTAGTGGAAACTGAATATTTAACACCCTAAACCAGGTCAACTAAAGGAAATAATCATGAGAAAGTATTTAGTGTTTACTGGTAGCTAATATGTGCTTATTGTAATAACTATTAGCCCTATACGATGCTAGGGGAGACTGAATATTAAACACCCTAAACCGGACAACGAAAGGCAATAATATTTGAGAAAGTACATGTATTTAGTGTTTTCTGGTATCTAATATGTGCTTATTGTAATGAATATTAGCACTATAAGATGCTAGTGGAGACTGAATATTAAACACCAAACACCAGGACAACGAAAGGCAATTACCATGAGAAAGTATTAAATGTTTACTGGTATCTAATATATGCTTATTGTAATAAATATCAGCACTATAAGATGCTAGTGGAGACTGAGTATTAAACACACTAAACCAGGACAACGAAAGGCAACAATCATGAGAAAGTATTTAGTATTTACTGGTATCTAATATGTGCTTGTTGTAATAGATATTAGCACTATAAGATGCTAGGGGAAACTGAATATTTAACACCCTAAACCAGGTCAACTAAAGGAAATAATCATAAGAAAGTATTTAGTGTTTACTGGTATCTAATATGTGCTTATTGTAATAAATATTAGCACTATAAGATGCTAGTGGAGACTGAATATTAAGCACCAAACACCACGACAACGAAAGGCAATAATCATAAGAAAGTATTAAGTGTTTACTGGTATCTAATATGTGCTTATTGTAATAAATATTAGCACTATAAGATGCTAGGGGAGACTGAATATTAAACAACCTAAATCAGGTCAACTAAAGGCAATAATTATGCGAAAGTATTTTGTATTTACTAGTATCTAATATGTGCTTATTGTAATAGATATTAGCACTATAAGATGCTAGGGGAAACTGAATATTTAACACCCTAAACCAGGTCAACTAAAGGAAATAATCATGAGAAAGTATTTAGTGTTTACTGGTATCAAATATGTGCTTATTGTAATAAATATTAGCACTATAAGATGCTAGTGGAGACTGAATATTAAACACCAAACACCACGACAACGAAAGGCAATATTCATAAGAAAGTATTAAGTGTTTACTGGTATCTAATATGTGCTTATTGTAATAAATATTAGCACTAAAAGATGGTAGGGGAGACTGAATATTAAACAACCTAAATCAGGTCAACTAAAGGCAATAATTATGCGAAATTATTTTGTATTTACTGGTATCTAATATGTGCTTGTTGTAATAGATATTAGCACTATAAGATGCTAGGGGAAACTGAATATTTAACACCCTCAACCAGGTCAACTAAAGGAAATAATCATAAAAAAGTATTTAGTGTTTACTGGTATCTAATATGTGTAATAAATATTAGCACTATAAGATGCTAGTGGAGACTGAATATTAAACACCAAACACCAGGACAACGAAAGGCAATAATCATAAGAAAGTATTAAGTGTTTACTGGTATCTAATATGTGCTTATTGTAAAAAATATTAGCACTATAAGATGCTAGGGGAGACTGAATATTAAACAACCTAAATCAGGTCAACTAAAGGCAATAATTATGCGAAAGTATTTTGTATTTACTAGTATCTAATATGTGCTTATTGTAATAGATATTAGCACTATAAGATGCTAGGGGAAACTGAATATTTAACACCCTAAACCAGGTCAACTAAAGGAAATAATCATGAGAAAGTATTTAGTGTTTACTGGTATCAAATATGTGCTTATTGTAATAAATATTAGCACTATAAGATGCTAGTGGAGACTGAATATTAAACACCAAACACCACGACAACGAAAGGCAATATTCATAAGAAAGTATTAAGTGTTTACTGGTATCTAATATGTGCTTATTGTAATAAATATTAGCACTAAAAGATGGTAGGGGAGACTGAATATTAAACAACCTAAATCAGGTCAACTAAAGGCAATAATTATGCGAAATTATTTTGTATTTACTGGTATCTAATATGTGCTTGTTGTAATAGATATTAGCACTATAAGATGCTAGGGGAAACTGAATATTTAACACCCTCAACCAGGTCAACTAAAGGAAATAATCATAAAAAAGTATTTAGTGTTTACTGGTATCTAATATGTGTAATAAATATTAGCACTATAAGATGCTAGTGGAGACTGAATATTAAACACCAAACACCAGGACAACGAAAGGCAATAATCATAAGAAAGTATTAAGTGTTTACTGGTATCTAATATGTGCTTATTGTAATAAATATTAGCACTAAAAGATGCTAGGGGAGACTGAATATTAAACAACCTAAATCAGGTCAACTAAAGGCAATAATCATAAGAAAGTATTAAGTGTTTACTGGTATCTAATATGTGCTTATTGTAATAAATATTAGCACTATAAGATGCTAGTGGAGACTGAATATTAAACAACCTAAGGCAGTAATTATGCGAAAGTATTAAGTGTTTACTGGTATCTAATATGTGCTTATTGTAATAAATATTAGCACTATAAGATGCTAGTGGAAACTGAATATTTAACACCCTAAACCAGGTCAACTAAAGGAAATAATCATGAGAAAGTATTTAGTGTTTACTGGTAGCTAATATGTGCTTATTGTAATAACTATTAGCCCTATACGATGCTAGGGGAGACTGAATATTAAACACCCTAAACTGGACAACGAAAGGCAATAATATTTGAGAAAGTACATGTATTTAGTGTTTTCTGGTATCTAATATGTGCTTATTGTAATGAATATTAGCACTATAAGATGCTAGTGGAGACTGAATATTAAACACCAAACACCAGGACAACGAAAGGCAATTACCATGAGAAAGTATTAAATGTTTACTGGTATCTAATATATGCTTATTGTAATAAATATCAGCACTATAAGATGCTAGTGGAGACTGAGTATTAAACACACTAAACCAGGACAACGAAAGGCAACAATCATGAGAAAGTATTTAGTGTTTACTGGTATCTAATATGTGCTTGTTGTAATAGATATTAGCACTATAAGATGCTAGGGGAAACTGAATATTTAACACCCTAAACCAGGTCTAAAGGAAATAATCATGAGAAAGTATTTAGTGTTTACAGGTATCTAATATGTGCTTATTGTAATAACTATTAGCACTATACGATGCTAGGGGAGACTGAATATTAAACACCCTAAACCGGACAACGAAAGGCAATAATATTTGAGAAAGTACATGTATTTAGTGTTTTCTGGTATCTAATATGTGCTTATTGTAATAAATATTAGCACTATAAGATGCTAGTGGAGACTGAATATTAAACACCAAACACCAGGACAACGAAAGGCAATAATCATAAGAAAGTATTAAGTGTTTACTGGTATCTAATATGTGCTTATTGTAAAAAATATTAGCACTATAAGATGCTAGGGGAGACTGAATATTAAACAACCTAAATCAGGTCAACTAAAGGCAATAATTATGCGAAAGTATTTTGTATTTACTAGTATCTAATATGTGCTTATTGTAATAGATATTAGCACTATAAGATGCTAGGGGAAACTGAATATTTAACACCCTAAACCAGGTCAACTAAAGGAAATAATCATGAGAAAGTATTTAGTGTTTACTGGTATCAAATATGTGCTTATTGTAATAAATATTAGCACTATAAGATGCTAGTGGAGACTGAATATTAAACACCAAACACCACGACAACGAAAGGCAATATTCATAAGAAAGTATTAAGTGTTTACTGGTATCTAATATGTGCTTATTGTAATAAATATTAGCACTAAAAGATGGTAGGGGAGACTGAATATTAAACAACCTAAATCAGGTCAACTAAAGGCAATAATTATGCGAAATTATTTTGTATTTACTGGTATCTAATATGTGCTTGTTGTAATAGATATTAGCACTATAAGATGCTAGGGGAAACTGAATATTTAACACCCTCAACCAGGTCAACTAAAGGAAATAATCATAAAAAAGTATTTAGTGTTTACTGGTATCTAATATGTGTAATAAATATTAGCACTATAAGATGCTAGTGGAGACTGAATATTAAACACCAAACACCAGGACAACGAAAGGCAATAATCATAAGAAAGTATTAAGTGTTTACTGGTATCTAATATGTGCTTATTGTAATAAATATTAGCACTAAAAGATGCTAGGGGAGACTGAATATTAAACAACCTAAATCAGGTCAACTAAAGGCAATAATCATAAGAAAGTATTAAGTGTTTACTGGTATCTAATATGTGCTTATTGTAATAAATATTAGCACTATAAGATGCTAGTGGAGACTGAATATTAAACAACCTAAGGCAGTAATTATGCGAAAGTATTAAGTGTTTACTGGTATCTAATATGTGCTTATTATAATAAATATTAGCACTATAAGATGCTAGTGGAAACTGAATATTTAACACCCTAAACCAGGTCAACTAAAGGAAATAATCATGAGAAAGTATTTAGTGTTTACTGGTAGCTAATATGTGCTTATTGTAATAACTATTAGCCCTATACGATGCTAGGGGAGACTGAATATTAAACACCCTAAACTGGACAACGAAAGGCAATAATATTTGAGAAAGTACATGTATTTAGTGTTTTCTGGTATCTAATATGTGCTTATTGTAATGAATATTAGCACTATAAGATGCTAGTGGAGACTGAATATTAAACACCAAACACCAGGACAACGAAAGGCAATTACCATGAGAAAGTATTAAATGTTTACTGGTATCTAATATATGCTTATTGTAATAAATATCAGCACTATAAGATGCTAGTGGAGACTGAGTATTAAACACACTAAACCAGGACAACGAAAGGCAACAATCATGAGAAAGTATTTAGTATTTACTGGTATCTAATATGTGCTTGTTGTAATAGATATTAGCACTATAAGATGCTAGGGGAAACTGAATATTTAACACCCTAAACCAGGTCAACTAAAGGAAATAATCATAAGAAAGTATTTAGTGTTTACTGGTATCTAATATGTGCTTATTGTAATAAATATTAGCACTATAAGATGCTAGTGGAGACTGAATATTAAACAACAAACACCAGGACAACGAAAGGCAATAATCATAAGAAAGTATTAAGTGTTTACTGGTATCTAATATGTGCTTATTGTAATAAATATTAGCACTATAAGATGCTAGTGGAGACTGAATATTAAACACCAAACACCAGGACAACGAAAGGCAATAATCATAAGAAAGTATTAAGTGTTTACTGGTATCTAATATGTGCTTATTGTAATAAATATTAGCACTATAAGATGCTAGGGGAGACTGAATATTAAACAACCTAAATCAGGTCAACTAAAGGAAATAATTATGCGAAAGTATTTTGTATTTACTAGTATCTAATATGTGCTTATTGTAATAGATATTAGCACTATAAGATGCTAGGGGAAACTGAATATTTAACACCCTAAACCAGGTCAACTAAAGGAAATAATCATGAGAAAGTATTTAGTGTTTACTGGTATCAAATATGTGCTTATTGTAATAAATATTAGCACTATAAGATGCTAGTGGAGACTGAATATTAAACACCAAACACCACGACAACGAAAGGCAATATTCATAAGAAAGTATTAAGTGTTTACTGGTATCTAATATGTGCTTATTGTAATAAATATTAGCACTAAAAGATGGTAGGGGAGACTGAATATTAAACTACCTAAATCAGGTCAACTAAAGGCAATAATTATGCGAAATTATTTTGTATTTACTGGTATCTAATATGTGCTTGTTGTAATAGATATTAGCACTATAAGATGCTAGGGGAAACTGAATATTTAACACCCTCAACCAGGTCAACTAAAGGAAATAATCATAAAAAAGTATTTAGTGTTTACTGGTATCTAATATGTGTAATAAATATTAGCACTAGAAGATGCTAGTGGAGACTGAATATTAAACACCAAACACCAGGACAACGAAAGGCAATAATCATCAGAAAGTATTAAGTGTTTACTGGTATCTAATATGTGCTTATTGTAATAAATATTAGCACTAAAAGATGCTAGGGGAGACTGAATATTAAACAACCTAAATCAGGTCAACTAAAGGCAATAATCATAAGAAAGTATTAAGTGTTTACTGGTATCTAATATGTGCTTATTGTAATAAATATTAGCAATATAAGATGCTAGTGGAGACTGAATATTAAACAACCTAAGGCAGTAATTATGCGAAAGTATTAAGTGTTTACTGGTATCTAATATGTGCTTATTGTAATAAATATTAGCACTATGAGATGCTAGTGGAAACTGAATATTTAACACCCTAAACCAGGTCAACTAAAGGAAATAATCATGAGAAAGTATTTAGTGTTTACTGGTAGCTAATATGTGCTTATTGTAATAACTATTAGCCCTATACGATGCTAGGGGAGACTGAATATTAAACACCCTAAACCGGACAACGAAAGGCAATAATATTTGAGAAAGTACATGTATTTAGTGTTTTCTGGTATCTAATATGTGCTTATTGTAATGAATATTAGCACTATAAGATGCTAGTGGAGACTGAATATTAAACACCAAACACCAGGACAACGAAAGGCAATTACCATGAGAAAGTATTAAATGTTTACTGGTATCTAATATATGCTTATTGTAATAAATATCAGCACTATAAGATGCTAGTGGAGACTGAGTATTAAACACACTAAACCAGGACAACGAAAGGCAACAATCATGAGAAAGTATTTAGTGTTTACTGGTATCTAATATGTGCTTGTTGTAATAGATATTAGCACTATAAGATGCTAGGGGAAACTGAATATTTAACACCCTAAACCAGGTCTAAAGGAAATAATCATGAGAAAGTATTTAGTGTTTACAGGTATCTAATATGTGCTTATTGTAATAACTATTAGCACTATACGATGCTAGGGGAGACTGAATATTAAACACCCTAAACCGGACAACGAAAGGCAATAATATTTGAGAAAGTACATGTATTTAGTGTTTTCTGGTATCTAATATGTGCTTATTGTAATAAATATTAGCACTATAAGATGCTAGTGGAGACTGAATATTAAACACCAAACACCAGGACAACGAAAGGCAATAATCATAAGAAAGTATTAAGTGTTTACTGGTATCTAATATGTGCTTATTGTAATGAATATTAGCACTATAAGATGCTAGGGGAGACTGAATATTAAACACCCTAAATCAGGTCAACTAAATGCAATAATTATGCGAAAGTATTTTGTGTTAACTGGTATCTAATATGTGCTTTGTTGTAATAGATATTAGCACTATAAGATGCTAGGGGAGACTGAATATTAAACAACCTTAATCAGGTCAACTAAAGGCAGTAATTATGCGAAAGTATTTTGTGTTAACTGGTATCTAATATGTGCTTTGTTGTAATACATATTAGCACTATAAGATGCTAGGGGAAACTGAATATTTAACACCCTAAACCAGGTCTAAAGGAAATAATCATGAGAAAGTATTTAGTGTTTACTGGTATCTAATATGTGCTTATTGTAATAACTATTAGCACTATACGATGCTAGGGGAGACTGAATATTAAACACCCTAAACCGGACAACGAAAGGCAATAATATTTGAGAAAGTATTTAGTGTTTACTGGTATCTAATATGTGCTTATTGTAATGAATATTAGCACTATAAGATGCTAGTGGAAACTGAGTATTAAACACACTAAACCAGGACAACGAAAGGCAATAATCATAAGGAAGTATTAAGTGTTTACTGGTATCTAATATGTGCTTATTGTAATGAATATTAGCACTATAAGATGCTAGGGGAGACTGAATATTAAACAACCTAAATCAGGTCAATTAAAGGCAATAATTATGCGAACGTATTTTGTGTTTATTGGTATCTAATATGTGCTTGTTGTAATATATATTAGCACTATAAGATGCTAGGGGAAACTGAATATTTAACACCCTAAACCAGGTCAACTAAAGGAAATAATCATAAGAAAGTATTTAGTGTTTACTGGTATCTAATATGTGCTTATTGTAATAAATATTAGCACTATACGATGCTAGGGGAGACTGAATATTAAACACCCTAAAGTAGGACAAGAAAAGGCAATAATTTGAGAAAGTATTTAGTGTTTACTGGTATCTAATATGTGCTTATTGTAATAAATATTAGCACTATAAGATGCTAGTGGAGACTGAATATTAAACAACAAACACAAGGACAACGAAAGGCAATAATCATAAGAAAGTATTAAGTGTTTACTGGTATCTAATATGTGCTTATTGTAATAAATATTAGCACTATAAAATGCTAGTGGAAACTGAATATTAAACACCCTAAACCAGGTCAACTAAAAGGCAGTAATTATGCGAAAGTATTAAGTGTTTACTGGTATCTAATATGTGCTTATTGTAATAAATATTAGCACTATAAGATGCTAGTGGAAACTGAATATTTAACACCCTAAACCAGGTCAACTAAAGGAAATAATCATGAGAAAGTATTTATTGTTTACTGGTAGCTAATATGTGCTTATTGTAATAACTATTAGCCCTATACGATGCTAGGGGAGACTGAATATTAAACACCCTAAACCGGACAACGAAAGGCAATAATATTTGAGAAAGTACATTTATTTAGTGTTTTCTGGTATCTAATATATGCTTATTGTAATAAATATCAGCACTATAAGATGCTAGTGGAGACTGAGTATTAAACACACTAAACCAGGACAACGAAAGGCAACAATCATGAGAAAGTATTTAGTATTTACTGGTATCTAATATGTGCTTGTTGTAATAGATATTAGCACTATAAGATGCTAGGGGAAACTGAATATTTAACACCCTAAACCAGGTCAACTAAAGGAAATAATCATAAGAAAGTATTTAGTGTTTACTGGTATCTAATATGTGCTTATTGTAATAAATATTAGCACTATAAGATGCTAGTGGAGACTGAATATTAAGCACCAAACACCACGACAACGAAAGGCAATAATCATAAGAAAGTATTAAGTGTTTACTGGTATCTAATATGTGCTTATTGTAATAAATATTAGCACTATAAGATGCTAGGGGAGACTGAATATTAAACAACCTAAATCAGGTCAACTAAAGGCAATAATTATGCGAAAGTATTTTGTATTTACTAGTATCTAATATGTGCTTATTGTAATAGATATTAGCACTATAAGATGCTAGGGGAAACTGAATATTTAACACCCTAAACCAGGTCAACTAAAGGAAATAATCATGAGAAAGTATTTAGTGTTTACTGGTATCAAATATGTGCTTATTGTAATAAATATTAGCACTATAAGATGCTAGTGGAGACTGAATATTAAACACCAAACACCACGACAACGAAAGGCAATATTCATAAGAAAGTATTAAGTGTTTACTGGTATCTAATATGTGCTTATTGTAATAAATATTAGCACTAAAAGATGGTAGGGGAGACTGAATATTAAACAACCTAAATCAGGTCAACTAAAGGCAATAATTATGCGAAATTATTTTGTATTTACTGGTATCTAATATGTGCTTGTTGTAATAGATATTAGCACTATAAGATGCTAGGGGAAACTGAATATTTAACACCCTCAACCAGGTCAACTAAAGGAAATAATCATAAAAAAGTATTTAGTGTTTACTGGTATCTAATATGTGTAATAAATATTAGCACTATAAGATGCTAGCGGAGACTGAATATTAAACACCAAACACCAGGACAACGAAAGGCAATAATCATAAGAAAGTATTAAGTGTTTACTGGTATCTAATATGTGCTTATTGTAAAAAATATTAGCACTATAAGATGCTAGGGGAGACTGAATATTAAACAACCTAAATCAGGTCAACTAAAGGCAATAATTATGCGAAAGTATTTTGTATTTACTAGTATCTAATATGTGCTTATTGTAATAGATATTAGCACTATAAGATGCTAGGGGAAACTGAATATTTAACACCCTAAACCAGGTCAACTAAAGGAAATAATCATGAGAAAGTATTTAGTGTTTACTGGTATCAAATATGTGCTTATTGTAATAAATATTAGCACTATAAGATGCTAGTGGAGACTGAATATTAAACACCAAACACCACGACAACGAAAGGCAATATTCATAAGAAAGTATTAAGTGTTTACTGGTATCTAATATGTGCTTATTGTAATAAATATTAGCACTAAAAGATGGTAGGGGAGACTGAATATTAAACAACCTAAATCAGGTCAACTAAAGGCAATAATTATGCGAAATTATTTTGTATTTACTGGTATCTAATATGTGCTTGTTGTAATAGATATTAGCACTATAAGATGCTAGGGGAAACTGAATATTTAACACCCTCAACCAGGTCAACTAAAGGAAATAATCATAAAAAAGTATTTAGTGTTTACTGGTATCTAATATGTGTAATAAATATTAGCACTATAAGATGCTAGTTGAGACTGAATATTAAACACCAAACACCAGGACAACGAAAGGCAATAATCATAAGAAAGTATTAAGTGTTTACTGGTATCTAATATGTGCTTATTGTAATGAATATTAGCACTATAAGATGCTAGGGGAGACTGAATATTAATCAACCTAAATCAGGTCAACTAAAGGCAATAATTATGCGAAAGTATTTTGTGTTTACTGGTATCTAATATGTGCTTGTTGTAATAGATATTAGCACTATACGATACTAGGGGAAACTGAATATTAAACACCCTAAACCGGACAACGAAAGACAATAATATTTGAGAAAGTATTTAGTGTTTACTGGTATCTAATATGTGCTTATTGTAATTAATATTAGCACTATAAGATGCTAGGGGAGACTGAATATTAAACACCCTAAACCAGGACAATGAAAGGCAATAATCATAAGAAAGTATTAAGTGTTTACTGGTATCTAATTTGTGCTTATTGTAATGAATATTAGCACTATAAGACATACATTTTCAGGCATGATAAAATCGCAAGTTTTACGATTTCGTAGAATTTGCACCAGAACAGAGGACTTTGATGATGCGTGTCAATTAGTATTTAAAAAATTGCGAGAGCGGGGATATTCAAAACGATATCTTCGGAGCATTAAAAGTAAAACTCTTTTAGAAATTGAGAATCGGAACACAATCCTCGTTCGGATAAACTCTAATCAATCTTTCGGATCAAGACCGTGCAGATCTACAAAATGTAGAACCTGCGAGCATATTTTAACAACCAATTCCTTCTCTAATAAACATAACGGTAAACAATTCCCTATCGACGATGAGCTTTCTTGTACCAGTACCAATATTATTTACCTAATTTCATGCGATAAGTGTCATTTACAATACGAAGGCGAAACTAAAAACTCTCTGAGAGAAAGAATTAATGGCCATCGTTTCGACATCTCCCACCATCTAGATAAACCTATTGGTAACCATTTTAACTCAACCAATCATTCTCTCGCAGATATGAAGGTGACACCCATTGAGAAAGTCATCTCTGAAGAAGACATCAACCCGAAGACTTCAAGACTGTACAGGGAGAGCTTTTGGATGAATCAACTTAAAACCATTTCACCCTCTGGATTAAACATACTGTTTGACTCCAAAATAAAACCATTGGTTGCTCCATTTAATAATGTTTCTTGCCAAGCATCCAAAATTATCAAAAGATACCACTTACAGTTGCAAAATAGTTTTCCTACCATCTTCTACAAAAAATTAGTTATAGCCTATTCAAAAAATAAAAACCTACAAGATATACTCGTCCGTGGTCGACTTGCTGGGATTTGATTCATGACCCTGAACAAGTTCGTAATATCTGGAAAAATAAATTTCAATAGTTACATTTAGATGACACATGCTGTGATGATATTCAGAACGACAGTGTGATGAAAGACTCAGTGAATGAACATGTGAATTCCCCAATAACTCTGGAAGAAATTAATATATAAGCTATAATAAGCTAATAAACATAGGGTTAACAGACGGTTAAATCATTATACCATAATACAACTAGTGCGGTAAGAGTAAATGATGAACTAACCCCGTGGTTCCATGTTGGCTCTGGTGTGAAACAAGGCTGTCTTTTATCCCCAACATCTACATCAACGACCTAATCGAGGAATTGAATAATCTAAATTGTGGTGTCAAAATAGGCGATTTAACCATATCTTCACTTGTTTATGCAGATGACTTAGCTCTTATAGCACCGGACGAAAGGTCTATGGACAAAATGTTGAATGTACTAAATATGGTGTGATAAGTGGAAAATGTTTTTAAATGCACAAAAAACAAAGGTCGTTCACTATCGAAACACCTCGATTACCCAATCTCGACATAAATTTGCATGTGGTGATACCAATATTGACTACACAGATTCATAAAGATATTTGGGACTGTGGTTAGACCAACATCTGAATATGAAGAAAGCAACAACAGCAAGCCGTGCCCTTGGTGCCTTATGTACAAAGTATAAACTGTGTGGAGAAATGTCCTATAACGTTTATGTGAAACTATACAAGTGTTTAGTCGAACCAATACTTTTCTATTGTGCAGGTGTATGGGGGACCAAGTCTTTCTCATGTATTAACAATGTTTAAAACAAGATTCTGAGACAAAAAGTTTTGGTCGAACAGTTAGTGAACATATCCCTTTAACAGGCAACGGAGTAAAACCTTACTCTTAACTATTTCCTGACACTTAATAACCTGGAACTTGTCCAGAATGATCCAAAATACATTTCTATGCAAAATATGAATCTTCCATGTCACATTATAATAGCCTAGTACCTCGTCCTGACAAGTTGAATCTTGACAAATTAGCTTGAAAGCAAATATGACTGAGAAATTGTTGACAATATTATCCTGGCCAGCTGCATCCTGACAATTGATGACTAAGAAAATTCTTGACAAATTATTTCCCCTGGTATTTCACTGGTTCCTGTAAACTGAATACGAAACTGATAAAATATTACCTTCCAGCATTCACTTCTCCGTGGAGGAACCAACGGTTTTTGATGTTTTATAAACAATAATGTCAGTGTATTGAAGAGAGAGAGACAGATTATACAAATTGCATATACAAATATCGAGGACAAATCGTTGTTTCTATTCCTTATCCACAAGGATTGTCAATCAGAAAAAGTCTTGGACCCGAGGGTCAATCTGTTACAATATCTATTAGCAAAACCTGCATGTCAGATTCACCACAGCTGCACACAAAGCCCACACCAGTCCATTTTCCATCATCAGCAAGCCATTAGTGCTAACATATGTTCAAAATCAGATCACCCAAAACATTTCTTGTCGCCATCCATATAGAGGTCCGGTGCGTACTGCCTATCAGCTTCAACAAGTCAACTAGTGGGTCACCCAACGACAACATAGGCGGCATCAACAGTAGATGACCCACTTGTACTTAGATGCGAGTCGGTCCTGTATTTCCACCGCAAATGGCATAGTGCGAGTATGGTGAACAAGTGGTAATCCTTTTACAGAAAAGTGTGTGGTATAAAGGCACCCATAGGGAGAGGGGGGGGGGGACCAAGAATTATGGTATGAGGTGCAATCAGCATCAATCAGAGAGTTGGACCCATTTTCCTCCAGAATATCGGCCCACTATGAGGCCTTGTGGTCGTTACGTCGACCAAGATCTCCGAACCACGTTCTACTGCATTTTGCAAGACTCGGAAACCACATCCTCCAGCATGACACTGCTATAGGCACCCGAACCATCATTTTGCACGTCGTTTCTATATCTGTTCAGTATACATGTATTATAAATGTCTTTGTAGACACTGGGTCCACTGTATCGATGTTATCGAGATTAATATACGTTAACTAAATCCATAATGTTCGATATTGATTTAGTTATTGTGGTAATAGTTATACAGTCAACATTCCCTTCAGTCTCTCCTGGACAAATTTGACGAATTCTTTGCTATATGGAATCTGAAAATTAATGTGAATAAATTTAAAGTTGTTACTTTTTCATCAAGGTAAAAAACCACAAAATATATCTTGGACGCTTAATTATCAACAGCTAGACAGCTGTTGATTAATTTGTGTACCAAGGAATGTTATTAAGTACAAATGGTAAATTCGTGTCCGCCGAAAAACGGCTAGCATCGTAAAGCTGCTGGTGCTTTAATGTCTTCAACAAAATCCCTTTATCTTGACTCACATACTCAGTATAATCTTTTTTCATCTATGGTCATACCCATCCTATGTTACGCCTGTGAAATATGGGGTTTTAATAAATGTAAATGATTAACTCAAGATATATTCTTAAACTTGGAAAAAGCACACCACTTATGTGTATGTTTTTTTATCTAGCTGAGGGTGCAGTGGTTCCTCATACTTCCAGGAACAGCCTAAAGACGATAAAAAAATTCGGGTAACTTTTTTAATCCAGGACTTGTGTACAGAACATTTAGAAAAATAGCCATAACCAACTAAGAAATGCAGACTGGCTTAGAACGATATAAATCGTAGGCAGTTTTGCACCATTGCAGAGAAATATTCAAGAAATGAACTCAATGGGTATTACATTGCTAATGAAGGATGAACCTAACATGATACCTTTTATAGTACGCAATAGTTCAGTTAAGCCCACAGATGAAAAAATGACAATATATAAATTGTAATTAGGCATTTACAATTAAAAACAGTTAATAATAATTAAGAACAATGGATTTTGAGCTGTTTGGTTTGTATACGCCCACACATTAATATGGGCGTATATTGTAGTCGACCCTGTCTGTCCGTCTGTCTGTCTGTCCACAGAGCTGGTTTCTTGATGGATTTTGATGAAACTTGCTGTGAGTGTTTGTTATCACCCAAGAATGAACCCTATTGAAAATCAGACGAATCGAAAAATATTTCATGGGTTATTGCCCTTGCTTTTGAAAATATCTTGTGGACACCATAGAGAGCTGGTTTCTTGATGGATTTTGATGAAACTTGGTATGAGTGTTTGTATTGACATTAGGATAAACCCTATTGAATATCAAAAATATTTTATGAGTTATTGGCCTTGTTCTTTAAAACACGTTAATTTTTCAGCCGTTACACTCGTAAAGTTGTGGACACGATAGAGAGCTGGCTTCTTGATTGATTTTAATGAAACTTGTTGTGAGGATGAAACATATTGAAAATCAGACAAATCTTATATATTTAATTGGTTATTACCCTTGTTTTTGTAAATATGTTGTGGAAACAATAGAGAGCTTGTTTCTTGGTGGATTTTGATGAAACTTGGTGTGAGTGTATGTATTGACCTTGGGATACAACTTATTGAAAATCAGAAACATCATCAACTATGTGACTGCTCTTAATCATTTTAGGATGGAATCTAAACGTTGGTTGCCCTTGTTTTATGCATATTTCAGTGACATATTTGTTTTTTTCCAGGAAACTTTAACCTGTGGTTTTACTCTTGTAAAAAGAGAAAATGTCATTCTCAGAGCTGGTTTCTTGATGGATTTTCATGAAACTTGGTATGGGTGTTTGTATTGACCTTGGGATAAACCCTTTTGAAAATCAAAAACATAAAAAAAAATTGAGTTATTGCTCTTGTTCAATTAAACGCGTTAATTTTTTTAGCTCTTAACAAAGTTGTGGACACGATAGAGAGCTGGTTTCTTGATTTATTGATATTAATGAAACTTGTTGTGAATGTTCATAATCACCCTATCGAAATTCATACTAATCGAAAAATATTTGATGAGTTCTTGCCCTTGTTCTTTAAAACACGTTAATTTTTCAGCCCTGAACAAAGTTGTGGATACGATAGAGAGCTTGTTTCTTGATGGATTTTGACCAAACTAGGTATGATTGTTCATAATCACCCAAGAATGAACCCTATTGAAAATAAGAAGAATTGAAAAATATTTCATGGGTTATAGCCCTCGTTAACTTGTAGTTGTAAACACTAAAAAATCGTTCAATTTTGTGAACATTATTGATGGCACAGTTTCCGACATGTTTCATTTACTGATAGTTCTTGTCGACCTACCGGACGACTTGGCTGCCATTACAAAAGTGGGCGTATTACGATGGGGCATCGCTATTTTTTTATATATGACGAGTATGGGTTTGTTTCAGTCTAGACCGGAATACCTGTCTCTCCCAATGCCGCTGGCAAAGAGTCAGGATTACATCTTATTCAATAACTTGATATTCCGCAACCAATTTGGTTGCGTTGAATTATTGTTCTTCCTTGATGTCATTATTAAAAAAACTGACCATTTTCTTGTATGTTACGATGCCATCTCAACATTCAATCCCTTTTTCTACAGAATAAACTAATCCTTGTTGTCTGTAATCCTAGTTGAAATTTTCAAGCTAGAGGTATTTTGAACATGGCCGCCATTTTTAAATAGAACTTATTGTCATTGAAATTACATCCAATCAAAAGACTTCTCTCAAAATTAACCAAATCTCCCAACATGAGTGATAGATTGTAACCATGAATTTCATTGGATAAAACACATATTATTAGAAAAATGGCGACGTAGTTTGAGTTAAAATACCCGCCTAATTTGTACACAAATACATGATGTCAAGTTGTTGTACGGTACATCTTAATTCATACTTATCTAATACTTTACAAAATTTACTATTTTCAAAGGTCTATATCAAGTAACACAACATTTCATGATATTTATATGCTTGGTCGTCTGTCTCTAAAATACGCAGTATTATTTAGAGTCAACTTGTCGGTCTAGTTTCAGTCATGCCACTTGAACTTGGATATTACTCAGCGTCAACTGGAAGATGTTTTGAGAGGGACGAAGGCTTACTTTATAATGTGTGACATAATCTTCGATGCACGTTTCGATAGAGGGTTACAGTGGCTTTAGAATATTTTCGAAAGATTGATTGACGAAACCCTTCAATGTATAGTCGTCATAGAGTATCTAATAAAGTCACTGATCCAGAGGAAACTGAAGTCAGCTAACCATGTGAGCAGTTTTATAGGACTAAACTCGTACTATGTCTTTGAATTTGAAGATGATTCCTGACATCTACACTAACTATGTGAGAGGAAACGAAATTTGTGTGGAATGAGGATTGTCAAATTTATTTCAAAAGCCATAATCTCAGCACCAATTTTGTCTTATCCAAATCAAATTTCATATTTGACACCGAGGCTTGTGATAAGACAATTGACGTCGTCTTCTCTCCAGGTTCAGGATTCAATGGTCATAGCCTAAGTAAAGTGAACAGGACAGATTGCTGCAGGGACTTGGCATTGGAGGTCAGACATAGGATTGTAGTTAAACACTCAAATACAGATGCATTATCAAAACGTCCGTGCAAATCTTGCATCAGAAAAGTACTGAATAATAATTCTCTATATGACGACGAAGAATTGGATATGGAAGATAATAGCATTTAAGAAATTGTCAGGGTAACCACAAGGAATCAACATTCTACACCTTGAAATGCCAAAGTAATTTAAGTAGATGGATGTAGACAATTTAGAAAAATAGCGATGCCCCATCGTAATACGCCCACTTTTGTAATGGCAGCCAAGTCGTCCGGGAGGTCGACAAGAACTATCAGTAAATGAAACATCTGTCGAAAACCGTGCCATCAAGAATGTTTACAAAATTGAACGATTTTTGAGTGTTTACAACTACAAGTTAACAAGGGCAATAACCCGTGAAATATTTTTCAATTCTTCTAATTTTCAATAGGGTTCATCCTTGGGTGATTATGAACACTCAAACCAAGTTTTATCAAAATCAATCAAGAAACCAGCTCTCTATTGTGTTCACAAAGTATTTTAAAAAACAAGGGCAATAACCCATCAAATATTTTTTGATTTGTCTGATTTTCAATAGGTTTCATCCTTGGATGATTATAAACACTCGCACCAAGTTTCATCAAAATCCATCAAGAAACCAGCTCTCCGACGTGTTCACAAAGTATTTTAAAAAACAAGGGCAATAACCCATCAAATATTTTTTTATTTGTCCGATTTTCAATAGGCTTCATCCTTGGACGATTATAAACACACACAATAATTTTTATCAAATTCCATCTAGAAACAAGCTCTCTATTGTGTTCACAACTTTGAGAGCGTTACGAGCTATAAAATTAACACATTTTAAAGAACAGGGGCAATAACTCATAAAATATTTACCGATGATTCTGATTTTCAATAGGGTTAATCATAAGGTCATGACAAACACTCACACCAAGTTTCATCAAAATCCATCAAGAAACCAGCTCTCTATCGTGTTCACAAAGTATTTTCAAAAACAAGGGCAATAACCCATCAAATATTTTTCGATTTGTCTGATTTTCAATAGGCTTCTTCCTTGGATGATTATAAACACTCACACCAAGTTTCATCAAAATCCATCAAGAAACCAGCTCTCCGACGTGTTCACAAAGTATTTTCAAAAACAAGGGCAATAACCCATCAAATATTTTTTGATTTGTCCGATTTTCAATAGGCTTCATCCTTGGACGTTTATAAACACACACAATAATTTTTATCAAATTCCATCGAGAAACCAGCTCTCTATTGTGTTCACAACTTTGAGAGCGTTACGAGCTATAAAATTAACACATTTTAAAGAACAGGGGCAATAACTCATAAAATATTTACCGATGATTCTGATTTTCAATAGGGTTAATCCCAAGGTCATGACAAACACTCACACCAAGTTTCATCAAAATCCATCAAGAAACCAGCTCTGTATCGTGTTCACAAAGTATTTTCAAAAACAAGGGCAATAACCCATCAAATATTTTTCGATTTGTCTGATTTTCAATAGGCTTCTTCCTTGGATGATTATAAACACTCACAGAAAGTTTTATCAAAATCCATCAAGAAACCAGCTCTCTATCGTGTTCACAACAATTGTGGACAGACAGACAGACAGCCGGACAGACAGACAGACAGGGGCGACTACAATATACGCCCACATTTATGTGTGGGCGTATAAAAAGTGGTCCAATAATCTCTTTTGTTATTCAGAGCAAGTTTCAAAAGAGTCAAGTTCAGTTAAAACGTTTTGGCGACAATGGGATAGGCTATAGATTCACCCAATCTTAGCCTATATATTTAATTGGTTATTACCCTTGTTTTTGTAAATATGTTGTGGAAACAATAGAGAGCTTGTTTCTTGGTGGATTTTGATGAAACTTGGTGTGAGTGTATGTATTGACCTTGGGATACAACTTATTGAAAATCAGAAACATCATCAACTATGTGACTGCTCTTAATCACTTTAGGATGGAATCTAAACGTTGGTTGCCCTTGTTTTATGCATATTTCAGTGACATATTTGTTTTTTCCAGGAAACTTTAACCTGTGGTTTTACTCTTGTAAAAAGAGAAAATGTCATTCTCAAAGCTGGTTTCTTGATGGATTTTCATGAAACTTGGTATGGGTGTTTGTATTGACCTTGGGATAAACCCTTTTGAAAATCAAAAACATAAAAAATATTTGAGTTATTGCCCTTGTTCTCTAAAACGCGTTAATTTTTTAGCTCTTAACAAAGTTGTGGACACGATAGAGAGCTGGTTTCTTGATTTATTGATATTAATGAAACTTGTTGTGAATGTTCATAATCACCCTATCGAAATTCATACTAATCGAAAAATATTTGATGAGTTATTGCCCTTGTTCTTTAAAACATGTTAATTTTTCAGCCCTGAACAAAGTTGTGGATACGATAGAGAGCTTGTTTCGATGGATTTTGACGAAACTTGGTATGATTGTTCATAATCACCCAAGAATGAACCCTATTGAAAATAAGAAGAATTGAAAAATATTTCATGGGTTATAGCCCTCGTTAACTTGTAGTTGTAAACACTAAAAAATCGTTCAATTTTGTAAACATTATTGATGGCACAGTTTCCAAAATACCCGCCTGATCGACATTTAATCTAATTTGTACACAAATACATGATGTCAAGTTGTTGTACGGTACATCTTAATTCATACTTATCTAATACTTTACAAAATTTACTATTTTCAAAGGTCTAAATCAAGTAACACAACATTTCATGATATTTATATGCTTGGTCGTCTGTCTCTAAAATACGCAGTATTATTTAGAGTCAACTTGTCGGTCTAGTTTCAGTCATGCCACTTGAACTTGGATGTTACTCGAGCGTCAACTGGAAGATGTTTTGAGAGGGACGAAGGCTTACTTTATAATGTGTGACATAATCTTCGATGCACGTTTCGATAGAGGGTTACAGTGGCTTTAGAATAATTTCGAAAGATTGATTGACGAAACCCTTCAATGTATAGTCGTCATAGAGTATCTAATAAAGTCACTGATCCAGAGGAAACTGAAGTCAGCTAACCATGTGAGGAGTTTTATAGGTCTAAACAGTTAAAACTGAAGGTCGACAGATTAGAAAACTTTTCAAGGCAAAACAATGTAATTTTTTATGGTGTTAACGAAGTAAGCGAAGGTCAAGGGTCAAAAGAAGAAAGTGAAAGGTTGATTAGAGAAATCATCAAAAATGAAGTTGAACTTGACTCAGCCTTAGACCATAACAAACTAAAAATTGACCGTGTGTATCGAATTGGAACTAAAAAGGCGAATCACGACCGACCGCGGCCTATATTAGTTAAGTTCAGTTGTTATAAAGACAAGGATGATGTGTTCATTAAAGCCCGAAAACAGCTCAAACACTCAGCGATTTCTGTTTCGGAGGACTAGTTAGATCAATTAGGAAAGCGTTAATACCACATTTAATAAATGCGAAAACTAAAGATAACAAACGGGCCCGACTGAGTTACGATAAACTGATAATCGAAAGCAAATATTTTACAATTGATATGGTCACACATGAGCTAATCCCACTGCAAGGCAAATAGCAACTCAATTATAGCAAATCAGTTAGTGTAAATAATATATCGGACAATCCGAATATTAACGATATCTCAATAATCTCCTGGAATTGCCAAAGTTTCAACCGCCTGAGAGAGAATTGTGAAGTAGAAAATCTAATAAAATCTAATAAAATCTAATACTATTGTCGGTTTGTGTGAGACGTGGATATATGATCGAAACAACGATTTCCCAAACATATCTGAGACTCATAATTCATATATTACATGTAGGAAACCAGGAAAACATGGCGGCCTAGTTGTGTTCGTATCCAAGTCTATAGTCAAGGGTGTAACTCGCATTCACAATGATCTAAATGACATTATCGTGTTACTATTAGAAGGAAGTTACTTTAAACTCTGCAATGATATTTTGCTTATTTTTGTCTATATCTCGCCAGAAGGATCTAAGTATTACGATAATCTAGAGCAAGATACACTTGATTGTCTCGAAGACTTAGTAATAACATTAACAGCACAGTACCAAAACGCCGAATTTATTATTGCTGGTGACTTAAATAGCCGAACTGGAAAACTTTGTTCTAGACGACAGTAATATATATATTATTGACGTTGAGCCATACGAAAATGACTTCTTCAGAACAGATAGAGCGAACTTGGACAATGAAATCAATAATTATGGACGTCGACTTATAGATATTTGCAAAATATTGTCCATCCATTGTAAATGGGCGATTCCAAGGGGATAAAGATGGCCATTACACTTGCTTTGCGAATAAAGGAAGCAGCACAGTTGACTACGTCATTGCATCTTCCAGTGTTTTTAATAAAATCAGTGATTTCTGTGTCTTAGACCTAGACGAATCATACCACTTCCCTTTAAAATGTACACTCGATATAAAAATAGGGGGAAAACAGTCCAGTGAACCCCAACCGACATACTTTTGTGCCCCACAAACAAGTACTGTTTGGAAACCTGCCTATAGACAACAATTTTTGGACTCTTTGAAGGACGAACACTCTCTCCAAGAACTACAAAAGGTTAAACATGGATCTCAATATGACATCGACAGCTCTGTCAACCTTTTACAGTCAGTTCTATTGCGGGCTGCGAAGCCTATGCTAAAGAACAACAGACAGTGGAGAAACGACAAGGACGCATTACGACAACCAAAATGGTTCGACAAAGAGTGTGAAAAGTTTAAATCCATAAAATTCCGCTGTCTTAATTTATACCGGAAGACTAAGCTAGATGAAGACCTAAAAAAATACAAAAGTCAACGTGCAATATTCAAACATGTATGCCAGACCAAGAAACGGCAATGCGCATCCAACCTTACATCTGAACTCTCATCAAAACTGTCAAATCCTAAACTGTTTTGGGACCATGTAAAATCAGTTGTTAAAAACTACAAGTTAGCTCCAGATATAAACCCTACTGATTGGTTCGTTTACTTTAAAGGTCTCCTAAATACTGACTCAAGTAAGGTCACTCTGGACGTTAGAAATGCATTGTTAGACCATGATTCTGGATGTGAAGAGTGTGATCTGAACTCCCCCCTGGACTTAAATTCTCCCATATCATCTCTGGAAATCTCTACTTGCATATCCGAACTGAAGAACGAGAAATCAAGTGATATTGATGGGATATGCAATGAACTGATTAAGGAATCTGAATCGTGTATTTTGCCCAGTTTATGCCACATTTTTAACTCAATATTTGCCACATTTTTAACTCAATATTTGCAAGTGGGTATTACCCGGCAGACTGGGGCAAAGCTATTATATCCCCTATTCACAAGAAAGGGCCAAAATCTAAAGTAGATAATTATAGAGGCATATCTTTGCTACCCGTTATCAGTAAGCTATTTGCAAAAGTATTAAACAAAAGATTGTCCAAATGGTGTATTGAGAATGATAAATTAAGTGAATACCAGGCTGGTTTTAGACCTGGCTATAATACAATTGATAATATATTCAATTTACAAGCATGTATTAGTAAATATATTTCTAAGAAAAGAGGGAGACTATATTGCATATTCGTTGATTTTAATGAAGCATTTGATACAATCAATCACGAAATGCTTTGGTCTGTGCTTATTAGTTGTGGTATCCATGGTAGTTTCATAAATATTCTCAGAAATATATACGGTAAATGCCAGTCATGTGTTCAATCTAGCTGTGGTTTAACGGATTTCTTTAATTGTACCATAGGTACAAGACAGGGATGTGTTCTAAGTCCCTCCATATTTTCCTTATTCATTAACAAATTTATAGATCATTTACAAGAAATTCATTGCAACGGTATATTTGTATCAGAACAATTTCCAAATGTATTCTCACTTTTGTTTGCTGACGACATTAGTAATGTCTCGGACACTGCACACAATTTACAATACCAGATTAATTGTATCGACACATTTTGTAAAAAGTATGGAATGTCTGTTAATCAGGGTAAAACCAAGGTTATGGTATTTCGTAATGGTGGTCCACTTAGGCAATACGAAAAATGGACATATGGGGAAACACGTCTGGAATCTGTGTCATCCTACAAATATCTAGGTCTTGTTTTTACCCCGAAATTAATTTGGTCTAAAGCTAAAGACACTTTAGCTAATCAGGCAAACAAAGCATTATTTATGATTAAATGTATTAATTTAAAGTGCCAAGGAATACCTCTTGAAGTAGCTTTAAATATGTTTGATAGGATGATTGTGCCAATCTTGACGTATGGGAGTGAAATATGGGGTCACACCTATTCTCCAGTGATCGAGAATGTGCAAATCAAATTCCTAAAGTATGTTTTAAAGCTACCCAAAAGGTCATGTGTTGCTGCTGTCCTAGGTGATACCGGAAGAGAGCCGCTTTTTGTAAAATATTCTGTCAAATGCATTAAATACTGGTTAAGGCTACTCGAAATGAACGAAGAAAGGCTACCCAAACACATGTATAATATGCTTCTCATATTCGATATCAATGGTAGGCGAAGCTGGGCTACACAAGTTAAAGAGATGCTATTTGAGTTCGGGGAAGGGTATGCCTGGATAAACCAGGAAGTAGGCAATCAAACTTCATTTATTTCAAAATTTAAGCAAAGAGTTGAAGACTTATGTACAAAAATGGCACGAGGATGTCGAAAATAATTCAGCTCTGAAAAACTACCACGTCTATAAACCTATATTTTCTCCTGAAAGATTTATATTTAAGCATAAGTATGACGGATATTACCAATCATTATGTAAATTTAGATGTAGTGCACATGGGTTAATGTCAGTTAAAGGTCGCTGGTTGAGAATAGACTACCCAGACAGATTATGCACACTATGTACATTAAATGAGGTTGAAGACGAGTTTCACTTTTTGATCACCTGTATTCTTTATTCTGAAATTCGTTCCAAATATATTGGGTGTTACACAAAATACAATTTATATTCAGAATTTATTAAGATACTATCCAGTCACAACGAAAGTACTATTAGAAACCTAGCTAAATTTATATACTATGCCACTCTTCTCAGAAAAGATAATACTTAAATTAATGTGATTGAATTATTTGTAAATAATCATATTGTATATAGTTCCTTTTTAATTATTTGTACTGCTATAGACATGAATGAAATGTATGTTCTTTGGGCATTTGCCTTTAAACTGAATAAATTTATTTATTTATTAAAACTCGTACTATGTCTTTGAATTTGAAGATGATTCCTGACATCTACACTAACTATGTGAGAGGAAACGAAATTTGTGTGGAATGAGGATTGTCAAATTTATTTCAAAAGCCATAATCTCAGCACCAATTTTGTCTTATCCAAATCAAATTCATATTTGACACCGAGGCTTGTGATAAGACAATTGACGTCGTCTTCTCTCCAGGTTCTGGATTCAAGGGAGATGGTCATAGCCTAAGTAAAGTGAACAGGACAGATTGCTGCAGGGACTTGGCATTGGAGGTCAGACATAGGATTGTAGTAAAACACTCAAATACAGATGCATTATCAAAACGTCCGTGCACATCTTGCATCAGAAAAGTACTGAATAATAATTCTCTATATGACGACGAAGAATTGGATATGGAAGATAATAGCATTTAAGAAATTGTCAGGGTAACCACAAGGAATCAACATTCTACACCTTGAAATGCCAAAGTAATTTAAGTAGATGGATGTAGACAATTTGGAAAAAGTGGTTCAATAATCTCTTTTGTCATTCAGAGCAAGTTTCAAAAGAGTCAAGTTCAGTTAAAACGTTTTGGCGACAATGGGATAGGCTGTAGATTCACCCAATCTTAGCCTATATATTTAATTGGTTATTACCCTTGTTTTTGTAAATATGTTGTGGAAACAATAGAGAGCTTGTTTCTTGGTGGATTTTGATGAAACTTGGTGTGAGTGTATGTATTGACCTTGGGATACAACTTATTGAAAATCAGAAACATCATCAACTATGTGACTGCTCTTAATCATTTTAGGATGGAATCTAAACGTTGGTTGCCCTTGTTTTATGCATATTTCAGTGACATATTTGTTTTTTCCAGGAAACTTTAACCTGTGGTTTTACTCTTGTAAAAAGAGAAAATGTCATTCTCAGAGCTGGTTTCTTGATGGATTTTCATGAAACTTGGTATGGGTGTTTGTATTGACCTTAGGATAAACCCTTTTGAAAATCAAAAACATAAAAAATATTTGAGTTATTGCCCTTGTTCTCTAAAACGCGTTAATTTTTTAGCTCTTAACAAAGTTGTGGACACGATAGAGAGCTGGTTTCTTGATTTATTGATATTAATGAAACTTGTTGTGAATGTTCATAATCACCCTATCGAAATTCATACTAATCGAAAAATATTTGATGAGTTATTGCCCTTGTTCTTTAAAACATGTTAATTTTTCAGCCCTGAACAAAGTTGTGGATACGATAGAGAGCTTGTTTCTTGATGGATTTTGACGAAACTTGGTATGATTGTTCATAATCACCCAAGAATGAACCCTATTGAAAATAAGAAGATTTGAAAAATATTTCATGGGTTATAGCCCTCGTTAACTTGTAGTTGTAAACACTAAAAAAATCGTTCAATTTTGTAAACATTATTGATGGTACAGTTTCCGACATGTTTCATCTACTGATAGTTCTTGTCGACCTCCCGGACGACTTGGCTGCCATTACAAAAGTGGGCGTATTACGATGGGGCATCGCTATTTTTTATATATGACGAGTATGGGTTTGTTTCAGTCATGCCACTTGAACTTGGATGTTACTCGAGCGTCTACTGGAAGATGTTTTGAGAGGGACGAAGGCTTACATTATAATGTGTGACATAATCTTCGATGCACGTTTCGATTGAGGGTTACAGTGGATTTAGAATATTTTCGAAAGATTGATTGACGAAACCCTTCAATGTATAGTCGTCATAGAGTATCTAATAAAGTCACTGATCCAGAGGAAACTGAAGTCAGCTAACCATGTGAGGAGTTTTATAGGTCTAAACTCGTACTATGTCTTTGAATTTGAAGATGATTCCTGACATCTACACCAACTATGTGAGAGGAAACGAAATTTGTGTGGAATGAGGATTGTCAAATTTATTTCAAAAGCCATAATCTCAGCACCAATTTTGTCTTATCCAAATCAAATTTCATATTGGACACCGAGGCTTGTGATAAGACAATTGACGTCGTCTTCTCTCCAGGTTCTGGATTTAAGGGAGATGGTCATAGCCTAAGTAAAGTGAACAGGACAGATTGCTGCAGGGACTTGGCATTGGAGGTCAGACATAGGATTGTAGTTAAACACTCAAATACAGATGCATTATCAAAACGTCCGTGCACATCTTGCATCAGAAAAGTACTGAATAATAATTCTCTATATGACGACGAAGAATTGGATATGGAAGATAATAGCATTTAAGAAATTGTCAGGGTAACCACAAGGAATCAACATTCTACACCTTGAAATGCCAAAGTAATTTAAGTAGATGGATGTAGACAATTTGGAAAAAGTGGTCCAATAATCTCCTTTGTCATTCAGAGCAAGTTTCAAAAGAGTCAAGTTCAGTTAAAACGTTTTGGCGACAATGGGATAGGCTGTAGATTCACCCAGGTTTATACTGCGAACATGATCAAGATGACATTCGAACACTGTAATAAAATTGGTCGTTAGTAATTGTCACAACCCTCGTATTATTAGTGTACATATCATAGTTTTATAAATTACTCTTGCATGTCGCCCAAACTCCACTCGCCCAAACTCAACTTTGGACAGTGCATGCTTTTCTAATGCAAATTGGCTATAAAACCATTAGGCTTTGTCTATTTATTATCAGTCATTAGAAAACCATTAGGAGTGACTTATCTGGGTAAAAGCTAAACTTTACAGATTTTAGGTAAGAGTACTTTATTTAATTATATTGATTTTTTATATGCAATATGTTAAATTGTTTGTTTATATTTATTACAATATGGCATAATTATAGAGTGGCAGTATTTGTCTTGCCTGTCTTTTAGCCTGAGTATTTTCATGGTAGTAAATTAAGTAATTTTGTATTTTAGCTTTTCGATAGCTGGAGCTATGTAAGCAGTGGAAGCTAACTGTTGATATATTCATCATGGTGGTTCTATGTCATTGGATTAGGCCGAACGTGAGGGTTATTATTGTGGCTGGCTGTTACATGGTGACATTAGAATTACAGATCTAATGAAAGCTATTGTGTTTACGTCGTTAGAATTACAGGTCTAACGAAACTCTTTTAGTACGGACAGTTATGTTACGTGCGGATAGTTAATTAGAATTACAGATCTAATGGAAGCTGTTTAGTTTTGATGATTTAGGACGTTGAAATTACAGATTCAACAGAACTCTCTTTATTACTATGGATTGTATTATATGAGAACATGGTCCACAATCAACTTTGTTTGTTATTTTTTATATTAGAATTTGAGGTTATTTGTACAGGTTTTTGTGAACCTTTGTTAATTAGTTATGTTAATTAATTCAAATGTAGTAACAAACATGTTGATGTTGTATGTCATGAGTATCACAGGGTTGTATTTTCCTATCGGTATTTGGGAAATAGTTGTATAAGTATCTTTTGTTATTATTAAACTTTGTAAAACAGTTATTCTTTCTATTCTGTCCATTAAGAGAAAAAGGTAATGCACCTTGCAAGGATAACAGACCTCGCATTGTGACATATGGGGGCTTGTCCGGGATAACATAATATTATCCCAGTTAAATTAACCTATTTCTCTTAGAGTTCAGAGTGTGAAATATATATTTTTGCATATCACTTATACTAATGCGCAGTGAATGTTTTAAATTTGTATTTATAATTATATTTATGTTATAATTGTATTACATTAACATGGAGGAATTGGCAGAACTTAAAATGTTTGGTGAAAACTTAGGTTTCCAGGGAGAGGAACTTCAGAGTTTCATTCGCGACCAACAAGATCGTCAGCGGGAAGAACGGAAATTGCAGAGAGATGAAATTCGGAGAAAAGTGGAGTTGGAACATTTGAAAATGGAACATGAAGTGAAGTTGAAACAGGAGCAAGAACGTCGTGATAGTGAGTTAGGTCAAAGAGAACAAAGTTTAAAGGAGAAACTTCAACTACTACAAATTGAGCATCAACAGAAAATCGAGGCTATGGAAGCTCGGTTTAAGTTCCGTCAACCTAACTCCGAAAGTGCTGCGAAAGTGAAACTTCCTAAACTTCCGCCTTTTGATGATAAAGACGATATCGACGCGTACTTAAGACGATTCGAAAGACATGTTACTGCGAAAAACATTGAGGAGTCACTGTGGGCAGTTCATCTTGGATCATTGTTGAAAGGAAAAGCTTTAGACGTTTATTCTAGATTATCTAAAGAGGAAGCTAGTGACTATAATGTGTTGAAAACTGCGTTATTGAAACGATTCGAAATGACTGAAGAGGGGTTTATGAAACGATTTCATAGTGCTGTTCCAGAATATGGCGAAATGTTTTCACAGTTCACAATAAGGTTAGCAAATTACTTGAACCGTTGGATAGAACTTTCAGGAATCAAACAGGACCATGAAGGATTATTTGATTTGTTTATGCGTTATCAATTTCTTAATCAGTGTAGTCGTGAACTTTCATTGTTTTTAAGGGAGCGGATTCCAGAAAGTGTAACGGATATGGGGAAATTAGCTGATCAATTCTGTGATGCCAGGAATGGAAAAGCTGTTCAGTTTGTCAAAAAGGTTGCGGAGGTTAAACGGAACTTTGATAACCGACCAAAACCTTCACTTAATGAATCAACACCTTCAACCGAGATAGCGCAGAAAGAAACATCTCTTGAAAATGATAGGACTGGCAGGAAGCCATTTTCTAAGAGCCGTGTAATTTGTTATCGCTGTCGTGAGCCTGGACACAAATCAAATGAGTGTCCGCAAAAGAACTCTGCTTCTAGCGTTACTACAGGTGGTAATGGTAGTAACATGACCTTCAGGTGTAATTTACCAATTGGTGTTGGAAAAGTAAATGGACATATGGCTACGATTTTAAGGGATACAGGATGCTCTGGAATTGTTGTGAGACGTGACTTGGTTACCAACTACCAGTGGACAGATCAAATACAGACGATACATTTGATAGATGGAACAACAATAACTGCGCCAGTCGCTTCCATATATATAGATACTCCGTATTACACTGGTGATGTAGAGGCTTGGAGTTTAGACAATCCTTTGTATGATTTAATCATTGGTAATATCGAAGGAGTAAGGGGAGCTGACTCGCCAGATAATGATTGGAAACCTGTATGCATGGTTGAAACGAGATCAAAGAAATGGGGAAGTCCAAAACGTCCATTACGAGTACCAAGTAGTCTAAATATATCCGCTACACCAAACGACTTTCGTATAAGTCAACAGGATGATCCAACCTTATCCAAGTTAAAAATCTTTGCACAGAATAATGATGTCAAAACCACTGTGAAAGGATGTTCATCGACAGTGATTTACAGAAATGGTTTATTATACAGAAAATATACCAACGTCAACAAACAGACTTTCACACAACTAATCGTACCGGCAAAGTATCGGGATGGTGTTATGAAGTTGGCACACGAAACGGTAATGGCGGGACACTTAGCAGCTAAGAAGACAACTGATCGTGTGTTAGCAGAATTTTATTGGCCAGCAATACATTCGGATATCGTTAGATTTTGTAGATCATGTGACATTTGCCAGAGAACTGTGAGTAAAGGCAAGATGTTCAAAGCACCTCTTGGAAGAATGCCTCTGATTGATGAACCATTTAAAAGGATAGCGGTTGATCTGATTGGTCCAATAATCCCTGTGAGTGATCGTGGTTTTAGATATATTCTAACTGTTATAGACTATGCCACCAGGTACCCGGAAGCTATCCCTTTGAAGAATATTGACACCGAAACTGTTGCAGAAGCTTTGATAGATATCTACAGTCGTGTGGGGTTTCCCTCTGAGATGTTATCTGATCGAGGTTCACAATTTATGTCTGAATTGATGTTCGAAATAAGCAGACTATTATCCTTAAACCAATTGGCAACAACTCCATATCATCCCATGTGCAATGGACTAGTCGAGAAGTTCAATGGTACACTCAAACAAATGTTGAAACGGATGTGTGACAAAAATCCAAAGGACTGGGATCGATACATTAATGCAGTGCTTTTTGCGTATCGAGAAGTTCCACAAGAAAGTTTGGGATTTTCACCTTATGAATTGCTGTATGGAAGATCAGTTCGAGGACCAATTACCATTTTGAAAGAGCTTTGGACTAAAGAAAATCATGAACCAGAAGTTAAAAGTACATACCAGTATGTTTTTGATTTGCGTAACAAGTTAGAAGAAACGTGTGAACTTGCACGTGACAATTTGGAAAAAAACAGCAGAAGATATAAAAAGAATTATGACAGATTAGCGAAACCGAAAAATTTATCTATTGGAAGCAAGGTATTGGTGTTATTACCAACGAATCACAACAAGTTGTTGATGCAGTGGCAGGGTCCATTTACCATTGAAGTTGGTTTGCTTGATTATCGGATTGAGATGAGAGGGAAACGGAAGTTGTTTCATGCCAACATGCTTAAACCATTCATAGAACGAGAGCCAGTGATGGAGATAGCTAAAAGTGGTGTTTTATCGTCAGTTTGCATGGCTGTAATTGAAGAAGTCGAAGAAGGTGGTGGTGATGATAAAATTACTCACTTACCAGAAGTCCAAGATGATGAGAGTATAGAAGATGTGAACATCAATCCTACTTTAGAGCCGGATCAACAACGACAGGTACGCTTACTTTTAAATAAATTCCCTGATCGACTGACTAGTAAACCTGGCCACACAAATTTGTTGGAATTAGACATTAAAACTACAAGTGATAAGCCACTTAGGACAAAACAGTATCCGTTGCCACATCACATGACTGAAGTCATCGAAGCTGAGACTGAGAAAATGCTGCAAGCTGGAATCATTGAACCATCGGAATCTCCGTATTCGTCTCCTATTGTGATTGTGAAGAAAAGCGATGGTAGCAACCGATTTTGTATAGACTATAGGCAAATGAATAAGATTGTTGTTTTTGACGCAGAACCAATGTGTAATATTGACGATATGTTTGCTAAGTTGGCCAAATATAAGTATTTCAGCAAAATAGACTTATCAAAAGGATACTGGCAAATACCACTGAAACAGGACGCACGGCAGAAATCTGCATTCTCTACACCCAGCTGTAAATGGGTACGGATAATCCGGGAAAGATCAATGCCAAGAGGTTTGGCCAAGGACCAGCTGGGAGATAGGATCCGCACGGAACCTAAGTTGTTATCCTTGTAAAATATAGATGTTTCTTTCTTTCTTTCTTTCACCGAAGGGTTTATATCAATTTACAGTGATGCCATTTGGGCTTGTTACTAGTGCCGCTGTTTTTAATCGTATGATGAGAAAGATGTTGAAAGGTTCTCGAAATGTAGATAACTTTGTGGATGATCTTTTAGTATTTACAGAAACTTGGTCCGACCATTTAGAAGTGTTACAAGATCTATTCCAGAGACTGAAGAATGCTAACCTGACCGCAAGACCTTCAAAATGTTTCTTTGGGTATACGAGTTTGGAATGCTTAGGACATGTGATAGGTAATCAGTCCCTTAGACCTAATCCTAATAAAATTCAATGTTTAAAACAGGCTAAAAGACCCGAAACTAAGAAACAAATAAGATCATTTTTAGGCTTAGCCGGATATTACCGGAAGTTCATACCAAATTTTGCTGTAATTGCTTGTCCTTTGACAGATTTGACGAAGCAGGGCTTACCCAACAAGGTTAGATGGGAGGCACCGCAAGAAACTGCATTTTTAACATTAAAAAGTATGTTAACGTCAGAGCCTGTTCTGCGATTACCAGACTTTGAAAGACCATTTATTCTTCGCACAGATGCATCTGAAAGCGGACTTGGTGCTGTGCTACTCCAGGAGGATGATGACTATCATAAGTATCCTATTGCATATGCTAGCAGGAAGCTTCTACAAAGAGAATGTGCTTATTCTGTAATAGAAAAGGAGTGTTTAGCTGTAGTTTGGGCTATTCAAAAATTCGAGCGTTACTTATATGGCCAAGAATTCATTTTGGAAACGGATCATCAACCGCTTCTGTATTTAAATAAAAGTAAACTTGCAAATTCGAGATTGATGAGATGGGCACTTTTATTACAACCTTTTCGTTTCCGAATTCAAGCGATTAAAGGTGTGGATAACTTGGGTGCAGATTATCTAAGTCGGCAACCATCTTAATATATTTGGGTTGTTCTTGGTGTATAAAATATATTGTAATATATTTTCTTAGAAGGGGGGATATTGTCACAACCCTCGTATTATTAGTGTACATATCATAGTTTTATAAATTACTCTTGCATGTCGCCCAAACTCCACTCGCCCAAACTCAACTTTGGACAGTGCATGCTTTTCTAATGCAAATTGGCTATAAAACCATTAGGCTTTGTCTATTTATTATCAGTCATTAGAAAACCATTAGGAGTGACTTATCTGGGTAAAAGCTAAACTTTACAGATTTTAGGTAAGAGTACTTTATTTAATTATATTGATTTTTTATATGCAATATGTTAAATTGTTTGTTTATATTTATTACAATATGGCATAATTATAGAGTGGCAGTATTTGTCTTGCCTGTCTTTTAGCCTGAGTATTTTCATGGTAGTAAATTAAGTAATTTTGTAACTGTTGATATATTCATCATGGTGGTTCTATGTCATTGGATTAGGCCGAACGTGAGGGTTATTATTGTGGCTGGCTGTTACATGGTGACATTAGAATTACAGATCTAATGAAAGCTATTGTGTTTACGTCGTTAGAATTACAGGTCTAACGAAACTCTTTTAGTACGGACAGTTATGTTACGTGCGGATAGTTAATTAGAATTACTAATCTAATGGAAGCTGTTTAGTTTTGATGATTTAGGACGTTGAAATTACAGATTCAACAGAACTCTCTTTATTACTATGGATTGTATTATTTGAGAACATGGTCCACAATCAACTTTGTTTGTTATTTTTATATTAGAATTTGAGGTTATTTGTACAGGTTTTTGTGAACCTTTGTTAATTAGTTATGTTAATTAATTCAAATGTAGTAACAAACCTGTTGATGTTGTATGTCATGAGTATCACAGGGTTGTATTTTCCTATCGGTATTTGGGAAATAGTTGTATAAGTATCTTTTGTTATTATTAAACTTTGTAAAACAGTTATTCTTTCTATTCTGTCCATTAAGAGAAAAAGGTAATGCACCTTGCAAGGATAACAGACCTCGCATTGTGACAGTAATCATAGTGAAACAGAGACAATGTATGAAAGAAAAAAGACTTATTCCAAGTGTATTTAGAGATGTAGTTTTGTTAATAACAATCATTCATGTATTAATATTTGAAATGTTTGGAAAATTTCTTTTTTATCTTGTAAAGATTTTTATTTCAGGACTTGTTCGAGTAGCTGGTAAAATACCTATATTGATACCTGCTCGTTCTCTTAAAGTTATTCAAGAAAGTGTAATGAAATCCAAGACACCATTCACAGCAATAACAGAACAGTTCGTGAAAGTAGGTAGGACCAGCAGTGGTAACAGTAAACTCAGATGGTGTAATTCCTTTTCTACTTCGAAACTTTTCAGAGAATGACATCTACATTCCTCCGTTGCAGCTATCTTTACAGGAACACTTGAACCTATGTTAGATGTCGTCAACGTCAGTTCAGAGTTTTTCATTTATAATCTGTAATTGTATGGAAAATTATATAGTTTTATTGGTTTATTTGATTCTGTTTTTATACATTGGCCGTTTGGGAACTTAATATTTTTGTTCATTCTAAGAGGTGGTATCACTTTAAGATCTCTTGAAGAAAATGGAAATTGGTAATGGACTTTGCGGAGAGGGAAGAACGAAAATGGGTGTGATCATCAACAAACATCAATCTGCTTTCAGCAAATCGGAAGACGAAATAGGATAATGTGATCTTGTGAAGGACAGAATCCACTACAGAAAATATTCCAGTCATAGTACCACATTGCCGCATACCACCTCTACATTGGGAATAAGTAAGAGAGTATCTCTTTAGAAACTGGATACATCCGTGAGTCCCTATGCCTCACCAGTTGTACTTGTTCGGAAACGTTCTGGAAAACTTCGCGTTTGCTGTGATTACAGATTGCTGAACGCCAAATCCCGAAATGACGATTATCATTTACCCAGTAAAGAAGAAGCCTTGCATGTTATTTTGTTATTTTGTTTTGATCCTGCCCATGGATTCAACCAATTTCCTGTTGCAGAGTGAGACATTAAGGAGACAGCCTTTCGTGTTGGTACAGGACGACTCTATGAATATACCAGGATGCCTTTTAGTCTCACAGGAGCTCCTGCGACATCTATGCGTCTCATGGAAAAAATCTTTGGAGATAAGAATTTCCAGACACTCATTGTATTCATGGACGACATCCTTGTATTTGGATCAACTCAGGAAGAGACATTGAAACGTCTAGACATAGTACTCTCAAGATTGTCAAACTTCAAAACTTCGATATCTTGGACAAATGATCTCGAGACATAGGCTCCTACCAGACCAAGAGAATATAAGTGCTGTAGTAGAATGGAAAACACCCAATACAGAGACAGATTTGAGAGGATTCCTCGGGCTGGCCGCCTACTACGGGCATTTTATTTAAGACTCTGAAAGCATGGAATGGTGAGTGTGACAAAACTTTTAAACTGCTTAAAGAAAAAGTTACTACTTCTCCAATCCTTGGATATAAAGCCGTACCGTACATTTTAAAAGTTGATCTTGTATTAGGTGCGATACTGTCACATAAACAAGATGGCAAGAAGGTTGCGTTGAGCTACTCGAGTCGATCCCCAACGAAAAGCACATAGACCACTACATTAGTATGAAGATAGAGCTACTTGCTTTAAAGTGGGCAGTAACAGACAAGTATAGAGACTTGCTATTAGAATCAAAATGCATCGTATACACTGATAACAGTCCCCTGAGTTACCTGCAGGTATAATTTGGAGCTACAGAGATGAGATGTGCAGGAGAACTTGCTCAATTTAACCTCAAAATCCGACACAGATCCGGAACAAAGAACATTTTCAAGAATGCTGATGCTCAACGCATCAAGAGGAGATTGCACGTCTGGAGGAAGTTGAGCATGCGACAACCCAGTCCACGCTAATACCAGGAAACTTGATTGAGACACTCCCATCACAAAGATACATCAAGAGATCCTAGCAGAAGAGCATACAGCTGAAAGGGTACAACCATCGCTCATAGCAATTAAACTCAAACTGAAGATCATCACATCAGTACCTTTTATAAATATTGGAAGAATGGGACTAAACCAACACGTCGTCAACTTCAACGCGAAGACGGGGAAGTCAGGAAACTCCTACGCTTTCGGAAGCACGTCATTGAAGAAGACGCAGTACTCTTTGGACAAGTTAACTTGGATTGGAAAATGGTGAAACAGATTATACCCCCAATGTGGTATGATTCCATTAATGTAGTGACATACCTTTTGCAATACTGCAGTCTATGGCCAAGGAAGTCGAGTACTGTGTTAAATGCCAACGATGTCGACTTAATAAACATGGAGAATGTGTCAAACCAGCAAATGGATCAAATATTGCTAAGAAACCTTTAGAAATTCTAGCCATTGATTTTACTCTCTGAGAACCTGATGGACCAAACCGGATAGGGAATCTGTTGGTCAGAACAGATGTTTAAACTCATTTCACCAAAGCTATCCCATTGAAAGATCATGGTGCAGAGTTGCAAACACACATGTGAAATACGGGTTCGTTCGTTTCGGTGCCCCATTAAGATTACACAGCGACCAAGACCATAACTTTGAAAGCAAGTTCATTCAAGAACTTTATTTTGGAGTGCAGAAAACAGGGACAACACCGTATAACCCAGAAGGTAATGCACACCCTGAAGGATTCAACAAGTCACAATCAGGGCAAACATAAAATTCAATATATATGGAATCCAACACCATATAAAGTCCTTGAGAAGAAAGACTTCATGTTCATGTGATGGAGAGGAGACAGTCTACTAGAATCAAGCGGCAGGTACTACCTACAGATAGGGTCGAGGACATCGACAAGTAGCAGTCTGTACCTTTCCCTATGACGTAATCTTGGCGGTCCTTTGAGATGTGCGCGAAACATATAACCATTAGCGTGCTAGCATTTGAACGAGTAACATCGTTCACCATTCACTCTACAATTTTTATACGCCCACACGAAAGTTGGGGGTATATTGTAATCACCCTGTCGGTCCGTCCGTTCACATTTGGTTCGTGCTCACTCTACAGGCTACAATTCTTTACAGATTGTTTTGATTTTGATTTTGTGGGTCAATGTCATTATGAAGATGATCCCTATTGATTTTCGTGATGATCAGATACTTTTTCACCGAAATATCGTGTCCGACTTGACGTTTAACTCTATTAGCTACATTGTGCATTTCGTGCTCACTCTACAGGCTTCACTTCTTTACAGATTCTGTTGATTTTGATTTTATGGGTCAATGTTATTATGAAGATGATCCCTATTGATCTTCGTGATGATCGGATAATTTTTCACCGAAATGTCGTGTCCGACTTGACGTCTAACTCTATTAGCTCTTTTGTGCATCTGTGCTCACTCTACAGGCTTCAATTCTTTACAGATTCTTTTGATTTTGATTTTATGGGTCAATGTTATTATGAAGATGATCCCTATTGATTTTCGTGATGATCGGATAATTTTTCACCGAAATAATGTGTCCGACTTGACGTTTAACTCTATTAGCTATATTGTGCATCTTGTGCTCACTCTACAGGCTTCAATTCTTTACAGATTCTGTTGATGTTGATTATGTGTGACAATGTCATTATGAAGATGATCCCTATTGATTTTTGTAATGATCTGATAATTTTTCACGGACATATCGTGTCTAACTGTCTTGACAGTGTGTTCATAAGTGTTAATTCAGTTTATATTCACAGTTCTTTCTTTTATCTAAATGTCAATGGGCATTTGACACCAATTCTGACACCAATTCAACAGAGAAAACAACGGTGGGAAAAACGAAGATTGCGGAAAATAATTTCCTCCAAAAGAAACTGAAAAAATGGATGGTTTTAGATCCGAAATGGACAATTTCAAGGACAAAATTAGAAATATCTTGTCTGGGTTTCTAGTTAAGAACTCTGCTAATAATGTTTCGTCTCCTGATACTAACAGGAAGCGACGTCATGATGAATGTCAACAAACTCCATCTACCACCATTGTTTATCATTCAGGAGATGAATCGGATTACGAATCCCTTTCGGAGCTTACTCAAACACAATTCAAGATCCCGAAATTGTCGGATCAATCAGGCAATGATGTAATTGCTCAAATCGATGAAATTTTAGACGATTCGTCATTCATGGCCCAGGGAAGTCAGGATGAAAATCTTGATTTTGAGGACAGCCTCGTTAAGGATTATGTTGTTTCCACGATAGCAGGGAAGCCAATTAATGAGAAAATCGCTCCACTTATTGAGAGTCTATTCAGCAATCCTTTATCCAATGAAAAACTAACTGGTTTCATCGAAAAATATCCGAGACCAGAGAATGTGAAAGTGTTTACACCAACAGTTAATTATGAAATTTGGCGTGTGCTAAAACAAAACACCAGAGTTCAGGAATGCAAAAATGCTTAAACTTCTGAAAAACTAACCAAGGCATCTTATGCTATTATTAGTGCAATAAATGAATTGCTATTATTAAAGAAAAGTGTCCCGGATAAGCAGAAATAATTCTCTTCAATTGTAAAGACAGTTCTTGATGGTCTGACACTTTTGGGTTCTACTGCTCTGGATATTCACCAAAAAAGGAGAGATTTCCTCAGACATGACTCCAATCTTCGATATGCCAATTTGATATGTTGTCCCGGTAGCAATTCAGACGTAGGATCTTCAGAATATTTATTTGGAGCTGGTCAAAAAGATTAAAGACATTAAAGATTCAACTCAAAATTTCTCAGCTAACTCGGGCACGAGTGCTAAACCTGCTACTGAAACTGGTTATAACAACTTTACTAATAATAGTAGTAATTACAACCCTGGTTTCAAAGGAAGCTCACGTTATGGAAACAAAGGGAAGTCTTATTTAGGATACCACAAGAGGGGTCGAAAAAGAGGAGGGAGCATCTCCAACACTTACCATTCCAAGAGTCGACAGGACAAGAAGAAAAATTAACGTTGTCTGACTCAAATATGGTGAGTAATTTAGTCAATTGTAATGATTGGAAAACCTTCCTATCATTGTCTTCGTTTTATTTTCCTTTGTTGCAAGAATCTTTCCAGGCAGGAAATCTGAGGAATAATTTACAAAAATAATTTTGGAAAAATCTGACTTCTGATAATTTTGTTCTTAAATCAGTCTGTGGAGCTTCAATTGAGTTTGATGAGTTCAGTCTGACCCTTCTGTGCCTTACCGGTTCGGAGATCATAAAGCAGCTCAGAGTTCTCAAATTATTGAAACAATGTTGCATAAGAAAATAATTGAACCATCGTACCCAGAGTCTGGAGAATTTTTATCAAATATTTATCAATTCTCTTGTTTGGCAATGGGTTTAGGAAGTGCCCCACGAATTTTTACGAAATTGACCAAAGTTTTATTCTCAGAACTGAGATGTTTAGGTCATATTAACACATCATTCATTGATGATTCCCTCCTTATTGGAGACACATTGAAAGATTGTCAGAACAATGTGATGAACACAGTAAAATGTTCTGTTTCCGCTGGTTTCACAGTCAATTATGAAAAATCAGTTTTCAAACCCTTACAGGTAATTGTTTACTTAGGGTTTATCATTAATTCTATTAATATGAGTATACGTCTGACTCCTGAGAAAGCACAGAAAATTAAATATGCCTGTAGTAATCTGTTGTCAGGTTCTGCTAGAGTATCTATAAGATTTTTAGCTGAGGTAATTGTTCTGATGGTTTCTGCTTTCCCAGGAGTCAAATATGCTCAACTGTATTATAGAAGATGTGATATTTTCAAGACTAAAGCTCTATCTGATAATTTTGGCAATTTTTATAGTTATATTGAAATTCCATTAGATTGTAAAGATGATATAAAATGGTGGATTTCTCATATAGAACATGAGTCCAAATCGCTTTACATTAGCAATCCTGATATTGTTTTACAATCAGACGCCTCCAATCTGGGTTGGGGAGGTATTTACAATAATCTTGAAACTGGAGGCCATTGGTCCCCGTTTGAAGAGAGTCTTCACATTAACGAACGTGAGTTACTTGCAGCAAAATACACTTTGATGGTTTTCTGTAAAGATGTTAGTGACAAACATATTCTTTTATAGATTGATAACACCACTGCTGTTTCGTACATAAATTCCCAAGGTGGACGAATGCAACAATGCAATTCAATCACGAGACAAATCTTTATGTGGTCTATGGAAAGAAATATTTCCCTTTCTGCATCTTTCATCAAAGGTGTTTTAAATGTTCGAGCTGATCATCAGAGCAGAATTTCACATGATAATTCTGAATGGTCACTTGATATGGATACATTTCTTAAAATTACCAATATATGGGGCTCACCCATGACTGATCTTTTTGCAAGTCGCATTAACAATACAGTTGAAAGGTTTTATTCCTTTAAACCTGACCCAAGTGCCTCTGCCATTGATGCTTTTTCTGTACCATGGAATGATTTCTTTTATGCCTTTTTGCCTAATCGGCAGAATATTGCAGAAAATAGAACAAGACAAAGCTTGTGGCATCTCAATTGTTCCCTGGTGGAGCACTCAATACTGTTTCACGAAGCTCATGAACTTAATCATTGATTTTCCTTTTTTGTTACCAAGTATAGATATGATCCTGAACCATCCCACACGAAGAGTGTCAGAGTTACCAAAAATTAAAATGTTGGCTCTACTGGTATCAGGAGATCGTTCGAGGAATTCAAGCTTTCTTCACCAGCAAAGGAAATCATCTTATCTTCATGGAGGAAATCCACTAGAGAGCAGTACACTGCGTACCTCAAGAAATGGTTTTCATACTGTAATCCAAGGACAATTGATCCCTTTTCGCAGAATTTAAGTTGTGTTATTGAATTTTTAACTTTTTTGTTCAAAAGTGGACTTAGTTACAGTGCCCTCAATTGATGCTTTTTCTGTACCATGGAATGATTTCTTTTATACCTTTTTGCCTAATCGGCAGAATATTGCAGAAAATAGAACAAGACAAAGCTTGTGGCATCTCAATTGTTCCCTGGTGGAGCACTCAATACTGTTTCACGAAGCTCATGAACTTAATCATTGATTTTCCTTTTTTGTTACCAAGTATAGATATGATCCTGAACCATCCCACACGAAGAGTGTCAGAGTTACCAAAAATTAAAATGTTGGCTCTACTGGTATCAGGAGATCGTTCGAGGAATTCAAGCTTTCTTCACCAGCAAAGGAAATCATCTTATCTTCATGGAGGAAATCCACTAGAGAGCAGTACACTGCGTACCTCAAGAAATGGTTTTCATACTGTAATCCAAGGACAATTGATCCCTTTTCGCAGAATTTAAGTTGTGTTATTGAATTTTTAACTTTTTTGTTCAAAAGTGGACTTAGTTACAGTGCCCTCAATTCAGCAAGAAGTGCTTTATCAAGTATTTTGTTTTATGACAATAAGCCAGTGGGCTCGTTACCTATAATTGTTCGGTTTCTTAAAGGAGTTTATAATTTACGACCAGCGTTACCAAGGAATGTTGTATCCTGGGATATAAATTTAGTTCTGAATCATCTAAAAAGTTTATCTGCGGTTAAAGAACTTACGTTAAAAGAATTAACATTTAAACTTACTGCATTGCTTTCTATACTCACCAGTCAAAGAATACAATCATTACAGCTAATAGATGTGAGGAATATTACCCTCAGCGAAAGTGATGTGCGAATAAGTTTTGGGGATTTGTTAAAGCAAACCCGACCTGGGTTTCAACAAAAACAATTAGTCATCAAAGGTTTTCCTATGGATAAAAAATTATGTGTTTTAACAACTCTCACTGAGTATTTATCAAGAACAAAATCTTTCAGAGACCATAATAATTTGTTTTTAAGTTTTGTTAAGCGTTTCGGGGCAGTGTCAAGAGACACTATTTCACGGTGGCTAAAAGCAGTACTGAATGCGTTAATACAAGTTTATTTGTGCCTCATAGTATAAGATCTTCAGCTTCTAGTGCAGCTGTCCGAGCTCATGTTCCAATTACTACCATACTTAAGACAGGTAGATGGAATACTGACAGTGTGTTAAGACGTTTCTATGAGAAGCCATTATCTGATGATGGACAGTTTAGTTCAGTTTAATGACCCCCAAGATCGTCATAGGAAAGGTAAAATTATAATCAAACTTCAACTTACAAGTAAGTATCGTTTAATTTTTAAAATCTCCCAGAAGATGATGATGAAAAAGATGATCAAGAAATGCAATGTCTAGACTCAGAGGAGAGTACACCGGAGGTGAAAAGTACAAGTTTGCATAAAGAAGGGGAGCCCTGCAAAGAAGATGAAGATGTCTATCCTCGGAGGACAACTCGTACAAATCCAGGTGTACACTTCAATCCCATCAGATTTCTTTCTGCGACTGTTGATACTAAAACATATTACTAACCTAGCGGAATCGATGCGTTTTCTTAGTAACAATCGTGTGTAGATATGTTTATCAGTTGCATGTATTTCAATATTGTTGAGATTGTTATAATTTTAGAGTTGTTTAAGTTTATATTGTTGTATTTAAGTTTAAAGGGTAATGTTCATTATTTCCGATGGTCGATTTAGGACTTGAATATACAAAAATAGCCTCCAGAAGTACTAGAAATGCACGAAATTCATATAATTTCTACAACTTTATCCCTACCTTAACATTTATTCTTCATTTTCAGAATTATGTGTTTCTATATGGGTCATTCTATCAATTCGATCTCCTTTTTTGTCATGTCCGATTATCGAATAATTTTGAATGATTGCAAAGTCAAAATTATGATGTTATGTTTTTTTCGTTTTCGTCATCGAACGCAGATAGAAATAAAACATATAAATTGTGGTAATTTTTCACCAAAATATAATTTTATTTACTTTAAGCAATCAAGAGTTTAACAAATATCCCTGTCATGGCGGCTAAACTTATTTCCAAAGTTCACTCTTTTTCATTATTAACTAAAACTACGCATGAATAAATTGGACTGTAACCATGACAGATAATACGTGTCACGGGGATTCTGATCATTTCTGCGAAATAAATTAATATTGGTCTGGAAACAAAGGGGAATTACTCTTAAATTTAAGAAATTGCGCGAGTCCAGTTCTCTTCATCAACGTTTTCGTAATTATTTTTTAACAGATACCTGGTTTTATTTATCTACAAAATTCAAGACAAAGGTAAGAATTCAACGCCGTGCATCTTAATCAAATCATTACCGCGAAACATGTTTGGCCAAACTACTGACCGAAACGAAATAAACCAGACTGCATAATGAAATACTAAAAAAAGCTTTATGCACAACAAGTCGTTTTGATAATCAAACCTATAGATCATCTTATTATCCAGACTGAAAACATTAAATTCATCATTTCCGCGAAACATTTATTCGCAGAAATGACGAAAATGAGACAATATTAATTTAACGATCCTGTTATCTATACATATATTCAATTAATAGGTTTAAGACAAAATTTTACATTTAAATATTATCAAATTCATTCTTAAGGGTGTTACTTAGGCTATTTCACGTTATGAACAAATGGAATAAGTATATGAAATAATGATTTCTTGAGACTTGTTGTGCATTTGTTGATGATTTGGGGTCCTTCTCGATAGTTAAAGGTTGATTTCATGTCAATCAGATTTTTTTTTAATGAATTGACAGCCCTTCAAACATGTCATAAAAATTTGACATTTCAAACCTTTGATACAAGTTTTAAAAAATGTGAATGGATCAATCTACATCAAACTTGGCATAATTGTAGACAATTACATTGCCGAGAAAGGTACAAAGCGAGTATTATTTTGGTGGTTACCATGGAAATACGAAAATTTACACGTAGGTATGGCAAACATTTTCCAGGGGCCAAACTAATTGGAATTTTCGAAAAAAACTCTCTGTACGTTTCTTCCTTATTGAATAAGCTTTCAATCAAGACCAAGATCGTAATTTTCCAATAAAAATGGCTGAGAAATCTTGTACCAACCGGGACACATTTTGCTACGTTTTCCTAATTTTTTAGCAAAAACTAACGAAATACCTAATTTCTTACCGTTTTTTTTTCATTCTATATATTTTACAAATAAAGTAATAATAATTATCTACAATCTGAGCCCAAAAATAATAAGTAATTCGAAAAAATACCATATCGTGTTTTTTTCTCGAACGCTAAGGCAATCAATACCCTTAATTATAGGATGCCGTCCAATAACATTTACAGAGAAAAGATCAAATCAGATCCTGAGAAATGTCAGGTTTATCTTCAAAAAGAAAGAGACCGTTACCAAAAGAAAAAAGAACGAGGTGTTATAAAACCAATCTGTGAGATTACAGAAAGAGGACAGAGAAAGCAGAGAAAGGTTACCGAGAAATGCAAATTTCAAAAGGACTTTACAATTAATACCCCACCCTCATCAAATACAGATTTAAGCGACAATCCCACACCCGATGCCCACAATCAAAAGCAAATCAAACCCCTAAAACGCAAAAATAAATGTTACCAAAAATTAAAACTCCTTCAAGATCAACTGCAGGCTCAGAATAGAATAATCAACAAATATAGACAGCGTCTCCATCGTGCAAATAAGGCAGCTGCTTCAAAGTATACCAACAGTCCTAAATCTAAATCAAAGAGAATTATTAACCAACTGAAAGATTTTAAAAATTAAAAACTGAAACTACATTTTGCATTGACAGATTTGATGAAGGAACGATTGAAACATAGAAAATCAAGCTAACTTTTGATAAAACTGTTAAAAAGTAAGGTGATTAAGCAATACAAATTATGCAAAATGGTTGAAAAAGAATTTAGAATTAAGTTTTCAGACAAGAGGCGCAGACCAACGGGATCAGTCGTAAATTTCAGTCAAAACGTGAAAGTGTTTTTATAACGCGAAGGATTGCAGTCGATTAGTTGCTGGAAAGAAATCTACCCTCACCAAAAACAAGGTTAAGATGCAAAAGAGAATATTGAGTGAGACACTACAAAATTTGCATAGAAAATATCTTTCAGAAAATCCTGGTAGTTCAATCTCGTATTCCCTTTTCTGTCGCTTAAAACCCTTTTATATTATTCACCCAAGTATAAGAGACCGAGAAACCTGTCTTTGTATTATCCACGAAAATTTGAAATTAAAATTAGATGCTCGTTACAAACAACATATTATTAAAACCAGAAATATTGAAAATATTTTGAAGACAATAACTTACAACGTCAATGAAAAGTCTTGCATGTATCGCGAATGTGATGTTTGTAAAAATAAAGTTATAAGGTTTGACGATATACAATTAGAAAAGAGAGTATTATGGACAAGATGGAGTAACAGAACTGAAAAAAGAGATAGCAAGACCGGAGAGGAAATTATGGTGAAGATGACGTGTAAATTTGATGAAAATACAGCAGTAGCAGTTTTGGTTGATGAATTGAATAAGAATATGCCAGAAAAGATCCTGCGGCGATTTGGGAACATCTTAGACCAGTGCAAGAGGCAGTAGTTACAAACATCCCAATATAGAAACAGTACATTTTTTGAGCGATGGACCTACGACTCAGTATAAATCAAATAGGTTTATGGTATCGGACAAGATCTATGATTATGGTTTCACAAAAGCAGTATGGAATTATTTTGAGAGTTCCCACGGAAAAGGTGCTCCAGATAGTATAGGCGCCGTACTTACACGAACAGCAGATCATTTCGTTGCACAGAGAGGTGATTATCTTAAACGCAGAGTCTTTTATTTCATGTGTCCGGCTATTAACTACTATCCAGTTGTTCGTCATTACATCAGAAGATATACGCATTGAAGAAGATGATCGAACCAAGGGATCAAATAATGATAAGTTATAAACACCAAATCACTTTTAGAGATGTGAGCTGCTTCTGTTCTTATCCAGCATTCTGTTCTTGTTACAAACCATCTTCCGTCGTTTTTATACGCCCTCATCTCTCTATGACGGAGTCAAATGAAATTTGATATGTGTATACATATTCATAAAATGAAGATCAAGTTCGAATTTGAGCTATTTTTGATCGTTAGAAGCAGAGTTATTGTCCTTGCCCCAAATCCGTTGGTCCGTCCATCAACATTTGCTTGTAAACGCTCTAAAAACTAGAGTTTTTGACGGAATCAAATGAAATTTGATATGTGTATATATATTCATAACACGAAGATCAAGTTCGAATTTGAGCTATTTTCGATCGTTACAAGCAGAGTTATTGCCCTTGCCCCAAATCTTAAATATGCTATTACTCTCTTAGTTTTCAACCGAATTTGATGAAACTTAAAATGGATGTTATTGGACCTAAATCGAAAGGTTTGAGAAAGTTTAGTTTTCTCCTGATTAAATTTAAGACTTTTTCGTTAGGCGTATATGGCCGTGGTCCACTATCTTTATTTAACCATGCATTCCCAATGTACCTTTAGCCAGCACCGAACCGTCAACATCTACTCAACAAGAGGTCGCTCAAGTGGATGTGGATGATACATTTGATATACACGTAGATGAAAGATGGTGTGTTGTAGAATATGATAATCATTGGTATCCAGGTGTTATACAGGATGTGGATGATAATGAATTGGAGGTGTCAGTACTGCATAAGATAGGCCATAACAGATATTTCCAGCCCCGAAATGAAGATGTTTTGTAGTACAAGCAGAACCAATTGATAGCAATGATTGATCCCCCAACTCTTGTATAGACATTACCAAATCGACCCATTGACATTCAAACGAATTTCCGAAAAATATGAGATAAATAAATGAACGATAAATGTAAGAGTTGAAATTTTAAGAAAATAGTCTTATTATTATTGGCTTAACTCACTAAAAAGGGGAAAGCTCGGCATCTGTCCAAAATGGAGTCCCACAGGGTTCAGTACTTGGGCCACTCCTATTCCTAATATATGTAACTTATTAGAAGATTCTGAACATCACAAGCACCTTGGTATAACATTCAGCCAGAATTGTAAATGGGAAGAACACATTGTCACCCTCATACGTAAAATCAGCAAGTCAATGAATTGTTTTCGGTCTATGAAATACAGACTTTCAAGGAAATCTCTTGAAGATATTTACAAATCTTTTATTCTACCCCTATTTGACTATGGTGATGTGTTATATGATAATTGTACAGAAACAGACTCATGTCGATTAGAAAATCTTCATCTTGATTGCCTCAGATCAATAACCGGCTTAGTCCGTGGTACATCTCACTCGTTGCTTTATGGGGAATCAGGTTTCAGTTCACTAAAACAAAGACGGTATCAACATATACTTATTCTTTTCTACAAAATGGTTCATAATATGGTTCCAAACTACCTCAATACACTTGTTCCAGATTCTGTGGGATCCTCTAATACTTATAACGCACGCCATAGTCACAAGCTAAGATCAACACTCTTTACTAGCTCCAAACTCTATTCTGATTCATTCCTACCATCCGCTATCCGTGATTGGAACGCTTTGCCTGAAGCTATTTCATCACTCAGTAGTATACAAGAGTTTAAACTACAGATAAAATCACGTGTGAATCCCCCCTCGTATTATTACCTTGGAGAAAGATCGGTCCAAATAATACATTGTAAACTCAGTAAGAGAACGAGTGATCTCAACTTGCACAAGTTTCTAAGACATGTTGGCGATGTTCCATCTTGTTCATGTGGACAATCTATAGAAGACTCGGGACATTTTCTGCTTGTTTGTCCAAAATATCAGCTTCAAAGAAGAGATACATTACTTTCACTAGCACAGCACTACCTAGATGAAAAAACGTTATTGTATGGTTCTAATCACCTCAGTGAAGTTGAAAATGAACATATTGTCCATTCCATTTATAAGCCGATCAAATAGATTCGTTATTTAAACATATCTTATTTGCCCCTTAAAGTGAAAATAGGTATTGATTCTGTATATTTACCATAGTTTGTTCTTGTATACTTTCACTACACTAATATAGTTGCTGATCTTGCTTGCTTACCACTGCTGTTGATCGTGTGTACCTGATCTAGTTGAACTCTGATTGCTAATCTTGCTTGCTTATCCCTGCTGTTGATCGTGAATACTTATTCTAGTTGAATACCTACTCTAGTTGAATGCCTACTCTAGTTGCTGATCTTTCTTGCTTACTCCTGTTGTTGATCGTGTATACCTACTCTAGTTGAATACCTACTCTAGTTGTATACCTACTCTAGTTGAATACCTACTCTGATTGCTAATCTTGCTTGCTTATCCCTGTTGTTGAACGTGAATACCTACTCTAGTTGCTGAACGTTCTTGCTTACTCCTGTTGTTGATCGTGTATTCCTACTCTAGTTGAATACCTACTCTGATTGCTAATCTTGCTTGCTTATCCCTGTTGTTGATCGTGAATACCTACTCTGATTGCTGATCTTGTTTTGAATCGTGATCAACATTATATGTCTTCCTCCCCCAAGTCTTACTCTAGTTGAATACCTACTCTAGTTGAATACCTACTCTGATTGCTAATCTTGCTTGCTTATCCCTGTTGTTGAACGTGAATACTTACTCTAGTTGAATACCTACTCTAGTTGAATACCTGCTCTAGTTGCTGAACTTTCTTGCTTACTCCTGTTGTTGATCGTGTATACCTACTCTAGTTGAATACCTACTCTGATTGCTGATCTTGTTTTGAATCGTGATCAACATTATATGTATTCCTCCCCCCAAGTCTATTTCTGATTTCTGATCAAATTATCTCTCAACCCTAACACAGTCTCCAATTGATCAGCCCGACTATCTTTGCATGCGGCTTCGTTGTGTTTGTGGACGAGTGGAATTCTTGGGGCTGACGACCTCTGTCTGGTGTGTACACCTATTCACTTTCGCACTTTTTTGATTATTCATGTACAGTATTTAAATATACATAATTAATTATTGAATATTGATAACCTTTTTTATTGACATAATTCATATTTTCTATATTGTATCTTTTATTTGTATCAGGTGCCGGATTAGCATAAGCTTCGGCTTGTTTCCGAAACCTTAGATATTTTTTGTAAAATATTATATGTAATGTGAAAATAGAATATTGTTTAAATCAAAGTGATATTGAAAACTAAATTTCAGCTTATTTGGTTGGTTAAATTTTGTTCCATGATATATACGCTTAGAATTGTTTTTAATTTTACAATTGATGTTAGTATTAATTTGTTTCATTGTTACATGATTATAAATCTATTTGAATGTTTTCATTTGATGCTTATTTTAGTAATCATTATCATTTCCGCGATTACCGTCATTTCCGAGAACATAAAATCAAGCTCATTATCATTTCCGCGAGTGACAATTCAAAATATGGAATTTAGTACGTTCTTAATGTAATAAAACTTAATATTTCTTACATAATGGGCTGTCAGCTAATCATAACAAAAAAAAACTAGAACCGTGATGACGGTACCAAGCAGTGCGCATCCTACTTAACACATAGCCGATTTTTTTTTTATTTCCGGTAAACAATTTTCAGTAAAAGTCCAATTTTGTAAGGCTCATATCTTGTGACCTTGACCTTGAGTGACCTTGTGACCTGAATAAAAGTTGTTGTCCTTGACCAAATCTATCCAATGACAAAATCATTTTAGATGCCCAATGTTTACTTCCGGTTTTATGGCCTTCTGAAAATTGCAATTTTTGACTTTAAACAGCTCTGTCACGTGAACTAATTTACATACGACACAAATTATTTTTTATTCGTACTATGCTTGACCTACGCTTTCCAATGATATATGACACTATGCATTTGAATCATAATTCCGCGTTTTAGAATTTGAAAATTTTGTGTCAAGTTTCATTGTAACTGTCCGTGTTTCGTTTGTATGTCTGCTGGTATTCCCGCGTCCCTTTTAGTTAACCTGCCTGTATACTGGTAGCCCGGCGCCCCTTTTATTTGGGCTGATTGCTTGTACTTCTGCTCCCCTCGGGGCAAGTTTGAATGGCTGTGGTGCAAGTAGGCCCACAATAATAAAACAGCCAATAATTAAGGAATTAACGTAATTTTTACAAACAAAATCATAGATAAACAAACAAAGATGCCAAAATGGTGTTAAATCAGACCATTCAAATGCACAATTTTAAGAAAACATTGTATTTCATGTGTATCGACACAATCTTCAAGTGATCTTTTCTCATAGACTATATTATAGATCTAACCTTCTCGAAATGGACTGTCCCAGACCAAATAAATATATTATATCCATCAAAACGAATATTTTTTTGTTTCAAATCAGTAGAGCTTGGGACATTTAATGTTTTGAACACTTGCATGTATTTTAGAAGACTTATTGTCGCATTCTATGCCATTTATACAACAATTCCACGGCCTATTCAACTTGATATTGAAAGTTTCTGCTCATATTTACAATCTGCAATAGTATTTTAATCAATAATAATAACCTTTACAAAATCGAGAAAATAATCAACCTTTTTTTCAATTTTTAATGTGGGGCTAGTTAGCCTATCTGTGGGACAACGTAAACCCGGGGCATACATGCCCCGTAACACTTGTGCCAACTAGCCCCAAAAGCACTTTTTCACCAAATCATGTGATACTACCAAAAAGGACGTAAACATCCGACTAAACAAAGTGCCATTAAACATAGAGGTTATTCTTGACCTATAATGTATTTAGCATGAGCCAAAAGCATGTCCCCAAAAACAGTTGTCCAAACAATGCAATTTGTTTTCAATATAAGAGGAAATGTTGGTTTTGGACTTCCTCCATTCATTACTTAAATTAATCATATTGAAAACATTGTTTCATGATGTGAAGATGGTAGCTCAACTCGTGATAGATCCTTCAGTATGAGGGGTGGGCCAACTTGCCTCGTGGGCCACTTAGCCCCGGTCTCCTATTTAGATAATATCTCGGATGAGTTCGAAAATCGCGCGATTCCAGTCGTCGATTTAAAAGTTATTGCCCTTGACTCGAACAAAAACCCGTTAAAATTAACTTGTGTACGTGATAGAAGCTAGAGTTTTCATCCGATTTGAATGAAACCTGGTATGTGTATTACTATACATTTGGATAATATCTCGGATGCGTTCGAATCCTCAGTTTATGAGTTATTGCCCTTGACTTAGTGAAAAAGTTAAAATTAACTTGTGTATGTGATAAAGGCTAGAGTTTTTATCCGATTTGAATGAAGCTTGTATGTGTATTTATCTTGATAATATCTCGGAAGAGTTCGAAAATGGCGCGATTCCAGTTGTCGGGTTAAAAAGAGTTACTAATTATGCCAAGTTCCATTGTAACTGTGCGTGATTTTTTTCAAATTTCATTTTAATCGTTACAGGTAAAGGTAAACACAGATGTTTCATTTTTCTGCTGGTATTCCCGCATCCCTTTTAGTTAATCTTTCTGTCTACTGGTAGTCCTGCACCCCTTTTATTTAGTCTGACTGCTGATAGTTCTGCATCTCTTTTAGTCTGTCTGCCTGCTGGTATTTCTGCATCCATTTTATTTAGTCTAGCTTCTTGTAGTTGTATAGATCCCTTTAATTATCCCTGCATATCTTGTAGTGCACTCTATACTGACACACATATGAAATTGAGTGAGTATTTTTACATGTGCGTTTTTATCTGTTAAACTCTTATCATTGGTTGAAATATGTGACATTTCATCCCAATCGTATATACGTCGGCCATTTTCTATCAATAATAACCTCGTATGCATCAGGCGGATAAATCGCACTACTTTTGTCTCTATTGATGACGTCATCTGAAAAGTCTCTGACATCCAGACTTTTCCTATCTATAAGCATAATGTGCAAGGGAGGTAACTAACAAATCATAAACAGAACTATTTTTTATCGCGTAATCTCCTTCCGCCCATTGGCATTGGAAGGTTTTCTTCTATCTGCATACGAGGTTATTATTGATAGAAAATGGCCGACGTATATACGATTGATTTCATCCATGTATCAGGTGTGTTACGCACTGCTCGATACTGTCTTCACGGTTCTAGTTTTTAATTGAGTCGATTTGCCAGGCTTTGTTATCGTTTTGATTTTTTGTTGTTGATTGTTTTTGGATACGTCCCTACACAAAATCTAAAATGGTATATCATAATAATTATTGAATTCACCAAACATTATTAAATAACCTACAATAAAAGATAGCTTGCCAGGCAAGGTAACAGACGCCCACTGGCAGTTTTGTTTGAAAAAGAACATTTGGCAGAAAACAGCAAGCATCAAATATTCAACCTGTAGTCATAGGCCTACATTTTGTTCAGAACTTAAATTAAGTGTCGTCCAAATTTTTTTTTCTCGCTTTCATCAAGGGCTCAGCATTTATCAAGTTTAGTCGAAATACTTCTGCCTTGTAGAGTGTTTATGAGCTAAAAACTAAAACGTATTTCAAAGAAGAGAGGCAATAAGTCATAGGGTTTATCGTGTGATAATAAACTAATTCAATAGGTTTCATCGTGTGATAATAAACTAATTCAATAGGTTTCATTAAAATTTATCAAGAATTGTGCCTTCTCGAGTATTTGGCTAATTCTTTGATATGAGATGGATAAGGCATTGATCATAATAAAAAAATAAATTGGATATCTCATAATTTTTTTTTATATTTCTTCAGTTGTCAACAATACAGGGATCAGAAAATAATAATTAAAAGATAATATTTCACCAAGAAAAAAAAAATGTGCATGGAAATATAAAGTATTTGCAAATTTTAACGGAAACTGGTTTTTTGGGCACCAATGCAAACTTGTAACACACACCCATACCCCCAATGCAAACTTGAACATACACCCATACCCCCAATGCAAACTTGTAACATACACCCATACCCCACCCACAAAATCAAAATGGTTGCTGCTCTGAAATGTTAATAAATTTTGAAAAATTGATTTCTGGTGGAACTTTTTTCTTCTATTAAGGTTGGACATGACAGTATTTTTTCAATGTAGTTCAATGGTTCAAGTGAGCGGTCAATTTCTGAGGGCCATCTGTACACGTTGGGTTTCACTTCGATCATGTATCTCAACCAGACCTGGTCATCCTGTACACCTTCCACCTTAAAATACATAATTGTTTTGATTAACTAAATGCTCCGTTTACACAACCACTATAAATAAAAGTGGTCTTGTAAACGCTTTTACTTACGTAAGCAAATATAAGTCATGCAGAAGTATATTTACTTACATGTAGAAGCAAATATACTTCTAAATATTATGCTTATGTCAGTAACATTTGGCCATATAAACAGGGCCTAAAAATTACATGTCTCAATCAGAATACCTAGTTAAAATAAAAATGAAACACAGAGAAAATAACAGAAATCAAATCAGCTTATAACTCCTACAATAAACAAACTTATTAATTAGAACATAGCATTATAACACAACATAGAATTCCAACATCAACAGAACTTGAAGTAACCAACATCATAAAGTTCTTTACCTCTGCAACAAACTTTTTGGTAGTTTTACCACAAGGTAGTGAAACTTCCACAAACTGACCAGTAGATATACTGAAAAGAATGAAAGTTTCTTAAAGGAAATCAACGATAGCAATGTCCAAGTAAATGCATCATGATTACTTTGCCTAAGCCAAAGGAAATTACAATTCTGTGAATTAAAATAAGCTCTTGATTATCAACCTGTTGTTTATATCATTAACAAATTTCATCGGAACATTATCATTTCCCTCGGCCTTATCAGTATCCATTTGTGGTATCGATTCCCCATCATCTTCAACAGCTAATTAAAGTCAAGGATACAAACAAAGGTTCAAATGAAATTAATTATGAAATAATATGTGTATTACATGTATTTCTACCTTATATCATGAATAAGCTGATATTTTAATTTCAATGCGTAACTTATAAAGGATACAACAAGTAGTTTTTATTGTTTGTTGCTTCCATTCTTGGACATGGTCATAATTGGCACACATTATTGGTTGATCTGTATACTGCTTACGGCTCTGCTCACGGCTGTTTTAATGATACCCCCCTCCCCATCACATCGGTTTTTCTCATGACCGGAACCATAATACCCCCTTTCCAAATCAACATTAAAATCATTCACACAATAGCTGCAATCTAAAAACGCACTCTTACACTTATATTGTGCCGCACATCCATCAGTAAAAATAAAGACTTTTTTTAAATTTTCATTATCTACTGCTCGGTGATGGTTAATTATATTTTTTTAAAAATACGTGAAATGCATGGCTGTCATGCAATAAATCGTCCGATACAATGTTGAACATTTCCTCAATTTCGTGGGAATTGGTACACTTTTTACAATTAAATTTGATCATAGATGGATGTATGGTTACAGAATCTTTAGACCAGTGGGCACCCTGTACTTCATTCTGTGCGAAACACGTATAATTTTCAGAAAAATGATGATGCTATCTTCAGGGATATTTTTATTAATATTTCTAAATTGTTTTTGTTGCCAAGAGGCAATAAATAAATGTTCAGCAAAAGATTCCAGTTCCTGGAAAAAAGATTTCAAAAATTCTTGGATATTGCCATTTGTAGTGAGAATTTGTCGTTTTGTAACAAGTTTGTCAGATTTTGGATTTTTTAGTTTGACGGCTCCCCATTTTGACCATGTAATGTCATTTGTAATTTCTTCTAAATCAGCACATTGAAGTTTTTCTTTTAAGGTTCTAATCCCACAGTTGGCACATTTTCTGGCAATACAGTTAATATTGTTGAATTTCTTATCTTCTTCTTTATTGCACATCGTTGCTTGAACAAGCTCATATTTATTCAAAAAATTTTTTTCCTTTACTAGCCTATTTAATACTTTTAGTTTTAATTCGATATTCTCGCATTTTTCACACAGACATTGTATTAACTTCTGATAATCCTGGGTTTTAACTTCCTCGGGTCTCATGGAACAAAATTTGGAGAAAGAAACATTAATGGTTGGGTGTTCATTTTTAAGTTCATTATAAAGTTGTTGTAAGCTTTTTTGAAGAATATATTGAGGAACATTTTTTGAAGTAGAATAAAGTTTAGTATTTGGTATATTTGTGGAATTTTCCTCTTTTTTATAAAATTGTTCAATTATGTTGACTATGGGTTTTTGCAACGCATCACTTCTCTGTTTTCTTTTATAGGTGATGGAAGGCCGATTTTTCAGCATTCGGACAGGTATTGCTGTGAGTTTCGAAAGCAGTTGTAGCTGATACTTGTTTTTAACTTGTGCTGCAATAACATTCAAAAATATTCTCCTATTTTTTATCTGGTTTTTTGATTTACCTTGTAAACTTGCGTAACTAGTTTTTACGACATTTCTTATGTAATTACATTTATCTCCTTCATCATTTTCCCCTAAAGTTTCATCTAAATTCCCCGCTCCACCAATTTCATTCCCAGCACTACGGTTGGATTGTTTTCTTTTTCGTTCTTCTTCCTTGCTCTCATCTCCCTCATCCTTATCTTACTCAACTCTCTGTTCCTCCTAACTTCTTCAGCACTCCAGTTCTTTCTTCTTTCCCTCATGTTCGCATTATGTTTGATTCTATCCCCAGCTTCAGCTAATACAACTTTTATGTTGCCTCTCCTCATGTTTTCGCTCCACCAGTACTACTAAAATACAAAAAATACACATCTATAGACAGGGCTTATTTATCATAAAGCCAGCAAGAGCCCCCCCCCCCCTCCCATTTTTGTGGCCATATAGCCCTGTGGATAGACCAAGTATGATCTATTTATAATGAGGCCTATCAAGAGCCCCCACCCTCCCATTTTATGGCCATATAGCCCTGTGGATAGACCAGACATGGTCTATTTATCATGAGGCCTATCAAGAGACCCCCCATCCCATTTTATGGCTATATAGCCCTGTGGATAGACCAGACATGGTCTATTTATCATGAGGCCTATCAAGAGACCCCCCATCCCATTTTATGGCTATATAGCCATGTGGATAGACCAGACATGGTCTATTTATAATGAGGCCTATCAAGAGACCACCCTCCCCATTTTCATTGGTCTAGATTTGCATTGTTGCAGAGACTATAAAAAAATATATCGGACAAATAGATCTACTTTATTTTACTTTAATCAATAAGAGAACGATGTGCTCTGAACAAAACACGTCACTGAAGACTTCGTCTAAATTTTAGACTAGGCTACCGGGAGACAATCCAAATAAACAAATAGATAATACATTGAGCTATTGTTTTATTTTAATTTCGTTTCTTGACAGAAAATACTTTCATACGATAATAAAATATTGACAGCTGTTATTTGGCCTACATGATTAGAGAAGAAACCTGTACATGCGCAAATCACTCTGCATAAATTATCGTCAACAAGACTGTTCGTACCAGTTAGTTTGTAGCCTGTAGGTTAGACCTATGATTTGGCATCCAACATCAGTCTTTTGCCTATAGGCCTATAGGCCTACTATAACGGTTTCGAAATAAAACGAAAGTCGAAAATATTGTGGTTATAATCTTGTAATCGTTTGAAGTCTCTTTCGAAATCATTTTAAAGAACAAGGGCAATAATTCATATTAAATATTTTTCGATTCTTTTGATTTTCGATAGGGTTCATCCTTGGGTGGTAATAAACAATTTCAGTAAGTTTTGTCAAAATCCGTAAAGAATTGTGACTTGTAGAGTGTTTACGTGCTAAAAATCTAACGCGTTTTAAAGAACAAGGGCAATAATTCATGTTAAATATTTTTCGATTCTTCTGATTTTCAATAGGGTTCATCCTTGGGTGGTAATAATCAATTTCAGTAAGTTTTGTCAAAATCCTTAAAGAATTGTGACTTGTAGAGTGTTTACGAGCTAAAAATCGAACGCATTTTAAAGAACAAGGGCAATAATTCATGTTAAATATTTTTTGATTCTTTTGATTTTCAATAGGGTTCATCCTTGGGTGATTTTAAACAATTTCAGCAAGTTTCGTCAAAATCTGTTAAAAATTGTGACTTGTAGAGTGTTAACGAGCTAAAAATCGAACGCGTTTTAAAGAACAAGGGCAATAATTCATATTAAATATTTTTCGATTCTTTTGATTTTTAATAGGGTTCATCCATGGGTGATAATAAACAATTTCAGCAAGTTTCGTCAAAATCCGTTAAGAATTTTGACTTGTAGAGTGTTAACGAGCAATTGTGGGCGGACGGACGGACCAACGGACATGGGTGACGGCAATATACGCTCCACATTTCATGTGGGCGTATAAAAATGAATATCTAAAACCCAATTTTTGTTAAACCGGAAGTGGGCTGTTGCATAATAGTTTGTTGGGATTATTTATAAATCGATTTACTTGAAATTTTCTTTAATATGTTTATTGTTAAAAGAGGTATCTGTGCGTTTGCAAAAGTATCAATTTTTAAAGAGGCACAGGCTTCATTTTCGCGGGTCGATTTGGATGAGTCCCAGAAACGGGGATTTTTTAGCTCAGCAATTTAGTACTGGTTATCACAACTCACCATTGAAATTTGAGCCTTCAAATCCATGTGCATCCATAATTATTAGCATTTTAAAGTTATAATGCCCTACTACACATTAGCGATACTATGCAATATATAGAAAAGTCATCTATAGAAATAGAAGGAGAAATGTCTAATTTAAGGTATATTTGAAGGAAATACGCAATTTTCGTGCATTTCTAGTGCTTCTGAAGGATACTTAAATATATTCAAGACCCAAATCAACCAATAAAAATGAAGACTGGTCCCCTTTAAATATTTTTGTCAAAATAATTTGAAACTAATTTTTTTTTAGTTAATTATCTGATTGATCTGAAATTCATAGGACATAAACAAAATGTCCACAGAAATAAAACTACTCAATCAAAATTTTCTATAACTTCCGGTTTTTAAAAATCAGGCCTGGAAGCCCCACATGCGGTGTTAATTTCAGATGATGGTAAAAACGATATTATCTGTCACTCATAGTTTAGATAGATAGTTTGCAGAGATTATGCGGGGATGCAATATTTACCTTTGAGGTTGATAAATCCTCATGTCAACTTCACAAAAGTCATTAATTGTATAATAATCCATCAAAATATGTTTTCAAAATTTTGCGGTTTTTTTGACTGAGGGTTCTTACAATGTATTATTAAATAGCAATGTGGTTTGTATATTCAGGATGTACTAAATTTTCTCTTTTCAACGATATGTGACATGGGTAGTTTCATACAAAATTCATTCTGTGAAAATAGGCATAAACGAATAACGAGTTATAACAGGTTATATAATATGGTAATAAAACTATCGACATGAACTTTTGGCATGCAGGTGTAAAGTAGTTAAGGTCATCATTTAGAGCAGTGAATTTTTGATACATTAACCTGTTCGATTTTTTTCCGTGCCATTAATAGAACTTTATCTGCAAAATACACACACCAGTTTTGTGTAAAAAGAGAAATCTAGACGAAGATATTTTGTCTTCTGGTTATTTTGTATTGTCTTATGTTAAATTTCAAATATCTCTACTGACTTTTTGATGTTGTTTCTATGAGCCGTATCTTCAAGACCATAAGTTGACATCTACATAAATTTCATATCTTAAATTCAACATATGATCAGAAAGTGTCTCATAATGTTTACTTTATGCACTGGACAGTACAATGCATTAACAGATGTTTAGACCTACTAACAATTATTTTTATAAGTTGCAGTAAATCTCTGAACATAAACAACTGCAGAGATGAACAATAACATCACTTAGAGTTATCATAATTATTAATTAGTCAACCCTCCTTGATATTTGTATTGCACTTTTACATACTGTCTAGACTAGAGCATGTAAATGCTACTTTATTTATCTTTTTGACCTGTTATTCCTGTTTTTCATAATGACTATTTTAGCTGCTTTTATGTGCTTTTTTTAGTTTCTGTATAAAAACTCGTTGATCTTATTTCCTTGTTATTCCCATTTTCGTGACCTATATTTTTTATTTTCTTTATTTTATTATCGACTTTGTAAAAATAGAGAAACAAAATTTTCGTCAACCGAGTATCGAACCCGGGACCCCAAAGGTGGCGTGCAAGCACGGAACCCACTGGGCCATCGTGGACTTGGTGAAACGGGCCTAGGGTTAGCTCAAAACCTAACTGCAACAGGGGTATAGGCATTTTTTTTAAAACACCAACTACGGTTAGCACAGGGAATTGTCAAAGGTTGCATCAAATATAGGTGTTTCGCATATGTAAAGAATCAGTGCATCTTTTTAGCACACATTTGGGTTCAAAAAATTTCATGGGCGGCCTACAGGACCCGTCAAACACACTTCCCTTCTGTAATGGCTTCGCGAAGGGGTAAAAATCGACGGCAATTAGGGTTAGCATTGCACAGGGCTATCCTTCGTTCAAAAAAATATTGCACACTGCATGACGTAACTCGCCTTCATTCACAAAATCTCGAGGAAAAAATTTATTTATTAAGTGCTCAACGAAATTTTCATTTTGTTGTTTATTATCCTTCTGTAATAGGCTACTTCCTTCTTCAAATCGAGCAAATATTCGTATATTAAGTTGATTTTGATCTATGAAGTTCTACGAATAGTTGAATTTGCAAAATATTGGGTGGGAGAATAAATGAAATCTAGAGATTGATTGCATAGAGTTATTTATTGACAGAAAAAGTGAGGAAAAAACAAACATTAAAGTCAGAGTCTGAGCCGTTATACCTGATATATTCAGAAAATTTGTACAGAACAATCTAAAAACAGAGTTGACACTGAAATCGAAGTGTTATTAACCAAATGTTTCAAAATAGCTTTTCATCGAAAGTTTTAACAAAATTCAGTGTTCCGCTCAATGCAGAACCTTTTTTCAAATCAATTGGTAATGATTCGCTTATCGATTATCATCAATCGACCTCTAACTGCGTGGATTATCACACAACTCGATGTTCATAAATCAGATATAGTCAGGATGATTTGAAAATTTTAGCTTTGTTACAGGTAGTGGCTTCAGATACAGGAGTTGAAAAGGGGGGTAGGGGAGGAAACACACTGAGAAAAAAGGTTTAAAAACAAATAAATGTCGTCCGGTTTGGTCAATTCCAAGTGGATTGTAGATTTGAAAAATTGATAGAAACAAACTTCAGGGTGTATATAAAATGGTCACTCGAATATTACAGTCATTTCTTACATAATTTTGAATAAACTGTTAAAGTAATATTTAGCCAGAAATTTGCGCCACTCCAATTTCCATTCCGACGTCTGTGGCTCTTGCAATTCCACTAAATCTAGCGCAGTGATCTGCATAGATGTCAATAGTAGCTTCCGGTAAAAACGTAAAACGCGCTAGTTTCAGTGGAATTACAAGAACCAGAGACGTCGGAATGGAAATTGGAGTGGCACAAATTGATGCTATCAGTGTCCCCAATACACATACAAAGGTTAGAAAATCACTTAACAATCCTTTTAATAATGAAATTGTGATATGTGGTACTATTCGCTCTTCTAAAAAGTAAGTTTTGACATTCCGGGTTCCATCATAACACCGACGTTATATGGTACAAGAAATGAACGTTTCATTATTTTTTGTTTGATCTTAATAAATCAGGGGAATTAAGGCATTTTCTAGCAACATACAAAGTCTAAAAATCCACTTGAATATTTCTTAAACTAATAAAACTAGTTGAATTGTCTCCTTCTGAAATTTCTTCTTCTTCCGCTTAAGTTCCTTCGAATAATGTGGAATCGGCGACCATGTCTACTACCATGATGGTGTCCATTTCTTCTTCTTCCGCTTAAGTTTGGTCTGTTGTTTATCCTTCGAATCTTATCTAAAATTCGAATTGGTTTGGAAGGGATAGCGTGGAATCGGCGTCCATGTCTACTACCATGATGGTGTCCATTTCTTCTTCTTCCGCTTAAGTTCCTTCGAATAATATGGAATCGGCGACCATGTCTACGACCATGATGGTGACCAGGATGATGACCATGGTGAGGAGGACGAGGTTTGTCATCTTCAGGACAGACTTCTAAATGAAGAATTACACATTAGGCTTTTTTCAATCATATATATCCTGTTGCTGAGCGTGATGAAATAAAATAATCGAACATTAAATGTTTGTAACTCTTTAGTTTTAACATGGTCAAGAGATCAGTTGCACGTGAAACATCATTTTTGCCACAATAGTGACCACATACATGTTTTGATTGATTGATTCACCTGCTCTCAAGACGTGACCACATGACGTACAAATTATTTATGTGATTATGTAAACATCCAATTTGGAATCTTTTTCGAAATCATTGTCCTATAAAACATAATCTTGTTCGCCATACAATTACAGGTTATTATTGAAAAAAAAAACGCTTAATATTTTGTATATCTTGTAGTTATTATGTAGTAATCAGGTAGTATTATGGATTGTATAGTTATGACACCAGACAAGTTGCCTAATAAATATAAACTCTTATTTACCACGTTTGAGAATTTTGCATTTTTGATCATTTTAAGAGGTAGTATTTTAGAATTATTCTCTGAATACAGTTTTTAAGTATATTCAAGGAAGAAATATTCCACAAAAACTGACCCTAGAGGTCAAATTTGAGTGATTTAAGCTAAGATTCCATATAGGCGTCAAGCGTCATCCGTTAAAAATCATGACACATGACGGAGACCATTTGACTGATACCGCTACCGCATAATAATATATGGAATCATACCCTTTAAAACCAACCATTTCGATTTTTAACGCATGACGCATGACGGATCCGTTTGACGCATATATGGAATCTTAGCTTTACAAATTAAATTGAATATTTTTAGTATAATACAATACTGACGATTATCAAAAATATTACATAACATAATATACATATACAAACCTATTTCACAAGTGTTACCACTGAAACCTTCTTGACAGGTACACTGGAAACCACCAGTACCATCATCAATACATGATCCACCATTATCACACGGGTTTGGTACACAAGGATCATCTAAAATAGGTAAAGAATGGCGTTGGATAAAATTACTTAATTATCCAGTATATCGAGGATTATCAAATATCAAAATAACATTAATATACAAACCTATTTCACAACTGTTACCACTGAAACCTTCTTGACAGGTACACTGGAAACCACCAGTACCATCATCAATACATGATCCACCATTATCACACGGGTTTGATACACAAGGATCATCTAAAATAGGTAAAGAATGGCGTTGGATAAAATTACTTAATTATCCAGTATATCGAGGATTATCAAATATCAAAATAACATTAATATACAAACCTATTTCACAAGTGTTACCACTGAAACCTTCTTGACAGGTACACTGGAAATTACCAGTACCATCATCAATACATGATCCACCATTATCACATGGGTTTGGTACACAAGGATCATCTAAAATAGGTAAAGAATGGCGTTGGATAAAATTACTTAATTATCCAGTATATCGAGGATTATCAAATATCAAAATAACATTAATATACAAACCTATTTCACAACTGTTACCACTGAAACCTTCTTGACAGGTACACTGGAAATTACCAGTACCATCATCATTACATGATCCACCATTATCACATGGGTTTGGTACACAAGGATCATCTAAAATAGGTAAAGAATGGCGTTGGATAAAATTACTTAATTATCCAGTATATCGAGGATTATCAAATATCAAAATAACATTAATATACAAACCTATTTCACAACTGTTACCACTGAAACCTTCTTGACAGGTACACTGGAAATTACCAGTACCATCATCATTACATGATCCACCATTATCACATGGGTTTGGTACACAAGGATCATCTAAAATAGGTAAAGAATGGCGTTGGATAAAATTACTTTATTATCCAATATACCCAGTATAATATTAAAATAACATTAATATACAAACCTATTTCACAAGTGTTACCACTGAAACCTGTTTGACAGGTACACTGGAAATTACCAGTACCATCATCAATACATGATCCACCATTATCACATGGGTTTGATACACAAGGATCAACTAAAAAAAGAAACAGTTTTAAAATCAAAACTACAAAAGAAACATTCGAAATTTTCGGAGTTCGTTATGGGTCTTCAATAGATGTAGAATAAAAAATGTCTCCAGAATTACTAGAACTGTACTAAAATTATCTAAATACGTGTATTATTCAATGTAATGCTTAGTCTCACTAAAATGCGAGTCGTTTTATTTCTACTGTCAAATACCGAAGTCTATCTAAAATACGAGTCGTATTTTCTTTAACTTCTAACACCAATAATTATGGATGCACGTGACTTTGAAGGCACAATTTCTGAGTCTAAAGGTATTATTAGTCGAACGTATAGTGAACGTGCACCTTTAATTATGCAGATTACCGATGATTATCAAATATTAAGGTAGTATTAATATACATACCTATTTCACCACTGGAATCTTCTAGACTAATAGAATCAACTTAAAAATGAAATTAACAGTTTTAAAATCAAACTACTTAAGGGGAACTTTTGGAAGGGTGGACCTTGTTCGGTCATTGTGATCATTACAAATTTCTGGTTCATTCCCACGAAGTCACCGCTTGAGTCATAATTAACCAAAAAAAATGTAAAACGGTGACTTCCCGGGAATTTTTTAAAAAATTTGGATTTTGGAAACAATAGGATTATTTTTGTTATCTTAGCAGACTTAAGTCTACTTAATCGGGTTATAGCCAATTAAACACATTTTTTATTAAACAATAATTTATTTAACATTTTAACAGAACTACTTTAATTTTAACAAATGAGAAACAGAATCAGCAAATTCAAACACATTTACATTATTATTAGTGAATTGTTGTCTGGTCTGAAGCGGGTGGGCTTCGAGGGTCCTGAACTTTCGTTTCTTGGGAGGTTGTTGTTGACCACCGGCATACTGCAGCACCATTCTTATTTCTCTTACATTCTGTTCTTCTTTCAAGAAATTAATTATTTCAAATATATTGGGATGTGCTTTTCCAACAAGTTTTTTGACGCGACTGTGCCAACCTTCTCAATTGTTATTGTTCTGGGAGCTTGGGATCCATAGTGGTTCCATTCATCCAAGCCATAAACTCCTTCCAATCACCGATAAAGGGTGTTCTTCTTAGACCAGAATGTAGGCATTGACGATATTATTTCTATGTTGTCATCATTCCACTCTCGCAATCTCGACATTTCTTCTGAATAAAGTGTTGGAATAGGCTTAAGGGATGATTTTACTGAATCTCTCAGTTTGCTGATTGTTTCATGTATCTACAAAAGAAAATGCAATTATTAATATAATATAACATAACATTGATAAAAATATCGAGGATCCAAGTTTTTGAAATAAATATTTCTTTTGGATTGCAAATGCATTTATCAAAACAGTATTAGTCATAAACTATTTCTTACCCTAATGTCCATGCGAGCACCATCATGGTTGTGGTCGCCATTTAATCTTATTAAGATATCGTTAGATGTGATGGCAGTTGTATTGCATGTTTTGGAAGTACATTTCCAAACATCAGTATCACTCTTCCTTTTACTTATACGATACTTGTAACCACCTACTACCAAGTATCGGCCGTTTCGTGATGTTGGTATAAAGGCGTAAGCGAGCTGTGCGTTTGCCATTTTGAATGAATATGCATTTCCTTGACATAAACGTCTTTATATATATCAAATGATGAATAAAGTTCAATATTTCAATCACATATGAGTGACATCGTTAAATTTTAAGTAATGTAAGTGAACGATTTTCATGAATTTTTGTCACCGTTAATGAGGTCTTAACACCTTTAATTTCTTAGCGGCATATACCTCAAATCATCAAAGAAAACAAAACGGTGACTTCCCGGGAATTTTGAAATTCCTACTGGTGACTTCCCGGGAAGACACCCAAATTTCTAGTGGTTCTGTTACGGTTACGTGTGTCCTATTTTATTTTTTTATATAAATTATAGACATTTTGAGCATACATTGAATCAGAAAATGTGAAGAAAAATATCATTTTTAAAATAATTTTGATTCCATAATATTTTTTTTTTTTTTTTTTTTTGGTACACTCAGAGGCCGTTCAAGGCATCAGCAGCACTCTACTAGGCAATAACACAAGCTTGGATCCCTAACATTAAAATATTTTTGTTCCTAACTAACTTTATTTACATTATATACATTAAACTTACTTTAAAAAACATATAGACAGATAGTGTTAGTACTGTTAGTCAGAAGGGGTGCAGTGATTAAAAGCCTAGCACTATATACATGACATTTACAAAGTTCTTTTAACTGATTTATCCAAGCTTATGCCTCATCACAGTGTACATTTTATTCATTTTATTTAAAACAACAAAAACACATTTACAGACTGAAAAATTAGAAAATAACATAAATATATACATACAAAGCAGAATAAAATTATGCAATTAGGACTGAATAAAACAAAACAAAAAAATTGAGTACAGATGAGGTGTTGAAAAATTATTCTCGAGGTTACTGCCAAATATTGAAAATGAGGAGTCAAAGAGAAAAAATTGATAGGCAAAAACAAGTTTACATAGTGAGAATTAATTGGAACACAAATATGAAAGGGAAAGCTGAAATATAGTATTATCTACATTATATATACATGTATTATACAAAATAAAATCATATATCTACTATCTGTAGATGAAATGAACATATAAACATAAAATAAAAGCAAAGTAGAAGGAAAATAAAGAATCCAACAATCTACTACCTGTAGATATAAGAAAAACATAAATCAAAAGTAATAGAAAATAAAGAATGAAAGAAACTAAGTCAACTAAAAAATAAAAAAAATATAACAATAAAATGAAATCAATAATTATCTACTACCTGTAGATAAGAAAAACACATGCCTAAAAAGAGAAAGATCTTACCTAAATGTGCAACTGAAAGAATAAAGAAGAATTGTTAAAGACAGTTGTAATTTTTATAAAATTGGTAAATTAGGTCATTATTGAGAGAAGTGTGGGTGGAATTTATATTGTGACAGAGAGTGAAAGTATAAGAATAGATGAAAGGAAAGAATTTTGGGTCATTGTTGAGAAAGAGAACAGTTTCAGAAATAGAGAAATCATAAGTGCAGAAAACATTATTTATAAAGGTATTTACATAATGTCGGTACAGTTTAAAATAGATGATCCAATGTTTCGATCCCATAATTACGATATTTACAAGTGGTGGTGAGGTGCCTAAGACGAACAGATAAAACTTTTTTTGTGGGGTGAGCATCATGCGGTGAAAGAAAGAATTAGTCTTTAATTGTACTACTATTAATCCCTGATAAATGTTTCCAAGTTTGTTTGAAATCTATTGAAGGGTTTAACAGTGCTATTTAAAAGAAGTGCTTGGTATATCTGTTTACATTTTTTCAAATTTCTAAGGTCAAATGGTGTTCTTTTTGAATTTTGAGTAATTTTATAAATTTTAAAGGATAATATAGAGTATGTGTATCTGCCAAATTAAAGTCAATTATGTTTTTAAGAGAAATTCCGAGCCACAAAGAGTGACCCACGGGTTTTGGTTGCCAATTATGACTTGGGATATCTGTTGTAATTGCATTGCCGAAATTTTAAATTCTAAATTAGGGATCACACCTTGTTCAGGATTTAAATATAGAGTGTCACGTTTGAAATTGTTAGTCCATAGGAATTTGAAAATCGCAGAGTTTATCTTTTTTAATGCGGACTCGGATGGTGGCACTATTCTAGAGACTTACACGGACAGACTAATGATATACGTGTTATGACAATTTTTCCCTAAAACTTAGCCGTCTGGCAGTCCATCTTAGAGTCATACTAAAAGTCTTAGCCGCTATTATATCCCAGTTATTCCCAGTCTGACCCTCGCCTAACCAAATATCTAACAATTTAATGATATCTCTAATCGAATGTTGATTTTGAACGGGTATAAAGTTCCTGGAATTGTTCATACACAATATTTCTGTTTTCTCTACATTTAATTTGGACCCCGATACCTTACTAAATCTATCAAATTCCTGTAATATCAAACTAAAAGACTGTTTCGAAGTAGTAATCGAAGATAAATCATCCGCGTGTATTCTTTTTGTAGTATGAAAATCCATTATTAAACAATTTCCATTTTAACGCATTTTCTTCGTTTATTTCCGGTAGGCAGAGGTAGTCGGTTTGTTTTTAAAACTCATCCTCTTCCGAAGTACTAGCACTTAACTTTAACTATCTTATTCTTTAAAATATAACGCTAACTAGAAATTTCACTTTCCTTTTCTATATTATGTATTTTTAGCCCGTTAGAGCGTCGTTCTTTACGAACATGACGTCATTAGCTTGGATAATAGAGAGTGTATTCTTAATTCTGGCACTATCCTCCAAAATAGATGCGCTACGAAGCTAAGGAATGTGAATTTGGGTTCAATAATTGTGAATAAAATTGTGAATAGTTGAGCAGGATTTGGATGACAAGTTAATATATTAACCGACATGAGAAATACAAATTTAAAATTTGTTTCCAATGATTTATTTTTCATATTCTGTGTCTGTGATGCATTCTAGATAAAAAAAATTTTTTTTTTATAAAAATGATATCCCATTGAATAAATATGGTATTCAATGGGCGTGGCCAAGCTTTAATGCATGTGCTTCACTCCTTACTAACAGTCAAATGGCGTCGGACAGTTTTGCCTCTGTTAACTTCGAAGGAATAATTAAAAGCGAACGTAACAAAAACACGAAAAAAAAACTTCGGTCGAAATTAGCGTTTTGTCAAGATTGTTTACTATTACCTGTCAGTGATGTTTAATAACATGTAATGGTACAGTATGAGTAAAAACCGTTTTACATATAACGAAAAACAGGGATCGGATACTAGTAAATAGGTTATCCAATGGCAACCTCGTGGATATGGTTTTTATGCCACTCGTGTTTGTGATATTTTCATACCCACTCGTAGCCATAGGATAACCTCTATATATCCAATTAAAAAAGTTTTAAAGAATAACCTTGTTCACCGTTTAAGGATGATGATTATTAAATATCTCGAAAGATACAGTTATACAGTCTTCTAACGATTTCTTTTAAACAGTTAAATTATATATTCATGGATTATTCAATAAATAAAATTGTCTTGGAACATAGAATTTGGTTGATTTCACGAATTAAATTATGTAACTATCCAGTACCTTCAATACAAGGTATTACACGGATCTAAAACAAGAAATTAACGACGTTGACAACAAAAGTCTCATTAACTACCATAATGTAACATTTATGATAGAATGAATCAATGATTAAAAACACAGAAACATTTTAATTAGTTGTACATATTTCTGTATATATTAATATTTTGACGATTTGTGACACTTTTTCAATAAAATAATATATCAGATGTCGGAAAATACGTCCCCAAGTTCGAAGGGTAGTATCAGAGCTGTTGGTAAACAATCTGCCAACAGCCGGCTTTTTTGATGAATATGATGGTTTTATGTATGCAAAATATACTTATTTTAATCATGTTGATCGTTTAAACTCAGATTTACCCCAAAATATATAAACTCAGTACTAATTGCATTTACCACGCATATAGACATATGGTATATAATAATAATTATCTTTATTTTACATGGGTCAGAATTAGGCCCAATACCACAAGTAATACGGTATCACATTTAGTCCATGGGGACAAACATAGATACAATGAATAATAATTTATAGACCCAAAAAAAACAAAAACATAATAACACATTAAAAGTTATACAATATTTTAGGTATACTATATAGTAATATACACAAGTACATTATCATCTATATTTTAATCAAAACATATTTAGAGAAAATTGTGTTTATGTAAAAAAAACTTACCTAGCTGTCCAGAAGCCAATTGCCAAGGCAAGACCAACAACAGCAACACTATATACTGTAACATATTGTTCTGTTAGTGAAGATTCGAATACATTGAGTTTATCAGATAGATATTGGTATTTTATAGAAATTTTTGGTCGTAAATTTTAACCCACGTAACTTTGTCATGCTTAAAGAGATATGTCAAGTCACAAAATGAATTCTGACATAAAAAATATTCCATCCGCAATTCATATTTTTTGAAAGATTAACTTTAGGCATCGAAAGAAAGATAGGACATATTTACTATAGTTACCAAGATTCCATCGGTTTGATCCAATTTTTTTTTTGGACTCGTGTTTACTGATATTGCGCTTGACCTGACCAAAATATATTAGACGTCTGTTGTTTCAGCTATTTCACTAAAACTAAGAGTTTGATGCCTCTAATTGAAATTCGGAATTGCGCAAGTTGATGTCTCCATACATATAATATAAAAAAATTATCGAACCTTTTGACAGTCCCTTTAAAGTCTGGCTGATTGTGCCCACGTATTTTTATATCCCCGATAATAATCAATACAAGTTTAGGCTCAAAATGCAACCTGAGCTGATTAGCTTGTCTTATTGTACATTTTTTTTTGCCAACGTTTTTGTATTCTATTGTACGATATGTGACACATTAGAAGACTGATTCTTCTTCTTACATAATAAGCCTTGGCCATTGTAATACGCCCAATTTTATAATGACAGCCAATTCGTCCGGTGGGTTGACAAAAGTTTTCAGTAAATGAAAGATTCTGAGAGTGACATCTTTTCTTTTCATTTACTGAAAACTTTTGTCGTAATCTTTCAAGGTCATTACAAACACTCACACAAAGTTTCATCAGAATCCATCAAGAAACCAACTCTCTATTGTGTCCACAACATATTTTCAAAAGCAAGGGCAATAGCCCATTAAATATTAAAAAAATTGTCAATATCCAACAAGATATCAGCTCCCTCATTTATCAAAAAACCAGCAACAGTGAACGTGCTTGAAAGAACAAGGGCAATTACTCAACAATATTTTTCGATGTTTCTGATTTTAAATAAGGTTTAACCCAAGGTCATTATAATCACTCACATCAAGTTTCATCAAAATCCATCAAGCAACCAGCGCTCTGTTATATCCACAACATATTGTCAAAAGCAAGGGTAATCAATATCGTCATGGGCAGTGAACGGGTTAAATATTTTTGGATTTGTCTGATTTACAATAGGGTTCATCCTTAGATGATTAAGAACACTCACAGTTTCATCAAAATCCGTCAAGAAATCAGCTCTCAGAAATGATAAATCAACGTGTTTGAAAGAACAAGGGCAATAACTCAAAAATATTTTTCAATGTTTCTGATTTTCAATAAGGTTAAACCCAAGATCAATACAAACCCTCTTACCAAGTTTAATCAAAATCCATCAAGTAACCAGCTCTGTACCGTGTCCACAAAATATTTTCCAAAACAAGAGCAATAATCCATTTAATATCGGTATTTTAAAAATTTGTCTGATTTTCGATAGGGATCATCTTTTGGTGATTATGAACAAGTTTCATCAAAATACATCAAGGGTCTATCTCAGGGTAAATACTAACAGTCACAACAAGTTTCATGAAAATACATCAAGAAACCATCTCTTTATCTATCCACAACATATTCTTAAAAGCAAGGGCAATAACCTGTAATATATTTTTCGATTTGTCTGATTTTCAATATAGGGATGATAACAAACCATCCTACCAAGTTTCATCAAAATCCATCAAGAAACCAAAAACAATTGTGCACAAACAGACGGAGAGACAGACAGGCGGACAGACAGACAGACGACAGGGGCGACTACAGTATAAGCCCACATTAATGTGTTGCGACTCGGTGACAAGTGTGGCATCATGGCAACGAAAACTGCATCATGGCAACGAGTGTGTCATCATGGCAACCAGTCACAAACATGTTTTGTCAAAAGACGTCAAGAAATCGATTCTCTATCATGTCCACCGGGGAAACTATAATACTATATACGCCAACATGTGTACAATGGGAGTACAAAAATCACACGGCCGTCTGCTAAAAAACAATTGAGGACACAAATAAATGAAATGTTGCAATTTTTGTGAACAGCTGGACGACGAGATTTCGAATCACATAAACACACCAATAAATATATTGTGAAATATCAATATTTTGGTTATAAAAAGTAATTTAAAATAGAACTCATACGACTTTAAAGCATTAATTTTATTTAATATAAATGAAATGCAACTTACTCCAAGTTAAGGACGATAAAACTCCAAGAATAAACTTCGTATAGGTAACTCTGTATAAATTTCAAGAAAGCCAACTGCCATCTCTACCGAATTACGAAAATCGGGAGCTTTTAAGAAACCAATACTACCATAAAGTTGATAAATTAATTCCTTTAACATCTACATTAGATATTCAAATTTTCCAATTCAGCTTTCCATTATAATCATCTAAACCACTTCTGAATTAACTTTTTTTTTCTAAATTCAAAACTGTACTAAGACTTTATAAATTCAAGAGGGTTGTCCGAAAGACTTAGAAACATAAAATATGATTTATATTGCAAACCATTTTTTGATTCAGTAGAATGGATAGTCGATGCCATGAGATGAGTTAAGGATACTTTGTAATCGAAATGTGTTGGATGTTTATGCAACGTCACCAATGTCAAAACACGTGGTAATATATGGCGATTTCAGCTGAAAACGCGCAGACTTCATTGCTTATTAGAAATACTCGAACTCTGATTTAAACGCAGACAGAGACGTTGATGCTGACCCCAACACAGAAGCTTGGTGGAAACGAGGCCTTAGCAACATGGCGCATCTGATCAACGTATGGTTACAGGTTAACAGCTAAATTAAGTTCAGTGTCTCTATTGGTGATCAGATACTGCTTCATCATTAGCGGCTTAAGTTTTACTTACATAAGCTACCTAATAAGTGTTTTTTTGTTAGATTTCTGTATGTAAAAAAAACTCAGTAGTAGTGTTACAAAATTGTTTGCGTTTTATTTTAAACGTAATGTTGAAACTGTTATCTATTGATTCATTATACTTGCTAATACGATCATAGAAATGAAGATGTATCATCGCAGAGCATAGTATGACGGTATCTGCATTTGATAGGTCATAAAGTATATACATTGGAGCAAACGAACTCAGGGCGAAAGTGAAAAAGGGCGAACTAACCCCGGGCGAAAGTGAAAAGGGGCGAACATGAACAGGGGCGAACGGACCTGGATTCTAAATCATCAATTCCTAAAGCTTTGATAACACAGATATTAATTTCTACAACCCCTCCCCCAAGAAACAAGTTACCATGATTTTATCTAGTTATCTAGCCAACCCCAAAACAATAAGCGGTTATATATAATATGGCATGTTTTCTAGGAGAAATTATTATCTGTAAATATATACAACATAATACTAATTACATGATCTCATAATAATGTTTCTATTTTTATACCAATTTTTTTTTTACTGTTTTTAGGTCGTGTCTCATAGACCTAACTATATGGTCGGACGATGATTAATCTGTATTTTTTAATAAACATTTTTTTCTTTTTCTTCTTCCTACAATCTTCCAACATTTCATCAAGCATTATTATGGGTGTGAGATGTTATGTGTAACAATTGTGCAGGCTTTTGTTAAAAATTCTGTGCAGCAGATTTGCTGTGGCCTCTTTGAATGTATCACTATTTTTACAATGTACAAAAACTTGGCAATTGTTTGTATTCGCATTTTACCTATTTTGAATTAATTTAATATTTACCTCACAATAGAATGAAGTTTCTCTCGGTTTTTGGAGAGAAAAACTGCACTAAATGGCATTTACAATTTACCAAAGTCGTTTTGATCAAAAGTGTAAAAAAAAACGATTAAGAACTCAAAGTGGTCCGAGTAATCAGGTTTACATGTAATTTCATCGAACAGTAAAACTCAGTTCAGAACTCAATGTGGTCGGAGAGTAAGGTTTACATGTAATTTCATCGAAAAATCAAACTCAGTTCAGAACTCAATGTGGTCAGAGAGTAAGGTTTACATGTAATTTCATCGAAAAATCAAACTCAGTTCAGAACTCAAGGTGGTCAGAGAGTAAGTATAGCGGGGAAAATCTGGGATAGGAATACAAGTATATATAAATTTGGCGGTGAGCTGTTCTCATTCATTTGGAGTCTATTTTGAACGTTAAAAATGTCAATTTCAACGATCTTAAGAAATTTGAAGAATTTGTAGACAATTTAGAACTTTGCATATTATCATTACGTGAAAGCGGTCGGACTGAAGAGTTTGGACCAAACTCCATGTTCTTTTGTGTTGCTAGATCTAGAATATCTTCAAATAATGTCGCTCAGTATAAGCGGTGGGCTACATTTGAACGTAAACCAGAGTCTATAGTAACATTTCATGAATGGCTGTCGCAAGAGGTTAAATATCGTATTGAATCCAGGGAAGAAGTTGAGGGCTTTGCTTCTCCATCCTTATCAGTTTCTTCGAATAGCAGAGCTGACAAACCACCCTTTCCAAGATCACGATATTCGTATGATAGGTCAAAAACATTTGCAACAAACGTTAATCCGAAACTCTGTCTCATTTGCAACCAAAACCATGACAATGGGGTAACAAACTGTGCACAATTTCGGTCTTTGTCTGTGAGCGATCGTTGGGCAACAGCAAAAGACAAGCGCTTATGCTTTCGGTGTCTCAGTCCATATCATAAAGGTAGTAGATGCCAAAATGTTTGACAGTGTAGGATTGATGGATGTTCCCGTACACATCACTTTCTGTTGCATGGAGGGGGATCAGATTTAGCACCCCCAGTTACATTCGATTCTAATGCTCAAACATCGTATAAGTCTCAATCTAGTCCCACTGAAGAATCTACTAAGCATACGCACACTCAAGTTAGGAAAGACACTGTCGTATTCATGAGAGTAATTCCAATCGTTTTAAGAAGTACCAATCGATCGATACGTTGCAATGCATTGATGGATGACTGTTCAACAGACAGTTACCTTAACGAAGGTATAGCACAAGAATTGGGCTTACGTGGTGAAGTTTCAGACTTAAATTTAAACGTTTTGGGTAGAAAATCAAAATCGTTGAACTCAGAATATGTATCCGCAGAGCTTTGCAGCCTTGACTTCAAAATTTGTGTCCCATTCGGTGCCTTTACCGTTAAAAATGTTACAGATGACTTACGTACAGTTGATTGGAATAAACAGTCGCGGTTTTGGCCACATTTACAAGGGTTGTCCTTCCCACAAATTGAGAGAACTCGTGTCGATGTTCGGATAGGCCTTAATGTCCCTGGTGTGCATAGGGCCATCACGGAAATAGCAGGTCTTCCGAATGAACCAGTAGCTCGTCTAACGCCATTAGGATGGACATGTATTGGTCCTGCTTGTCCTTTCCAGCACCGTACAAACCCGGTTTCCTATTTTACTTATTATATCAAAATTATTGGGAAATTGAAAACGTAGGAACTAGGATCGATTCAAAAGCATTGACGATGTCCGAGAAAAAGGCAGTCCAGTCCACAAGAGAAACATTGCATTTCGATGAAACCTTGAATCATTATATTGTTGGCAAACCATGGAAATCGAACTTTCATGAACTGAATTCAAATTATCCAAGTGCTCTAAACCGATTGTATAAACTTGAACGATCTTTGGCTAAACGACCAGAAGTCGCTGAACAATATTGTGATATCATTAATGATCAAATACGTAAAGGGTATGTTTCAGAGGTTAAGTCCCACAGTGAACCGTCGTGGTACCTTCCACATTTCGCAGTCGGAATGATAAATCTACTACGAAAGTTCGTATCGTTATGGATGCTGCCGCACCTACTAACAATATCGCTTTAAATGTATTAAACTCTGGCCCGAAACTTCAATGTGAACTTTTTGATATTCTTCTTCGTTTTCGTAGCAAACCAGTAGCAGTCGCTTCAGACATAAGCGAGATGTTCTTGAGAATTGGGTTACGCGAAGATGATAGACGGTACCACAGATTCTTATGGCGAGATTTGGATTCCTTTAAACCGGTAAAAATCTATCAATATAATAGACTAGTCTTTGGCAACACAGCTTCCCCCTACTTGTCTCAAGCGGTTCATCGAGAACATTGCAATCGAAATAGCCAATTATATCCAAACGCATCTAATTCCATTCTGAACTCTATGTATGTAGACGATCTTTTGGACAGTTGTGATTCCATATCCGAAGCTATTCAATTACGTCATGAAGTTTCAAAATTATTAGATATTGCAGGTTTCCAAATTCGTACGTGGTTGTCTAATAAGTCAGAAGTTTTGCATGACATTCCGGTGTCAGATCGTGTTAATTGCCTGTCACTCGATGATAACAATCTTCCGAAACGGACACTTTTACATTTGAGATTACAGAACCCCAAGAAACAGTTCTCACAAAGCGGGTAGTCGTAAGTAGAACAGCCACTCTTTTTGACCCACTTAACTTAGTTGCACCGTTCACTATTCGAGCAAAACTAGGTATACAAAAAACTTGGGTACGTGGATTAGACTGGGATGAGAAATTGACCGAAGATCTGGCCTTGAATTGGACAAAATGGTTTAAAGAGCTTCCCTTATTAGATAAAGTCGAAGTTTCAAGGCGTCTCGTAACAGAGGGATCGCGCATTCTGAACAAAACTTTACATGTATTTGTTGACGCCTCTGAGAGGGCTTGCGCGACATTTTGTTACCTCAGGAGCGAGTACGAAGACGGCACCGTTACATCTAATCTTATGGTTGCAAAAACCAGGGTAGCACCTTTAAAAGCAATTTCCATTCCAAAATTGGAATTATGTGGCGCAATTCTAGGTATTCGTTTAATTTCAAGAGTTTGTTCTGTATTTTTGGTGCGATTCACAAAATGTATTATATTGGATAAAGGGTGAGTCCAGAAATTACAACCATTCGTTGCGCATCGTATAGGTGAGATTCAAGAACTTACTGAGCCAAGTCAATGGCGTTTTGTACCAACAGATCTAAATAGTGCTGATTTAGCTACACGTGGCATGACAGTTACAGAATTGGCCGAAAGTAACGCTTGGTGGTTTGGTCCATCTTTCCTTTTGCAAGATCAATCGCACTGGCCGGAAATTGTAATACCTACTTACGTGGATACAGCCTTAGCAGAGGTTCGGTCCAAAGCTTCAGATACATTTTTTGAACTTCCTCCTATACATGATTTAGGAAGGCTAGCACCTTCACGGTTTTCCAAATGGTCTAAGTTGATCAGAGTAACGTCGTGGATTTTTCGGTTTGTGAACAATTTAAGGAAACCTGATTCAAGAGATTTATCAAACATTCTTGAAGAACTTGATCGATCTAAAACATTTTGGTATAAATTTGCTCAAGTATCTGCTTTTCGGGATGAGATTAATGTAATTCATAAGGGAAATCCGTTAGGTAATAATTCAAAACTGTTATCAGTTCACCCATGCTTAGTTGATAATGGTGTGCTTCGAGTTGACGGAAGGCTTGGTAAGTCTGACAATTTATCGTATGATGCTAAATTTCCAATTATATTGCCTGGGAACAGTAATGTATCCCGTTTAATCGTGTTGGATTGTCACGAAAGTGAAAATCATGATATCGGTGTCTCTCACATGTTGTCACTTTTACGGACTAAGTTTTGGATCACACGTGCACGCTGTCTTGTAAAATCTGTAAAGTCTGCTTGCAATGAGTGTTCTAGGCGTCGTAAAAAACCGGCTGAGCAAATTATGGCACCACTTCCAGAGTATAGAGTTGCAACTCCGATACGTGCATTTGCCAAGATAGGTGTTAACTATGCTGGACCTTTCTTTACAAAACAAGATAGGGGTAAAACAAGAACAAAAAGGTATTTGTGTTTATTTACTTGCTTATCGAGTCGTGCTTGTCATTTGGAAATGGCCTGGAGTATGGACACTGAGTCCTTCTTATGTTCCTTTAGTCGATTTACAAACCGTCGTGGTAAACCCCTAACTGTATTGTCTGACAATGGGTCAAATGCCGAGCGGGAGTTGGGCGATTTGATAAGGGCCTTAGATCAAAATCAAATTGGTAATTCATTGGCAAACACAGGGATAGAATGGAAGTTTAATCCCCCACTTTCCCCGCATTTTGGTGGGATATTCGAAGCTATGATAAAGTCTACTAAACGGGCTATCACAGCAATAACCAGTGGTGCCGATGTGAGTGATGAAGAACTTATTACAGCTTTTACAAAAGCCGAAGGTCTGATTAATTCCAGGCCATTGTGCTACGTCGGCGATGATTCGTTGGATGATCCAGTGTTAACCCCAAATCATTTCCTACACGGGCAAGTTAGTGGTCAAGTCGGCAATTGTCGTTATAATCCTCGAAAGAGATGGCGCCGAGTGCAGGAACTGCTGAAGCATTTTTGGCAACGTTGGATGCTCGAATTACTACCCATGCTAAATTTCAGGAAGAAATGGAATCAAGTACAAAAGGATTTTCAGGAAGGTGATATTGTATTTATAGTGGATCCGCATTCGCCGCGTGGAAAATGGCCTTTAGGTCGTATTGTGAAAGTATATAAAGGTGTTGGTAATCACGTTCGTGTGGTGGATGTTAACATCGGTGAAAAGATCTTTAAAAGATCTATTAGTCATTTGTGTCCCTTAAATATGTAAAAGCTCCATAGTGTAGTTTTGTGGAGTAAAATATATCGCAAAGTGAATGTAATCTAGGTTTTCGATATCGGTTATATCATTATCGGGTGTGAATTAAATTCATCGATCTGTGAGTATTGCATCGAAATGATAGATAAAAGTAGGACTTATTAGCAATGGCTGAAACATTTTTTGTGTGAATATTTGTTCATGTATTGTATGATTTTGATATTTGTATGTTTTTTTGTGGTGTTTCTTATTTTGATGTGGGTCACATCAAGGAGGGGGATATGTGTAGGATGGTGATCGAACATTAAAGCGAATCGATAATCGAACACACTGCACGTGCAATCGTTTCTAAAAAATAGTCCAATAATCGAACACCGCCTTCTCATGAACCTTCTGAGATCAGTTCACATCAAGATCGAGACACACTCAGTCATGGGCCTCTGATTTCCATCGACCTGGTCCTCCAACACAGGTTCCTTGCCGATGATATTCTGCGTAAGGAATGGATCGTTAAAGTTCTTCGAGACGAAGGGCCGAGTTTCAAGGTAGGTGAATTCTCCGAACAAGCTCACTCTACTCAACTCAACGACACTGTCGTGTCGACAGCAAAGCCTAGCACTGACACGTTAGGCTAGTCACATTCAGTTATTCATTATCAGTTTACTTGGTAGATTTCTAGACCTAGGCAAGATCTATTACCTTTCTGTGGAGGGAGGGTTTGAATCTCCCAAATGTACAGGCCTAGGATGGAACAAATACTTTATTGAGAAAATGGGATTAAGGGATTTAGGCTTTTCTTCTGTTGTGATCTAAAAGTATAAAAAATAAGAACTCGCCCGTGAGTGGTATAGTATCTGCTAATTAATGATTGGTTTTAGTTTGCTATGAACCAGATTGTCATTAAAGTTCTGATTTTTTGAGTAGGCAACTATCATTTTCTGCTTATAAACATGGGGAAATTTCTCTTGAAGACTCTTGTAGTGGGTATGAACTATCTTGCTTGCTCGATTACTGGTTGTATTAAACGGGACAACAAAGGGTGCTATGCCTGCATAATGATGAATATTGAGTCCTATAGGTCTTGCTGTATTCAATGTCTCACAATCCAGTAGGCTTCTCTAGATTGTCGGTATTTGGTGGTTTCATCTTCCGGTAAATCAATTTCTATACGTTCAATTGGGGTTAGGGTGAGATCGTTTATTGAATGGTCATCGAGGTTGAAATGATTAGAAACGGGCTTGTCTTTCTTTAATTTTATATCTGATCTATGAGCATTGAAACGAGTGCGTAAATTATTCTTAGTTTCTCCTACATATTGTTTGGGGCATTTCTTACATTAAATAAATTACATTTGAGCTATCACATGATAAATGCTCCTGGATCGGATACCTTTTATTAGAAAAGCTACTCGTAAAATAATGAGTTTCAGATACAAAGGGACACGTTTTGCATCTACTTGACAAACATGGAACACTTCTTAAACCTTGAGGAACTTCGGCATAGAGTCTAGTTTTCGCTGCTATTTGCGCTAAAGTGGAGTTTTTTTATGTTTCGTAAAAATCGTTTTAAGTATCCACGCTCTTTCAATTTTTTGAAAACAATTGTACAGGCTTGGTTGAAATCAGAGGATCTTGTGCAAATTCGATGAAATCGTAAAACTTGTGATTTAATTACTAGTATACCGGAAAAGGTATGTTTTGGGTGAAATGAGCTTTTGTGCAGGAGTTGATGAGTATCAGTTTCTTTGAAATATACCTTAATGTCTAGTTTATTGGTTTCTGCTATGGAATCTCCTTTGAAAACAGTGGTGTCAAGAAAATCTATGCTTTTGTGACTGACGTTGGCGGTTAGTTTAAGACGGATGGTGGTTGTTGAGAATTTCAAAGAATTCTCAGAACTGCTGAATGGAATAAGTCCAAACCATAAAAATGTCATCTAAAAATCGTCCGTAAAAAAGTGGATCAAAGGGACAAAGGGGTAATACCTCACGTTCCCACTCTGCCATGAAAAGATTTGCGTATGAAGGGGCGAATAGTTTACCCATAGCTGTTCCTGAAGTTTGAAGATACGTTTTACCATTAAATGTGAAATCGTTGCGACTGAGACAAATCTCTAAAAGCTGTAAAATTGCATCATCGGGTCTGTTTGGATCTGGGTTTCTACTAAAAGCTTTACGAACTGCCATTAACCCGGCAGTATTATCAATATTGGTATACATAGAAGACACGTCAATAGAAATCAGGATGGCATTCTGAGGAACTCGAAGATTTTTTATTTTATTCACAAAATCAGTTGTGTCCTTAAGGTAGGCTTTATGTTGACAAGCTAGAGGTAGTAAGAAATGGTCAATGTATTCTGACACCGCATATGACTCACTACCACAGTCAGATATGATCGGACGGCCTTTAGGGATTTTATTAGGGATGAACCACTCCTTTGTAGGATTCTTATGGATCTTAGGCAAAGTGTATAAATGTCTCTCACGACAATCGGGTTTGGCAGACAGATAGTCATATTGTTTCTGTTTGAGATAACTTTGTTTGACTAAAATACTTCTAAAATTTCAGGATGGATGGCGGCTTTGGGCGGTTTCCACGTGGATTTAGGAATAAACATTGTTCTAGCACCACGTGGGGGTGGTTTCGAAAAAAATAAGTACAACTGAGATTGCGTTGAAATCGTTCAATAGATGGTCGAAGATAGCCAATGTTGGCTACCTTCGGGGTCGGAATAAATTTAAGTCCACGGTCTAAAATTGAAGGGGTGTGAGAATTTTACGGCTCAAGTTAACAACAGTTTGGCCTAGTGGTGGCCTCTCAGTATTTTTATCCCCAGTAATTAGTTTAAAGACAACTTACTCGATGCTTGAAGCTGGTGTATCCAAAATAAATAAATGCTGTTTGCTGTATCTGGAGACCAATGTAGGTCATCAACTGGTTCGAATTCTTCTTCGTATGGAGGTAGGATTGTTGCGTCGTTGGTGTTGAAATCCGTCATCATTTTGTTCAAAGTATTTAGTTTCTGTTGTGCTTTCTTCGTGATTTTATGAGAGATAGGTAAACAGGTTAGGAAAATTCTGGATTTAGGAAAGGTTCGTTTGGCGGCGATTAATTTCTGGACTTGGTCAAATGAGGTTTTGGCTAACTGGTAACGGTTGTTGAGACCTACATGAATGATGACGGTAGCTGGTTTGAAAACATGGTCGTACGAATCAATGATGGATTGGATGTGATGGATCTGGGCACCAGGGTACGAATGTATCTCGGTGTCTGAAGCAGTTTTGGTGATTCTGTTCAGGTTAGAAGATCCAATAATTAAGGTTGATTTCTGTAGAGCAGGTAGAGTCCATGATGATTTGTCATCGGTTTTATGGTAGATGGGTTTGGTAGCGGATATAATGGTTGTCGACGGGGTGATTGGAACTGGTACACAAGTGGAAGATGGTGTAAATATAGCATTAGATAGTGATCGTGACCTGGTTCGAGGAGGGGATGGTTTTGATATACGGCTTGACTTGGTTGGAGAATTCGGGGTTTCTTGCTGGTCCAAATATTTACAGAAGGCAGAAAGATTTACGGAACCTGAGTCCCGTGGTGAAGATAAAGAAGGGGTGGTAGAAGAGGAATCTGAAAGAGAAAAGAGAAGAGGGGTGCCCTCTCTACGCGAGCGTTTACCAACGTCTGCTGGACTGGGTGTAGGTGAACTTCAGGCACGTTTAGGGGTTTGGTTCACTACAGCTGCGACTCTAGTAGGTGCGGGTGTATTCAGGTCAACATCCATTGCAGTTGGTATAGATATGGTGACTCTGGCCTTGGTACTGTTAATCTTATGGTAAAATTGGGTAATCACAGATTGGGTAAGACGTTTCCCATAAGAGTGACGGGTCCAGGATAGGGCATGGGATATAATGCGGTCGACGGCAGGTGGTGCTAATGACTTGGAACGGATGGTGGTTAACCTATCTTCAAGGGTGGAATTGTAATGGTCGATCAGGGCCTGCGTTACCTTCGAGAGCCATGTCCGATTGAGGGATCTATTTTCGCATCTACAGCCGGTGATTTCATTGCTGGACGAATAAAACTATCCAACTCATGGACCTTGCGCTTGAAGGTAAACGCCGGTTGACCTTGCTGCTGAAGTGTAAGGGTAGATAAGTGGTGAATACACTGCAAAACTTTGAAGAACACCTTAACAAAGGGTTCTTCCGCCTTAAGCGTGGGTACTGGTTGGCGTGGATGGGCTGGTGGTCGTTTCTGTTCTTGGTTGGGTCGGTGGTAATTTCTTGGTGGGTAAGCTGAGTTATAGGATGGTCGGCGATGGGGTGGAATATAACTGGTTGGGTTGGTAGGTGGTCGACGATTGGTAGGTGGTAGTGGTCGGTGAAATACAGGGCCATTATAGGGTACTTGGTGTTGGTTTGGTTGACGGTTAGTATTACGGTTTCTGGCTTCTTGCCAGTAGTTGTTATTGTAGTTGCGGAGCATAATGAAAATGAATCTAGGTTAGATGTGGAATGTTCAAAGTGTAACGGGGTGAAAACAGTATATGCTAGCGTAAAATGTGGGGATAAGGTTATGCAGGTATAAGTAGATGGGCACTTGAGTGTGTGTGTGTGTAGCCTAGTAGGCTAGGAACCTACTCTACTGTACAATTATAGGCCTACTTCAAACTTGTAAATTCCAAATAAAAGTGACAGTTGAACAAAACCAATCATGAAGATGATTATTAATGGTGATCTCAGTTGTAAAAAACTATGATGCTTTGACAGGATGAAGGTATGAGGCTTTAAAAAATTAAACTTCTGTCAACATAAAACCATTTATTTCTCCAACGTTTCATGTGTATATAAACACACTTCCTCAGGGAACCAATACAATTAAAAAAACAAAATGACTGTTGAAAAAATGACGTCATAAGAATTATGACGTCTTGGTTACTCAAACAACTATCTACAAAGTGAAGTCATAAGTGTATGATGTAAAAAGGTATGACGTCATTAAGCCAGAAAAAATGTGATGTCATTTAGGAGTTAAAATGTGGAATCATTAAATTAATAAAATCTCAGTAAATCAGTATAATCAAAGGTTAATGCATTACTTAGAAAAGTTTTTCATAGTATCAGGATTGTATTCATTTAATCCACTAGGCCAAAGTGTATCAAGTTTATGAATCCACATGGATTCAGCAAGGTCTAATTTTCTTTTATCATTATTGAAAATTTTCTGTAGAACAGTGGTTTTGAAATAATGTCCAGGTATGTTAAAATGAGGTGCTACTCTAGGAGCTTTACCTGCTTTGTTTAGTTTTATGTTTGACCTGTGCTTGTTAAGTCTAATGCTGAAAGGGGTGATAGTTTGTCCAACATATTGCATATTACAGCAAGAACAGGTCAAACAATAAACTACAAATGAAGAATCACATGAAACATTGTCTTTGATGAAAAATTTCTTAGAGTCTTTGTTTTTTATTTTTTATGAAATTAGTTGTTTCTATAGTGAAGAACTATTGGTATAAAAATATTTTCACAATTGGGCTATAAAAAACAAAGACTCTTTTTAATTGTATTGGTTCCCTGAGGAAGTGTGTTTATATACACATGAAACGTTGGAGAAATAAATGGTTTTATGTTGACAGAAGATTACTTCAAACTTGTGTCACATAGTTTTACCTGTGCTGTGCTGTAGGTCATCATTAAGGCCTAGTAGGTTTTAGCCTACATATAATAGCCTAATAGGCCTAGTTGATTAATATAAATAGTGTACATTGTACTTTTTTACTGTAGATTACTTCTGTGGTTTGTTCAGAACACTTCTCAGCTGACGACTTCAAATGGACCCCTAACAGAAGAACACTAAAGACAGGGGCTCATAGAAGAGTTCATGTACCAGAGGAGAAAAAGTCCAAATTGGATGTTAATTTAGATGTTTGTGATGATATTTACAATAAGGAAAATCTCCCAGGTAAGCCTTATTTATTGGCAACATATTTCATAAACAGAAAAATAGCGATGGCCATCGTTATACGCCCACTTTTATAATGGCAGCCAATTTGTCAGGGGTGTTGACAAGAGTTGTCAATAAATGAAAGATTCTGAGAATGACATTTTCTCTAAAATCAAGGGCAATAACTTTATTATGTTAAATATTTTTTTGATCTGTCTGAATTTCAAAAGGGTTTATCCATGGATGATTACAAACATTCACACCAAGTTTAATCGAAATCCATCAAAACACCAACTCCCTATTGAGTCCACAACATATTTTCAAAGCAAGGGCAATAACCCATGAAATATTTTTTGATTAATCTGATTTTTAATAGGGTTCATTTTTGGGTGATTACGAACACTCATACCAAGTTTCATCAAAATCAATCAAGAAACCAGCTCTCTATCGTGTCCACAACATATTTTCAAAAGCAAGGGCAATAACCAATGAAATATTTTTCGATTAGTCTGATTTTCAATAGGGTTCATTCTTGGGTGTTTATGAACACTCACAGCTAGTTTCATCAAAATCCATCAAGAAACCAGCTCTCTATCGTGTCCACAACTTTGTTAAAGGCTGAAAAATTAACACGTTTTAAAGAACAAGGGCAATGACTCAAATATTTTTCGATGTTTCTGATTTTCAATAGGGTTTATCCCAAGGTCAATACAAACACTCATACCAAGTTTCATCAAAATCCATCAAGAAACCAGCTCTCTATCGTGTCCACAACATATTTTCAAAAGCAAGGGCAATAACCCATGAAATATTTTTCAATTAGTCTGATTTTCAATAGGGTTCATCCTTGGGTGCTTATGAACACTCACAGTAAGTTTCATCAAAATCGATCAAGAAACCAGCTCTCTATCGTGTCCACAACTTTGTTTAAAGCTGAAAAATTCACGCGTTTTTAAGAACAAGGGCAATAACTCATCAAATATTTTTCGATATTTCTGATTTTCAATAGGGTTTATCCCAAGGTCAATACAAACACTCATACCAAGTTTCATCAAAATCGATCAAGAAACCAGCTCTCTATCGTGTCCACAACATATTTTCAAAAGCAAGGGCAATAACCCATGAAATAGTTTTTCGATTGGTCTGATTTTCAATAGGGTTCATCCTTGGGTGCTTATGAACACTCACAGCAAGTTTCATCAAAATCGATCAAGAAACCAACTCTCTATCGTGTCCACAACTTTGTTTAAAGCTGAAAAATTAACGCGTTTTAAAGAACAAGGGCAATAACTCATCAAATATTTTTTCGAGGTTTCTGATATTCAATAGGGTTTATCCTAATGTCAATACAAACACTCATACCAAGTTTCATCAAAATCCATCAAGAAACCAGCTCTCTATCGTGTCCACAACAATTGTGGACAGACAGACAGAGAGACGGACAGACAGGGGCGATTACAATATACGCCCACATTAATGTGTGGTCGTATAAAAACCAAATATTTAAGGACTCTCAAATGTGTCGAGTTGCCGCCAGTCCCAGTAATGTATGAGATGTTTTGCCCCGATTAATACCCACCACAGTACTAAGAGAATTGTAATGGATTTGGATTTAGACATGCAGTTAAGATAATAAATATATAGGCTATCCATCCATTGAAAATGAATAGCTAATCATGTTTCCGTTATATCAGATTCAGGCCAGATATTATCAGGACTAATTAATGTTTTTATTTCACAGGTCAAGGACATTTATATGTTAGAGGCCAAGTTGGAGATCATGGATACTGTAAATAAAAGACTGAAAGATCAAGTGAAATTGAGAGATTTGATGTTGAGCGTTTTTCTTCAAATGGTGCAATATTTATGTTTTATACAGGATTTACAGCCGCAGCATCTATGACTAGTTATTATTATAAATTTTCAATATCATATTATATGTACATCATTGTTTTTTTGAATAAAAATTTAATAACTATTTATGATAAAAATAAAGTTCATTATACATAGTAGGCCTACTTATAAAGAAATTGAACCCAAGTCAATGTAGGTAATATTAACAGGGCTATTTTTCTTTTTTGAGGTGTATATATATAAGATACTGAGCAAAATATTAATACAGAACTTGAAACATGCAATTTCATGCCGTACATTTAATGTATTGAGCAATATTTTAACAGTAAAATATTTTGTTATCGTAAGATATGGAGTGATAAATGTGTTTGATATCTAATATGATTGAACTGAATTTTAAATAATAATTAAAGAAAAACATATCAAATTTGTTTTTTATTTCATTCCAAATACATTGGTCAAATGGTGCTCACCTGGTATTCTTACAAAAAAGTAATTCCAGTCCAGTTACTGCCAGGTGCATCATTACTTGATAAAAATAATTATGATAACGCTCTAAAGAAAACTGTCCACCTAATTTGCATAAATATTTACAATCGTCCAACTTATTCACAGAATAAACCATAGCAAGGATTTAAATTAAAATTAAAAATCTTTTTGTCAGGACTAGGCCTAGCAGCAAGCCCACATGGATAAACATTTACTGCAAAATCTTGAACCTGAAAGAAAAAAAACCCCACAAATTTGATACTGATTTCACGGTTGAGAGCTGGTGGTGATTATTTAATTTATATCAGATATCAATTTGAATATGTGCTATAAATTTAGCCTACTGAAGCAAAGCAGGTGCTTCCTGAAATTTCAGTGACAGTACGGAGACTACGTTTCTACTAAGGCAGATTTCTAGAGCAGGGGCCTTGCAAAGAAATCTGATCCTGTACTGAAAACCATCCTGAATCGTATTTCAAAGCGAAACGGTTAATTTGATAAAATCAAAATTGCATTTGGCCTTCTACTAAAAATAGATAGACTTGACCTGTCAAACTATTCGCCGCTGAAAACTAGGTCATAGAGCCCTATCTGGTGAAGCTGCCAGCATAGGATGGGACTTGCTTACAAATAGTCCACAATACTCAGTTTTAGTTTTTGTCAATGTTTCGAACTGTTCAACTGCCACACTTACATACTGTCTTCCATATATAATTGGCTTACTTTTCAACTTTGTAGGCTGCAATTGACTTCTCACAAGACTAGTTATGTCTCTTTTTTCAGTTGCCTTACATATAGTTCCAAAATTTGAAGATGTCAAACGCTTTGTTCTTTCTTGTACCCATTTGTCACTTAAACTTGGGTGTCTTGTTTCATCTTCTAAATCAATGGCTTCCTTGGTAGAAATAGAGGAAATCTACAACATAGAAAGTATAATGATAATCCTGATATGATTATAAACTCTATCAAGTCTACAGAAGGCAGGTAAGTTTACGGAAGGCCAATTGGTTATAACAGGTAAGTTTACAATTGGCAGGTAAGTTTACAGAAGGCCAATTGGTTATAACACCAGGTAAGTTTACAAAAGGCCAATTGGTAACAACACCAGGTAAGTTTACAGAAGGCAGGTAAGTTTACAGAAGGCCAATTGGTTATAACACCAGAAGTTTACAGAAGGCCAATTGGTTATAACACCAGGTAAGTCTATAGAAGGCAGGTAAGTCTATGGTAAAGTGATTGACTTTTTATTCCATTTTCTTCATGGTTATTTCCTTATTCTTATTTCTAATTTCTTAATAGTAGTATAAATTCAACTTTTTGTTTTTGTAAATCTACATTAGTTAAAATAATATCTTTTCATTCTTGAGAAAATGGTCCTCCATGGTCAGCTTCATATAATCATGATCAGATGCCAAGGCTTTAATGTTTGCTGGGCCATATTTTTGAAGGACTGGCCATTTTCCTGATTTTCCCTGAAACATATAGTATCGTAGCCATGAGTATGAAAAAGAAACATATCCACTTTGTAGCCATAGGATAACCTCTCTATATACAACATTGCAACAATCATCTGAATACTATCGAAGTTCAATGAGAATTTATATTTTCAACACTTGAACGTCTTATTTTGAAGGAAATTTGAATAGACTTCTACCTCTATAGATTTCTCAATTGCAAGATATATTAATAACTCTGTCCACATGTGCCATAAAAGTAAGGTACTCCAACTTCTTATGTAAGATAAACATGTATGCAAATAACCAACCTGCCAGTTGAGAACCATGTTTCTTAAAGTTTCCTCAGTTTTAATGGATTTCTCCTATGTGCTGGTCGTGGATCATAGATAGTGGCTTTCAGATTTGCCCGTAGTTCACCTCAGTGTCTTGTTTTCAATGGACTGCCTTTCTGGGGCTTGCCTTTGTGAAATTTTTGAAAAACCTGAAAAGAAAATAATTCTTCATGAATAAATTATGATTTTAATAATAATATTGTTTTAAATGAGCTAACCAAAATTAAACTTGATTCATCAGAAATAGATTGTGATTTGTTCATGGTAAATCATGCAAGGGGTCTCACATTCACATAGATCTTATAGTGGAGCGGCATAGCAACTTGTTTGTGCATTTTTTGATACAAGCACCAAATTTGGCACACATATACTTTGATATATTGTGAACATTTTTGGATATGGAGCCACTCGAAATTCACTTGTGCAAGCCGCCATTTTGAATTTCAAATGAGCCAACCTGAGACATATATAATTGTTGATATTTTCGATCTATGTCAGCCATTATCTTGTTCAAAATGGCTAATTGTACATTTTTTGTATCAGGGAATTCAACTATTCATGCTACAAGTGGCTACAACAATCGGCCATGTTAAATTTTATAATGGCGTCTATATAGATCCATAATTTGCTATATTTCTCGATCGAATTGTTTTTAACTCTGTTTTGGTTGCTAATTTGTATGTTTTAGAGGGCTGAATGCTAGACTAGTTCAATTTACAAGTGGTAACAACTGCTGCCATATTGAATTTCAAAATGGCGACAAAAAAACATCAAAAAACGTTAGAGTATCAGTATTTTTGAATATTTGTCAGCTATGAAAGCATTCTTGATGACTAATTCTGAACTGATACAGATACACGTGGTATCTGCAAATAATGCATGTTGAATTCTGTGTTATCTTTCCACGTCTTAGCAGTACTCAAAAGCTGCCTGAGTTGGAGGTTGTGCTTCAGGGGATCTCTATTTTCTTGAAATTATAAACCCAAGCACGAACGATCCAAACCGTAAGACAAATCTCGAAATCCGTGTATACACATTGGCAATACTTTGGTAGCAGCTAATGAACTTTTCATTAGAGGAAGTATATCAATAAATGAGTAAATATTTCATAATGAAAAATGGTATCAGGTTGTCAAGAAGAGTAAACATACCCTGCTTGGCGCCACACTCGCCACTTCTGCTGAACACGACTTATTTCTAATTTGGTTGACACATGTACACGTACTTGTACGATCATAAAGTAAGAGAGATCTTTCAATAGTTGACATGACGTCTTCAGACTGGTGTAGAGGCCAACTGGAAGAAGGAAGCTGTAACGCATCTCACATCCTGTAACAGCATCAAATACGGTCGGGTCCCAGGCCTAAAAGAACTTCATGTGCTCTTTCCTGTCCTGAATGAAACCCAAAGTTCAGCTAGTCGTTGCTGTCGGCCATAATGGCTAGAATGACAGCGTCCACTGTTCGGATAAGTATCCTTCGATAACCACATCCCATGGTATTTGCTGCAAGTACCATCATTTAGGTATCGGCATCTTCATGCTTCCATGTGGCCAAGATGGTAATGTTATCAGGAGGTGAGGAAGTGAGTATCTGTTCTGTGTCAGTTTCTACCAACCCTTTGCTGTGTGTGTCGATGGATCTCATAAGCAATACCGACAAGAAACTGAACAACTCATCCTTATTTTCACCATCTCGAAGAAAATTCTGCCAGTTTCCGTGTAGCACAGCAGCGGCAGTGGCATGCCTTTTGATTCCTTTCCCCCGATGGTCCGCGCATTCGCTTTGAAGCTATCAGACTTGGTGTAATAGTCCCACACTAGCTCAAGGCGAGATAGATATGTGGAACAAACACCCCTGTTCCATATTCAAGCAATGTTCTACTGCCACATGGCTTCGGCATCTAAACAATGGCTGCACGATCAAGTATGACACAGGTGACATGTGGTACATCTGCTTTCTGATTTGTTGCTGTATCGAATTTCGAGTGACTCCATATCCAAAACTATTCAGAGCATATCAAAGTATCTTTCCGCCAAATTTTCTTGGTGGCAAGCTCTTCTATGGGCTTGAGAAGGTCTGATTTGTTGCTGTATCGAAGATGTCCTTCTTGGGAAAAAGTTGGAGGGTAGGCTCGGTTCACGTGCTTCAAGAACTCATCAGGATCACCTTCCCACAAAACACATAGTTCCCAGTTAACTGATGTGGATGATTCGGGTATTCTAGCCTTATTAGTCACATGAATTGGCTTGTACTCTGGACATGACTGCTATGTAATATACGCTTTGGGGTGTTTTTGGATTGATTGGAAACCTATATAATATGTAATCGATTGTTAATCGGTCAATAATCGATTTGAAACATCACTATAAAGACGTATCTGGTACATCAATTTCCTATGCGCCTTTGATGTATATTTTGCTGTGCCACCATCTTGAAATTCAATTATTGTAAGATGAACACTTGGATTCCCTGGCCATAAAAATGTACAATTAGTTACTGATAAAGGTTTACAGCTATCATAGATCTAGAAATACTAACAATTATAGAGTTTTAAGGTACGCCATTTTGAAATTCAATATGGCGCCAGTTGTTGCCACTTTTATCTGGAACCAGGAGATCCCTGAACCCCAAACATACAATTTCCCACCAAAAACCAGTTAATTCCTGGCATACATCGAGAAATATAGTAAATTATCGATTTTTATAGACATCATTTTGAAATTAGATATAGACCAAAAATTCCTCTGCAAAATCATAACGGTTTTTAAAAATATTTTGTTTTTAGATGTCTGACATTATCCAGAACTAGGAGATAATCCACATCCAACTGTGTTTGGCTTTATTTTCCAATCCATACAAAAAATAGACAAAATCAGAAATTGATATTCAGAACTGAATCAGAATATAAATACGACAATAGGCTAGGCCACGCCCACAAGTTCTAAATCGCATTTTGCCTATCATTTTTGTATGAAAAGATAATATTAACCTTATCCTCATCAAATCTGAGATTCACAATTTGTTGTTGGGTTGATGAAAATGACAACCGTAAAAGAAAATATTATTTTGAAATATGATTTGACAGAGAGGATTTTTCAGTCCAAAAAGTGGGTCAATTTCAAGTAGAATTTCTAGAAGGGAAGTGAAATTAAAATTTTCGAATCTTATATTTCCATGGATTTGAAGACGTTCTTAGGCAATGACATACAATTGAAAATCATATTTTAAATATTTGTGATGTGTTAGAAAGAATTCAATTCAGAACTCGAGGACATTCTAGACAGTCGTCTGAAAATGATGTCAACTAAGAAAATAATTTGATTGGAACAATAATGAATCCAATTAATTAACATTAATTAAAAGTGTGACTTTAATTAGATTATCGCACCTAATCCGGTTTGAGGAAACTAAACTCGGTTTAACAACCCTCTGACATGTCATTAATTAAACTGCCCAGTTTGTCACAGATATTAAATAGTTTTATGTGGTGGAACGTGTAAAAATTAAACTGATGTGATTTTGTGAATAAGGTATCATGTCTGTCTAGCATGTCTGAAGGTAAAATAAGATACCATATAAAATACAACTGATATAAATTTCATCAGTACACTTCTATAGTTCAACAGATCAAGTTTAAATATCTATCTCAGAAAAATATCAAAAACATGTCTCAATTTAACAGTAACTCTTATCAAGTACGAAAGGTAGGCTAGAAGCTTGATTTCTTTAATACAAAGGGAATTTAAAAATTAACTTCTTCATATAGACGGTACTGCGTAGTATTATTTCTTCAACGATAGTTAATATATGTATATGAATACACTAAGTAAACATTATAAGTTAAGAAACACTGAGTTGACACATACAAGCTCAGAGTAACATCAGGTGTTCTGTAAAGAGTAATATATTTTATCTTCACTGGAATATAATAATTATTGTTATTTATCTATCTTAGGAGAGAAAACAAGTTGCTGAAAAACGAAGACGTCAAAGAATGAATGAAACTTTATTGAAAATTAAAGATTTAGTTGTTAACGAAGAAACATTACATAGCATGGTAAGCTAGTTCTTCTCAAACTTAAAAATCCTTTGATTACTCTATGTAGACATCACATAACAGTGTACAATTCCCTCATTGCACACTACATAGTATTTCCTCATCCGTATTAGAGCAAACTGGTGCAGAAAAAGGCGTAAAACTCAATTTCTTTCATTTCATTTCAAATTTCATCATATATTTTTATTTACAGGATACTGATAATCAAAAGATAGAAAAAACAGAAATTTTAGAGAAAACTATAACCACCATCCATGAAATGAAAAGAAAACGTGAAATTGTCATGGATATTGTTTATCAAGAAGGTTATTCACAATGTTTATTAGAAATTAACTCATTTTTATCATGTTTTAATTTGTCTGTCTCCAGTCGACAGAATCTCCTAAATTATCTGTCAAGACGATCACATAAAAATATCAACGTACAAACATCAACAGAAAGAATACATAGTTATAAAAGATTAGTTAATGTCGGTACCCAGATCCACAATAATAACATTAACAATCTCGTCTGGCGACCTTGGATGTGAACTCTCTACGAATCTCTACACAAATTCAATCCTGTAAGTCCACTTGAAAATTTATTACAGTGGATCTTCTACATAGGTTGTCTGGAAACATTAGAGGTTAGAGTGGTGTAGAGTAACATTGGAGGTTAGAGTGGTCGAGGAACATTAGAGGTTAGAATGGTAGAGGAACATTAGAGGTTAGAATGGTAGAGGAACATTAGAGGTTAGAATGGTAGAAGAACATTGGCGGTTAGAATGGTAGAGGAACATTAGAGTGGTAGAGGAGGTTAGAGTGGTAGAGGAACATTAGAGGTTAGTGTGGTAGAGGGAAGTTAGAGGTTAGAGGAATATTAGAGGTTAGAATGGTAGAAGAACATTGTGGTTAGAATGGTAGAGGAACATTAGAGGTTAGAGTGGTAGAGGAACATTAGAGGTTAGCATGGTTGAGGAACATTAGAGGTTAGACTGGTAGAGGAACATTAGAGGTTAGAATGGTAGAGGAATATTATAGGTTAGAGTGGTAGAGTAACATTAGATGTTAGGGTGGATGAGGATCATAAGAGGTTATTGTGGTCGAGATTCGAGAAACATAAGAGCCTAATGATTAGAGCGGTCTAAGGACATTAGAGGTTATTGTGGTGGAGAAAAATTAGAGGTTAGAGTGGTAGAGGAACATAAGAAGTTAGAGTGGTTGAGAAACTTTAGACGTCAGAGTGGTTGATAAAGGTGGTTGAAGAACACAGTATAATTCTATGAACTTATTGTTAATTTTTATTTGTAAAATTAATTTGTTGAAATAAAGCATAATTGATATTTATATATGTACACCGCCTTTCTCCGACATGGAAAACGTATAGTCGTTTATTGTCATAAACCGAGATTCAAGTGATACAGGCTTTGTACGTTAAAGATCTCTCAGTTAAAATCGGAAAATAAGAGAAAGGGTCTTTCTGTCCTCATTAGCCCAATAGGTGCAGTAAAACTGGACGTAAAACTCCATTTCATTTCAATTGACACTATTATGAACACCATTTTCATTAGTCAGATTTTCATAGTTATGTGTCAGTATCGGATTTTTCAACCCGGTTTCCCCTGTCATTGATGCAGGTAGGAAGGGCTGACATGAAAAAAGCGTTAGTCGTTCGGATTGGACAATAAACCGGAGGTCCCGTGTGCTATTGGCTGTGCACGTTAAAAAATCCCTTGACTGTTTGAAAATCAAAAATAAGAACAGGCTAATGCCGCTATCCTGGCAAAATTTCCTCATTGCACACTGCATGGCGTTTGCCCGTCCTCAATTAGCCCATGTATAGATGCTGAAAAGCAAGACGTAAATTCCATTCATTTCATTCATTTTTTTCTATATGTGTCATTCAAATGTTTTAAAGAAAGTAATGTTATTTGCATAGCCTTAGTAACAAGGTTGTTAATGCTTCATTAGATTTTTTTTTTGGGGGTAAATATAGACTTGTTTCTAATGGATGTAAAATATTCAAAGAAAATTAGAAAAAAGTTTTAAATTTCATTTACATTAAATTGGACATACTAATCTTCCTTTGATGAGGTTGCACTATTTAGGAAGTTTAAAAACATTTTTTCAAATATCTGTATTCTGGAAATTGAAATTTTAACTACATCATCAAGTAACATCAAAACAGGAAGTTATAACGAAATTTTGAAAACAGAACTTGGTTTGTAATCAAAATGTCTTTCCCTCTGTAAGTTTTCAGATCAATTGAAATAAATTTGAACAAAAAAAAAACACGCACAATTGTAATTAGCACAATATTTTCAAATTTAAAAAAGCGAAATTTTGATTTAAATGTATATTGCTCATTGAAAGAACAGACTTAGCAACTATAATTCAATATACATGTATGTTGTCATTCATCATTTGAAAGTGCAGATAAAGCATAGTTTGATTGTAAAAATCACAAATTTGAATTTAAAATGTGTAAAGAGTAACAAAGCCCAATAAAAGTATCCAAAACTTTCTTAGAATTCGGCCCCTCATCCAAGATTATATTCATTTATGAAGGATTCCCCAAGTAGGTTGGTTGATGACAAGTTAACGTTCGCTTCCAGCAGCAGCTGATATCGCAAACTAATTCCCCAAGTAGCGTAAAAGGACTATAAATAGCCTTCTCGAAACTACGGCATTTATTGTCATAATCTCTAAAATAAACACGCATTCATTGGTTAAGAAAATGTAATTCGATTGGTTAATGTTATATCCAAACTTGTTCGTTATTAGCTTATAATTTGGCCTTAAAAAGCTAATGTTTATACCGTACAGTACACGAGACGTACCGCGGCTAGAATAAGCCTTATTGTACTAATTAAATTGTGTTAATATAAGCTAATTTTACTGGGAAAGGTGAAATTTGAGTGATGTTGGTCAACTTGATAAAAACTATCATGTTCTTACTCATAGAGGTGTGATGTTCTATCATTGATACAGGACAAGAGTCAAATTACACAAGACATTCTAGACAATCGTCTGAAAAAGTTGTCAACAGAGAAGATAATTTGATTGGAACAATAATGAATCCAATTAATTAACATTAATTAAAAGTGTGACTTTAATTAGATTATCACACCTAATCCGGTTTGAGGAAACTAAACTCGGTTTAACAACCCTCTGACATGTCATTAATTAAGCTGCCTAGTTTGTCACAGATATTAAATAGTTTTATGTGGTGGAACGTGTAAAAATTAAACTGATGTGATTTTGTGAATAAGGTATCATGTCTGTCTAGCATGTCTGAAGGTAAAATAAGATACCATATAAAATACAACTGATATAAATTTCATCAGTACACTTCTATAGTTCAACAGATCAAGTTTAAATTTTTATCTCATAGAAAAATATCAAAAACAAAATGTCTCAATTTAACAGTAACTCTTATCAAATACGAAAGGTAGGCTAGAAGCTTGATTTCTTTAATACAAAGGGAATTTAAAAATTAACTTCTTCATATAGACGGTACTGCGTAGTATTATTTCTTCAACGATAGTTAATATATGTATATGAATACACTAAGTAAACATTATAAGGTAAGAAACACTGAGTTGACACATACAAGCTCAGAGTAACATCAGGTGTTCTGTAAAGAGTAATATATTTTATCTTCACTGGAATATAATAATTATTGTTATCTATCTATCTTAGGAGAGAAAACAAGTTGCTGAAAAACGAAGACGTCAAAGAATGAATGAAACTTTATTGAAAATACAAGATTTAGTTTTTAACGAAGAAACATTTCATAGCATGGTAAGCTAGTTCTTCTCAAACTTAAAAATCCTTTGACTATTCTATATAGACACCACATAACAGTGTACAATTCCCTCATTGCACACTACATAGTATTTCCTCATCCGTATTAGAGCAAACTGGTGCAGAAAAAGACGTAAAACTCAATTTCTTTCATTTCATTTCAAATTTCATCATATATTTTTATTTACAGGATACTGATAATCAAAGGATAGAAAAAACAGAAATTTTAGAGAAAACTATAACCACCATCCATGAAATGAAAAGAAAACGTGAAATTGTCATGGATATTGTTTATCAAGAAGGTTATTCACAATGTTTATTAGAAATTAACTCATTTTTATCATGTTTTAATTTGTCCCTCTCCAGTCGACAGAATCTCCTAAATTATCTGTCAAGACGATCACATAAAAATATCAACGTACAAACATCAACAGAAAGAATACATAGTTATAAAAGATTAGTTAATGTCGGTACCCAGATCCACAATAGTAACATTAACAATCTCGTCTGGCGACCTTGGATGTGAACTCTCTACGAATCTCTACGCAAATTCAACCCTGTAAGTCCACTTGAAAATTTATTACAGTGGATCTTTTACATAGGTTGTCTGGAAACATTAGAGGTTAGAGTGGTGTAGAGTAACATTAGAGGTTAGAATGGTAGGGGAACATTAGAGGTTAGAGTGGTAGAGGAACATAAGAGGTTAGAATGGTAGAGGAACATTAGAGGTTAGCGTGGTAGAGGAATATTAGAGGTTAGAATGGTAGAAGAACATTGGCGGTTAGAATGGTAGAGGAACATTAGAGTGGTAGAGGAACATTAGAGGTTAGTGTGGTAGAGGGAAATTAGAGGTTAGAGGAAGATTAGAGCTTAGAATAGTTGAGGAACATTAGAGGTTAGAGTGGTAGAGGAATATTAGAGGTTAGAATGGTAGAAGAACATTGTGGTTAGAATGGTAGAGGAACATTAGAGGTTAGAGTGGTAGAGGAACATTAGAGGTTAGCGTGGTTGAGGAACATTAGAGGTTAGAATGGTAGAGGAATATTATAGGTTAGAGTGGTAGAGTAACATTAGATGTTAGAGTGGATGAGGATCATAAGAGGTTAGAGTGGTCGAGATTCGAGAAACATAAGAGCCTAATGATTAGAGCGGTCTAAGGACATTAGAGGTTATTGTGATGGAGAAAAATTAGAGGTTAGAGTGGTTGAGAAACTTTAGACGTCAGAGTGGTTGAAGAACACAGTATAATTCTATGAACTTATTAAATATCCATTGTTAATTTTTATTTGTAAAATTAATTTGTTGAAATAAAGCATAATTGATATTTATATATAATTATGTACTCCGCCTTTCTCCGACATGGAAAACGTATAGTCGTTCAAATAGGACAATAACCGAGATTCAAGTGATACAGGCTTTGTACGTTAAAGATCTCTCAGTTAAAATCGGAAAATAAGAGAAAGGGTTTTTCTGTCCTCATTAGCCCAATAGGTGCAGTAAAACTGGACGTAAAACTCCATTTCATTTCAATTTTATCAAACTTTAACTTCTACACCATCCTCATATTCACCAGTTTTCAACCTACTGAATATTGTGCACAGTATTTCTCTTGTCCTATCTAACAAGTACAATGTTTATTGTGGTCAACACCCAATGGGAACAGTATTGACCACAATAAACATGGTATGGTATGGTCTTATTTGAAAGTACATACTTATTTGAAAGTACATGTATAAGTATACTTTTATAATAGGTATAACAACTCATCTAACTAGGTTTTGTGAATCGTTCATGTTCTGTGACGATTTCAACAGCACACCATGTTCTCGGAAAAACAGCGAGCTACTTAGAACTCTTTCTTTTTCGCAGGTTAGGTAATTTTTTTCTATCGCTGTCCACTACTTGCAAAGTATTTTGATAGTGGTCCTCCGTTTTAGCACTGCTGAGAAAGTCGGTACTTAACTTCACACCACGTTCCGCTATATCATTAATAACATTTAAGGCGCCGACGTTGTTAACAGCGGCTTGGAAATGTTCCGATTGCGACCATTCTTCTACAGGTAGAGAGAGGAATTCATCATTTATCTCTAGTAGAGAGAAGAAAAACCCAGAGTCTTCTGTGATGAAATCTGACAATTTTGATTGTAAACTGATATCACTTGGGAAAATTGGCTTTCCATAGCCTGCGCCGAAACGATCTTTGGTAGAACTAATGGGTTCATTGGTTTTAGTTCAAGAAGTTTATCTGCTAGTAAACACTTTTCTTCGTTTCCGACTTTAGAACTGAAAAGAGAAAGTGGTATCATCTCGGCTGACAGATACCAAAGGTGGCGTTTGAAACTACGTTCAGCACTATTCGACAGCAATTCATTCACTGCTCTATACTTGAGAATGTTATGATATAGAGTTAAACTGTTATTAGACGCGTCAACAGCCACACTGCACTGGAACTACCACGAACAATATACCAGTGCAATGAAGTTTGCGAAATCTCTCAGTTTTGGAACCTGTGAACTTATCGTGATCGTCCCCTTCGGTAACGTTGATATTTGTTTTTCAAGTAGTACAATTTTAAGCGCGTAAATCAACTTGGCCATCCACCTGGCCTTGTGGATAGCACCAGGACGCACAAATTTCAGATAAGTACGCTGTTCAACTGGGTTTGATACATATGTCACGCATAAAACCATCAGTTCTTTATAGTCATCGCGTAGGAACTCTGTTTTGGTTTTCGACAGTTGGACGAGATCGTTGTTCCACTTTTTAATGAGCTCGTGTGTTTCTTCTGGAAAACTGTCCATATCCATATAGTTCAGTTGTTGTTCGCTATCATGCTCAATGTTATTCCAGTTTTTACGGAGTTTCGAAAATACGGTCACTTCTGGTGACTTTGACACCTCAATTTTCATATCTGTAAAAGCATGGGACACGATCACCTCACCGACATGGTGTGAACAAGCTGACCAAAGGAGGGCACGGCTCAATCGTTGCTGTATACTAATGCATGCAGCTGTCAGATGACCCGTATTAGATGATGTGGTGTCAAAGACCAGGTTAATAATACTATCTTAGCATTGCCAATCAGTCAATAAATCGTAGGTCAACCTCGATATAATCTGACCAGCTTGCTCGTCTGTGCCAGTTTTGTAAGTGGGAATTCCTAATAACTTTAGTTCGCGGGAATCTCCCACGCAAACGGCCAACCTTTCCTCATACTCATACTGATTATTGAGTGCAGACTGTCCCTTTCCATCCCAATGCATTGATGCGAACTTTGGTGGAATCCATAATTCTTTAACGCTTTCAGCTATCTGTTGGCTAACTGAACGTCTAGTTTTACTTGCTTGAGAATACGATGTAGAGATTGTGCTAGTATCACCACCAACCGCCTCTACGAAAGTTTCGGTGAATGCAGACAGATCTGTCTGCTGGTGTCATCTTTATTCTCGTTGCTAATGACACTATCTTCGGACTCTTCATTATATCATGTGGGATATGGACATGCGTTCCCGTGCGAACAGTTCGTTTATGAGATAGTGGTGGAGTAGGTGGTATAAACGATGCGAGTGGCGTATCATCCTTACTGCTACTCGTGTCAATTAGATGTACAGTAGAAAAACGTCGTTTATCTTCTTGAGCCGATTCTTTTTTTTCGCTTTTCAGCACTTCTATTTCTCTCCTCCTTTCTTTTAGCTCTTGAATATGTGACATTATCAAATCCAGCTATAGTAGCTACTCTATTAGACATCATGGAGTTCAGAATAATCTGTCTTCAGGATTTTCTATCGACTCGAACGCATTCTTGGCCCACAACGGAAACGTCTTCTCTAGATTCTCTTCATACATAGCCATCTTGGCTAGTGTTGATGTACATGTTGCGTCTATCTTTAGGTATTCTTCTCAGTTTTTCATTCTCCTCCAAAAGCTTCACAATTTTTTGGCAGCACGTTTGCTCCGCCAACATAGGCACTCCGCCCTTCTCATAAAAGGGAACAACTTGGGAGTACACCAATTTCGCTGCAGCATACGTTGTTCGGCGCTCATGCAATCCTTCCGAAAGATGAAATAGTGTACATCTGACTATCTGCCGCCCTGTTGGTAATCTACTTCCTGTAATTGTTCCATCGTCACTCCCGACTGTCTCACCAAGTCCAAAAATAGTGCTCTGTTTTCTCGTTGTAGTCATGAGTACATAAGCAAGATACAATTACAAGACAACCAGTTATTAATTATCTGAAAGGCACAAAATGTTTAAAACTGGTGACGTTTATGAAAATTAAATGAAAGTGAAAGTAGCTGACTGGACTCCAATCTGGAAAGGAAAAAAATAGTGTTGGCTCCTTCTACAGACGTTTATATGATCTCCACATATTTTTTCTGGAAAAAAATCGAACAAATGTACGGAGTTACAATATATATATTTTTTCATTATACCAAATGACAACCCTGAAAATCAAACCGCCCGTTGCCCCAGTAAACGACTTTGGATCAGGATAAAATTTTGCTGGAATTTTTCTCTCATGTAGTGGAACGTTTTCACAAATCTACACAAAAATCGGACGATATGAGGGCGTTGTGTGCACCCTAGCGTTCGCTCTGCGCATACTTTGTAGGGTCTCTTGGCATTACGATTGAGCACAAGTTTCTGAGTAAAAATATCAGTTTTCCCTGGGTAGCATAGAGATCCAGTGATCAAAGGACTCTTCAAGAATATTGCTGATGGACGTATGTATATAAATGTTTATTAACAGAATTATGTAATGTAGATTGAATGGTTGTTATTGATATGGTTGAATAAACGCGCAGTGTTTGTCTGTAGCAAATTGCAATTGTGTTTTAATTGGTGAGAAGGGAACAAAGAATGATACTATTGAGGGGGGTCGTTGCCAAAACGTACAAAGTCGTATTTCAACATTACACAATTACAAAATATACCTTTTTTTAAATTAACAATTCAATCTACTAATTACAAAGCAGAAATATAATATAATATTGATTAAATTCGACACACATTGACGACAGTCCGTTATAATAATATAATGAACATTTATAAGTTAAGTTTTGCTGCAGACTATAACTGAGTTTCACAAAATGTGTAAAGTTCTATTTAACAACATATGGTTCTAGGTCGTTATGTCTAGGCTATCAAAGGAATAGAGTTCTATTCAGAGTCAGTGACGTGATAGAAACCCGTTATTTATGAATGATGTTCATATAGGTGATATTCTTTTTTAAATATTTAGGTCAGTCGTCGTTTTTTTTTCAACTGCATACGGGGTTTCATACAGTGACAGCCGTAGATAGTCTTACGATTGGTAAAAAATAATAATATAACTATACTATTGTATAAAATGCATTATTATGGGAAACGAATGTTGTCATCAACCGTTGAAGAAATATTTTTCAATTTCAAATAGGCAATATTTATTTTAAATATTTTCTCTAGGAAATGCCTTTAACTTGCCTTTCAGAATTGGATAATTTGATGTAGACTATATGTGTGATTGCTACAAGATATTGTGAACGACATGTATTGAAAATTGGTGAGAAAATTTTACTTTTTATTACCACAAAATCGTTATTATGAAATTCCTAGATAGTCTAATTTACTGGGAAAATTTCCTCTGAGGATGAATTAGGGAGGAACTCGAGCTACCTTTACCCTGAGTTTAAAACGCATTAATTTTATTGCCTGTAACACTCTCTCACAATAGGGCGCTGATTTCTTTATAAATTTTAATGAAACTTATTTGGTGTGTGTGTTCGTACTCACTTTAAAATGAAGCCAATTGAAAATCAGTAAAATAGAAACCATTGCAACAAGTGGATAATAACTTAAATTATAATAACTTTATTTTGGCAACCCATTTGGACCAACTTTTATTTAACTATGTTTTGCTGTGAAAGATCTGTAGGTTGCTTGTGGTCAAATACATCAGATGTCCTGATGATGAGGAGGCACAAAACAACAACCTTTGAGCAATATTCCCTATTTTGCACTAGTTTGGAATAGAACAGGGGGTCATGGCTCTGAGAGCTTCGTGAATTTGGGCAACAGCATGAAAAAGGTTGGGAACCACTGTTATATACGAAGTAACATATAGAAGAGAAATATAATATACGTAAAAAAATATACAAGAGTCATTGACTATGAAAGAAATATAAAAATGTATAAGCTAAAATATAAAATGATTAAAAAAAAGAAGAGAAAAACAAATTTAAGGATGATTATAAATACTACAGCTCTTAATTGTCAACGAGAGAAGGAAAGGCCTTGGATGCAAGGAATTAAATTCTATTTTTCAAAATGTTCACAAGGTTCAGTTCGTCCAAATCGCCTGCTGTTCGGAAAGGTCTGATTGCAAGTAAATCAGATCTTATTTAAAATTTTCTTGTGATACAATAAGGTGTGCATTCTCTCAGAGAATTGTGTTCGGAAAAGCATCAGATTGCAAGGAAATCAACTCTAATTTAATTTAAAGGGGGTGGGGTGAAGGAGGGTGGTCGTTCTCAAAAAAATTCTTAGCCCCCCAAGTTTTCATTTTTTACTACGGCCCTGTGAATGACTAACTAGGTCATAGCTTGAATTTCTTGAGAAAAAAAAAGTTTGTTGGGGCCGTAGGCGTGACATGGATGGCGTAGGTGGGTAATGATGGTGTGATCGAAGTTTTGTGGATTCGAGCACAGGGACCAGTAACAAATGCCTACTGTTTATAAAAACAAACAAATTTTATTTTTATTGATATAGTATAATATGATAAAGGGGACCAACGAATGCTGCAAGCAAAATGTAAACAAATGGAATAAAGTCGTTTAATAACGTGAAAACACTTCGTATCTGGGTATCCTTGCACGAAGCCTTCGTTAGCTATGGGTGCCCATAAGTCCACATATAAACCTTAAGTACAAGCTTTAAGTGTTTTACAAAACCCTCGTAAGTTATGGATGCCCGTAAGTTACGGCTAAAGTCCCCCGTAACTTACACATGGTCCCGACTGCCCGTAACTTACTAAGTAAATTTTCAAAATGCTTTTATAATGATAAAAATTAATGGAAATTGTCTAAAAATATAAAAATATTAGTAAATTGTATTAATCAAAAGCTATCAAAATGGTATATATCATTTTCTCCATTATAAAAGTATGAACGCAGATATGGGGGAATAGACGTTGCAAAAGAAAAAGGTCAGCTTTGATTGAATCCAACAAAAGTAATATATAAATTGCTAAATCTATATAGAGATAGCTTGCCTGGCAAGTTAATGTACGCCCATAGGCAGCTGTCTAAAATGATAATGTTTAATACAAATTTTCTCATATTAAAAAAAAAAACTTTTAAAGAATATTATCTCTTACAATTTTGGTTCCCAATCTTTTGTACCCTTCGAACCCCTATTTTTTTTAACCAATCTCCTTGTACCGCTGCGGATACCGTAAGTAACAAAAAGAGCCAACATGAAAGTCATGCATGTCAAGTCACACTGAGTTATAAGGGAAGCTATAGAAATCAAGAAGTATAAGCCAAAACTGAATAGAGATAAAGGACACTATCTACCAAATTTGTGGGATGACTTAATTCTTTAACTTTTCAAACAACTTTAAGCCTCAGGATTATTTTTCTAATAGCAAAGATCCCTAGTAAAATTAATTAATGTATTCAAAAAACTAAAATTCACATTTTTTTAGGAAGAGGGGGCAAGATCAAAGCCCGAAATCAGCTTCGGATGTCCAATCTGGACGTCCGCGCAACAATGGGTCAAGATTGACTCCAATGACCACGACTGAAAGCACGATAGATGCAATCCGTAGCGCTTTGATAATGTATGATAAGATGATACGATGATCGCAAGTAAAAATAATGTATCTTGTTGAACGGTTCTAAACGTTTCTACTACAATGTATTAACACGACTGATCTCACGATGCCATAAGATCTGATAGGATCACCAGACCACGATTTAAATCAGATAGATTGGATAGATCGGATAGATTTTCACTATCACGATTTGCAGCAAAATTGAAATCTCGGTCTTAATGTTTCTTAAAGGGAATGTTTGACTATTTTCATGAACAAAAAAGATTTCTGAAATATGAAATTCATCTATATAGCCTCTACCTAACCAACTTGGTTCAATACCAAACCGAGTGTGCTTAGTGATAAATATTAAAAACCAGAAAAAGTATAATAGGAGACATTTTGGGGTTTATTTAGCTTTAATCCGTACATCAAATATAAAAGTCTATAAATTCTATAATACGTTTACATAAATCTTTTTAGGCGTTCAAAAATTGGCAACTCACGAATAATGTATACATTTTTTTTAGATTTTGGTCAATAATTTCAATAATTTAACACAGAAGTTTTCTAACTAGTAGTAGTCAAACATTCCCTTTCAGTTGAAAAATATCTGAACATTAATAATCAGAAGGTTTCAAATATGTGATTTAAAAACTGACATTAAAGCGCTTCACCAAACGTAGACTTATTAGTAATTATGTGTAAATGATATTTATCAATATTGAAATCTTATTTTACAAAATATACATAAATGGCTTACTAAGGCCTATATTATTATAGAGTTCACATGTAGAATCCACACAAATTTGCATTTGTACAATCCAAAATGACCAAATCTTATAACAAACCGGCAATCAAAATCTTTGACTAATTTTAAATGATTTGATTTGCATTCTATTTAAATATATCTATGCATTAAAACCTTGGTTCCCAACCTTTTGAACCCTTTGTACCTCTATTTTTAACACAATCTCCGGATACCCCTTTCGGCCACAGTAAGTAACAATAAGAGCCAACATGAAAGTCATAAGATATTTGTAGCCACTATTACGATTGTTTGCTATTGACGTATGTATTTATTATTAAATGTAAGATGTTATAATTATGTCAATAAGGTGAAATAAACTAAAATAAGGTAAATTGATTTATATTATCCGCCTATAACACTACTTTTTAAAATTGTCTAAAAGGCTTCTCTTCTCAGGTACCCTTTGTGGTGTTCGTTTGTTCCCCGAGGAGTACTAGTATCCCTGGTTGGGAACCGAGGTCTTAGACTGATCACAAAATCAACTACAGATTACCTGTTAAATCTCATTAATTCAAAAAGCTATTATATAATAATTGAAATAGGCCTACCAATTTTTTAAGCGTTTTTGAATTGTTATTTTGTTACTTAGATTTATGAATGTTTTTTACTTACGACAGCAGTGATGAATAATAACTCGTAATGGCGAAGTTATAATTGTAGATTTTTTGACCATTCTAAGAGGTAATTTTCCTTTGATACTTTTAAAGAAGTTATTAGCTTCTATTGTGCTCACGAACAAATTTTGACGTTTACAAAGTCAACGGCAATAACTCAAAAACAACTCCTCGAAAAATCGTCAAATTCGTTCTTGTCCAAGACCTTACCAATATCACACCATGTTTCATTGAAATCAGATAAAAACTGCAGTCACAGGGGCGACCATTTCCAGGTGGCTGTATTAAAATTACCCGAAAAATTATCAAATATTTTGGAGCTTTGTCTGAACTTTTTTTTTCATAATCTGCATGGTCATCCCACATATTATTGGAGAAAAATAACTTTAAAATTTTCAAAAAATTTCATAATTATTTGACAACATAAATATTAAGGGACAGTCTGAATTTTTTTTAGGTCAAAATTGTTTTTTGCTCAAATTTATGAAAACTTTACACCAAACTATGTAACTATGTGCCTTTTAATGTATCTGAAAGTTTTAACTAAAAAAAAAACAGCCGTTACTTTTTAAACGCTAAAAACATGCTAAAATGTTTCAAAACCTTACGTAAGGTTTTTAAGTGTGTTATGTTTTTTGGACGCTGATAGGAAACTACTGAACAAATTTGAGTAAAATTGTAAAATCTCTAATTGTAGAGAAATGTCCCTTTTGTGTATTTAAAAGGTTTGAGCTAGAAATATTGAGCCATTTAAAGGGCAAACACCAAAACTAGGTCAAATTGCTTAATTAACAATAAGTACTCACTGTTTGTAATTAACCCTTTAAAACCAAATTCAGTTTGATCAAGAAGATATAGAGATACAATAAGCATACGTTGAAAATACCTTCAGGTAGCATTTGCGATTTTTTTGATAATTTTTTTTCTCAAAAAAGCAGAATGGCCCTTTAAGAGCCAAAGTTGACAATCCCCGCTAAATTCCAGAATAATATTTCATATTTCCCGAATTTTCATTTATGTACGTTAACTTGATCAGTGTACCCGAAATAGCGTAACAATATTCGGTAACTTTGCCTGGTTAGCCCCTTATGTTAAGGGGTGGAGTGTAAGTAATGGACAGGTACTTAATAATCACAGTATCTACTAGTATCTCCAGATACCTACAGTTCTTTCAGAGAGAAATGTTAAACACCCATTTTTAATGTACAAATTCTCTCTATCATTTAACATTATGTTATGTACATTGCTGTAGAGTCATTGTACTGTTTTAAAAAACGTACATAGTCCAAACCTCTGTAAAATTTGTCAACATTTCTAGTGAGAACTGTAAATTTCATCTGATTTAAATGAAATTCAGAGTGATCATTAAACATTTAGATCGATGAGATCATGGAAAAGTTTCAATTGGACGATTTGACCGATTACATAAATATTAATACGAAGACGTAAACTACGTACACGTTACGGGGTCTTTTGTGATACACCACGTACGTAAACTATGTTTGACAATTTACGTGTACGTAAACTACTATGTTAGCACATAAATTACGAAGGCTTCGTGCAAGGATACCCAGTACCGTAAATAACTGAAATTGTTCATAAGATATCAATCTTTGAATAACATTCACTGCTTTTCATGGCTATACTATTTTTCTTACGCTCAAGATCGAAGAAACTAAACATTCCAAACGCATATGAAATACCGTCTATGATTGGTCGATATTATTACATACCAGCCAAGTGACTATTTTTGACCAATCAGATTTAGCCTTTCAGAATAACTTTGTCTTCGACAAAATGGCCGAGAATTCTGACAGATCACGATAAGAAATGTTTAAATTGGTTAGAACAATGAAAATTGAAAATAAGATTTTTTGGGATCGTCTTTAAAAGACGTAAAAATGGTTATTCTAAAAGGGCTTGACAAAAATTCGCACGATTCTTCACTGGAAACGTGAAATAAATTCGATTGAACGTATAAATTGTCAATAATTCAGTGGACTATTTAACTGACGAGTTGATTTTTTTTTTGATTTTATGAGTTCTTGAGCGTAAGAAAAAAAGTATGGCCATGAAAAGCAGTGAATGTTGTATGTTATTCAAAGATTGATATCTTATGAACAATTTCAGTTATTTACGGTACAGATACGAAGTGTTTTCACGTTATTAAACGGCTTTATTCCATTTGTTTACATTTTGCTTGCAGCATTCGTTGGTCCCCTTTATCATATTATACTGTATCAATAAAAAAAAGTTTTTTATTATTTTTTAAATAAACAGTAGGCATTTGTTACTGGTCCAGAAAAAAAAAACGTTTAAAACTTCTAAAGTGTAGTGTTGCTCAACGTGGGATAGCCGAGTGTTTCTTTCTCAACTGTCAGTTTTGTGCAGCTCAACTGTCAGTTTTGTGCAGCTGGAGTTCGTTCATCGATGGATGGCATATTCCACAAACTAGAGGTGATTGAACTTTTGTAAAATCGAAGATATTGCTGTTTTATTCATGTAATATTGATACTTTCTTTCGGAATTGAAGCATAGTTTTGCTTGAATTAGGCTTGAGACGAGTAACGAGTGAAGTGATACACACGCTTCGAAACTTCTGATTTCATTGATATTGATTCCAGTATAAATTTCCATGTCAAAATCCTCGGATAGTGCCGTAAAGACATCAAACTGTTTGCTTTCTGATTCGGACGCCATTGTTGACAATAACCACGCCGCCATTACTGAACAGAATCGTTACTTCGACTACGTCACAGCTATTTTTAGTAACAAGGGAATACCCACCCATACGGCAGGTGTGAATTACAGATCTTGATGCATCATATCTTTTTAACTAGTGAGCTGATTTTCATAAAACAAAGTTTTATCATTGGTCCCATTCTTTAAGTGGGGAATTGGATTTAAAAGGTTCTACTTGATGTATAAAGCCTATCGATTTTCTTTTTATTTTCAGGTGACAGATGTGAACATATATATACGTGTAGGCCAATGTATGTAGACTCTATAGTGTCTCGATTGTCAAAAGAACGAGATGGTTAACTTATACGCTGTTCACGTTTTACAACGTTTCACAAATCTTGTTAAATCTGTAAAAGCCACGAGACAAAGGCGTCCACTTTTCATCACTATTATCATAGTAATAGTATTCTTGTACATGTTGCTACCGCTAAACAGGCCTGTCATATTTGGCACAAATACCGAAATTAGGCGCATACATAATGGAAGTAAATACATACACAAATATCCTGGTACATATCGTCGACGTAAATTACAATACAAGATTTTGCCGTGGACCAAATTGTTTCATACAGATTGGGGTAAATTAAATCCTTCCGTGTTCTCCGGTTGTCAGTTTTCTAATTGCGTTATGACATACAACAAGTCGGATATACAAAACGTAGACGCACTCTTATTTCACACTTTCGATATGTACGACTATTTTTGGTTTGCAAAAGGCTCTACGACGTCGTTTTATATCCCCCTTCCAAATTACAGAACCAGGGAACAAGTATGGTTATTGTACAATCTAGAACCCCCGATAAATATTTTGATAGATTATAAAAGATTTAATAGTGTATTTAATTGGACAGCAACGTATCGTCAGACGAGTGATGTCTATATACCATACGGGAGATTCATAAAACGTACTAAGGACGCCGTTAGAAACGTAGATGATGCTAAAAGAAGTGGTGTTGTGTGGGTAGCCGGAAATTGTTTTGACCATGCGCGTAGACGCATAATAATAAATGAACTGGAGAAATACATCCGCGTAGACAAATTCGGTTTCTGTGGAAAGGGAAAAATATCGCACGAGGCTTTAAATCAACGCCACTATAAGTTTTATTTGTCGTTCGAAAACTCAATCTGCAATGACTATGTTACCGAAAAGTTTTTTGAACGTTTAAATGAGGGCATGTTGCCAGTAGTTTTAGGTGGTGTGGATTACAAAAAATTCGTTCCACCCCATTCTTACATAGATATTAGTGATTTCAACAGTGCCAAGGAGGTGGCGGCTTATTTGAATTATCTTGAACAAAATGACACGGCGTATAAAGAGTATTTTGAATGGACTAAAGAATACGAGATAACTTTTCCTACAAGATGGTGTAGTATTTGCGAGGCTCTGAATACTCAGAAACCGCATCAAGTTTATACCGATCTGGACAGTTGGTTTCGTAATGATATCTGCCATCAGTTATCGGTGAGTGTTTTTTCCTTACAGTCGTGGAAGTGGGAAGGGATCTCTTGGTAAACTTGTTGCTATCACCCAATCCCACAGACAGCAATCTTACAACAACAGCCCCCCTTCGGCTCAACCATCGTCAATATTTCTGAGTTTGAACATTATGACTCTGAGACATCTAGTAAATGGGCAAGAACAGACAACTCTGTTTGACTTGAAAAGCGTATATAGCGATTTTTTGAAGAATTGTTAACTATAGTTTACATCATAAACTAAGGTTTATACATGGCACTACAGTAGATCTAACAATAAAACAATATTAATTGCAAAATATATAAATTTATTTAAAGGTATATGTTCACTTTTTGTTCAATCAATAAAATTTTAGTCTCAGAACCGTGATTTTTTTTAGCTTATCTTATCCGTATTAATGTTTACAACTTTCTCTCTCGAAACTTAAGTTTTCAAATTATGAATACACGATACTGATTTTCTATTTTATTTAAATTGCATACTTTACAAGTGCGTCTTTCATAGTCTATTTTGTTCCAGTTTCCAGTGGTATATTTCAAATCTGTTTGTTCTAAATTTATACAGGATTTATTTATATATATCGGGTGTCCCAATAAAAACGTCCCCAACTTTGACGCAGAGTATCTGAGCTGCTGATGAGCAGATCTATTTCAAAATTCTCACAGGTTTACTTCAACATGTCCTTGTCAGATCCTGAAAATATGAAAGTCATCGAATAAAAATTGTACAAGTACTGCCTCGAACAAAATAGCATGTAACAAAATTCAATATCAGAGCTAACTACACATTTCAACCTGTGTCTATTGTGCTTTCACCACATCGACCACCAATATCATTCATTTTCCATCCCGAAAAGCTCTCACCGATCTCATCTTAAGATATTTTCTCTCAAAAAGCAACCTTCCTGCCTTTCAGTTCCTGTTAATCCAGTTTGTTCCACTGGTGATGGTAATGACTCTGGACAGTATGGGATTCTCTTAAGAAACAGGTGTACTACACACTGATTAAACAGGAACTGAAATGCAGGATGGTCGCTTCTCGAGTGGTACCTTTAGATGAGATCCGTGAAAGTTTATAAGGATGGAAAATGTTTGATATTGGTTGTTGATGTGGTGAAGGCACAATGAACACAAATTCAAATATGTAATTTGCTCTGATATTGAATTTTTTGACATGCTATTTTGTTCGAGGCAGTACTTGTACAATTTTTGTTCGATGACTTTCATATTTTCAGGGTCTGACAAGGACATGTTGAAGTAAATCTGTGAGAATTTTAAAAGAGATCGGCTCATCAGCAGCTGAGATACTTTTCGTCAAAGTTGGGGACGTTTTTTTTGGGACACCCGATATATCCCTTAAAAAAAATTATCGCTACGTCACTGATTCTTTGCTTAAAGGGAAATGCTCTGATGGTCGATTTAGGACATGAATACGACTAAATAGCTGTGCTATTAATATTTTTTGTTGTATTTCAGTGGGCCCAGCATGCTGCAAGAATTTTGGACGGATTTGCATCTTATATTGGTCTTATATAGAAAATTTGTTTGAAGGTTTGTTTGAAATGAATTATTTTGTCTTCCAGCTGGCACTTAGCCATACATCTTGGGATTGGTCGTTTCTGGACTAGCTGTACTTTAGGGGTAGCTCCGTGGCCCCTGCCTTTTTAGAGCTCAGACGACTGGAATATGTGAAAAAGTGGAAAGAGGAAATGCTTGTGAAATCTAAACGAACTGGTTGTCATTTGTTATAAAGGAGTTATTTCCCTTCAATCATTTGACTTTCTGTTATATTTTGTTTATTTCGGTTGATCGATTCCTTCACTTGTTTTAGTTTATACAATTTTGTACCACTATCTTGTATGAAAATACTTCGATGTATAGACCTAACCTAAGCCTATTTGGTTTTTACTGTTTGTGGTTTTGGATTTTGCTGTTTGAAAAAAGGAATATTCACTAGAGCCACTAGACTTTGCATCTGTTCAAATTTGCAAGAGAATCTGAATATAAAAACCTTCAAATCTAATTACGTCAGATGCCAGGGCAATCAAAAGTTTTGGATTTTTTGTAAGTCAAAAAACTGGAAATAGACATCAGGCATTGTGTATGAAAATGAAAGTCGAAAGAAAAGATCAATCATAAATATGTCGGCCATACTCGCTACGCCAGACAATAACCTCGTATGCAGCTTGCGGATAAAGCGCACTACTTTCAAGTTGACTTCTGACTATAGCGCAATTTATAAAGAACCTCCATTTTCAAAATGTCCTCTAAACCGCTTGCAGTTTGTAACGGCCTCAGATGCAAGGAAATCGGCTCTCATTTTCAAAATTGGTTTTGGTTATCCCCAATAAATCTTACTCAAGAGTCAAGCGTTGTCAACGAGATAAGGAAAGGCCTTAGATTCAAGGAATTAAATTCTATTTTTCAAAATGTTCATAAGGTTCAGTTCGTCCAAATCGCCTGCTGTTCGGAAAGGTCTGATTGCAAGGAAATCAGATCTTATTTCAAAATTTTCTTGTGATACAATAAGGTGTGCATTCTCTCAGAGAATTATGTTCGGAAAGGCATCAGATGCAAGGTATGGAAGCCCGAACAGCCCAATATTAAGACTTCTTAGTTTTTAATGCTTAATTCTTATTCCTTCATTTGTTGGCCATTTTTTACATTTGTTTCACAAAATCAATATTTGTTCACCAAAATCATCGATAATTTGTCAAGTTGTCAAGTCAATTTGTTTAAGATTATTCTATTTTTATCAAATATTAAATAATTTGTGTGTAAGTCTTTCTAAAATTATATATTATAAATTTAAATGTAATGTTTTGTTACTTCTTGTACTAGATTCTTCTTGTACTAGATTCCAATTCTTCTAATTCCGTTATAATTAAAACACAAATCACTGATACAAAACGTATATTATATATTTACTATATACAAGACTACAAGAGTACAGTCAACTACATCTTAAAGTAACACGTCCGACCCTAACAGCGGCTTACCCTAGTCTGCTGATGTGTGAATCATATTCATTTGACAAAGGCGATCAATGCTATCATTAAAACTCAAGAGTAATTATCCAGATAGAATTATTAACTTCGACACGTGGCCAATATGCCCTTAATGAAACATATTGATTCCCCTCAAATGAATATAATACACATACATCATTATAATTACTCCCCCTTCAAAGGTCAAAATTTGGCTGAGAATCAATTAAATTTTGTGAAAATGGCGAAAAAAAAAAATACATTTGACATTTTTCATTATTAAAAACATCATCTTTTGTTAATTTGTTAAAGTGAAAAATATACGTAGTCCGTAGTAACGGTAACATCCTATATCTTCTACAGCAAACTTGTAAATGTTTGACAATTTGTAACAGTAATGTGTCACATCAGTCAAGAATTAACAATAAATGGACAATTTTGTACCTCAACGCTAATGTGCTAAATATGTGAAATTCTGAATACAATAGGCATAATACACAGTACATGTAGTTACATAACAACATCTAAAACAAAAAGGTTCAAGGAATACATGTGAAGTTAAACCAAAATTATAGAACGAAGTGAAAGTGAGCTTGCCTTATATATATTAGACATAGACTATTATGTCTTAAACAATCCAATCCATACTATCTGTACCCAAAATGTCATTAAAATGTACAGAGAGCCATTATATACTATAGCTTCAATGCTGTGGTTACCATAACCCATTTCATCAAAAACATAACCGATCGAGAACAAGTCCATTTCGAGCGTTGTGGTTACTATGTAACCCGAAAATCAATCTATATCATTTTGGTAGCGGTGTAGCAGTGACCGATACAGTTTGAGATGTCCAAGCGTGATAGGATGTCCATTTTCGAAAGATAGATATTTTTCTGCTTTAAATTTTAAAGTTCGAAAAGTGTAAATGTGTAGTATTAAGTAGGGGAGACCGGGGCACAGTGAATCAAGAGGATTTTATTTCAAACATGACAGGGGGAATCCCGATATGACATCATCACTTTTTGTGTTTGGGTAAACCCCTTTCAAGAAAGTTCCATTTAGGTTTAAGAATTCTGCAGAGAAAAAAATATCAAGGTAAAGTTGTTTTCAGGCATCAAAAGTAAATTTTCAAGACTCGTGTTTGTTTGACATATCTTGTAGATTACAAAGAAGTATAAAATCAAATATCATGCAATATTTAGAGTGTTCATTTGTCACATTAATGAACATGTGTTTGTTTTAAAAAAAAATCAACATGTGACTTTTGGAGGCATTTTAGGTCATTTAGTGCATATGGGGCACAGTGAATCGGGTCACAGTTAATCATTGGATACATGATTCACTGTGCCCCGACCAAGTGATTCACTGTGCCCCAATGGTTTATATCTAACAAACTTGAGGCCATGCTCCTTCTGAATGCAGGAAACATGTTAATATTGTTATAAAACAATTATGGACTATCAACAACTAAATGTAGATAATAAGCTTCCATTACTTTAATAGCAACATTTTCTATTCAGAAATGGTACGCAACAGAAAAAACAATGAAAGGAAAATTGGTAAGACAGATGAAGAAACAATGAAGGAGGCTGTAAAAAATGTGGTTGTTGATGGGAAGTATCCGCTCTACTGCAAAAGACTTGGGGATAAAGAATTCGACGCTCCGTCGTTATGTGAATAAGTTTAAAAAGGCTGCAGATGAAATGACTTATATACCAAACTACTAGTGCAGGCAGGTGTTCAATCACGATGAAGAGTTAATTTTGAAAAATTATCTGGTTAGAGCTACAGAAATACAGTATGGGCTGACTTGCAAACAAGTCAGGGAGTTAGCCTATGAGTTTGCCATTCAGAACAAAAAGAATTTTCCCCCGTCTTGGGAAGTAAACAAGTGTGCTGGTTAGGACTGGTTTGCTGGTTATATGAAACGATTTCCTGAGTTATCATTACGTCGCCCTGAAGCAACCAGTCTATCCCGAGCTACCAGTTTCAATAGAACGAATGTTGGAATGTTTTTCAATAACTTAGAGAAGGTCCTGAACAAAAACAACTTCACTGCAAATGATATCCACAACGCTGATGAGACTGGATGTTCCACTGTACAAAGAGTTACTGGGAACAAAGTGGTTGCACTGAAGAAGATGAAACAAGTGGGAAAGATCACATCGGGAGAGAGGGGTACTTTGGTCACTGCATTGTGCACAATCAATACAGCAGGGAACTCCATCCCCCCATTTATGATTTTCCCGCGTGTCCACTTCAAGGAACGGATGCTCAATGGTGCACCTCCGGGAACCGCTGGAGCAGCTTACCAAAGCGGTTGGATGACGACTGAGAACTTTGTTCTGTACATGAAGCATTTCATCAAGTTCAGCAAGACTTCAAAGGAGCGACCCACACTACTGATCCTCGATAACCATGACACACACATGTCGCTTGAATGCATCGACCCGGCGAAGGATCGTGGTGTAGTAATGCTTACCCTGCCTCCACATTGCAGTCATAAACTACAGCCGCTCGATCGCACAGTTTATGGACCACTGAAGTCTGCTAACGCTTTCATGGTAAATCACCCAGCACAACCCATCACAATTTATGACATCTCAGATTTTCTAGGATCTGCTTATCCCTTGGCATTTACCCCGAATAACATTGTTTCCGGCTTCAGGTGTACAGGGATTCATCCATACAACCCGAATATATTCAGTGATGAAGATTTTCTCTGTTCTTACGTCACTGATCGTGTTAATGAGGAAGGCGAAGAAGTAACAGTTTTCAGACCTCCTATAGCATCAACATGTGTGCCTATGCCTGACGCTGCTGAGGATCAACAAGCTGCATCGACATCCAGCGAATCTGAGGAGCAACAAGTTGCATCGACATCGAGCGAATCTGAGGAGCAACCAGTTTTAACAACACTGAGAGTCACTGAACAACCAGTTGCATCGACATCGGCCAACAATGACAATAAAGTAGGCCCCCTAAGCCCATCCAGATCCCCCCGAGTGCGACCAGAGGACATCAGCCCATTTCCTAAAGCAGGACCACGTAAAACACAGGATCTTGATTTGCCAGGTGCATGTGATATTAACCCTGACGACTTTGTCTTGGTAAAGTTCAATGCTGGGAAAACTCAGGTCTTGTATGCTGGTCAGATCCAACGCATTTATCCCGGGGAAGATGAAGACGAAGAGGAATCATCGTTTGATGTTAAATTCCTGAGACGTACAACACCGAAGACATTCACATTTGTATTCCCCACAGTCGATGACATATCAGATGTACAGTATGTTGATATCATTGGAAAACTACCTAAGCCACTTGTACATGGTGGCACTGCTAGGGTTGTTCGCCACCTGATATTCCCAGTGAACCTCGATTGTTACTCGGATGCCATACGTTAGGTTCACTCGAAGACATGTATAATTAACACTGTTCATTTTTTTAAATTGTGTTCTCATGTTCAATGTTTAAAGTTCAAATAAATACTAGAAATAAAATTACACTGAATTCCATTCACTTAAATGCAGTTGATTCACTGTGCCCTGACAGTTGATTCACTCTGCCCGGTACCGGGGCACAGTGAATCACTTGTAATTTTTTTTTCAAATGGCTGCCACCAAAAATGTGAGAGAGCTAGCAAAGATTGCTGTTTTGTGATAATAAACAACAACCACTTATTTCATACCAGTTAACTCGATTATCATCAATATTGGTCACTTCACGGCTACGGATTTCCTTTTTTAAAGCGCTCATTGCATGGGACTGATGGGAATGACGCTGCTGCCAGCCGATTATTTTTCTATCTGCACTCAAAGACAAATAAATAATCCACTACAAAGCTGCAGTATGGTGAACAAGCCTTTCATATCACATCTACAACTTACTGGCAAACTGATCTAACGATAAACTTGTGTTTTGATCTAAAAATAGACGTCGAACAAGTTTACAGACTAGGCCTACAGGCTATCTTTCGGGATTTGTTGTTTCACATCTAGATCTAGGCCTAGTTCCAATTTAAAAATTAGAATTAGAATTACAAACATGGTATTGTCTTGGAATATAATCGGTTTTGAGATATTTAGCCGTTACACTATCAAAGTTGTGGACACAAAAGAGAGCTGGTTTCTTGGTGGATTTTTATGAAACTGGCTGTTGGTGTTTGTATTGACCTTTGGATACACCTTATTGAAAATCAGAAACATCATCAACTATGTGACTGCTCTTAATCATTTTTAAGATGAAACCTAAACGTTGGTTGCCCTTGTTTTATGCATATTTCAGTGACATATTTGTTTTTTACCAGTAAACTTTAACCCATGGTTTTACTCTTGTAAAAAGAGAAAATGTCATTCTCAGAATCTACTCTCCACTCTTGTCAACCCCACGGAAGAATTGGCTGCCATTATAAAAGTGGGCGTATTACGATGGCCATCGCTATTTTTTTTATTTTTAGACACAGACCAAACGAAAATTCTACACCCTGATATGTGATGTGAAAAGATTTGCTTCAAAATGGATACAGATTAAAGGAAGAAAGAACAACAGTGCCTTCAAATCATCCTTGAAAAAAACTTTTCCCAAAGATGCAGTTATGGATGAATAAAAAATAGACTTTGATTTCCAAGAAAATGATAAAAAAAAAACATTATTATTAGACATGAATGATAAGGAAATTGACGAGGTGGGGTTTACTATACAGTCATATGTTGCCTCTTGCAAAAATATGTTGGTAGTACACAATTATATCTGGGTATCAAAGAACAGAGCACTGTAAGTGTAAAGGCAAAAGAAGAGGGCCAAACCCAAAAGTTGTGGAAAAAATATGATTTGGATTCGGTGAAGCAATATTTAATTGAAGAACAAGATAGGGAAACGTTCAAAGGGGACACCGACATAGATGTAGGGGGTCTTGGCTGTGTCGATATCCAAAACTTCTGCCCTGTTTTCTTTGAAAGCCCAAAAGTCCACTTGCTTCAAAAGCATAAGAACAATAAATATAAAACCATTAAAAGTGGATATGGTGACTTTTTGTGCATAGATACACAAGACATGAAAGAACACGATGATTTTTCCAAGAGTTGCAAAAGTTCCAACATGATTGTCGTTAATCCTGCCATAACATATTTTATTGACAATTGCGACGAAGAAATTGACATTAAATATGTATCTGAGGATGTGATAGAATTGCCCGAAAGTATTCTTGATTCATACATAGAATGGAAATCTGCAATAATTAACTAAACTCGTGCTATATATCTATACAGATAGATAGAAAATATTCAGTGTGAAAATCTTTGTACCCTCGCACATAGATTGTGCATCATTCCTTATTTTTTGATACTTGAAAATAAACGAAATTTAAATGTTGCATTGTATTAAATCCTGAATAAAATCCTTCAGAAGACCATATCCCCCCCACCCCTCTTAAATCGCAAACCCACCAAATCCTTACTGTAAAAAGATAGGGTCAAAATTTAACATATTCAGAACTGTTCTAATACCTATAAGCCTTGTCAGAGAGGTACTGGAATGACAGGCATGTCAACAGGACATAGGCCTAACACCAGCCGCAATTTGCAATGATTGTTTACTTTTTATTTCTACTATTTTCAACCTTATAAAACACTTCTGAGATTTCCACCCTGTGCAAAAAGAGTCACAAAACACCGAGTTTTCCAGTAATTCCACTTTCTCCACGAGCATTGCTTTTGTGTACCTTAATTTTTGCATTTATATGACGTCCATAAACGTTATTTTTGCTTAATTTTTGTCTTTCCATTTCCCGATCAAAAGAACACTTCAAAGCAATAGATTCCAGTCAAACCCCAGATTTCAGTGCCAAATAGCATCCTGACAAAAATTGCCCGGTGACAATGTCCAAAATTCTGATTCCAGCCCGCTTTCAACAAAAATCGAATACCCTGTCAGAAAATTGCAAAATGTCCACAAATAGGCCTATCCCAAATTTTGGGCAAAGATCCAATTTGCGATCATCCGATCCACTCGACAATGCTATTCCAGACACAGTGCCAGAATTTCAGACCGATCGGTACAGAAAAATGGTCAAATACTCGAAAAAAAAGGAAGTAAGAAAACTAAATACACATCAAGTCTTTTTTATCCAAGTTCCAAGTGCTAGCATTTGAAAAATGGGCGTAGGGGGGCTAGAATTTCTCAGGGTGCTAGCCACACCTTTTGATCACATTCTGGCCGAATAACAGTCTCTTGGTACCAAAATCCGCAGAGTTATGCCGTTTGCACGAAGTCTGGTCGGGGTCTAGAGTCAAAGTTCCCACTTTAAAGCTCCATATTTTGGAAACTCAGCATCGGAACGGCATCGGGATAATTTTCCTCCCTTCCGCATCCATTTTGACGTATTCGGGTCGAGTTTCAGTCTCAGCTTTCGGCCGAGGCAGCTCTTGCACGATTTTCAATTTTGCCGTTTTTTTTACGCCCACATTGAAATGTGGTCGTATATTGCCGTCGCCCCTGTCCGTCCGTCCGTCGGTCCGTCCACAATTGGCTTGTGAACGCAATAGAGACCACAGTTTTGGTTGGATTTGAATAAAATTTTGTGTGTAGGATTATATTCATAAGATCTCGGACAAGTTCGAATTTGGGTTTGATTCGACTAAAATTCACGGAGTTTTACACCCAAAATGTGTTAAAAATGGCTTGTGAACGCAATAGAGACCACAGTTTTGCTTGAATTTGAATACAATTTTATGTGTAGGATTATATTCAAAAGATCTCGGACAAGTTCGAATCGTCAAAAATTCATGGAGTTTTACACCCAAAATATGTTAAAAATGGCTTGTGAACGCGATATAGACCACAGTTTTGATTGGATTTGAATAAAATTTTGTATGTAGGATTATATTCATAAGATCTCGGACAAGTTCGAATTTGGGTTCGATTCGACAAAAATTCACGGAGTTTTACACCCAAAATGTGTTAAAAATGGCTTGTGAACGCAATAGAGACCACAGTTTTGCTTGAATTTGAATACAATTTTATGTGTAGGATTATATTCAAAAGATCTCGGACTAGTTCGAATTTGGGTTCGATTCGTCAAAAATTCATGGAGTTTTACACCCAAAATACGTTAAAAATGGCTTGTGAACGCGATAGAGACCACAGCTTTGATTGGATTTGAATAAAATTTTGTATGTAGGAATATATTTATAAGATCTCGGATAAGTTCGAATTTAGGTTCGATTCGACAAAAATTCACTGAGTTTTACACCCAAAATGTGTTAAAAATGGCTTGTGAATGCAATAGAGACCACAGTTTTGGTTTGATTTGAATAAAATTTTGTGTGTAGGATTATATCCATAAAATCGTGGACAAGTTTGAATTCCAGATCGATTCGACAAATATTTACGGAGTTTTATTAGTTATAAAATTAAATGCTTTATATTAACAAGATATTGGATGAATTCAAATCTGAACACCATCCAACAAAAATTAAGATAGTAACATTCCTTGATATATTGACAATTTATGTAGTGTAAGTGGGCGTATATTGCTAGGCAACCACTTGTTCACTTTTTCTTTCATTGCGTTCACATGTTTTTTTTTTGTTACCATTTGTTTGGTATTTGACAGTGTGTCTAGCGTCATTCTGCCTCGAATGCGACTAAATATGCCCACCTCAAATTCCTTTTTGCAAAATTCCCCAAATTCACATTTTTCTTCCCTATTTTTGCATCTCATAGCAACGTTTTATTATGTTGCACACTTTGATTTTATTGCAATGGATAATAGAGTGATGTATAGTGACTATAGATAGAGACTAGAGATACTATATGATAGTAGAGTGATGTATAGTGACTATAGATAGAGACTAGTGATTCTGTATGATGATAGAGACTAGTGGTTCTATATGATAGTAGAATGATGTATAGTGACTGTAGATAGAGACTAGTGATTCTATATGATAGTAGAATGATGTATAGTGACTGTAGATAGAGACTGGTGATTCTATATGATAGTAGAGTGATGTATAGTGACTGTAGATAGAGACTAGTGATTCTATATGATAGTAGAGTGATGTATAGTGACTATAGATAGAGACTAGTGATTCTATATGATAATAGAGTGATGTATAGTGACTATAGATAGAGACTAGTGATTCTATATGATAATAGAGTGATGTATAGTGACTATAGATAGAGACTAGTGATTCTATATGATAGTAGAGTGATGTATAGTGACTATAGAGACTAGTGATTCTATATGATAATGGATGGATGTATAGTAACTATAGATAGAGACTAGTGATTCTATATGATAATAGATGGATGTATAGTAACTATAGATAGAGACTAGTGATTCTATATGATAATAGAGTGATGTATAGTGACTATAGATAGAGACTAGTGATTCTATATGATAATAGAGTGATGTATAGTGACTATAGATAGAGACTAGTGATTCTTTATGATAGTAGAGTGATGTATAGTGACTATATATAGAGACTAGTTATTCTATATGATAGTAGAGTGATGTATAGTGACTATAGATAGAGACTAGTGATTCTATATGATAATAGAGTGATGTATATTGACTATAGATAGAGACTAGTGATTCTATATGACAGTATAGTGATGTATAGTGACTATTGATATAGACTAGTGATTCTATATGATATGATAATAGGCCTTTCCGGAAACTAGGTTATCTCCCCTGAATTGCACATTTTTCCGCTAGTCGGCGCTAGTAAAAATTGTCGTCTGCTACTTCCGGGGGCTATTCGTCTCGCTTGGTTGGCAACGTCAACAATGCCGTCCTCCATCAAGACGAAGAAATATTGCTGCGTATGCAGTAACTACAGAGGAAAACAACTGGGTTCGAGAAAAATATCGCTGCATAGATTTCCAGCTAATGATCGTGTCAAACGAATTTGGTTGCAACGATGTAAGCTTGTTATGAAGACCTTCAAATGCACGAAAAATAGTTTCTTGTGTTCAGACCATTTTGTTGATAGAGCCGGACCATCACCAATCAACCCTATTCCATCATTGTTTCAAAGTAAATCCTTTAGAACTTCGGTAAGATTTTCGTTTTTTTCTCTGGCCTTTGCCATACAAGACATGTGTCTTAATTACTTTTGGGTTTTTAAAATTTTCAATATGAAATGTCAGTAGGCCTAGGACGTCAGCCATTGAAATGTCAAAATTTTACAAAAATTAGCCGATTTCAATGCTAAAATATAGAGGCAAAATTAAAAAATTTGATTGTGAACGTTTAATATATTTATCCATTGAGATGAATGTACAAAGAAAATAGCTATTATTATAAAATTAAATGTGTCACAGACGTGTGAAGAACTACAAGAGGGGACTTGTTTACCGCTACGCTGTATTTTGGCACCGATTCTATGACGTCATAGTCGGGCGGTCCCCTTCTTATTGGCTATTTCCTCAAGAATATAAAAATAACAGATCAAGGAAATTAGTATATTGGGATTCCCCGATCTCTGACCTTTCCATTGGTGCTTGACGGAAGATTTCATTATCATATGGGGGTGTATGGTGTGATTTTTAATGAAAAAATTGACATTTTTCACTGCAATTTGAGCTCAAAATAACTTGAATCAGGTAATTTTAAAAAGCAGCAATTTTTACTCCAGAAAAAGTATTTATTAGAATTATCTAAAGATTATCAACCGTCGGAATTAACTTTGAGTACAGCTAACACCCCGTAAATAATAACGTTATGAACTCTTCCATGTTCTCTTCTCTTTGATCAAAATGTCGGCTTAAGTTTGTTGATGAAATTTATAGATTGTTTATCAAACATATTTTAATTTCGAACATGAATTGAATCAAAATTATATGACCTGTGAAAAATTCAAACAGTTCTGTATTTCTCACATGTTCCACATTCAATTAAAACTATATTTATGAACATTTTCCCATAAACAAAAAAATCACCAGAACATTAATATTATTGTCTGTGCAAGATGAAAAGTTTTTTGAATGTTTGCTTTGATGAAAATATAAACAGGAACACAATTTATGTCTTCAAAATTTTCAGTTAAAATTGATGACCTCTTTGGATTGAAATTTCTAGGATAGGAGAGAAATGTTTTTCCATTTAATGTAAACTAACAAAAATTATATTTTTTATCAAAGCTAAGACATTCTAAGACTAACAGTAGCATTGTCATGCTGATACAATGTATTCCAATTCTCATAAAATTATAATCGCAAAAATTTAAAAAACTTTTTAACTTGCTTGCACAGACAGTAGTAATATCATGTGGAAAATGGTCCTAACTGAAATTTCCTCACTGTGAAATCATATTTCCCAAAAAATTGTTGACATTTTCATCAACTCAAAGACAATATTAGACTCTTACAACTATTTTTTGAAGTTAATATTTTAATTCTGAAAATATAAGCCTCATAGACAAAATTTTATTCAGAACTATTATGACATGCCAATGTGTGGCCAGAGAGAGAGAGTAGGCCTAAATTAGGACTACCAGTATAAATTATAAACTTTACTACTTATAAGTTCCAAAATTTGTTTAAAATCACAGCTGCTGACACATTTTTGCATAGATACTGAATTGAATGCATCATATAGTACGGTACCGGTATTGGTACTATGTTAATAAAGATACACATGACTGTGGCATCATATTAAAACTGGAAAAGGAATACAATTCCTTAATTGTTTATACCTTTTTGTTTTTTTCCAGAAATTAGATGAAAACCATGAAGACAATGAGGTTTTAGTTATTTCTACTGATGAAAGAGATATTAGCACCAGTTCTGACCTTGAGGATGAGGAATCATTAAACAATGAACATGGGTTTGTTACTTCAGAATCAATGTTAGATACATCCCTGCGAGTCCATGATTATTTCGGACAACAATATGTTTTAAACCATTCTACCATCAGGAATCAGTATATTCAAACCACACCATTAAGTACAAGATCAATTGCAACCCAAACAGAAGATGGCTGTGTAGTTTCTTGTTTTCAAGATGTTGAGTGTCAGACTGAGACTAGCTGTGTTGATGCAAGTGTACAGTTATCCCTTCCATTATTAACATGTGATGACATCAAATCAGATGCACAGAAAGTTTTGTTTTATACAGGCATTCCAGATGGCAACACGTTTGATGCTTTGTTTGACGAAATAAAATCTGACGCAGAACAGAGAACTGCAAGGGGAAGTGGAACAAGCAATGGATGTGGTGGTCGACCTCGCATTTTACGGTGCATTGATGAGTTTTTTATGGTTTTGATGCGAATCAGATTGGGTCTCCTGTTAGAGGACTTGGCATTTAGGTTTTGTATATCAACAACAACATGTGGGGATATTTTTAATTGGTGGGTTGATTATCTTGATAATCAGTTATCTTTTCTTGTTATGTGGCCCAGTAGAGATGTAATTGACAGCAATATGCCTGAAATTTTTAGAGATAAGTTTCCTACAACAAGAGTTATCATTGATGCAACTGAAATTAGGACGGAGACACCTTCTTCATTAAAATTAAAATCATTAATGTATAGTGAATACAAATCACATATGACCTGGAAATCTTTAATAGGAATTAGTCCAGCAGGCATTGTTACTTATGTATCAGATCTTTGGTGTGGGAGCATCAGTGACAAGCAACTTACCATAGAAAGTGGGTTAGTTGAACTCTGTGAACCAGGAGATTCTATCATGGCTGATAAGGGCTTTACCATTTCCGATTTGACCACCCCCAGGGGAATAAATTTGATCATACCTCCTTTTAAGAAAAAACAGTTAAAATTTTCAAAACATGATGTCCATAGAACAAAAGAAATTGCAAATGCACGTATTCACGTGGAGCGGCAGATGGAAAGAATTAAGAATTTTCGTATTGTTCAAGGGGTTATTCCTATCACTATGGCTAATCGGGCATCAAAAATATGGCGATTATGTGCCAGATTAACAAACTTACAACCCCCTTTAGTCCCAGAAACTAGATTTAGATCTGCTGATTGAACTTGAATATTTTTGTTATATAATAGATTTAGGCTTTAATCAAGAATTTGTTTTGAGGGATTGTAAAGAAGTTTTCTTTTGGTAACATTCAATTTCAAACAGATGGTTGTAGTTCCTGCAATTAACCAAAAAAACAAGTGTTTGCAAAGTATAATTTGACATACACGTATTATAGGCCCAGTTCTAGAACCTTTTTGTTCATTTTAATAAGTGGTAATGCTTTAAAAAAAATTCTTGATTTAAGCTGAAATTTGACTATCAATTATATAGGATCATACACCAATGTCATATGAAATGAGTTGTTTATGAAATGAGTTGTTTAATATTACCAGAGCCATGTTATATTCAAATTAAATATATATAGTTGAGCTATATTTTTTATTGCAAAAGTTGATTCAATATCCAAATATTGAGAAATTCCAATGCTGAACGTTAATCATAAATGATTAAGTTATTACTTTATTTTGATGTAGATGGTTGAGCCTAATTGTATGTATCATATATTCTATATTTTTGTGCGTTCATCCAGCGCATCTTTCTGAGGCTTAATTTGCATTGCGGTTGGATACAGGTTTCTGCTAAAGCAGTTTTTCCTGGGCGGCAATTTAGGTTGATGATGAAAGTTGGTACTGTTGAGTTAATAAAAGTAGTGACGATTTCGACTCTGCGTACCAAATATTTGTGTTGTATTTGGGGGTGGGATAATGTGTTATCCAAGCAGTGATGTAAGAGAATATATTAAATTGCTTGAGTTTTGTCAAATATTTAAATATATATATTTCTGTGCACAATGACAAAACTCAAGCAACATAATATGTACAAACAACTGGGTAATCCTATCTACATGCCATCTGAAATATAAAAACAGTTATGCCATTTACCTTGAAAAAGGTGTTTATTATGAAACTGGTACAACAAAATAATAATTTACAACTTCAAACCTGCTAGCTGTTGCATATAAATTGTCTCCCTTTGTATGAAGAACAACAATCTGATATAACTTTTAACATTTTCAAACAAGTAACAATAAAAATAGCGATGCCCCATCGTAATACGCCCACTTTTGTAATGGCAGCCAAGTTGTCAGGGAGGTCGACAAGAAATGTCAGTAAGTAAAGCATCTGTCGAAAACCGTGCCATCAAGAATGTTTACAAAATTGAACGATTTTTGAGTGTTTACAACTACAAATTAACAAGGGCAATAACCCATGAAATATTTTTCAATTCTTCTAATTTTCAATAGGGTTCATCCTTAAGTGATTATGAACACTCAAACCAAGTTTCATCAAAATCCATCAAGAAACCAGCACTCTATCGTGTTCACAAAGTATTTTTTAAAAAAAAGGGCAATAACCCATCAAATATTTTTTGATTTGTCTGATTTTCAATAGGTTTTATCCTTGGATGATTATAAACTCTGACACCAAGTTTCATCAAAATCCATCAAGAAACCAGCTCTCCGACGTGTTCACAAAGTATTTTCAAAAACAAGGGCAATAACCCATCAAATATTTTTTGATTTGGATTTACAATAGGCTTCATCCTTGGATGATTATAAACACTCACAGAAAGTTTTATAAAAATCCATCAAGAAACCAGCTCTCTATCGTGTTCACAACAATTGTGGACGGACGGACAGACAGACAGGGGCGACTACAATATACGCCCACATTTATGTATGGGCGTATAAAAACAAGAATGTAAAAATGAATATATTTACATTTTTATAAGGCTAATTAAGACTTTTTCAAGATTAAGGCCTCTATGATCAGTTTTGAGAAGTTATCACCTGTTAACCTCTACAGTAAATGCTTTTATCAACATCAATTGCTTGTAAATGTTTTAAAAACTCAAATTTTTGATGGAATCAAATAAAATTTGGTATGTGTATATTCCAATTTGAGCTATTTTTGACCGTTGGAATGTATTGCCCTTTCCCCAAAGTATTACTTTCTTAAGTTTTCACCAATTTTGATGAAACTTAAAATGGAAATTGTATTAGACCTAAATCTAAAGGTTTGAGAAAGATAAGTTTATTCCTGATTAAATTTATGATTGTACCAATAAATCTAACCTGTCAAATATATTTTTGAAATCTTTTAATCACAAAATTTTAAAAAAAAACTTATAAACTGTCACCTCAAATATATCATGACAGTTTTTTGATAAATATTTTTGAGTAAAATAATTTTTTTGCTAAATTTCATGAGGGGAAACCTATTTTGGTTGGTTGTATAAAAATCAAAATATCCGGTAATTTAATATCTAGCAGTAAAGAAATTTACACAGCAAGAAAAATTATTCAACTGTTCATTAATGAAAAAAAAAATGTATGTACCAGAATTAGAAATAGTACACATAATTTCAAAATTTTTCAAAGATTATAGAGACTTGACTTTGATGGACTGGAATTCAGAAAAAAAAAACATGCAACCATGGTGACAGACAAATGATTTGTTGAAGCAGACTTACACATGTCTTCCCACAAACAACTTTTATCTTCATTAGATAAAATTTTGTCACAAAATCAAAGACAAGCTTAATTGGCATTAGTAAAGAGATGCCATTTTGGATATGTTTTACAAAAATAATTGTGTACATTCTTTTTTGACCATCATGATCTGATGCAGTGTATTGACAAGAAAGCTGAGTGTTTGCTTTATTTATACAATATTTAAACAGAAACTGATTGTGTCAGTCAGTGCTATTAACTCATCCACCAAAATGGAATTTATGGAAATAACTTCAACCCTCTCAACACACGTGTACTAAAGAGTTCAGGTAGAAATGAGTCCCTGTAAAACCTGTTTAATTTGTCAAGAATATCAACCCACAGATCTGGATCAAACATTATCCTCTGAATGGATACCACCCCACTGCAAGTCCACACAACAAAATCACACCATTTCCTCCCTGATAATGCCATCTGACCCTGCACTTGGAAGTAATAATTGTGAGTTTCTTTTAATCTAACCTCTCCCTTGTCAGTAAGGTAACAAAAAAATTTAACATCTTTTGCACATTCCTGAGGTGTTAACATCCTCCACTCCATTGATGCTGGACACTTGATTTCCAATATGCCATGGCCAACAGGTTTGCATTCTGAACATGTGCAGTAAATCAGTCCATCAGGGCTAGCCCCTAAATGTGGGAATTCAGTGTTAACAATAAGTCCACATTGTTTCACAATAAGTCCAGGGTGAAACTTTTTAATATGACGCAAATATGTCTTTCTTGCAGCAGCCTCATGTTTTCGCCCAAACTCCACGTACTCATTTGAAAAAGTTCTATAACCACACAGGTCCTTCAATAGTGCATCTGGTTCAGTAGTACCTTTACGCTTAAAAATCTTGCCAAAATTAGATGATGTAATTCTTTCCTTACGCACAGCATACCAACAATCACTCTTTGATTGGCCCCGTGTCAACTGTTCAATGATAACAGAATTACAATCACTTATATTCAGGTTTTCAAAATATGCCTTGAATTTTGACTTACATGCATCACCTTGCAAATCAACCCAATCAGCGAATTGAAAATCTATGTGGTGAATTAAAGGTAGTGGCACTGTGCTCTCCTTGGTTGTATCTTTACAAAAATTAGTTAACCAACCAGCCTTGGATTTCTGACCTATGAGTTTATCACGAAAACGTTCCACATTCACAGTTGATCGCTGTACATCAAACACTTTGATACATTTACTTACTGATGGTTCGCTGTCAAATGAGTGTTTTCTAAACAAAACCTTATCTGCTGTCTTGGGACTTAATTTCCTCTTCCGTGGATTATTCCATTTACACTTCTGAGATGTTGGGGCAAGCTTTCCATCAACTTTCTTCTCTGAGATGTCAGCAATTGCATAAAGTAAGGCAGCAATGTGATTGCAGGCCTCCCCTTCTCTGAAAGTAAATAAAATAGTGAATAAGCTAAGGTATAGGTAAAATGCCAACACTGACAGCATTTCTAAACTTTGGGGGGTTAACCTACTAAAAAAAAATAGGAATTCTGAATTTTTTCCCTCAAGTATTAAAGATAGCTTGACAGAGAAAGTAATATACACCCACTGGCAGCTTCGTTTGAAAAAGATTTTCAATTGCGTTCATCCTAGGGTGATAATAAACAATTTCAGCAAGTTTCATCAAAATCGTACAGAATTGTGCTTTGTAGGGTGTTTACGAGTTCATAATGAAACGTGTTTAGAAGAACAAGGGCAGTAATTCATAAAAAATATTGTGACCTGTGGATTGTTAATGAGCAATTGTGGACAGACGAACATTGATGACGACAATATACGCTCCACATTTCATGTGTGCGTATAAAAATATGGTTGACTATTGCATGCCATGTGTCGTAGAATGCACTTGGGTCCAATTAAGTTTTGAAAGTTTTCATTATGAAATAGATGCACTTTCCCCTTAAAAAATTCATGTGATAGATAATTTATGCATGGTTCAAAAGATCAGGGACTTCAGATTAACACCAAAATCGAAAACCTTCTATTGCTTTTTGTATCGTGTTGTGACCTTATATCATTTAAAAAAAGAAAGAAAAAGACCAAACATTTTGTCAAAATGATAATGAGGGAATTAAATCTTTAAAACGTCAAAAAATATACAGCTTATAGTGCCAGAAACGATATTTAATCCAATAAAACCATTCAAATGTTTCGAAACTTTCATTCATATTGCTTACATGTAATAACAGTTGATTTAAGGTCAAAGTTTATTTCAGATTGTGAGACCTACTGGCGCCAAAAAATTACGGGAAAAATTTAAGCACTTAATTAAAACCTTGAGTTGATTGATCTCTTTTGTTTTAGATGTTACAGAAAATTTAAGAAATTGCAAATATTGATATCCTACCATTCCTATACGTATATTTTTCATTTTGACATATTTATGGTCTTATTTAAGCTTAGGCTATAATTAAAATTTTCTCTTTTATTAATTTCATAAGTGGGTATAAAAATGTAAGCTACAATTATCAATGGATTAATTTTACTAATTAAAAAAATGAACAGGACCATTTTGACTTTTCAGGGGTCATTTTGGACGATGATTTAGTTGAAGTCAAAGAGCAATTTTGAGACCATTTTGACCAAATAGGACCATTTTGAATTTTAGGGCCATTTTTGGATTGGGACCATTAAAAAAATAGGGTCCAAATATCTATAACCCTTAGCATAATAAATATAATAATAACTCACCCTGCAGTACAATTGCATTCTGCTGAATTGATACAACCAGAAACTTTGGACATCATTATCCACACATCATAATCAGGTGTTTTAGCTTTATTGGTAGTTGGCAATGAAGGCAAAACTTTACACTTGACATAACAGTGGCTGGAGTTCTCGTCAATATCACAATATTTAACAGAATGAACATGTCCATCTTCATAAAAAACCTTCGACCTAAGTTGCTTTTTACAATTCATTTTTAAAACAATGTAGTTATAAATATCTTTCTGTGAAAATTCTGGCACTCTGCACAAATCATCGGTCCAAATTTTCAATTCCGTAGGATGCGAAAGAATTTCACTCAGCGGCGTTGTTAGTTTTGACACTTTCCTTTCATTCAGTTCTAAGTTTTGTAAATCACGGGTGACATTCAGATCCACTAATCCCAGTCGATTTGCACCTTTCACTCGTTCTATTAACTGTCGCTTGTTCCCCGATACAGGCTGTCCACGATCACTCAGATATCTTTTCAAATCTACGATGGTATACTTTTCTAATCTATCATTATTTACACACGCTTCGTCAATCTGTTGTTTGGCCGCCATGATGATTTACCAGACGATAGCCCCCGGAAGTAGCTAGCGCCACTAGCGTTGAATTTGTTAAAGGGAGATAACCTAGTTTTCGGAAAGGGCTATAGAGTGATGTATAGTGACTGTAGATAGAGACTAGTGATTCTATATGATAGTAGAGTGATGTATAGTGACTGTAGATAGAGACTAGTGATTCTATATGATAGTAGAGTGATGTATAGTGACTATAGATAGAGACTAGTGATTCTATATGATAATAGAGTGATGTATAGTGACTATAGATAGAGACTAGTGATTCTATATGATAATAGAGTGATGTATAGTGACTATAGATAGAGACGAGTGATTCTATGTGATAATAGAGTGATGTACATGTAGGTTATAATGATTGCAGAAGGAGTTAGTAGGGTAAAATTATCAGTCCAATGGTTAAAATCAGATAACTTTATTATGTCAATTCATCTCCATTTCATAATAATAATAATAATAAACTCTTTATTTTACATGGGTCAGAATTAGGCCCTATACCACGAGTGGTAACGGTCCTGTCTCACACCCAGCCCATGGGGACAAACATAGATACAATATACAACATATAGACACCAAAAAAAAAAACAAAAAAAAAACAAAAAACAAAAAAAAAAAATCAATGTACAAAGTTTGATGATTTAGAGATAAAGTACATGACCACAGACTACTGGATATTTTTTTTAAGATATACAATATAGCAATATACACAAGTACATGTGTATTAAATGGACATATTATCCTCAAGCGATTATTGTACAGAATTTGATGATTTAGAGATCAAATACATGACCACAGGCTACTGGATATTTTTTTTAAGATATACAATATAGCAATATACACAAGTACATGTGTATTAAATGGACATATTATCCTCAAGCGATGAAGTACATTGCGACAAATTGTAAAAAAAAAAAAAAAAAAAAAAAAAAAAAAAAATTATTGAATTTGTGAAGCCAAAGGTCAGTGCAAGTGCTGCCCTACCCAACCCTACTCCATTAATGTTCTTATTCTAAATTGGAGGGGGAGGTAGGATTTATCCATGCTCAAGACCAGCTTGAAGGATGTTTACTCATCCCCTGACAGTGTGTTATGAATTTAGATTTGCCAAAAGTGTGAATTGTTTGCCAAAAATGATAATGCCAAATAGAAAACCTGGAAGGGAAATAATTAAAATATGGTATGTCAAAATGTAATAAATCTGTAAGAGATGGAACAGCCAAAATACAATTGCAAGAGACAGGACTATAAGTAAGTACTTCGTCCAGACATCTATTGCACCTACACTATAACTGAAAGAAGAGAGTTAACCGTTAGTTAGTATTTTACTTCCGATATCCTCTGCAACTCTGAGTAGAACTACTTCAACTGTAAAAGGCAAGATAACTCTTATTAAATATTGACGATGAGAAGTCTTCAGCAGTCTAAAAAGTAAAGACACCACAACTGCAAGAGACAGGTAAACCATTAGTAAGTATTTATGAGCAGATTCCATGCAACGCTATGACTATAACTACTTGAATTGAATGTAAGAGGCAAGATAACTATTATTGAATATTGTTGATGAAAGTCTACTGCAATCTAAAAGTAAAGATATCAGAACAGAAGAAGAACTGTACTGCTTCAACTAGACATGCTCCGAGAGTAAAGAAAACATATTAATAAATATTTTCGTTCAGATCTCTACTGGAATTCAAAAGTAGAGTCACCACAACTGTAAGAAGAAAATTTACAAATACAACTGTAAACAAGATCAATAAAACCACGGCTGTAAAATCTAATTTTAAAGGGCATAGAACCAGGTCTGAAAGAAACGGCTCAAAGGCACAGCATCTACAAACCCATTACTGAAGCACCGAAACGATCAAGTTAGCCACGACAGTAAATTCTAATTTAAAGAGTTTATTATAGAAAGTTAAGGATACAGTGTAGCGAAGAAAGCCCTCACCTCCTGATCATAAACATTCATTTCAACAACGGCAATAAATTCTAATGTAATGAGTTTAGTATAGAAAGTAAAGGATACAGTGTAGCGAAGAAAGCCCTCACCTCCTGATCTTAAACAATCAATTTAACCACTGCAGTAAATTCAATAAGTTTAGTAAAGAAAGTAAAGGATACAGCGTAGCGAAGAAAGCCCTCATCTCCTGAACAGAAACAATCAAATTAACCACGGGGCACAGAATCAGGGTATAAAGAAACGACCCAAAGGCAAGGCATTAACAAACTGGTAAGTTAAATCCGAGAAACAGTCAAATTAACCACGGTAGTTATCAGATTTTAGAAGGTATAGAAGAATGTCTGATAGATACGACTCAAAGGCAAATCATCTACAAATTCAAACTCAGAATATGAGACATATCATTTTCGAAAACAAAATAAATGCATCTTGAAAGGAATTTGGCAATAGACACTTGCACTTTACCATGGTGTTCAGGGCCCATTCTGTGAATATGTTTTCTGATCCAAATTCGGTTTGTTCATGGTAATATATATCCTGGCAAAACGTTAATTTGTCAGAGTCTATGGGCATCCCATGCTGTTTTTGGCCAAAGAATTCTGGATGATTGAATAAAAAATCAGGTATGCCACTGGGACACAAAGCATACTTCATTTTCCTGACTCGATGTTTGTTCCAAATTGTAGCAAGTGAGGTCAATTCCGCTCTTAGTACTCTCATAAAGCAAAATTTAAGGCATTGTGTATGCAAGTCATTATCCATATGTATTATGCCTGTCAATTCCAGGTCTTTAAATAAATCTATGAAACTCTGAAGAAGCGAATTCCTACAATAACCCCACCATCTTTCAATCCTCTGATTATGATTAGATGAACCAAACATAACACAAGCATGAACCATATCATCATTATGAAACGATCGGAAATAATTATGAACATCAGCAATACAGACATTCTCTGTTCCCTTGTCCATTCTAACAATTCGGGGAACAATATTATATTGTTTAACAGTTTGAAGAAAATAAGTGCAGATTAGATTTGGGTTCTTATTTGTCTTATCCACTTCAAGCCACATAATTCTTCTACTCCAGCCATCTATGGCAGCATTTATGCAAAAACCAAACGGCTTCAATTTATCGTTCCCATCTATGTGCCATATGTAGTTTGGGCCCTTTACCATATACTTTCTCCTGTGCAGTCGACCCCTTTTCATTTTGATGTGTCTTTGAGGTTGGATAGACTTCACAACACCTCGAACTGTTTGTCTGAAGAAAAAAAAATGATGTTATGTATTGTCAGTACTAAAAGGAATTTATTGATATGGTCGGCTGATTGGAGTTTATGAGTTGGTTAATTTTTTGACTGTAAGGGTGAATAATAGCTTGCCTTTGTTGACAAATATAACTGATTTCAATTGACAGAAAACAGATATCCAGCACTGCAAATATTTGATCAATGTTCATTACCTTTTGACAAGTATACCATGGTCATTTCTGAGTCTTTTCCACAACTGATCCACTCCATGGTTTCTACTTCTGTTGTTAAGTTCTATAATCACCGCACTTATTATGAGATCAATAGGAGATTCTTGATCTTTCCCGTTTAGTGCCTGTTTTTTGAGTGACCTCTGTACTGTGCGTTCACTGAATAAGAGAATAAATTTACACACATAATTGTTCAGAAATTCACTGATTTATCTCCCTTGGTTTTCCCCCTCCCCCCCCCCCCCCACTCAACTTTCGGCCGTATGCCTATGGGTCCCATAGCTTTCTGCAATCTAATAAATAATCGGGCGGTCGATGTTTTAACACAAAATAATTCAGGAACATCCTTCTTACCTTCGCCAAAGACCCTGCAATAGACCTATTGAAGCAACACTCTCCCTCGTGTTGTAGCCTCGGTGGAATCAATTAAATCATCATCTGTTATACAGGTTAAGAAAAAAGATGGTCATATGAAAATATGTTTATTAACCGAAATGAAAAATCATTATATAAAATAGGCGTTGAAGCAATTGGGGCTGGGAGTGAAAATCATGTCATAGTTGATTAGGAATTGTAGATTGTAACATTACAATAAAGTAATGCTACGAAAGCACAGGCACAGGTATGTAGGCATAACCTCTAGTGAAAGAGTTGTTTGTGCAGTTAGTTTAAAACTAATCTAATGAAACAGGTATCCATAATCTTGAGAATCTGAAATATAAAGATAAAATACTGGTTCCTACAGGAACATTAATATTAAACTCAAACTTTATGTTTTGTTAAATGGAATTGTATAAATCACTATGCACTTTTACAGAAAACATCACAAATTATGATAATGGGTTATATATATAATTATATAAAAATTAACATAATAGAGAATAGAGAATGTACTAAATCTAGGAAAGAAGGGGTAATCTACCATGGACTAAGATATCATTAAGGTTTTTATTTCGGGTATAGGCGATCACTAAATCATTTGTAAAAACAGTAGGGAATTTTTCTTGTAATTCTTTATAGAGGCGAATTATTATTCTTGGAACTTGACCAGATGTGCTACTGTATTGAATAACAAAGGGTATAATTTGGAAATCAACTTGTATATTCATTCCAAAGGGATGCATAGTTTGTAGTTTTGTAATCCAATAGTTTTCTCGAATTAATCGTATTTTCTTCGTATCAATACCGGGTTGTTCGTATATTTGTTCAATTGGAATTATCTTGAGATCTGCTAATTGGTGGTCAGGTTGATTAAAATGCTTCGAAATGGTTTTGTTGATTTTCTTTAAATTTATATCAGATTTATGGTGGTTAAACCGCACCCTTAATGAATTCATTGTTTCACCAACATATTGTTGATGACATCTTGTACAAGAAATCAAGTATATTATATTGTTACTATTGCAGCTTAATTTTTCATTTACTTGAAAGACAGAATCTGTTCGTGTGTTTCGAAATGAATTAGTAGGTATGATGAATGGACAGGTTTGACAGCGAGGGTTATTACAAGGGTTAACTGAAGAATTTGGTAAGGGTAAATTGTTCGAATTGTTTTTAGCAGTGATTTCAGCAACTGTAGAGCTTTTGATGCCTCTCAAAAATCTCCGAGAGTAACCTCGTTCACGTAACTTTTTGAAAACGATAGAACACGCCTTCTCGAAGTCCTCATTGCGCGTACAAATTCGGTGAAATCTCAAGATTTGTGACTTAATAATTCCAGAAAAAGTATGTTTCGGGTGAAAGGATGATTTAAATAAAAGTTGGTGAGTGTCCGTTGGCTTGAAAAAAACTTTTGTATCTAATTTATTGGTTTCATGAAAATTGGTATCTTTAAAAACTGTGGTATCTAGAAAATCAATTCGCATGTCGCTAATATTGGAAGTTAACTTTACAGAAGGGTGGTGGTTATTGAGAATATTAAAATATTCCCAAAATTCATCAATTGTATGAGTCCAAATTAAGAAAATATCATCGAGAAATCTTACATAAAAAATTGGTAATTTGGGGCAGAGAAGTGAAACTTCCCTTTCCCATTCTGCCATGAAAATGTTTGCGTAAGAAGGGGCAAAACGTTTTCCCATGGCAGTTCCAGAAGCCTGAAGATAGATTTTTTCATTAAAAGTAAAGTCATTTCGTTTCAAGGATTTCTTTATCTGGTCTCTCAGGATCGGGCTTTCGCTCGAATGCCTGCTTTACAGCGCGTAATCCCGATTCATTGTCAATTTTAGTGTACATGCTTTGAACGTCTAAAGACACTAAAAGGGCATCAGCTGGGATCCTAAGTTGCTCTATCTTTTTGACAAAATCATTAGTATCTTTTATGTAGGCAGGATGTGCTGAAGCTAGTGGCAGTAAAAAATGATCAATATACTCTGATACTTTGTACGATTCGCTTGCACAATCCGAAATTATTGGGCGTCCTTTGGGAATTCTATTCGGTAAAAACCATTCAGATTCAGGATTTTTATGTATTTTCGGAAGAGTATACAAATGTCTCTGACGTGGTTCTTTTTCAGGTTTTAAATAATCAAATTGTTTTGGTTTAATGTAATTTTTATCAACTAAATCTTTTAAAATGTTCGTAATTAATTTTGAGGTTTCAATGAAAATTGGGCTCTGCAAAAGGGTATAATGTTCAGGATTACTTAATTGGGTTTCAGCTTCAAGAACATAATCTTGCCTATTCATAATAACGCAACAACTTCCCTTATCACTTTTCTTTATGACAATGGTCTTGTCATTCTTTAAGACGTTCAAAGCATTACGTTCCACGTGAGAAAGATTGTCTTTCTCGTTTACTATAGGCAAACGAGATATTTCATCGTTCATTTCTTGAAAAGAGTCCAAAATGTCTTTGTTCACTATCGGCCGGAGTAAATTTTGATTTTTCTACAAACTTGGTAATAGGACCACGAGAAGGAGTGTTTCTATAAAAGTAATTTAACTTTAGATTTCTTTGAAATCTTTTGGTGGCATCAACTAATGGTATATGTGAAGAAGCTTTCTTAGACGGTATGAATTTGAGTCCTTTATCTAAAAGTTTGTGTTCATTTGAAGTGAGGATTCTGGAGCTTAAGTTGATGACTGTTTTGCCTAGTTGAAGACCAATATTGGGACCCCCCGCTCCTAGTTTAAAGGTGCTGATGAGTCTGTGATGAAGTTCATCCAATGGTCGTAGATGGCTTTAGCTGTCATTGGTGTCCAGTGAATATCATCGCCTCTTACTTTGATGATAGTTTCTGCTGCAGGGATAACAGTGGTATTTGGTGGAGGATTGTCGGCAATCATGCTATTGAATTTCTCTAAATTTTTGCTGTCTATCTTATTCTTAAGGTTGAAGGTATGAGCTGTAGGTATGTGCGAAAGATACAGAAGAGAATTGGGAAATAAAGAGGTAGCTATGGAAATAAGATTCGTCATTTTTTTCTGGATTGTTTCTGCTGCTTCACTTCTGTTGTTGAGACCAACATGAAAGATGATATGGTCAGGATCAATGTTGTTGGATGGTCGATGAATTTGGTACTTTTTGAGGATCTGGATTAAATGGTCTATCTTGGCACCTGGGTACGACTCAATTTGGGTGTTTGGCTTGATTTTGGTTCTGTCGATTCGGTTCAGATTAGATGACCCCAAAATTAAGACTGGTTTAGAAATAACTGGTAAAGTCCACGAGTCTTTGTTTTGGTTGGCGTGACGACTTGGTAGTGGTTTAGGATCATACTCTATTCTGCGGCGGGAAGGTTTAGAATTCTGTGAAGATGATTGTCGAGATGGAGATGGCGAAGAGGTTGAAAGAGGTGAAGTTGGTTGAGAAGAATGTTGTAGAGAAATACTGGTAGAAGGAATTGTCAGATTGGGAGATGAGGAGATAGATTTGGAAGAAGAACTACCAGAGGGAAGAGTGGACAGACTTTTGGTGGGTTTGGTAGACATAATAACAGAAGAAATGGTGGACGAAATAGTAGAAGTTATGGTAGGGATAGTAGAGGGGGGTATAGATGAAGTGCAAATGGGAACCGTAGACGACGAACTGGTTGAAGGAATCGAGGACAAACTGGTAGAAGAACTGGTAGATGCTTCGGACGACGAGTTGGTAAAGGGTAAGGAAGACGAAGTAGAAGAAGTCACACTAGTAATTGGGTTGGAAGAAAATGTAAAAGAAGGAGTTAAGGAGAAGCAATGATTTGTAGAGCTTGGTTGTTGAACAGATGAACTAGTGGAGGGTATGGAAGAATAAGGCAATGTCAAAGACATAAGAGGGACAGGTTGCGTTGATGAAGAAATCTTTGTAGTCTTTCTAGGTGTGCCCTGGACTGCGTCTGGAGAAGAGGATGAAGGGCGACGTTTACGACTAGGGGTTTGGTTGCCATTATTAGGGATACCATATCGGTTAGAAGTAGGAACTGTAATGGTGTCGGTAACCTCCATAGAATCATCAGGAATACCAATATTGCGAATAATCTCAGAATATCTTCTCAAAGTTTCGTCGGACAATTTTCGTCTGTAGGTAGTTTTGGCCCAATTGATTGCTTTAGAAGAGAATTCCTTAATGCGAGAATCAGAAAAAGAGCGAGACTTGATGGTATTGATTTTCTGGATAAGCATAGCGTCGTAGTGGTCTTTTAAGGAAGTGAGAATATTATTAGCCCAAGAATGATTTATGGTGTTGATAACTTTGGTAATAGTGTCGTTTCTCATAGCTGGTTTGATGAAGTAGTTAAGCTCCTTGACCTTATGATAAAAGTTTTTAGATGGACGACCTTGAAGCTGATATTTGATGACTGACAGATGGTGAAGGGCTTGCAAAACCTGGTAAAACATTCGTATAATTGGTGCCTCTGCACTCTGGCTGACTCGATGCTGTGAATTTGGGGGATATTGCCGATTCCAGTTTTGTTGAGAGTTCTGGTGCCATTGCTGATTATTATTTCTAGGGTGATTCCAATTTTGCTGCGTGTTATGAGGCCTGTTATACTGAGGAGCGGGGGGATAAGGATTCCAATGAGGGCGATAATAATAGGGAGGGGGAGCAGGAGGATAAGCGTTATTAGACCTAGGGTAGTGCCTATTACCTAAATGACGGGTATTCCTAGACATGGTAGATTATGAATATATCGTAATAAGACGTAAGAATATATATAAAGATATTTATTACATAAATGAAAGTTCACTTATGTATATAACAAGTATAAAAAAACGTAAAACTTACAAAAGGTAATCCAAAAAACACAAGAAATAATCCAAATGAAGGTAACACAAAAAAACAATGAAAAAGGGTAGTAGGTTAAAGTAGGGAGGGAGCGATGCGCATTTCGACTATACAGTCTTCATCAGGCTCTATGAACACCCTATGACAATTTTGAACATATATACAGAAAATTTGATTGACAAGTAACTATATTACATTGTAAAATATACATGATGAGTTAATTAAACAATTATCAAAACAAAAATTGAGATAAAGTTATAAAAACAAGATAATGGAGTAAGAAGTTATATAATTAGTTCTATTGTTGTAAAGATCAAAAAGCCGTAAAATAATTCTGTATAATAGTTAAATCTTTTCTATCTAATTTAATAATTTTGATTATGTTTTGTACATC